>OY804586.1:63898971-64627977 GCA_963680875.1 Bathymodiolus brooksi | reverse complement strand
CTACAACAAACAAAGTGGGCTGTAATCTAGACTACAACAAACAAAGTGGGCTGTAATCTAGACTACAACAAACAAAGTGGGCTGTAATCTAGACTACAACAAACAAAGTGGGCTGTAATCTAGACTACAACAAACAAAGTGGGCTGTAATCTAGACTACAACAAACAAAGTGGGCTGTAATCTAGACTACAACAAACAAAGTGGGCTGTAATCTAGACTACAACAAACAACGTGGGCTGTAATCTAGACTACAACAAACAAAGTGGGCTGTAATCTAGACTACAACAAACACAGTGGGCTGTAATCTAGACTACAACAAGCAAAGTGGGCTGTAATCTAGACTACAACAAACAAAGTGGGCTGTAATCTAGACTACAACAAACAAAGTGGGCTGTAATCTAGACTACAACAAGCAAAGTGGGCTGTAATCTAGACTACAACAAACAAAGTGGGCTGTAATCTAGACTACAACAAACAAAGTGGGCTGTAATCTAGAATACAACAAACAAAGTGGGCTGTAATCTAGACTACAACAAACAAAGTGGGCTGTAATCTAGAATACAACAAACAAAGTGGGCTGTAATCTAGACTACAACAAAGTGGGCTGTAATCTAGACTACAACAAACAAAGTGGGCTGTAATCTAGACTACAACAAACACAGTGGGCTGTAATCTAGACTACAACAAACAAAGTGGGCTGTAATCTAGACTACAACAAACAAAGTGGGCTGTAATCTAGACTACAACAAAGTGGGCTGTAATCTAGACTACAACAAACAAAGTGGGCTGTAATCTAGACTACAACAAACACAGTGGGCTGTAATCTAGACTACAACAAACAAAGTGGGCTGTAATCTAGACTACAACAAACAAAGTGGGCTGTAATCTAGACTACAACAAACAAAGTGGGCTGTAATCTAGACTACAACAAGCAAAGTGGGCTGTAATCTAGACTACAACAAACAAAGTGGGCTGTAATCTAGACTACAACAAACAAAGTGGGCTGTAATCTAGACTACAACAAAGTGGGCTGTAATCTAGACTACAACAAACAAAGTGGGCTGTAATCTAGACTACAACAAACACAGTGGGCTGTAATCTAGACTACAACAAACAAAGTGGGCTGTAATCTAGACTACAACAAACAAAGTGGGCTGTAATCTAGACTACAACAAACAAAGTGGGCTGTAATCTAGACTACAACAAACAAAGTGGGCTGTAATCTAGACTATAACAAACAAAGTGGGCTGTAATCTAGACTACAACAAACAAAACGGGCTGTAATCTAGAATACAACAAACAAAGTGGGCTGTAATCTAGACTACAACAAACAAAGTGGGCTGTAATCTAGACTACAACAAACAAAGTGGGCTGTAATCTAGACTACAACAAACAAAGTGGGCTGTAATCTAGACTACAACAAACAAAGTGGGCTGTAATCTAGACTACAACAAACAAAGTGGGCTGTAATCTAGACTACAACAAACAAAGTGGGCTGTAATCTAGACTACAACAAACAAAGTGAGCTGTAATCTAGACTACAACAAACAAAGTGGGCTGTAATCTAGACTACAACAAACAAAGTGGGCTGTAATCTAGACTACAACAAACAAAGTGGGCTGTAATCTAGACTACAACAAACAAAGTGGGCTGTAATCTAGACTACAACAAACAAAGTGGGCTGTAATCTAGACTACAACAAACAAAGTGGGCTGTAATCTAGACTACAACAAAGTGGGCTGTAATCTAGACTACAACAAACAAAGTGGGCTGTAATCTAGACTACAACAAACAAAGTGGGCTGTAATCTAGACTACAACAAACAAAGTGGGCTGTAATCTAGACTACAACAAACAAAGTGGGCTGTAATCTAGACTACAACAAACAAAGTGGGCTGTAATCTAGACTACAACAAACAAAGTGGGCTGTAATCTAGACTACAACAAACAAAGTGGGCTGTAATCTAGACTACAACAAACAAAGTGGGCTGTAATCTAGACTACAACAAACAAAGTGGGCTGTAATCTAGACTACAACAAACAAAGTGGGCTGTAATCTAGACTACAACAAACAAAGTGGGCTGTAATCTAGACTACAACAAACAAAGTGGGCTGTAATCTAGACTACAACAAACAACGTGGGCTGTAATCTAGACTACAACAAACAAAGTGGGCTGTAATCTAGACTACAACAAACACAGTGGGCTGTAATCTAGACTACAACAAGCAAAGTGGGCTGTAATCTAGACTACAACAAACAAAGTGGGCTGTAATCTAGACTACAACAAACAAAGTGAGCTGTAATCTAGACTACAACAAGCAAAGTGGGCTGTAATCTAGACTACAACAAACAAAGTGGGCTGTAATCTAGACTACAACAAACAAAGTGGGCTGTAATCTAGAATACAACAAACAAAGTGGGCTGTAATCTAGACTACAACAAACAAAGTGGGCTGTAATCTAGAATACAACAAACAAAGTGGGCTGTAATCTAGACTACAACAAAGTGGGCTGTAATCTAGACTACAACAAACAAAGTGGGCTGTAATCTAGACTACAACAAACACAGTGGGCTGTAATCTAGACTACAACAAACAAAGTGGGCTGTAATCTAGACTACAACAAACAAAGTGGGCTGTAATCTAGACTACAACAAAGTGGGCTGTAATCTAGACTACAACAAACAAAGTGGGCTGTAATCTAGACTACAACAAACACAGTGGGCTGTAATCTAGACTACAACAAACAAAGTGGGCTGTAATCTAGACTACAACAAACAAAGTGGGCTGTAATCTAGACTACAACAAACAAAGTGGGCTGTAATCTAGACTACAACAAGCAAAGTGGGCTGTAATCTAGACTACAACAAACAAAGTGGGCTGTAATCTAGACTACAACAAACAAAGTGGGCTGTAATCTAGACTACAACAAAGTGGGCTGTAATCTAGACTACAACAAACAAAGTGGGCTGTAATCTAGACTACAACAAACACAGTGGGCTGTAATCTAGACTACAACAAACAAAGTGGGCTGTAATCTAGACTACAACAAACAAAGTGGGCTGTAATCTAGACTACAACAAACAAAGTGGGCTGTAATCTAGACTACAACAAGCAAAGTGGGCTGTAATCTAGACTACAACAAGCAAAGTGGGCTGTAATCTAGACTACAACAAACAAAGTGGGCTGTAATCTAGACTACAACAAACACAGTGGGCTGTAATCTAGACTACAACAAACAAAGTGGGCTGTAATCTAGACTACAACAAACAAAGTGGGCTGTAATCTAGACTACAACAAGCAACGTGGGCTGTAATCTAGACTACAACAAACACAGTGGGCTGTAATCTAGACTACAACAAACAAAGTGGGCTGTAATCTAGACTACAACAAACAAAGTGGGCTGTAATCTAGACTACAACAAACAAAGTGGGCTGTAATCTAGACCAACAAACAAAGTGAGCTGTAATCTAGACTACAACAAGCAACGTGGGCTGTAATCTAGACTACAACAAACACAGTGGGCTGTAATCTAGACTACAACAAACAAAGTGGGCTGTAATCTAGACTACAACAAACAAAGTGGGCTGTAATCTAGACTACAACAAACAAAGTGGGCTGTAATCTAGACTACAACAAACACAGTGGGCTGTAATCTAGACTACAACAAACAAAGTGGGCTGTAATCTAGACTACAACAAACAAAGTGGGCTGTAATCTAGACTACAACAAACAAAGTGGGCTGTAATCTAGACTACAACAAACACAGTGGGCTGTAATCTAGACTACAACAAACACAGTGGGCTGTAATCTAGACTACAACAAACAAAGTGGGCTGTAATCTAGACTACAACAAACAAAGTGGGCTGTAATCTAGACTACAACAAACAAAGTGGGCTGTAATCTAGACTACAACAAACAAAGTGGGCTGTAATCTAGACTACAACAAGCAAAGTGGGCTGTAATCTAGACTACAACAAACAAAGTGGGCTGTAATCTAGACTACAACAAACAAAGTGGGCTGTAATCTAGACTACAACAAAGTGGGCTGTAATCTAGACTACAACAAAGTGGGCTGTAATCTAGACTACAACAAAGTGGGCTGTAATCTAGACTACAACAAAGTGGGCTGTAATCTAGATTACAACAAACAAAGTGGGCTGTAATCTAGACTACAACAAAGTGGGCTGTAATCTAGACTACAACAAACAAAGTGGGCTGTAATCTAGACTACAACAAACAAAGTGAGCTGTAATCTAGACTACAACAAGCAACGTGGGCTGTAATCTAGACTACAACAAACACAGTGGGCTGTAATCTAGACTACAACAAACAAAGTGGGCTGTAATCTAGACTACAACAAACAAAGTGGGCTGTAATCTAGACTACAACAAACAAAGTGGGCTGTAATCTAGACTACAACAAACAAAGTGGGCTGTAATCTAGAATACAACAAACAAAGTGGGCTGTAATCTAGACTACAACAAACAAAGTGAGCTGTAATCTAGACTACAACAAGCAAAGTGGGCTGTAATCTAGACTACAACAAACAAAGTGGGCTGTAATCTAGACTACAACAAACAAAGTGAGCTGTAATCTAGACTACAACACACAAAGTGGGTTGTAATCTAGACTACAACAAACAAAGTGGGCTGTAATCTAGACTACAACAAACAACGTGGGCTGTAATCTAGAATACAACAAACAAAGTGGGCTGTAATCTAGACTACAACAAACAAAGTGAGCTGTAATCTAGAATACAACAAACAAAGTGGGCTGTAATCTAGAATACAACAAACAAAGTGGGCTGTAATCTAGAATACAACAAACAAAGTGAGCTGTAATCTAGACTACAACAAACAAAGTGGGCTGTAATCTAGAATACAACAAAGTGGGCTGTAATCTAGACTACAACAAACAAAGTGGGCTGTAATCTAGAATACAACAAAGTGAGCTGTAATCTAGACTACAACAAACAAAGTGGGCTGTAATCTAGAATACAACAAAGTGAGCTGTAATCTAGACTACAACAAACAAAGTGGGTTGTAATCTAGACTACAACAAACAAAGTGGGCTGTAATCTAGAATACAACAAAGTGACCTGTAATCTAGACTACAACAAAGTGGGCTGTAATCTAGAATACAACAAAGTGAGCTGTAATCTAGACTACAACAAACAAAGTGGGCTGTAATCTAGACTACAACAAACAAAGTGGGCTGTAATCTAGACTATAACAAACAAAGTGGGCTGTAATCTAGACTACAACAAACAAAACGGGCTGTAATCTAGAATACAACAAACAAAGTGGGCTGTAATCTAGACTACAACAAACAAAGTGGGCTGTAATCTAGACTACAACAAACAAAGTGGGCTGTAATCTAGACTACAACAAACAAAGTGGGCTGTAATCTAGACTACAACAAAGTGGGCTGTAATCTAGACTACAACAAAGTGGGCTGTAATCTAGACTACAACAAAGTGGGCTGTAATCTAGACTACAACAAACAAAGTGGGCTGTAATCTAGACTACAACAAAGTGGGCTGTAATCTAGACTACAACAAACAAAGTGGGCTGTAATCTAGACCAACAAACAAAGTGAGCTGTAATCTAGACTACAACAAACAAAGTGGCCTGTAATCTAGACTACAACAAACAAAGTGGGCTGTAATCTAGACTACAACAAACAAAGTGGGCTGTAATCTAGACTACAACAAATAATGTGGGCTGTAATCTAGAATACAACAAACAAAGTGGGCTGTAATCTAGACTACAACAAACACAGTGGGCTGTAATCTAGACTACAACAAACAAAGTGGGCTGTAATCTAGACTACAACAAACAAAGTGGGCTGTAATCTAGACTACAACAAACAAAGTGGGCTGTAATCTAGACTACAACAAACAAAGTGGGCTGTAATCTAGACTACAACAAACAACGTGGGCTGTAATCTAGACTACAACAAACAAAGTGGGCTGTAATCTAGACTACAACAAACACAGTGGGCTGTAATCTAGATTACAACAAACAAAGTGGGCTGTAATCTAGACTACAACAAACAAAGTGGGCTGTAATCTAGACTACAACAAAGTGGGCTGTAATCTAGACTACAACAAACAAAGTGGGCTGTAATCTAGACTACAACAAACACAGTGGGCTGTAATCTAGACTACAACAAACAAAGTGGGCTGTAATCTAGACTACAACAAACAAAGTGGGCTGTAATCTAGACTACAACAAACAAAGTGGGCTGTAATCTAGACTACAACAAGCAAAGTGGGCTGTAATCTAGACTACAACAAACAAAGTGGGCTGTAATCTAGACTACAACAAACAAAGTGGGCTGTAATCTAGACTACAACAAACAAAGTGGGCTGTAATCTAGACTACAACAAGCAAAGTGGGCTGTAATCTAGACTACAACAAGCAAAGTGGGCTGTAATCTAGACTACAACAAACAAAGTGGGCTGTAATCTAGACTACAACAAACACAGTGGGCTGTAATCTAGACTACAACAAACAAAGTGGGCTGTAATCTAGACTACAACAAACAAAGTGGGCTGTAATCTAGACTACAACAAGCAACGTGGGCTGTAATCTAGACTACAACAAACACAGTGGGCTGTAATCTAGACTACAACAAACAAAGTGGGCTGTAATCTAGACTACAACAAACAAAGTGGGCTGTAATCTAGACTACAACAAACAAAGTGGGCTGTAATCTAGACCAACAAACAAAGTGAGCTGTAATCTAGACTACAACAAGCAACGTGGGCTGTAATCTAGACTACAACAAACACAGTGGGCTGTAATCTAGACTACAACAAACAAAGTGGGCTGTAATCTAGACTACAACAAACAAAGTGGGCTGTAATCTAGACTACAACAAACAAAGTGGGCTGTAATCTAGACTACAACAAACACAGTGGGCTGTAATCTAGACTACAACAAACAAAGTGGGCTGTAATCTAGACTACAACAAACAAAGTGGGCTGTAATCTAGACTACAACAAACAAAGTGGGCTGTAATCTAGACTACAACAAACACAGTGGGCTGTAATCTAGACTACAACAAACAAAGTGGGCTGTAATCTAGACTACAACAAACAAAGTGGGCTGTAATCTAGATTACAACAAACAAAGTGGGCTGTAATCTAGACTACAACAAACAAAGTGGGCTGTAATCTAGACTACAACAAACAAAGTGGGCTGTAATCTAGACTACAACAAGCAAAGTGGGCTGTAATCTAGACTACAACAAACAAAGTGGGCTGTAATCTAGACTACAACAAACAAAGTGGGCTGTAATCTAGACTACAACAAAGTGGGCTGTAATCTAGACTACAACAAAGTGGGCTGTAATCTAGACTACAACAAAGTGGGCTGTAATCTAGACTACAACAAAGTGGGCTGTAATCTAGATTACAACAAACAAAGTGGGCTGTAATCTAGACTACAACAAAGTGGGCTGTAATCTAGACTACAACAAACAAAGTGGGCTGTAATCTAGACTACAACAAACAAAGTGAGCTGTAATCTAGACTACAACAAGCAACGTGGGCTGTAATCTAGACTACAACAAACACAGTGGGCTGTAATCTAGACTACAACAAACAAAGTGGGCTGTAATCTAGACTACAACAAACAAAGTGGGCTGTAATCTAGACTACAACAAACAAAGTGGGCTGTAATCTAGACTACAACAAACAAAGTGGGCTGTAATCTAGAATACAACAAACAAAGTGGGCTGTAATCTAGACTACAACAAACAAAGTGAGCTGTAATCTAGACTACAACAAGCAAAGTGGGCTGTAATCTAGACTACAACAAACAAAGTGGGCTGTAATCTAGACTACAACAAACAAAGTGA
This sequence comes from Bathymodiolus brooksi, assembly GCA_963680875.1. Taxonomy (NCBI): domain Eukaryota; kingdom Metazoa; phylum Mollusca; class Bivalvia; order Mytilida; family Modiolidae; genus Bathymodiolus; species Bathymodiolus brooksi. The sequence continues at coordinate 64,620,110 of OY804586.1, read as the reverse complement.
GCTGTAATCTAGACTACAACACACAAAGTGGGTTGTAATCTAGACTACAACAAACAAAGTGGGCTGTAATCTAGACTACAACAAACAACGTGGGCTGTAATCTAGAATACAACAAACAAAGTGGGCTGTAATCTAGACTACAACAAACAAAGTGAGCTGTAATCTAGAATACAACAAACAAAGTGGGCCGTAATCTAGAATACAACAAACAAAGTGGGCTGTAATCTAGAATACAACAAACAAAGTGAGCTGTAATCTAGACTACAACAAACAAAGTGGGCTGTAATCTAGAATACAACAAAGTGGGCTGTAATCTAGACTACAACAAACAAAGTGGGCTGTAATCTAGAATACAACAAAGTGAGCTGTAATCTAGACTACAACAAACAAAGTGGGCTGTAATCTAGAATACAACAAAGTGAGCTGTAATCTAGACTACAACAAACAAAGTGGGTTGTAATCTAGACTACAACAAACAAAGTGGGCTGTAATCTAGAATACAACAAAGTGACCTGTAATCTAGACTACAACAAAGTGGGCTGTAATCTAGAATACAACAAAGTGAGCTGTAATCTAGACTACAACAAACAAAGTGGGCTGTAATCTAGACTACAACAAACAAAGTGGGCTGTAATCTAGACTATAACAAACAAAGTGGGCTGTAATCTAGACTACAACAAACAAAACGGGCTGTAATCTAGAATACAACAAACAAAGTGGGCTGTAATCTAGACTACAACAAACAAAGTGGGCTGTAATCTAGACTACAACAAACAAAGTGGGCTGTAATCTAGACTACAACAAACAAAGTGGGCTGTAATCTAGACTACAACAAAGTGGGCTGTAATCTAGACTACAACAAAGTGGGCTGTAATCTAGACTACAACAAACAAAGTGGGCTGTAATCTAGACTACAACAAAGTGGGCTGTAATCTAGACTACAACAAACAAAGTGGGCTGTAATCTAGACCAACAAACAAAGTGAGCTGTAATCTAGACTACAACAAACTAAGTGGCCTGTAATCTAGACTACAACAAACAAAGTGGGCTGTAATCTAGACTACAACAAACAAAGTGGGCTGTAATCTAGACTACAACAAATAATGTGGGCTGTAATCTAGAATACAACAAACAAAGTGGGCTGTAATCTAGACTACAACAAACACAGTGGGCTGTAATCTAGACTACAACAAACAAAGTGGGCTGTAATCTAGACTACAACAAACAAAGTGGGCTGTAATCTAGACTACAACAAACAAAGTGGGCTGTAATCTAGACTACAACAAACAAAGTGGGCTGTAATCTAGACTACAACAAACAAAGTGGGCTGTAATCTAGACTACAACAAACAAAGTGGGCTGTAATCTAGACTACAACAAACACAGTGGGCTGTAATCTAGACTACAACAAACAAAGTGGGCTGTAATCTAGACTACAACAAACAAAGTGGGCTGTAACCTAGACTACAACAAACAAAGTGGGCTGTAATCTAGACTACAACAAATAATGTGGGCTGTAATCTAGAATACAACAAACAAAGTGGGCTGTAATCTAGACTACAACAAACAAAGTGAGCTGTAATCTAGACTACAACAAGCAAAGTGGGCTGTAATCTAGACTACAACAAACAAAGTGGGCTGTAATCTAGAATACAACAAACAAAGTGGGCTGTAATCTAGACTACAACAAAGTGGGCTGTAATCTAGACTACAACAAACAAAGTGGGCTGTAATCTAGACTACAACAAACACAGTGGGCTGAAATCTAGACTACAACAAACAAAGTGGGCTGTAATCTAGACTACAACAAACAAAGTGGGCTGTAATCTAGACTACAACAAAGTGGGCTGTAATCTAGACTACAACAAACAAAGTGGGCTGTAATCTAGACTACAACAAACACAGTGGGCTGTAATCTAGACTACAACAAACAAAGTGGGCTGTAATCTAGACTACAACAAACAAAGTGGGCTGTAATCTAGACTACAACAAACAAAGTGGGCTGTAATCTAGACTACAACAAGCAAAGTGGGCTGTAATCTAGACTACAACAAACAAAGTGGGCTGTAATCTAGACTACAACAAACAAAGTGGGCTGTAATCTAGACTACAACAAAGTGGGCTGTAATCTAGACTACAACAAACAAAGTGGGCTGTAATCTAGACTACAACAAACACAGTGGGCTGTAATCTAGACTACAACAAACAAAGTGGGCTGTAATCTAGACTACAACAAACAAAGTGGGCTGTAATCTAGACTACAACAAACAAAGTGGGCTGTAATCTAGACTACAACAAACAAAGTGGGCTGTAATCTAGACTACAACAAACAAAGTGGGCTGTAATCTAGACTACAACAAACAAAACGGGCTGTAATCTAGAATACAACAAACAAAGTGGGCTGTAATCTAGACTACAACAAACAAAGTGGGCTGTAATCTAGACTACAACAAACAAAGTGGGCTGTAATCTAGACTACAACAAACAAAGTGGGCTGTAATCTAGACTACAACAAACAAAGTGGGCTGTAATCTAGACTACAACAAACAAAGTGGGCTGTAATCTAGACTACAACAAAGTGGGCTGTAATCTAGACTACAACAAACAAAGTGGGCTGTAATCTAGACTACAACAAACAAAGTGGGCTGTAATCTAGACTACAACAAACAAAGTGGGCTGTAATCTAGACTACAACAAACAAAGTGGGCTGTAATCTAGACTACAACAAACAAAGTGGGCTGTAATCTAGACTACAACAAACAAAGTGGGCTGTAATCTAGACTACAACAAACAAAGTGGGCTGTAATCTAGACTACAACAAACAAAGTGGGCTGTAATCTAGACTACAACAAACAAAGTGGGCTGTAATCTAGACTACAACAAACAAAGTGGGCTGTAATCTAGACTACAACAAACAAAGTGGGCTGTAATCTAGACTACAACAAACAACGTGGGCTGTAATCTAGACTACAACAAACAAAGTGGGCTGTAATCTAGACTACAACAAACACAGTGGGCTGTAATCTAGACTACAACAAGCAAAGTGGGCTGTAATCTAGACTACAACAAACAAAGTGGGCTGTAATCTAGACTACAACAAACAAAGTGGGCTGTAATCTAGACTACAACAAGCAAAGTGGGCTGTAATCTAGACTACAACAAACAAAGTGGGCTGTAATCTAGACTACAACAAACAAAGTGGGCTGTAATCTAGAATACAACAAACAAAGTGGGCTGTAATCTAGACTACAACAAACAAAGTGGGCTGTAATCTAGAATACAACAAACAAAGTGGGCTGTAATCTAGACTACAACAAAGTGGGCTGTAATCTAGACTACAACAAACAAAGTGGGCTGTAATCTAGACTACAACAAACACAGTGGGCTGTAATCTAGACTACAACAAACAAAGTGGGCTGTAATCTAGACTACAACAAACAAAGTGGGCTGTAATCTAGACTACAACAAAGTGGGCTGTAATCTAGACTACAACAAACAAAGTGGGCTGTAATCTAGACTACAACAAACACAGTGGGCTGTAATCTAGACTACAACAAACAAAGTGGGCTGTAATCTAGACTACAACAAACAAAGTGGGCTGTAATCTAGACTACAACAAACAAAGTGGGCTGTAATCTAGACTACAACAAGCAAAGTGGGCTGTAATCTAGACTACAACAAACAAAGTGGGCTGTAATCTAGACTACAACAAACAAAGTGGGCTGTAATCTAGACTACAACAAAGTGGGCTGTAATCTAGACTACAACAAACAAAGTGGGCTGTAATCTAGACTACAACAAACACAGTGGGCTGTAATCTAGACTACAACAAACAAAGTGGGCTGTAATCTAGACTACAACAAACAAAGTGGGCTGTAATCTAGACTACAACAAACAAAGTGGGCTGTAATCTAGACTACAACAAACAAAGTGGGCTGTAATCTAGACTATAACAAACAAAGTGGGCTGTAATCTAGACTACAACAAACAAAACGGGCTGTAATCTAGAATACAACAAACAAAGTGGGCTGTAATCTAGACTACAACAAACAAAGTGGGCTGTAATCTAGACTACAACAAACAAAGTGGGCTGTAATCTAGACTACAACAAACAAAGTGGGCTGTAATCTAGACTACAACAAACAAAGTGGGCTGTAATCTAGACTACAACAAACAAAGTGGGCTGTAATCTAGACTACAACAAACAAAGTGGGCTGTAATCTAGACTACAACAAACAAAGTGAGCTGTAATCTAGACTACAACAAACAAAGTGGGCTGTAATCTAGACTACAACAAACAAAGTGGGCTGTAATCTAGACTACAACAAACAAAGTGGGCTGTAATCTAGACTACAACAAACAAAGTGGGCTGTAATCTAGACTACAACAAACAAAGTGGGCTGTAATCTAGACTACAACAAACAAAGTGGGCTGTAATCTAGACTACAACAAAGTGGGCTGTAATCTAGACTACAACAAACAAAGTGGGCTGTAATCTAGACTACAACAAACAAAGTGGGCTGTAATCTAGACTACAACAAACAAAGTGGGCTGTAATCTAGACTACAACAAACAAAGTGGGCTGTAATCTAGACTACAACAAACAAAGTGGGCTGTAATCTAGACTACAACAAACAAAGTGGGCTGTAATCTAGACTACAACAAACAAAGTGGGCTGTAATCTAGACTACAACAAACAAAGTGGGCTGTAATCTAGACTACAACAAACAAAGTGGGCTGTAATCTAGACTACAACAAACAAAGTGGGCTGTAATCTAGACTACAACAAACAAAGTGGGCTGTAATCTAGACTACAACAAACAAAGTGGGCTGTAATCTAGACTACAACAAACAACGTGGGCTGTAATCTAGACTACAACAAACAAAGTGGGCTGTAATCTAGACTACAACAAACACAGTGGGCTGTAATCTAGACTACAACAAGCAAAGTGGGCTGTAATCTAGACTACAACAAACAAAGTGGGCTGTAATCTAGACTACAACAAACAAAGTGAGCTGTAATCTAGACTACAACAAGCAAAGTGGGCTGTAATCTAGACTACAACAAACAAAGTGGGCTGTAATCTAGACTACAACAAACAAAGTGGGCTGTAATCTAGAATACAACAAACAAAGTGGGCTGTAATCTAGACTACAACAAACAAAGTGGGCTGTAATCTAGAATACAACAAACAAAGTGGGCTGTAATCTAGACTACAACAAAGTGGGCTGTAATCTAGACTACAACAAACAAAGTGGGCTGTAATCTAGACTACAACAAACACAGTGGGCTGTAATCTAGACTACAACAAACAAAGTGGGCTGTAATCTAGACTACAACAAACAAAGTGGGCTGTAATCTAGACTACAACAAAGTGGGCTGTAATCTAGACTACAACAAACAAAGTGGGCTGTAATCTAGACTACAACAAACACAGTGGGCTGTAATCTAGACTACAACAAACAAAGTGGGCTGTAATCTAGACTACAACAAACAAAGTGGGCTGTAATCTAGACTACAACAAACAAAGTGGGCTGTAATCTAGACTACAACAAGCAAAGTGGGCTGTAATCTAGACTACAACAAACAAAGTGGGCTGTAATCTAGACTACAACAAACAAAGTGGGCTGTAATCTAGACTACAACAAAGTGGGCTGTAATCTAGACTACAACAAACAAAGTGGGCTGTAATCTAGACTACAACAAACACAGTGGGCTGTAATCTAGACTACAACAAACAAAGTGGGCTGTAATCTAGACTACAACAAACAAAGTGGGCTGTAATCTAGACTACAACAAACAAAGTGGGCTGTAATCTAGACTACAACAAGCAAAGTGGGCTGTAATCTAGACTACAACAAGCAAAGTGGGCTGTAATCTAGACTACAACAAACAAAGTGGGCTGTAATCTAGACTACAACAAACACAGTGGGCTGTAATCTAGACTACAACAAACAAAGTGGGCTGTAATCTAGACTACAACAAACAAAGTGGGCTGTAATCTAGACTACAACAAACAAAGTGGGCTGTAATCTAGACTACAACAAACAAAGTGGGCTGTAATCTAGACTACAACAAACAAAGTGGGCTGTAATCTAGACTACAACAAACAAAGTGGGCTGTAATCTAGACTACAACAAACAAAGTGGGCTGTAATCTAGACTACAACAAACAAAGTGAGCTGTAATCTAGACTACAACAAACAAAGTGGGCTGTAATCTAGACTACAACAAACAAAGTGGGCTGTAATCTAGACTACAACAAACAAAGTGGGCTGTAATCTAGACTACAACAAACAAAGTGGGCTGTAATCTAGACTACAACAAACAAAGTGGGCTGTAATCTAGACTACAACAAACAAAGTGGGCTGTAATCTAGACTACAACAAAGTGGGCTGTAATCTAGACTACAACAAACAAAGTGGGCTGTAATCTAGACTACAACAAACAAAGTGGGCTGTAATCTAGACTACAACAAACAAAGTGGGCTGTAATCTAGACTACAACAAACAAAGTGGGCTGTAATCTAGACTACAACAAACAAAGTGGGCTGTAATCTAGACTACAACAAACAAAGTGGGCTGTAATCTAGACTACAACAAACAAAGTGGGCTGTAATCTAGACTACAACAAACAAAGTGGGCTGTAATCTAGACTACAACAAACAAAGTGGGCTGTAATCTAGACTACAACAAACAAAGTGGGCTGTAATCTAGACTACAACAAACAACGTGGGCTGTAATCTAGACTACAACAAACAAAGTGGGCTGTAATCTAGACTACAACAAACACAGTGGGCTGTAATCTAGACTACAACAAGCAAAGTGGGCTGTAATCTAGACTACAACAAACAAAGTGGGCTGTAATCTAGACTACAACAAACAAAGTGGGCTGTAATCTAGACTACAACAAGCAAAGTGGGCTGTAATCTAGACTACAACAAACAAAGTGGGCTGTAATCTAGAATACAACAAACAAAGTGGGCTGTAATCTAGACTACAACAAACAAAGTGGGCTGTAATCTAGAATACAACAAACAAAGTGGGCTGTAATCTAGACTACAACAAAGTGGGCTGTAATCTAGACTACAACAAACAAAGTGGGCTGTAATCTAGACTACAACAAACACAGTGGGCTGTAATCTAGACTACAACAAACAAAGTGGGCTGTAATCTAGACTACAACAAACAAAGTGGGCTGTAATCTAGACTACAACAAAGTGGGCTGTAATCTAGACTACAACAAACAAAGTGGGCTGTAATCTAGACTATAACAAACACAGTGGGCTGTAATCTAGACTACAACAAACAAAGTGGGCTGTAATCTAGACTACAACAAACAAAGTGGGCTGTAATCTAGACTACAACAAACAAAGTGGGCTGTAATCTAGACTACAACAAGCAAAGTGGGCTGTAATCTAGACTACAACAAACAAAGTGGGCTGTAATCTAGACTACAACAAACAAAGTGGGCTGTAATCTAGACTACAACAAAGTGGGCTGTAATCTAGACTACAACAAACAAAGTGGGCTGTAATCTAGACTACAACAAACACAGTGGGCTGTAATCTAGACTACAACAAACAAAGTGGGCTGTAATCTAGACTACAACAAACAAAGTGGGCTGTAATCTAGACTACAACAAACAAAGTGGGCTGTAATCTAGACTACAACAAACAAAGTGGGCTGTAATCTAGACTATAACAAACAAAGTGGGCTGTAATCTAGACTACAACAAACAAAACGGGCTGTAATCTAGAATACAACAAACAAAGTGGGCTGTAATCTAGACTACAACAAACAAAGTGGGCTGTAATCTAGACTACAACAAACAAAGTGGGCTGTAATCTAGACTACAACAAACAAAGTGGGCTGTAATCTAGACTACAACAAACAAAGTGGGCTGTAATCTAGACTACAACAAACAAAGTGGGCTGTAATCTAGACTACAACAAAGTGGGCTGTAATCTAGACTACAACAAACAAAGTGGGCTGTAATCTAGACTACAACAAACAAAGTGGGCTGTAATCTAGACTACAACAAACAAAGTGGGCTGTAATCTAGACTACAACAAACAAAGTGGGCTGTAATCTAGACTACAACAAACAAAGTGGGCTGTAATCTAGACTACAACAAACAAAGTGGGCTGTAATCTAGACTACAACAAACAAAGTGGGCTGTAATCTAGACTACAACAAACAAAGTGGGCTGTAATCTAGACTACAACAAACAAAGTGGGCTGTAATCTAGACTACAACAAACAAAGTGGGCTGTAATCTAGACTACAACAAACAAAGTGGGCTGTAATCTAGACTACAACAAACAAAGTGGGCTGTAATCTAGACTATAACAAACAAAGTGGGCTGTAATCTAGACTACAACAAACAAAGTGGGCTGTAATCTAGACTACAACAAACAAAGTGGGCTGTAATCTAGACTACAACAAACAAAGTGGGCTGTAATCTAGACTACAACAAACAACGTGGGCTGTAATCTAGACTACAACAAACAAAGTGGGCTGTAATCTAGACTACAACAAACACAGTGGGCTGTAATCTAGACTACAACAAGCAAAGTGGGCTGTAATCTAGACTACAACAAACAAAGTGGGCTGTAATCTAGACTACAACAAACAAAGTGGGCTGTAATCTAGACTACAACAAGCAAAGTGGGCTGTAATCTAGACTACAACAAACAAAGTGGGCTGTAATCTAGACTACAACAAACAAAGTGGGCTGTAATCTAGAATACAACAAACAAAGTGGGCTGTAATCTAGACTACAACAAACAAAGTGGGCTGTAATCTAGAATACAACAAACAAAGTGGGCTGTAATCTAGACTACAACAAAGTGGGCTGTAATCTAGACTACAACAAACAAAGTGGGCTGTAATCTAGACTACAACAAACACAGTGGGCTGAAATCTAGACTACAACAAACAAAGTGGGCTGTAATCTAGACTACAACAAACAAAGTGGGCTGTAATCTAGACTACAACAAAGTGGGCTGTAATCTAGACTACAACAAACAAAGTGGGCTGTAATCTAGACTACAACAAACACAGTGGGCTGTAATCTAGACTACAACAAACAAAGTGGGCTGTAATCTAGACTACAACAAACAAAGTGGGCTGTAATCTAGACTACAACAAACAAAGTGGGCTGTAATCTAGACTACAACAAGCAAAGTGGGCTGTAATCTAGACTACAACAAACAAAGTGGGCTGTAATCTAGACTACAACAAACAAAGTGGGCTGTAATCTAGACTACAACAAAGTGGGCTGTAATCTAGACTACAACAAACAAAGTGGGCTGTAATCTAGACTACAACAAACACAGTGGGCTGTAATCTAGACTACAACAAACAAAGTGGGCTGTAATCTAGACTACAACAAACAAAGTGGGCTGTAATCTAGACTACAACAAACAAAGTGGGCTGTAATCTAGACTACAACAAACAAAGTGGGCTGTAATCTAGACTACAACAAACAAAGTGGGCTGTAATCTAGACTACAACAAACAAAACGGGCTGTAATCTAGAATACAACAAACAAAGTGGGCTGTAATCTAGACTACAACAAACAAAGTGGGCTGTAATCTAGACTACAACAAACAAAGTGGGCTGTAATCTAGACTACAACAAACAAAGTGGGCTGTAATCTAGACTACAACAAACAAAGTGGGCTGTAATCTAGACTACAACAAACAAAGTGGGCTGTAATCTAGACTACAACAAAGTGGGCTGTAATCTAGACTACAACAAACAAAGTGGGCTGTAATCTAGACTACAACAAACAAAGTGGGCTGTAATCTAGACTACAACAAACAAAGTGGGCTGTAATCTAGACTACAACAAACAAAGTGGGCTGTAATCTAGACTACAACAAACAAAGTGGGCTGTAATCTAGACTACAACAAACAAAGTGGGCTGTAATCTAGACTACAACAAACAAAGTGGGCTGTAATCTAGACTACAACAAACAAAGTGGGCTGTAATCTAGACTACAACAAACAAAGTGGGCTGTAATCTAGACTACAACAAACAAAGTGGGCTGTAATCTAGACTACAACAAACAAAGTGGGCTGTAATCTAGACTACAACAAACAACGTGGGCTGTAATCTAGACTACAACAAACAAAGTGGGCTGTAATCTAGACTACAACAAACACAGTGGGCTGTAATCTAGACTACAACAAGCAAAGTGGGCTGTAATCTAGACTACAACAAACAAAGTGGGCTGTAATCTAGACTACAACAAACAAAGTGGGCTGTAATCTAGACTACAACAAGCAAAGTGGGCTGTAATCTAGACTACAACAAACAAAGTGGGCTGTAATCTAGACTACAACAAACAAAGTGGGCTGTAATCTAGAATACAACAAACAAAGTGGGCTGTAATCTAGACTACAACAAACAAAGTGGGCTGTAATCTAGAATACAACAAACAAAGTGGGCTGTAATCTAGACTACAACAAAGTGGGCTGTAATCTAGACTACAACAAACAAAGTGGGCTGTAATCTAGACTACAACAAACACAGTGGGCTGTAATCTAGACTACAACAAACAAAGTGGGCTGTAATCTAGACTACAACAAACAAAGTGGGCTGTAATCTAGACTACAACAAAGTGGGCTGTAATCTAGACTACAACAAACAAAGTGGGCTGTAATCTAGACTACAACAAACACAGTGGGCTGTAATCTAGACTACAACAAACAAAGTGGGCTGTAATCTAGACTACAACAAACAAAGTGGGCTGTAATCTAGACTACAACAAACAAAGTGGGCTGTAATCTAGACTACAACAAGCAAAGTGGGCTGTAATCTAGACTACAACAAACAAAGTGGGCTGTAATCTAGACTACAACAAACAAAGTGGGCTGTAATCTAGACTACAACAAAGTGGGCTGTAATCTAGACTACAACAAACAAAGTGGGCTGTAATCTAGACTACAACAAACACAGTGGGCTGTAATCTAGACTACAACAAACAAAGTGGGCTGTAATCTAGACTACAACAAACAAAGTGGGCTGTAATCTAGACTACAACAAACAAAGTGGGCTGTAATCTAGACTACAACAAACAAAGTGGGCTGTAATCTAGACTATAACAAACAAAGTGGGCTGTAATCTAGACTACAACAAACAAAACGGGCTGTAATCTAGAATACAACAAACAAAGTGGGCTGTAATCTAGACTACAACAAACAAAGTGGGCTGTAATCTAGACTACAACAAACAAAGTGGGCTGTAATCTAGACTACAACAAACAAAGTGGGCTGTAATCTAGACTACAACAAACAAAGTGGGCTGTAATCTAGACTACAACAAACAAAGTGGGCTGTAATCTAGACTACAACAAACAAAGTGGGCTGTAATCTAGACTACAACAAACAAAGTGAGCTGTAATCTAGACTACAACAAACAAAGTGGGCTGTAATCTAGACTACAACAAACAAAGTGGGCTGTAATCTAGACTACAACAAACAAAGTGGGCTGTAATCTAGACTACAACAAACAAAGTGGGCTGTAATCTAGACTACAACAAACAAAGTGGGCTGTAATCTAGACTACAACAAACAAAGTGGGCTGTAATCTAGACTACAACAAAGTGGGCTGTAATCTAGACTACAACAAACAAAGTGGGCTGTAATCTAGACTACAACAAACAAAGTGGGCTGTAATCTAGACTACAACAAACAAAGTGGGCTGTAATCTAGACTACAACAAACAAAGTGGGCTGTAATCTAGACTACAACAAACAAAGTGGGCTGTAATCTAGACTACAACAAACAAAGTGGGCTGTAATCTAGACTACAACAAACAAAGTGGGCTGTAATCTAGACTACAACAAACAAAGTGGGCTGTAATCTAGACTACAACAAACAAAGTGGGCTGTAATCTAGACTACAACAAACAAAGTGGGCTGTAATCTAGACTACAACAAACAAAGTGGGCTGTAATCTAGACTACAACAAACAAAGTGGGCTGTAATCTAGACTACAACAAACAACGTGGGCTGTAATCTAGACTACAACAAACAAAGTGGGCTGTAATCTAGACTACAACAAACACAGTGGGCTGTAATCTAGACTACAACAAGCAAAGTGGGCTGTAATCTAGACTACAACAAACAAAGTGGGCTGTAATCTAGACTACAACAAACAAAGTGAGCTGTAATCTAGACTACAACAAGCAAAGTGGGCTGTAATCTAGACTACAACAAACAAAGTGGGCTGTAATCTAGACTACAACAAACAAAGTGGGCTGTAATCTAGAATACAACAAACAAAGTGGGCTGTAATCTAGACTACAACAAACAAAGTGGGCTGTAATCTAGAATACAACAAACAAAGTGGGCTGTAATCTAGACTACAACAAAGTGGGCTGTAATCTAGACTACAACAAACAAAGTGGGCTGTAATCTAGACTACAACAAACACAGTGGGCTGTAATCTAGACTACAACAAACAAAGTGGGCTGTAATCTAGACTACAACAAACAAAGTGGGCTGTAATCTAGACTACAACAAAGTGGGCTGTAATCTAGACTACAACAAACAAAGTGGGCTGTAATCTAGACTACAACAAACACAGTGGGCTGTAATCTAGACTACAACAAACAAAGTGGGCTGTAATCTAGACTACAACAAACAAAGTGGGCTGTAATCTAGACTACAACAAACAAAGTGGGCTGTAATCTAGACTACAACAAGCAAAGTGGGCTGTAATCTAGACTACAACAAACAAAGTGGGCTGTAATCTAGACTACAACAAACAAAGTGGGCTGTAATCTAGACTACAACAAAGTGGGCTGTAATCTAGACTACAACAAACAAAGTGGGCTGTAATCTAGACTACAACAAACACAGTGGGCTGTAATCTAGACTACAACAAACAAAGTGGGCTGTAATCTAGACTACAACAAACAAAGTGGGCTGTAATCTAGACTACAACAAACAAAGTGGGCTGTAATCTAGACTACAACAAGCAAAGTGGGCTGTAATCTAGACTACAACAAGCAAAGTGGGCTGTAATCTAGACTACAACAAACAAAGTGGGCTGTAATCTAGACTACAACAAACACAGTGGGCTGTAATCTAGACTACAACAAACAAAGTGGGCTGTAATCTAGACTACAACAAACAAAGTGGGCTGTAATCTAGACTACAACAAGCAACGTGGGCTGTAATCTAGACTACAACAAACACAGTGGGCTGTAATCTAGACTACAACAAACAAAGTGGGCTGTAATCTAGACTACAACAAACAAAGTGGGCTGTAATCTAGACTACAACAAACAAAGTGGGCTGTAATCTAGACCAACAAACAAAGTGAGCTGTAATCTAGACTACAACAAGCAACGTGGGCTGTAATCTAGACTACAACAAACACAGTGGGCTGTAATCTAGACTACAACAAACAAAGTGGGCTGTAATCTAGACTACAACAAACAAAGTGGGCTGTAATCTAGACTACAACAAACAAAGTGGGCTGTAATCTAGACTACAACAAACACAGTGGGCTGTAATCTAGACTACAACAAACAAAGTGGGCTGTAATCTAGACTACAACAAACAAAGTGGGCTGTAATCTAGACTACAACAAACAAAGTGGGCTGTAATCTAGACTACAACAAACACAGTGGGCTGTAATCTAGACTACAACAAACACAGTGGGCTGTAATCTAGACTACAACAAACAAAGTGGGCTGTAATCTAGACTACAACAAACAAAGTGGGCTGTAATCTAGACTACAACAAACAAAGTGGGCTGTAATCTAGACTACAACAAACAAAGTGGGCTGTAATCTAGACTACAACAAGCAAAGTGGGCTGTAATCTAGACTACAACAAACAAAGTGGGCTGTAATCTAGACTACAACAAACAAAGTGGGCTGTAATCTAGACTACAACAAAGTGGGCTGTAATCTAGACTACAACAAAGTGGGCTGTAATCTAGACTACAACAAAGTGGGCTGTAATCTAGACTACAACAAAGTGGGCTGTAATCTAGATTACAACAAACAAAGTGGGCTGTAATCTAGACTACAACAAAGTGGGCTGTAATCTAGACTACAACAAACAAAGTGGGCTGTAATCTAGACTACAACAAACAAAGTGAGCTGTAATCTAGACTACAACAAGCAACGTGGGCTGTAATCTAGACTACAACAAACACAGTGGGCTGTAATCTAGACTACAACAAACAAAGTGGGCTGTAATCTAGACTACAACAAACAAAGTGGGCTGTAATCTAGACTACAACAAACAAAGTGGGCTGTAATCTAGACTACAACAAACAAAGTGGGCTGTAATCTAGAATACAACAAACAAAGTGGGCTGTAATCTAGACTACAACAAACAAAGTGAGCTGTAATCTAGACTACAACAAGCAAAGTGGGCTGTAATCTAGACTACAACAAACAAAGTGGGCTGTAATCTAGACTACAACAAACAAAGTGAGCTGTAATCTAGACTACAACACACAAAGTGGGTTGTAATCTAGACTACAACAAACAAAGTGGGCTGTAATCTAGACTACAACAAACAACGTGGGCTGTAATCTAGAATACAACAAACAAAGTGGGCTGTAATCTAGACTACAACAAACAAAGTGAGCTGTAATCTAGAATACAACAAACAAAGTGGGCTGTAATCTAGAATACAACAAACAAAGTGGGCTGTAATCTAGAATACAACAAACAAAGTGAGCTGTAATCTAGACTACAACAAACAAAGTGGGCTGTAATCTAGAATACAACAAAGTGGGCTGTAATCTAGACTACAACAAACAAAGTGGGCTGTAATCTAGAATACAACAAAGTGAGCTGTAATCTAGACTACAACAAACAAAGTGGGCTGTAATCTAGAATACAACAAAGTGAGCTGTAATCTAGACTACAACAAACAAAGTGGGTTGTAATCTAGACTACAACAAACAAAGTGGGCTGTAATCTAGAATACAACAAAGTGACCTGTAATCTAGACTACAACAAAGTGGGCTGTAATCTAGAATACAACAAAGTGAGCTGTAATCTAGACTACAACAAACAAAGTGGGCTGTAATCTAGACTACAACAAACAAAGTGGGCTGTAATCTAGACTATAACAAACAAAGTGGGCTGTAATCTAGACTACAACAAACAAAACGGGCTGTAATCTAGAATACAACAAACAAAGTGGGCTGTAATCTAGACTACAACAAACAAAGTGGGCTGTAATCTAGACTACAACAAACAAAGTGGGCTGTAATCTAGACTACAACAAACAAAGTGGGCTGTAATCTAGACTACAACAAAGTGGGCTGTAATCTAGACTACAACAAAGTGGGCTGTAATCTAGACTACAACAAAGTGGGCTGTAATCTAGACTACAACAAACAAAGTGGGCTGTAATCTAGACTACAACAAAGTGGGCTGTAATCTAGACTACAACAAACAAAGTGGGCTGTAATCTAGACCAACAAACAAAGTGAGCTGTAATCTAGACTACAACAAACAAAGTGGCCTGTAATCTAGACTACAACAAACAAAGTGGGCTGTAATCTAGACTACAACAAACAAAGTGGGCTGTAATCTAGACTACAACAAATAATGTGGGCTGTAATCTAGAATACAACAAACAAAGTGGGCTGTAATCTAGACTACAACAAACACAGTGGGCTGTAATCTAGACTACAACAAACAAAGTGGGCTGTAATCTAGACTACAACAAACAAAGTGGGCTGTAATCTAGACTACAACAAACAAAGTGGGCTGTAATCTAGACTACAACAAACAAAGTGGGCTGTAATCTAGACTACAACAAACAACGTGGGCTGTAATCTAGACTACAACAAACAAAGTGGGCTGTAATCTAGACTACAACAAACACAGTGGGCTGTAATCTAGATTACAACAAACAAAGTGGGCTGTAATCTAGACTACAACAAACAAAGTGGGCTGTAATCTAGACTACAACAAAGTGGGCTGTAATCTAGACTACAACAAACAAAGTGGGCTGTAATCTAGACTACAACAAACACAGTGGGCTGTAATCTAGACTACAACAAACAAAGTGGGCTGTAATCTAGACTACAACAAACAAAGTGGGCTGTAATCTAGACTACAACAAACAAAGTGGGCTGTAATCTAGACTACAACAAGCAAAGTGGGCTGTAATCTAGACTACAACAAACAAAGTGGGCTGTAATCTAGACTACAACAAACAAAGTGGGCTGTAATCTAGACTACAACAAACAAAGTGGGCTGTAATCTAGACTACAACAAGCAAAGTGGGCTGTAATCTAGACTACAACAAGCAAAGTGGGCTGTAATCTAGACTACAACAAACAAAGTGGGCTGTAATCTAGACTACAACAAACACAGTGGGCTGTAATCTAGACTACAACAAACAAAGTGGGCTGTAATCTAGACTACAACAAACAAAGTGGGCTGTAATCTAGACTACAACAAGCAACGTGGGCTGTAATCTAGACTACAACAAACACAGTGGGCTGTAATCTAGACTACAACAAACAAAGTGGGCTGTAATCTAGACTACAACAAACAAAGTGGGCTGTAATCTAGACTACAACAAACAAAGTGGGCTGTAATCTAGACCAACAAACAAAGTGAGCTGTAATCTAGACTACAACAAGCAACGTGGGCTGTAATCTAGACTACAACAAACACAGTGGGCTGTAATCTAGACTACAACAAACAAAGTGGGCTGTAATCTAGACTACAACAAACAAAGTGGGCTGTAATCTAGACTACAACAAACAAAGTGGGCTGTAATCTAGACTACAACAAACACAGTGGGCTGTAATCTAGACTACAACAAACAAAGTGGGCTGTAATCTAGACTACAACAAACAAAGTGGGCTGTAATCTAGACTACAACAAACAAAGTGGGCTGTAATCTAGACTACAACAAACACAGTGGGCTGTAATCTAGACTACAACAAACAAAGTGGGCTGTAATCTAGACTACAACAAACAAAGTGGGCTGTAATCTAGATTACAACAAACAAAGTGGGCTGTAATCTAGACTACAACAAACAAAGTGGGCTGTAATCTAGACTACAACAAACAAAGTGGGCTGTAATCTAGACTACAACAAGCAAAGTGGG
Source organism: Bathymodiolus brooksi (assembly GCA_963680875.1). Lineage (NCBI taxonomy): Eukaryota > Metazoa > Mollusca > Bivalvia > Mytilida > Modiolidae > Bathymodiolus > Bathymodiolus brooksi. Next base: position 64,602,996 of record OY804586.1, on the reverse strand, counting down.
CTGTAATCTAGACTACAACAAACAAAGTGGGCTGTAATCTAGACTACAACAAACAAAGTGGGCTGTAATCTAGACTACAACAAAGTGGGCTGTAATCTAGACTACAACAAAGTGGGCTGTAATCTAGACTACAACAAAGTGGGCTGTAATCTAGACTACAACAAAGTGGGCTGTAATCTAGATTACAACAAACAAAGTGGGCTGTAATCTAGACTACAACAAAGTGGGCTGTAATCTAGACTACAACAAACAAAGTGGGCTGTAATCTAGACTACAACAAACAAAGTGAGCTGTAATCTAGACTACAACAAGCAACGTGGGCTGTAATCTAGACTACAACAAACACAGTGGGCTGTAATCTAGACTACAACAAACAAAGTGGGCTGTAATCTAGACTACAACAAACAAAGTGGGCTGTAATCTAGACTACAACAAACAAAGTGGGCTGTAATCTAGACTACAACAAACAAAGTGGGCTGTAATCTAGAATACAACAAACAAAGTGGGCTGTAATCTAGACTACAACAAACAAAGTGAGCTGTAATCTAGACTACAACAAGCAAAGTGGGCTGTAATCTAGACTACAACAAACAAAGTGGGCTGTAATCTAGACTACAACAAACAAAGTGAGCTGTAATCTAGACTACAACACACAAAGTGGGTTGTAATCTAGACTACAACAAACAAAGTGGGCTGTAATCTAGACTACAACAAACAACGTGGGCTGTAATCTAGAATACAACAAACAAAGTGGGCTGTAATCTAGACTACAACAAACAAAGTGAGCTGTAATCTAGAATACAACAAACAAAGTGGGCCGTAATCTAGAATACAACAAACAAAGTGGGCTGTAATCTAGAATACAACAAACAAAGTGAGCTGTAATCTAGACTACAACAAACAAAGTGGGCTGTAATCTAGAATACAACAAAGTGGGCTGTAATCTAGACTACAACAAACAAAGTGGGCTGTAATCTAGAATACAACAAAGTGAGCTGTAATCTAGACTACAACAAACAAAGTGGGCTGTAATCTAGAATACAACAAAGTGAGCTGTAATCTAGACTACAACAAACAAAGTGGGTTGTAATCTAGACTACAACAAACAAAGTGGGCTGTAATCTAGAATACAACAAAGTGACCTGTAATCTAGACTACAACAAAGTGGGCTGTAATCTAGAATACAACAAAGTGAGCTGTAATCTAGACTACAACAAACAAAGTGGGCTGTAATCTAGACTACAACAAACAAAGTGGGCTGTAATCTAGACTATAACAAACAAAGTGGGCTGTAATCTAGACTACAACAAACAAAACGGGCTGTAATCTAGAATACAACAAACAAAGTGGGCTGTAATCTAGACTACAACAAACAAAGTGGGCTGTAATCTAGACTACAACAAACAAAGTGGGCTGTAATCTAGACTACAACAAACAAAGTGGGCTGTAATCTAGACTACAACAAAGTGGGCTGTAATCTAGACTACAACAAAGTGGGCTGTAATCTAGACTACAACAAACAAAGTGGGCTGTAATCTAGACTACAACAAAGTGGGCTGTAATCTAGACTACAACAAACAAAGTGGGCTGTAATCTAGACCAACAAACAAAGTGAGCTGTAATCTAGACTACAACAAACTAAGTGGCCTGTAATCTAGACTACAACAAACAAAGTGGGCTGTAATCTAGACTACAACAAACAAAGTGGGCTGTAATCTAGACTACAACAAATAATGTGGGCTGTAATCTAGAATACAACAAACAAAGTGGGCTGTAATCTAGACTACAACAAACACAGTGGGCTGTAATCTAGACTACAACAAACAAAGTGGGCTGTAATCTAGACTACAACAAACAAAGTGGGCTGTAACCTAGACTACAACAAACAAAGTGGGCTGTAATCTAGACTACAACAAATAATGTGGGCTGTAATCTAGAATACAACAAACAAAGTGGGCTGTAATCTAGACTACAACAAACAAAGTGAGCTGTAATCTAGACTACAACAAGCAAAGTGGGCTGTAATCTAGACTACAACAAACAAAGTGGGCTGTAATCTAGACTACAACAAACAAAGTGAGCTGTAATCTAGACTACAACAAACAAAGTGGGCTGTAATCTAGACTACAACAAACAAAGTGGGCTGTAATCTAGACTACAACAAACAAAGTGGGCTGTAATCTAGACTACAACAAACAATGTGGGCTGTAATCTAGACTACAACAAACAATGTGGGCTGTAATCTAGACTACAATAAACAAAGTGGGCTGTAATCTAGACTACAACAAAGTGGGCTGTAATCTAGACTACAATAAGCAAATTGGGCTGTGATCTAGACTACAACAAACAAAGTGGGCTGTAATCTAGACTACAACAAACAAAGTGGGCTGTAATCTAGACTACAACAAACAAAGTGGGCTGTAATCTAGACTACAACAAACAAAGTGGGCTGTAATCTAGACTACAACAAACAACGTGGGCTGTAATCTAGAATACAACAAACAAAGTGGGCTGTAATCTAGATTACAACAAACAAAGTGAGCTGTAATCTAGAATACAACATACAAAGTGGGCTGTAATCTAGAATACAACAAACAAAGTGGGCTGTAATCTAGAATACAACAAACAAAGTGAGCTGTAATCTAGAATACAACAAACAAAGTGGGCTGTAATCTAGAATACAACAAAGTGGGCTGTAATCTAGACTACAACAAACGAAGTGGGCTGTAATCTAGAATACAACAAAGTGAGCTGTAATCTAGACTACAACAAACAAAGTGGGCTGTAATCTAGAATACAACAAAGTGAGCTGTAATCTAGACTACAACAAACAAAGTGGGTTGTAATCTAGACTACAACAAACAAAGTGGGCTGTAATCTAGAATACAACAAAGTGACCTGTAATCTAGACTACAACAAAGTGGGCTGTAATCTAGAATACAACAAAGTGAGCTGTAATCTAGACTACAACAAACAATGTGGGCTGTAATCTAGACTACAACAAAGTGGGCTGTAATCTAGACTACAACAAACAAAGTGGACTGTAATCTAGACTACAACAAACAATGTGGGCTGTATTCTAGACTACAACAAACAAAGTGAGCTGTAATCTAGAATACAACAAACAAAGTGGGCTGTAATCTAGAATACAACAAAGTGGGCTGTAATCTAGACTACAACAAACAAAGTGGGTTGTAATCTAGACTACAACAAACAAAGTGGGTTGTAATCTAGAATACAACAAACAAAGTGGCCTGTAATCTAGACTACAACAAACTATGTGGGCTGTATTCTAGACTACAACAAACAAAGTGAGCTGTAATCTAGAATACAACAAACAAAGTGGGCTGTAATCTAGAATACAACAAACAAAGTGGGCTGTAATCTAGAATACAACAAACAAAGTGGGCTGTAATCTAGAATACAACAAACAAGGTGGGCTGTAATCTAGACTACAACAAACAAAGTGGGCTGTAATCTAGACTACAACAAACAAAGTGGGCTGTAATATAGACTACAACAAACAAAGTGGGCTGTAATCTAGACTACAACAAATAATGTGGGCGGTAATCTAGACTACAACAAACAAAGTGGGCTGTAATCTAGACTACAACAAACAAAGTGAGCTGTAATCTAGACTACAACAAGCAAAGTGGGATGTAATCTAGACTACAACAAACAAAGTGGGCTGTAATCTAGACTACAACAAACAAAGTGAGCTGTAATCTAGACTACAACAAACAAAGTGGGTTGTAATCTAGACTACATCAAACAACGTGGGCTGTAATCTAGAATAAAACAAACAAAGTGGGCTGTAATCTAGACTACAACAAACAAAGTGAGCTGTAATCTAGAATACAACAAACAAAGTGGGCTGTAATCTAGAATACAACAAACAAAGTGGGCTGTAATCTAGAATACAACAAACAAAGTGAGCTGTAATCTAGACTACAACAAACAAAGTGGGCTGTAATCTAGAATACAACAAAGTGGGCTGTAATCTAGACTACAACAAACAAAGTGGTCTGTAATCTAGAATACAACAAAGTGAGCTGTAATCTAGACTACAACAAACAAAGTGGGCTGTAATCTAGAATACAACAAAGTGAGCTGTAATCTAGACTACAACAAACAAAGTGGGTTGTAATCTAGACTACAACAAACAAAGTGGGCTGTAATCTAGAATACAACAAAGTGACCTGTAATCTAGACTACAACAAAGTGGGCTGTTATCTAGAATACAACAAATTGAGCTGTAATCTAGACTACAACAAACAAAGTGGGCTGTAATCTAGACTACAACAAACAAAGTGGGCTGTAATCTAGACTATTACAAACAAAGTGGGCTGTAATCTAGACTACAACAAACAAAACGGGCTGTAATCTAGAATACAACAAACAAAGTGGGCTGTAATCTAGACTACAACAAACAAAGTGGGCTGTAATCTAGACTACAACAAACAAAGTGGGCTGTAATCTAGACTACAACAAACAAAGTGGGCTGTAATCTAGACTACAACAAAGTGGGCTGTAATCTAGACTACAACAAAGTGGGCTGTAATCTAGACTACAACAAAGTGGGCTGTAATCTAGACTACAACAAACAAAGTGGGCTGTAATCTAGACTACAACAAAGTGGGCTGTAATCTAGACTACAACAAACAAAGTGAGCTGTAATCTAGACCAACAAACAAAGTGAGCTGTAATCTAGACTACAACAAGCAACGTGGGCTGTAATCTAGACTACAACAAACACAGTGGGCTGTAATCTAGACTACAACAAACAATGTGGGCTGTAATCTAGACTACAACAAACAAAGTGGGCTGTAATCTAGACTACAACAAACAAAGTGGGCTGAAATCTAGACTACAACAAACAAAGTGGGCTGTAATCTAGACTACAACAAACAAAGTGGGCTGTAATCTAGACTACAACAAATAATGTGGGCTGTAATCTAGAATACAACAAACAAAGTGGGCTGTAATCTAGACTACAACAAACAAATTGAGCTGTAATCTAGACTACAACAAGCAAAGTGGGCTGTAATCTAGACTACAACAAACAAAGTGGGCTGTAATCTAGACTACAACAAACAAAGTGAGCTGTAATCTAGACTACAACAAACAAAGTGGGTTGTAATCTAGACTACAACAAACAAAGTGGGCTGTAATCTAGACTACAACAAACAATGTGGGCTGTAATCTAGACTACAATAAACAAAGTGGGCTGTAATCTAGACTACAACAAAGTGGGCTGTAATCTAGACTACAATAAGCAAATTGGGCTGTGATCTAGACTACAACAAACAAAGTGGGCTGTAATCTAGACTACAACAAACAAAGTGGGCTGTAATCTAGACTACAACAAACAAAGTGGGCTGTAATCTACACTACAACAAACAAAGTGGGCTGTAATCTAGACTACAACAAACAACGTGGGCTGTAATCTAGAATACAACAAACAAAGTGGGCTGTAATCTAGACTACAACAAACAAAGTGAGCTGTAATCTAGAATACAACAAACAAAGTGGGCTGTAATCTAGAATACAACAAACAAAGTGGGCTGTAATCTAGAATACAACAAACAAAGTGGGCTGTAATCTAGAATACAACAAACAATGTGGGCTGTAATCTAGACTACAACAAAGTGGGCTGTAATCTAGACTACAACAAACAAAGTGGACTGTAATCTAGACTACAGCAAACAATGTGGGCTGTATTCTAGACTACAACAAACAAAGTGAGCTGTAATCTAGAATACAACAAACAAAGTGGGCTGTAATCTAGAATACAACAAACAAAGTGGGCTGTAATCTAGACTACAACAAACAAAGTGGGCTTTAATCTAGAATACAACAAACAAGGTGGGCTGTAATCTAGACTACAACAAACAAAGTGGGCTGTAATCTAGACTACAACAAACAAAGTGGGCTGTAATATAGACTACAACAAACAAAGTGGGCTGTAATCTAGACTACAACAAATAATGTGGGCGGTAATCTAGACTACAACAAACAAAGTGGGCTGTAATCTAGACTACAACAAACAAAGTGAGCTGTAATCTAGACTACAACAAACAAAGTGGGTTGTAATCTAGACTACAACAAACAAAGTGGGCTGTAATCTAGACTACAACAAACAAAGTGGGCTGTAATCTAGATTACAACAAACAAAGTGGGCTGTAATCTAGACTACAAGAAACAAAGTGGGCTGTAATCTAGACTACAACAAACAATGTGGGCTGTAATCTAGACTACAACAAACAATGTGGGCTGTAATCCAGACTACAATAAACAAAGTGGGCTGTAATCTAGACTACAACAAACAATGTGGGCTGTAATCTAGACTACAACAAACAAAGTGGGCTGTAATCTAGACTACAATAAGCAAAGTGGGCTGTAATCTAGACTACAACAAACAAAGTGGGCTGTAATCTAGACTACAACAAACAAAGTGGGCTGTAATCTAGTCTACAACAAACAAAATGGGCTGTAATCTAGACTACAACAAACAATGTGGGCTGTAATCTAGACTACAACAAACAACGTGGGCTGTAATCTAGAATACAACAAACAAAGTGGGCTGTAATCTAGACTACAACAAACAAAGTGAGCTGTAATCTAGAATACAACAAACAAAGAGGGCTGTAATCTAGAATACAACAAACAAAGTGGGCTGTAATCTAGAATACAACAAACAAAGTGAGCTGTAATCTAGACTACAACAAACAATGTGGGCTGTAATCTAGAATACAACAAAGTGGGCTGTAATCTAGACTACAACAAACAAAGTGTGCTGTAATCTAGAATACAACAAAGAGAGCTGTAATCTAGACTACAACAAAGTGGGCTGTAATCTAGAATACAACAAAGTGAGCTGTAATCTAGACTACAACAAACAATGTGGGTTGTAATCTAGAATACAACAAACAAAGTGGCCTGTAATCTAGACTACAACAAACTATGTGGGCTGTATTCTAGACTACAACAAACAAAGTGAGCTGTAATCTAGACTACAACAAACTATGTGGGCTGTATTCTAGACTACAACAAACAAAGTGAGCTGTAATCTAGAATACAACAAACAAAGTGGGCTGTAATCTAGAATACAACAAACAAAGTGGGCTGTAATCTAGACTACAACAAACAAAGTGGGCTGTAATCTAGAATACAACAAACAAAGTGAGCTGTAATCTAGACTACAACAAACAAAGTGGGCTGTAATCTAGACTACAACAAACAAAGTGGGCTGTATTCTAGACTACAACAAACAAAGTGGGCTGTAATCTAGACTACAACAAACAAAGTGGGCTGTAATCTAGACTACAACAAGCAAAGTGGGCTGTAATCTAGACTACAACAAGCAAAGTGGGCTGTAATCTAGACTACAACAAACAAAGTGGGTTGTAATCTAGACTACAACAAACAATGTGGGCTGTAATCTAGACTACAACAAGCAAAGTGGGCTGTAATCTAGAATACAACAAAGTGGGCTGTAATCTAGACTACAACAAACAAAGTGGGTTGTAATCTAGACTACAACAAACAAAGTGGGCTGTAATCTAGACTACAACAAACAATGTGGGCTGTAATCTAGACTACAACAAACAAAGTGGGCTGTAATCTAGACTACAACAAACAAAGTGGGCTGTAATCTAGACTACAACAAACAAAGTGGGCTGTAATCTAGACTACAACAAGCAAAGTGAACTGTTTGAAATAGGTACCAAAGGTGTGTAGCAGTGTTAAACTTGTTGACAACTTCCAACATCTAAAAAATAGGAACTTTTTGTGTTAATGGTTTGAGATGAAAACTGATGGTTGAATTTGTTGATAATTGTGGAATTGTTGCTCATCACTATTTAAATTTTCTTGTCATAAATACTGGTGGTAAAACAAACTGTATCCTCCCTAACCAGTAACTTACAGTATACCTTGCTCTCTAACCAGTAACTTACAGTATACATTGCTCTCTAACCAGTAACTTACAGTATACCTTGCTCTCTAACCAGTAACTTACACTATACCTTGCTCTCTATCCAGTAACTTACAGTATACCTTGCTCTCTAACCAGTAACTTACAGTATACCTTATTCCCTAACCAGTAACTTACAGTATACCTTGCTCTCTAACCAGTAACTTACAGTATACCTTGCTCTCTAACCAGTAACTTACAGTATACATTGCTCTCTAACCAGTAACTTACAGTATACCTTGCTCCCTAACTAGTAACTTACAGTATACCTTGCTCTCTAACCAGTAACTTACAGTATACCTTCCTCTCTAACCAGTAACTTACAGTATACCTTGCTCTCTAACCAGTAACTTACAGTATACCTTGCTCTCTAACCAGTAACTTACAGTATACCTTGCTCTCTAATCAGTAACTTACAGTATACCTTGCTCTCTAACCAGTAACTTACAGTATATCTTGCTCTCTAACCAGTAACTTACAGTATACCTTACTCCCTAACCAGTAACTTACAGTATACCTTGCTCTCTAACCAGTAACTTACAGTATACCTTGCTCTCTAACTAGTAACTTACAGTATACCTTGCTCTCTAACCATTAACTTACAGTATACCTTGCTCCCTAACCAGTAACTTACAGTATACCTTGCTCTCTAACCAGTAACTTACAGTATACCTTACTCTCTAACCAGTAACTTACAGTGTACCTTCCTCTCTAACCAGTAACTTACAGTATACCTTACTCTCTAACCAGTAACTTACAGTATACCTTGCTCTCTAACCAGTAACTTACAGTATACCTTGCTCTCTAACCAGTAACTTACAGTATACCTTGCTCTCTAACCAGTAACTTACAGTATACCTTGCTCTCTAACCAGTAACTTACAGTATACCTTCCTCTCTAACCAGTAACTTACAGTATACCTTCCTCCCTAACCAGTAACTTACAGTATACCTTGCTCTCTAACCAGTAACTTACAGTATACCTTGCTCTCTAACCAGTAACTTACAGTATACCTTGCTCTCTAACCAGTAACTTACAGTATACCTTCCTCCCTAACCAGTAACTTACAGTATACCTTGCTCTCTAACCAGTAACTTACAGTATACCTTGCTCTCTAACCAGTAACTTACAGTATACCTTCCTCCCTAACCAGTAACTTACAGTATACCTTGCTCTCTAACCATTAACTTACAGTATACCTTGCTCCCTAACCAGTAACTTACAGTATACCTTGCTCTCTAACCAGTAACTTACAGTATACCTTCCTCTCTAACCAGTAACTTACAGTATACCTTGCTCTCTAACCAGTAACTTACAGTATACCTTGCTCTCTAACCAGTAACTTACAGTATACCTTGCTCTCTAACCAGTAACTTACAGTATACCTTGCTCTCTAACCAGTAACTTACAGTATACCTTGCTCTCTAACCAGTAATTTACAGTATACCTTCCTCTCTAACCAGTAACTTACAGTATACCTTCCTCTCTAACCAGTAACTTGCAGTATACCTTCCTCTCTAACCAGTAACTTACAGTATACCTTGCTCTCTAACCAGTAACTTACAGTATACCTTGCTCTCTAACCAGTAACTTACAGTATACCTTGCTCTCTAACCAGTAACTTACAGTATACCTTCCTCTCTAACCAGTAACTTACAGTATACCTTGCTCTCTAACCAGTAACTTACAGTATACCTTGCTCTCTAACCAGTAACTTACAGTATACCTTGCTCCCTAACCAGTAACTTACAGTATACCTTGCTCTCTAACCAGTAACTTACAGTATACCTTGCTCTCTAACCAGTAACTTACAGTATACCTTGCTCTCTAACCAGTAACTTACAGTATACCTTGCTCTCTAACCAGTAACTTACAGTATACCTTGCTCTCTAGCCAGTAACTTACAGTATACCTTGCTCTCTAACCAGTAACTTACAGTATACCTTGCTCTCTAACCAGTAACTTACAGTATACCTTGCTCTCTAACCAGTAACTTACAGTATACCTTGCTCTCTAACCAGTAACTTACAGTATACCTTCCTCTCTAACCAGTAACTTACAGTATACCTTGCTCCCTAACCAGTAACTTACAGTATACCTTACTCTCTAACCAGTAAATTACAGTATACCTTCCTCTGTAACCAGTAACTTACAGTATACCTTGCTCTCTACCTAGTGGCTCTCCTCTCTAACTGGTAACTTACAGTATACCTTACTCTCTAACCAGTAACTTACAGTATACCTTACTCTCTAACCATTAACTTACAGTATACCTTGCTCTCTAACCAGTAACTTACAGTATACCTTCCTCTCTAACCAGTAACTTACAGTATACCTTGCTCTCTAACCAGTAACTTACAGTATACTTTGCTCTCTAACCAGTAACTTACCATATACCTTGCTCCCTAACCAGTAACTTACAGTATATCTTCCTCTCTAACCAGTAACTTACAGTATACCTTCCTCTCTAACCAGTAACTTACAGTATACCTTGCTCTCTAACCAGTAACTTACAGTATACCTTGCTCTCTAACCAGTAACTTACAGTATACCTTGCTCTCTAACCAGTAACTTACAGTATACCTTGCTCTCTAACCAGTAACTTACAGTATACCTTCCTCTCTAACCAGTAACTTACAGTATACCTTACTCTCTAACCAGTAACTTACAGTATACCTTGCTCTCTAACCAGTAACTTACAGTATACCTTGCTCTCTAACCAGTACCTTACAGTATACCTTGCTCTTTAACCAGTAACTTACAGTATACCTTGCTCTCTAACCAGTAACTTACAGTATACCTTGCTCTCTAACCAGTAACTTACAGTATACCTTGCTCTCTAACCAGTAACTTACAGTATACCTTGCTCTCTAACCAGTAACTTACAGTATACCTTGCTCTCTAACCAGTAACTTACAGTATACCTTGCTCTCTAACCAGTAACTTACAGTATACCTTGCACTCTAACCAGTAACTTACAGTATACCTTGCTCTCTAACCAATAACTTACAGTATACCATGCTCTCTAACCAGTAACTTACAGTATACCTTGCTCTCTAACCAGTAACTTACAGTATACCTTGCTCTCTAACCAGTGGCTCTCATCTCTACCTAGTGGCTCTCCTCTCTAACCAGTAACTTACAGTATACCTTGCTCTCTAACCAGTAACTTACAGTATACCTTGCTCTCTAACCAGTAACTTACAGTATACCTTGCTCTCTAACCAGTAACTTACAGTATACCTTGCTCTCTAACCAGTAACTTACAGTATACCTTGCTCTCTAACCAGTAACTTACAGTATACCTTGCTCTCTAACCAGTAACTTACAGTATACCTTGCTCTCTAACCAGTAACTTACAGTATACCTTGCTCTCTAACCAGTAACTTACAGTATACCTTCCTCTCTAACCAGTAACTTACAGTATACCTTGCTCTCTAACCAGTAACTTACAGTATACCTTGCTCTCTAACCAGTAACTTACAGTATACCTTGCTCCCTAACCAGTAACTTACAGTATACCTTGCTCTCTAACCAGTAACTTACAGTATACCTTGCTCTCTAACCAGTAACTTACAGTATACCTTGCTCTCTAACCAGTAACTTACAGTATACCTTGCTCTCTAACCAGTAACTTACAGTATACCTTGCTCTCTAGCCAGTAACTTACAGTATACCTTGCTCTCTAACCAGTAACTTACAGTATACCTTGCTCTCTAACCAGTAACTTACAGTATACCTTGCTCTCTAACCAGTAACTTACAGTATACCTTCCTCTCTAACCAGTAACTTACAGTATACCTTGCTCTCTAACCAGTAACTTACAGTATACCTTGCTCCCTAACCAGTAACTTACAGTATACCTTACTCTCTAACCAGTAAATTACAGTATACCTTCCTCTCTAACCAGTAACTTACAGTATACCTTGCTCTCTACCTAGTGGCTCTCCTCTCTAACTGGTAACTTACAGTATACCTTACTCTCTAACCAGTAACTTACAGTATACCTTACTCTCTAACCATTAACTTACAGTATACCTTGCTCTCTAACCAGTAACTTACAGTATACCTTCCTCTCTAACCAGTAACTTACAGTATACCTTGCTCTCTACCTAGTGGCTCTCCTCTCTAACTGGTAACTTACAGTATACCTTACTCTCTAACCAGTAACTTACAGTATACCTTATTCTCTAACCATTAACTTACAGTATACCTTGCTCTCTAACCAGTAACTTACAGTATACCTTCCTCTCTAACCAGTAACTTACAGTATACCTTGCTCTCTAACCAGTAACTTACAGTATACCTTGCTCTCTAACCAGTAACTTACAGTATACCTTGCTCCCTAACCAGTAACTTACAGTATATCTTCCTCTCTAACCAGTAACTTACAGTATACCTTCCTCTCTAACCAGTAACTTACAGTATACCTTCCTCTCTAACCAGTAACTTACAGTATACCTTGCTCTCTAACCAGTAACTTACAGAATACCTTGCTCTCTAACCAGTAACTTACAGTATACCTTGCTCTCTAACCAGTAACTTACAGTATACCTTCCTCTCTAACCAGTAACTTACAGTATACCTTACTCTCTAACCAGTAACTTACAGTATACCTTGCTCTCTAACCAGTAACTTACAGTATACCTTGCTCTCTAACCAGTACCTTACAGTATACCTTGCTCTTTAACCAGTAACTTACAGTATACCTTGCTCTCTAACCAGTAACTTACAGTATACCTTGCTCTCTAACCAGTAACTTACAGTATACCTTGCTCTCTAACCAGTAACTTACAGTATACCTTGCTCTCTAACCAGTAACTTACAGTATACCTTGCTCTCTAACCAGTAACTTACAGTATACCTTGCTCTCTAACCAGTAACTTACAGTATACCTTGCACTCTAACCAGTAACTTACAGTATACCTTGCTCTCTAACCAATAACTTACAGCATACCATGCTCTCTAACCAGTAACTTACAGTATACCTTGCTCTCTAACCAGTAACTTACAGTATACCTTGCTCTCTAACCAGTGGCTCTCATCTCTACCTAGTGGCTCTCCTCTCTAACCAGTAACTTACAGTATACCTTGCTCTCTAACCAGTAACTTACAGTATACCTTGCTCTCTAACCAGTAACTTACAGTATACCTTGCTCTCTAACCAGTAACTTACAGTATACCTTGCTCTCTAACCAGTAACTTACAGTATACCTTGCTCTCTAACCAGTAACTTACAGTATACCTTGCTCCCTAACCAGTAACTTACAGTATACCTTGCTCTCTAACCAGTAACTTACAGTATACCTTGCTCTCTAACCAGTAACTTACAGTATACCTTGCTCTCTAACCAGTAACTTACAGTATACCTTGCTCTCTAACCAGTAACTTACAGTATACCTTGCTCTATAACCAGTAACTTACAGTATACCTTGCTCTCTAACCAGTGGCTCTCATCTCTACCTAGTGGCTCTCCTCCCTAACCAGTAACTTACAGTATACATTGCTCTCTAACCAGTGGCTCTCATCTCTACCTAGTGGCTCTCCTCCCTAACCAGTAACTTACAGTATACCTTGCTCTCTAACCAGTAACTTATAGTATACCTTGCTCTCTAACCAGTAACTTACAGTATACCTTCCTTCCTAACCAGTGGCTCTCCTCCCTAACCAGTAACTTACAGTATACCTTCCTCCCTAACCAGTTGCTCTCATCTTTAACCAGTAACTTACAGTATACCTTCCTCCCTAACAAGTGGCTCTCATCTCTAACCAGTAACTTACAATATACCTTGCTCTCTAACCAGTGGCTCTCCTCCCTAACCAGTAACATACAGTATACCTTGCTCTCTAACCAGTAACTTACAGTATACCTTGCTCTCTAACCAGTAACTTACAGTATACCTTGCTCTCTAACCAGTAACTTACAGCATACCTTGCTCTCTAACCAGTAACTTACAGTATACCTTCCTCTCTAACCAGTAACTTACAGTATACCTTCCTCCCTAACCAGTAACTTACAGTATACCTTGCTCTCTAACCAGTAACTTACAGTATACCTTGCTCTCTAACCAGTAACTTACAGTATACCTTGCTCTCTAACCAGTAACTTACAGTATACCTTCCTCCCTAACCAGTAACTTACAGTATACCTTGCTCTCTATCCAGTAACTTACAGTATACCTTGCTCTCTAACCAGTAACTTACAGTATACCTTCCTCCCTAACCAGTAACTTACAGTATACCTTGCTCTCTAACCAGTAACTTACAGTATACCTTGCTCTCTAACCAGTAACTTACAGTATACCTTGCTCTCTAACCAGTAACTTACAGTATACCTTGCTCTCTAACCAGTAACTTACAGTATACCTTGCTCTCTAACCAGTAACTTACAGTATACCTTGCTCTCTAACCAGTAACTTACAGTATACCTTGCTCTCTAACCAGTAACTTACAGTATACCTTGCTCTCTAACCAGTAACTTACAGTATACCTTGCTCTATTACCAGTAACTTACAGTATACCTTCCTCTCTAACCAGTAACTTACAGTATACCTTGCTCTCTAACCAGTAACTTACAGTATACCTTGCTCTCTAACCAGTAACTTACAGTATACCTTGCTCTCTAACCAGTAACTTACAGTATACCTTGCTCTCTAACCAGTAACTTACAGTATACCTTGCTCTCTAACCAGTAACTTACAGTATACCTTGCTCTCTAACCAGTAAAGTACAGCATAACTTGCTCTCTAACCAGTAACTTACAGTATACCTTGCTCTCTAACCAGTAACTTACAGTATACCTTGCTCCCTAACCAGTAACTTACAGTATACCTTGCCCTCTAACCAGTAACTTACAGTATACCTTGCTCTCTAACCAGTAACTTACAGTATACCTTGCTCTCTAACCAGTAACTTACAGTATACCTTGCTCTCTAACCAGTAACTTACAGTATACCTTGCTCTCTAACCAGTAACTTACAGTATACCTTGCTCTCTAACCAGTAACTTACAGTATACCTTGCTCTCTAACCAGTAACTTACAGTATACCTTGCTCTCTAGCCAGTAACTTACAGTATACCTTGCTCTCTAACCAGTAACTTACAGCATACCTTCCTCTCTAACCAGTAACTTACAGCATACCTTCCTCTCTAACCAGTAACTTACAGTATACCTTGCTCCCTAACCAGTAACTTACAGTATACCTTACTCTCTAACCAGTAACTTACAGTATACCTTGCTCTCTAACCAGTAACTTACAGTATACCTTGCTCTCTACCTAGTGGCTCTCCTCTCTAACCAGTAACTTACAGTATACCTTACTCTCTAACCAGTAAATTACAGTATACCTTACTCTCTAACCAGTAACTTACAGTATACCTTCCTCTCTAACCAGTAACTTACAGTATACCTTCCTCTCTAACCAGTAACTTACAGTATACCTTCCTCTCTAACCAGTAACTTACAGTATACCTTGCTCTCTAACCAGTAACTTACAGTATACCTTGCTCCCTAACCAGTAACTTACAGTATATCTTCCTCTCTAACCAGTAACTTACAGTATACCTTCCTCTCTAACCAGTAACTTACAGTATACCTTCCTCTCTAACCAGTAACTTACAGTATACCTTGCTCTCTAACCAGTAACTTACAGTATACCTTCCTCTCTAACCAGTAACTTACAGTATACCTTACTCTCTAACCAGTAACTTACAGTATACCTTGCTCTCTAACCAGTAACTTACAGTATACCTTGCTCTCTAACCAGTAACTTACAGTATACCTTGCTCTCTAACCAGTAACTTACAGTATACCTTGCTCTCTAACCAGTAACTTACAGTATACCTTGCTCTCTAACCAGTAACTTACAGTATACCTTGCTCTCTAACCAGTAACTTACAGTATACCTTGCTCTCTAACCAGTAACTTACAGTATACCTTGCTCTCTAACCAGTAACTTACAGTATACCTTGCTCTCTAACCAATAACTTACAGTATACCTTGCTCTCTAACCAATAACTTACAGTATACCATGCTCTCTAACCAGTAACTTACAGTATACCTTGCTCTCTAACCAGTAACTTACAGTATACCTTGCTCTCTAACCAGTGGCTCTCATCTCTACCTAGTGGCTCTCCTCTCTAACCAGTAACTTACAGTATACCTTGCTCTCTAACCAGTAACTTACAGTATACCTTGCTCTCTAACCAGTAACTTACAGTATACCTTGCTCTCTAACCAGTAACTTACAGTATACCTTGCTCTCTAACCAGTAACTTACAGTATACCTTGCTCTCTAACCAGTAACTTACAGTATACCTTGCTCTCTAACCAGTAACTTACAGTATACCTTGCTCTCTAACCAGTAACTTACAGTATACCTTGCTCTCTAACCAGTAACTTACAGTATACCTTGCTCTCTAACCAGTAACTTACAGTATACCTTGCTCTCTAACCAGTGGCTCTCATCTCTATCTAGTGGCTCTCCTCCCTAACCAGTAACTTACAGTATACATTGCTCTCTAACCAGTGGCTCTCATCTCTACCTAGTGGCTCTCCTCCCTAACCAGTAACTTACAGTATACCTTGCTCTCTAACCACTAACTTACAGTATACCTTGCTCTCTAACCAGTAACTTACAGTATACCTTCCTTCCTAACCAGTGGCTCTCCTCCCTAACCAGTAACTTACAGTATACCTTCCTCCCTAAAAAGTGGCTCTCATCTCTAACCAGTAACTTACAGTATACCTTGCTCTCTAACCAGTGGCTCTCCTCCCTAACCAGTAACGTACAGTATACCTTGCTCTCTAACCAGTACCTTACAGTATACCTTGCTCTCTAACCAGTAACTTACAGTATACCTTGCTCTCTAACCAGTAACTTACAGTATACCTTGCTCTCTAACCAGTAACTTACAGTATACCTTCCTCTCTAACCAGTAACTTACAGTATACCTTCCTCCCTAACCAGTAACTTACAGTATACCTTGCTCTCTAACCAGTAACTTACAGTATACCTTGCTCTCTAACCAGTAACTTACAGTATACCTTCCTCTCTAACCAGTAACTTACAGTATACCTTGCTCTCTATCCAGTAACTTACAGTATACCTTGCTCTCTAACCAGTAACTTACAGTATACCTTCCTCCCTAACCAGTAACTTACAGTATACCTTGCTCTCTAACCAGTAACTTACAGTATACCTTGCTCTCTAACCAGTAACTTACAGTATACCTTGCTCTCTAACCAGTAACTTACAGTATACCTTCCTCTCTAACCAGTAACTTACAGTATACCTTGCTCTCTAACCAGTAACTTACAGTATACCTTGCTCTCTAACCAGTAACTTACAGTATACCTTGCTCTCTAACCAGTAACTTACAGTATACCTTGCTCTCTAACCAGTAACTTACAGTATACCTTGCTCTCTAACCAGTAACTTACAGTATACCTTCCTCTCTAACCAGTAACTTACAGTATACCTTCCTCTCTAACCAGTAACTTACAGTATACCTTGCTCTCTAACCAGTAACTTACAGTATACCTTGCTCTCTAACCAGTAACTTACAGTATACCTTGCTCTCTAACCAGTAACTTACAGTATACCTTGCTCTCTAACCAGTAACTTACAGTATACCTTGCTCTCTAACCAGTAACTTACAGTATACCTTGCTCTCTAACCAGTAACGTACAGCATTACTTGCTCTCTAACCAGTAACTTACAGTATACCTTGCTCCCTAACCAGTAACTTACAGTATACCTTGCTCTCTAACCAGTAACTTACAGTATACCTTGCTCTCTAACCAGTAACTTACAGTATACCTTGCTCTCTAACCAGTAACTTACAGTATACCTTGCTCTCTAACCAGTAACTTACAGTATGCCTTGCTCTCTAGCCAGTAACTTACAGTATACCTTGCTCTCTAACCAGTAACTTACAGTATACCTTGCTCTCTAACCAGTAACTTACAGTATACCTTGCTCTCTAACCAGTAACTTACAGTATACCTTCCTCTCTAACCAATAACTTACAGTATACCTTCCTCTCTAACCAGTAACTTACAGTATACCTTGCTCCCTAACCAGTAACTTACAGTATACCTTACTCTCTAACCAGTAACTTACAGTATACCTTCCTCTCTAACCAGTAACTTACAGTATACCTTGCTCTCTACCTAGTGGCTCTCCTCTCTAACCAGTAACTTACAGTATACCTTACTCTCTAACCAGTAACTTACAGTATACCTTACTCTCTAACCAGTAACTTACAGTATACCTTGCTCTCTAACCAGTAACTTACAGTATACCTTCCTCTCTAACCAGTAACTTACAGTATACCTTGCTCTCTAACCAGTAACTTACAGTATACCTTGCTCTCTAACCAGTAACTTACAGTATACCTTGCTCCCTAACCAGTAACTTACAGTATATCTTCCTCTCTAGCCAGTAACTTACAGTATACCTTCCTCTCTAACCAGTAACTTACAGTATACCTTCCTCTCTAACCAGTAACTTACAGTATACCTTGCTCTCTAACCAGTAACTTACAGTATACCTTGCTCTCTAACCAGTAACTTACAGTATACCTTGCTCTCTAACCAGTAACTTACAGTATACCTTCCTCTCTAACCAGTAACTTACAGCATACCTAACTCTCTAACCAGTAACTTACAGTATACCTTGCTCTCTAACCAGTAACTTACAGTATACCTTGCTCTCTAACCAGTAACTTACAGTATACCTTGCTCTTTAACCAGTAACTTACAGTATACCTTGCTCCCTAACCAGTAACTTACAGTATACCTTGCTCTCTAACCAGTAACTTACAGTATACCTTGCTCTCTAACCAGTAACTTACAGTATACCTTGCTCTCTAACCAGTAACTTACAGTATACCTTGCTCTCTAACCAGTAACTTACAGTATACCTTGCTCTCTAACCAGTAACTTACAGTATACCTTGCTCTCTAACCAGTAACTTACAGTATACCTTGCTCTCTAACCAGTAACTTACAGTATACCTTGCTCTCTAACCAGTAACTTACAGTATACCTTGCTCTCTAACCAGTAACGTACAGCATTACTTGCTCTCTAACCAGTAACTTACAGTATACCTTGCTCCCTAACCAGTAACTTACAGTATACCTTGCTCTCTAACCAGTAACTTACAGTATACCTTGCTCTCTAACCAGTAACTTACAGTATACCTTGCTCTCTAACCAGTAACTTACAGTATACCTTGCTCTCTAACCAGTAACTTACAGTATGCCTTGCTCTCTAGCCAGTAACTTACAGTATACCTTGCTCTCTAACCAGTAACTTACAGTATACCTTGCTCTCTAACCAGTAACTTACAGTATACCTTGCTCTCTAACCAGTAACTTACAGTATACCTTCCTCTCTAACCAATAACTTACAGTATACCTTCCTCTCTAACCAGTAACTTACAGTATACCTTGCTCCCTAACCAGTAACTTACAGTATACCTTACTCTCTAACCAGTAACTTACAGTATACCTTCCTCTCTAACCAGTAACTTACAGTATACCTTGCTCTCTACCTAGTGGCTCTCCTCTCTAACCAGTAACTTACAGTATACCTTACTCTCTAACCAGTAACTTACAGTATACCTTACTCTCTAACCAGTAACTTACAGTATACCTTGCTCTCTAACCAGTAACTTACAGTATACCTTCCTCTCTAACCAGTAACTTACAGTATACCTTGCTCTCTAACCAGTAACTTACAGTATACCTTGCTCTCTAACCAGTAACTTACAGTATACCTTGCTCCCTAACCAGTAACTTACAGTATATCTTCCTCTCTAGCCAGTAACTTACAGTATACCTTCCTCTCTAACCAGTAACTTACAGTATACCTTCCTCTCTAACCAGTAACTTACAGTATACCTTGCTCTCTAACCAGTAACTTACAGTATACCTTGCTCTCTAACCAGTAACTTACAGTATACCTTGCTCTCTAACCAGTAACTTACAGTATACCTTCCTCTCTAACCAGTAACTTACAGCATACCTAACTCTCTAACCAGTAACTTACAGTATACCTTGCTCTCTAACCAGTAACTTACAGTATACCTTGCTCTCTAACCAGTAACTTACAGTATACCTTGCTCTTTAACCAGTAACTTACAGTATACCTTGCTCCCTAACCAGTAACTTACAGTATACCTTGCTCTCTAACCAGTAACTTACAGTATACCTTGCTCTCTAACCAGTAACTTACAGTATACCTTGCTCTCTAACCAGTAACTTACAGTATACCTTGCTCTCTAACCAGTAACTTACAGTATACCTTGCTCTCTAACCAGTAACTTACAGTATACCTTGCTCTCTAACCAGTAACTTACAGTATACCTTGCTCTCTAACCAGTAACTTACAGTATACCTTGCTCTCTAACCAATAACTTACAGTATACCATGCTCTCTAACCAGTAATTTACAGTATACCTTGCTCTCTAACCAGTAACTTACAGTATACCTTGCTCTCTAACCAGTGGCTCTCATCTCTACCTAGTGGCTCTCCTCTCTAACCAGTAACTTACAGTATACCTTGCTCTCTAACCAGTAACTTACAGTATACCTTGCTCTCTAACCAGTAACTTACAGTATACCTTGCTCTCTAACCAGTAACTTACAGTATACCTTGCTCTCTAACCAGTAACTTACAGTATACCTTGCTCTCTAACCAGTAACTTACAGTATACCTTGCTCCCTAACCAGTAACTTACAGTATACCTTGCTCTCTAACCAGTAACTTACAGTATACCTTGCTCTCTAACCAGTAACTTACAGTATACCTTGCTCTCTAACCAGTAACTTACAGTATACCTTGCTCTCTAACCAGTAACTTACAGTATACCTTGCTCTCTAACCAGTAACTTACAGTATACCTTGCTCTCTAACCAGTAACTTACAGTATACCTTGCTCCCTAACCAGTAACTTACAGTATACCTTGCTCTCTAACCAGTAACTTACAGTATACCTTGCTCTCTAACCAGTAACTTACAGTATACCTTGCTCTCTAACCAGTAACTTACAGTATACCTTGCTCTCTAACCAGTAACTTACAGTATATCTTCCTCTCTAACCAGTAACTTACAGTATACCTTGCTCTCTAACCAGTAACTTACAGTATACCTTCCTCTCTAACCAGTAACTTACAGTATACCTTGCTCTCTAACCAGTAACTTACAGTATACCTTGCTCTCTAACCAGTAACGTACAGTATACCTTGCTCTCTAACCAGTAACTTACAGTATACCTTCCTCTCTAACCAGTAACTTACAGTATACCTTACTCTCTAACCAGTAACTTACAGTATACCTTGCTCTCTAACCAGTAACTTACAGTATACCTTGCTCTCTAACCAGTAACTTACAGTATACCTTGCTCTCTAACCAGTAACTTACAGTATATCTTCCTCTCTAACCAGTAACTTACAGTATACCTTCCTCTCTAACCAGTAACTTACAGTATACCTTACTCTCTAACCAGTAACTTACAGTATACCTTGCTCTCTAACCAGTAACTTACAGTATACCTTGCTCTCTAACCAGTAACTTACAGTATACCTTGCTCTCTAACCAGTAACTTACAGTATATCTTCCTCCTTAACCAGTATCTTACAGTATACCTTCCTCTCTAACCAGTAACTTACAGTATACCTTCCTCTCTAACCAGTAACTTACAGTATACCTTGCTCTCTAACCAGTAACTTACAGTATACCTTGCTCTCTAACCAGTAACTTACAGTATACCTTGCTTTCTAACCAGTAACTTACAGTATACCTTCCTCTCTAACCAGTAACTTACAGTATACCTTACTCTCTAACCAGTAACTTACAGTATACCTTGCTCTCTAACCAGTAACTTACAGTATACCTTGCTCTCTAACCAGTAACTTACAGTATACCTTGCTCTTTAACCAGTAACTTACAGTATACCTTGCTCCCTAACCAGTAACTTACAGTATACCTTGCTCTCTAACCAGTAACTTACAGTATACCTTGCTCTCTAACCAGTAACTTACAGTATACCTTGCTCTCTAACCAGTAACTTACAGTATACCTTGCTCTTTAACCAGTAACTTACAGTATACCTTGCTCTCTAACCAGTAACTTACAGTATACCTTGCTCTCTAACCAGTAACTTACAGTATACCTTGCTCTCTAACCAGTAACTTACAGTATACCTTGCTCTCTAACCAATAACTTACAGTATACCATGCTCTCTAACCAGTAACTTACAGTATACCTTGCTCTCTAACCAGTAACTTACAGTATACCTTGCTCTCTAACCAGTGGCTCTCATCTCTACCTAGTGGCTCTCCTCTCTAACCAGTAACTTACAGTATACCTTGCTCTCTAACCAGTAACTTACAGTATACCTTGCTCTCTAACCAGTCACTTACAGTATACCTTGCTCTCTAACCAGTAACTTACAGTATACCTTGCTCCCTAACCAGTAACTTACAGTATACCTTGCTCTCTAACCAGTAACTTACAGTATACCTTGCTCTCTAACCAGTAACTTACAGTATACCTTGCTCTCTAACCAGTAACTTACAGTATACCTTGCTCTCTAACCAGTAACTTACAGTATACCTTGCTCTCTAACCAGTAACTTACAGTATACCTTGCTCTCTAACCAGTAACTTACAGTATACCTTGCTCTCTAACCAGTAACTTACAGTATACCTTGCTCTCTAACCAGTAACTTACAGTATACCTTGCTCCCTAACCAGTAACTTACAGTATACCTTGCTCTCTAACCAGTAACTTACAGTATACCTTGCTCTCTAACCAGTAACTTACAGTATACCTTGCTCTCTAACCAGTAACTTACAGTATACCTTGCTCTCTAACCAGTAACTTACAGTATACCTTGCTCTCTAACCAGTAACTTACAGTATACCTTGCTCTCTAACCAGTAACTTACAGTATACCTTGCTCCCTAACCAGTAACTTACAGTATACCTTGCTCTCTAACCAGTAACTTACAGTATACCTTGCTCTCTAACCAGTAACTTACAGTATACCTTGCTCTCTAACCAGTAACTTACAGTATACCTTGCTCTCTAACCAGTAACTTACAGTATACCTTGCTCTCTAACCAGTAACTTACAGTATACCTTGCTCCTCTCTAACCAGTAACTTACAGTATACCTTGCTCTCTAACCTGTAACTTACAGTATACTTTGCTCTCTAACCAGTAACTTACAGTATACCTTGCTCTCTAACCAGTAACTTACAGTATACCTTGCTCTCTAACCAGTAACTTACAGTATACCTTGCTCTCTAACCAGTAACTTACAGTATACCTTGCTCCCTAACCAGTAACTTACAGTATATCTTCCTCTCTAACCAGTAACTTACAGTATACCTTGCTCTCTAACCAGTAACTTACAGTATACCTTCCTCTCTAACCAGTAACTTACAGTATACCTTGCTCTCTAACCAGTAACTTACAGTATACCTTGCTCTCTAACCAGTAACGTACAGTATACCTTGCTCTCTAACCAGTAACTTACAGTATACCTTCCTCTCTAACCAGTAACTTACAGTATACCTTACTCTCTAACCAGTAACTTACAGTATACCTTGCTCTCTAACCAGTAACTTACAGTATACCTTGCTCTCTAACCAGTAACTTACAGTATACCTTGCTCTCTAACCAGTAACTTACAGTATATCTTCCTCTCTAACCAGTAACTTACAGTATACCTTCCTCTCTAACCAGTAACTTACAGTATACCTTACTCTCTAACCAGTAACTTACAGTATACCTTGCTCTCTAACCAGTAACTTACAGTATACCTTGCTCTCTAACCAGTAACTTACAGTATACCTTGCTCTCTAACCAGTAACTTACAGTATATCTTCCTCCTTAACCAGTAACTTACAGTATACCTTCCTCTCTAACCAGTAACTTACAGTATACCTTCCTCTCTAACCAGTAACTTACAGTATACCTTGCTCTCTAACCAGTAACTTACAGTATACCTTGCTCTCTAACCAGTAACTTACAGTATACCTTGCTTTCTAACCAGTAACTTACAGTATACCTTCCTCTCTAACCAGTAACTTACAGTATACCTTACTCTCTAACCAGTAACTTACAGTATACCTTGCTCTCTAACCAGTAACTTACAGTATACCTTGCTCTCTAACCAGTAACTTACAGTATACCTTGCTCTTTAACCAGTAACTTACAGTATACCTTGCTCCCTAACCAGTAACTTACAGTATACCTTGCTCTCTAACCAGTAACTTACAGTATACCTTGCTCTCTAACCAGTAACTTACAGTATACCTTGCTCTCTAACCAGTAACTTACAGTATACCTTGCTCTTTAACCAGTAACTTACAGTATACCTTGCTCTCTAACCAGTAACTTACAGTATACCTTGCTCTCTAACCAGTAACTTACAGTATACCTTGCTCTCTAACCAGTAACTTACAGTATACCTTGCTCTCTAACCAATAACTTACAGTATACCATGCTCTCTAACCAGTAACTTACAGTATACCTTGCTCTCTAACCAGTAACTTACAGTATACCTTGCTCTCTAACCAGTAACTTACAGTATACCTTGCTCTCTAACCAGTAACTTACAGTATACCTTGCTCTCTAACCAGTAACTTACAGTATACCTTGCTCTTTAACCAGTAACTTACAGTATACCTTGCTCCCTAACCAGTAACTTACAGTATACCTTGCTCTCTAACCAGTAACTTACAGTATACCTTGCTCTCTAACCAGTAACTTACAGTATACCTTGCTCTCTAACCAGTAACTTACAGTATACCTTGCTCTCTAACCAGTAACTTACAGTATACCTTGCTCTCTAACCAATAACTTACAGTATACCATGCTCTCTAACCAGTAACTTACAGTATACCTTGCTCTCTAACCAGTAACTTACAGTATACCTTGCTCTCTAACCAGTGGCTCTCATCTCTACCTAGTGGCTCTCCTCTCTAACCAGTAACTTACAGTATACCTTCCTCTCTAACCAGTAACTTACAGTATACCTTACTCTCTAACCAGTAACTTACAGTATACCTTGCTCTCTAACCAGTAACTTACAGTATACCTTGCTCTCTAACCAGTAACTTACAGTATACCTTGCTCTCTAACCAGTAACTTACAGTATATCTTCCTCCTTAACCAGTAACTTACAGTATACCTTCCTCTCTAACCAGTAACTTACAGTATACCTTCCTCTCTAACCAGTAACTTACAGTATACCTTGCTCTCTAACCAGTAACTTACAGTATACCTTGCTCTCTAACCAGTAACTTACAGTATACCTTGCTTTCTAACCAGTAACTTACAGTATACCTTCCTCTCTAACCAGTAACTTACAGTATACCTTACTCTCTAACCAGTAACTTACAGTATACCTTGCTCTCTAACCAGTAACTTACAGTATACCTTGCTCTCTAACCAGTAACTTACAGTATACCTTGCTCTTTAACCAGTAACTTACAGTATACCTTGCTCCCTAACCAGTAACTTACAGTATACCTTGCTCTCTAACCAGTAACTTACAGTATACCTTGCTCTCTAACCAGTAACTTACAGTATACCTTGCTCTCTAACCAGTAACTTACAGTATACCTTGCTCTCTAACCAGTAACTTACAGTATACCTTGCTCTCTAACCAATAACTTACAGTATACCATGCTCTCTAACCAGTAACTTACAGTATACCTTGCTCTCTAACCAGTAACTTACAGTATACCTTGCTCTCTAACCAGTGGCTCTCATCTCTACCTAGTGGCTCTCCTCTCTAACCAGTAACTTACAGTATACCTTGCTCTCTAACCAGTAACTTACAGTATACCTTGCTCTCTAACCAGTCACTTACAGTATACCTTGCTCTCTAACCAGTAACTTACAGTATACCTTGCTCCCTAACCAGTAACTTACAGTATACCTTGCTCTCTAACCAGTAACTTACAGTATACCTTGCTCTCTAACCAGTAACTTACAGTATACCTTGCTCTCTAACCAGTAACTTACAGTATACCTTGCTCTCTAACCAGTAACTTACAGTATACCTTGCTCTCTAACCAGTAACTTACAGTATACCTTGCTCTCTAACCAGTAACTTACAGTATACCTTGCTCTCTAACCAGTAACTTACAGTATACCTTGTTCTCTAACCAGTAACTTACAGTATACCTTGCTCTCTAACCAGTAACTTACAGTATACCTTGCTCTCTAACCAGTAACTTACAGTATACCTTGTTCTCTAACCAGTGGCTCTCATCTCTACCTAGTGGCTCTCCTCCCTAAACAGTAACTTACAGTATACCTTGCTCTCTAACCAGTAACTTACAGTATACCTTGCTCTCTAACCAGTAACTTACAGTATACCTTCCTTCCTAACCAGTGGCTCTCCTCCCTAACCAGTAACTTACAGTATACCTTCCTCCCTAACCAGTGGCTCTCATCTCTAACCAGTAACTTACAGTATACCTTGCTCTCTAACCAGTAGTTCTCCTCCCTAACCAGTAACTTACAGTATACCTTGCTCTCTAACCAGTCGCTCCCCTCCCTAACCAGTAACTTACAGTATACCTTGCTCTCTAACCAGTAACTTACAGTATACCTTGCTCTTTAACCAGTAACTTACAGTATACCTTGCTCCCTAACCAGTAACTTACAGTATACCTTGCTCTCTAACCAGTAACTTACAGTATACCTTGCTCTCTAACCAGTAACTTACAGTATACCTTGCTCTCTAACCAGTAACTTACAGTATACCTTGCTCTTTAACCAGTAACTTACAGTATACCTTGCTCTCTAACCAGTAACTTACAGTATACCTTGCTCTCTAACCAGTAACTTACAGTATACCTTGCTCTCTAACCAGTAACTTACAGTATACCTTGCTCTCTAACCAATAACTTACAGTATACCATGCTCTCTAACCAGTAACTTACAGTATACCTTGCTCTCTAACCAGTAACTTACAGTATACCTTGCTCTCTAACCAGTGGCTCTCATCTCTACCTAGTGGCTCTCCTCTCTAACCAGTAACTTACAGTATACCTTGCTCTCTAACCAGTAACTTACAGTATACCTTGCTCTCTAACCAGTCACTTACAGTATACCTTGCTCTCTAACCAGTAACTTACAGTATACCTTGCTCCCTAACCAGTAACTTACAGTATACCTTGCTCTCTAACCAGTAACTTACAGTATACCTTGCTCTCTAACCAGTAACTTACAGTATACCTTGCTCTCTAACCAGTAACTTACAGTATACCTTGCTCTCTAACCAGTAACTTACAGTATACCTTGCTCTCTAACCAGTAACTTACAGTATACCTTGCTCTCTAACCAGTAACTTACAGTATACCTTGTTCTCTAACCAGTAACTTACAGTATACCTTGCTCTCTAACCAGTAACTTACAGTATACCTTGCTCTCTAACCAGTAACTTACAGTATACCTTGTTCTCTAACCAGTGGCTCTCATCTCTACCTAGTGGCTCTCCTCCCTAACCAGTAACTTACAGTATACATTGTTCTCTAACCAGTGGCTCTCATCTCTACCTAGTGGCTCTCCTCCCTAAACAGTAACTTACAGTATACCTTGCTCTCTAACCAGTAACTTACAGTATACCTTGCTCTCTAACCAGTAACTTACAGTATACCTTCCTTCCTAACCAGTGGCTCTCCTCCCTAACCAGTAACTTACAGTATACCTTCCTCCCTAACCAGTGGCTCTCATCTCTAACCAGTAACTTACAGTATACCTTGCTCTCTAACCAGTAGTTCTCCTCCCTAACCAGTAACTTACAGTATACCTTGCTCTCTAACCAGTCGCTCCCCTCCCTAACCAGTAACTTACATTATACCTTGCTCTCTAACCAGTGGCTCTCCTCCCTAACCAGTAACTTACAGTATACCTTGCTCTCTAACCAGTAACTTACAGTATACCTTGCTCTCTAACCAGTAACTTACAGTATACCTTGCTCCCTAACCAGTAACTTACAGTATACCTTCCTCTCTAACCAGTAACTTACAGTATACCTTCCTCTCTAACCAGTAACTTACAGTATACCTTGCTCTCTAACCAGTAACTTACAGTATACCTTGCTCTCTAACCAGTAACTTACAGTATACCTTGCTCTCTAACCAGTAACTTACAGTATACCTTCCTCTCTAACCAGTAACTTACAGTATACCTTACTCTCTAACCAGTAACTTACAGTATACCTTGCTCTCTAACCAGTAACTTACAGTATACCTTGCTCTCTAACCAGTAACTTACAGTATACCTTGCTCTCTTACCAGTGGCTCTCATCTCTACCTAGTGGCTCTCCTCCCTAACCTGTAACTTACAGTATACATTGCTCTCTAACCAGTGGCTCTCATATCTACCTAGTGGCTCTCCTCCCTAACCAGTAACTTACAGTATACCTTGCTCTCTAACCAGTAACTTACAGTATACCTTGCTCTCTAACCAGTAACTTACAGTATACCTTCCTTCCTAACCAGTGGCTCTCCTCCCTAACCAGTAACTTACAGTATACCTTCCTCCCTAACCAGTGGCTCTCATCTCTAACCAGTAACTTACAGTATACCTTCCTCCCTAACCAGTGGCTCTCATCTCTAACCAGTAACTTACAGTATACCTTGCTCTCTAACCAGTGGCTCTCCTCCCTAACCAGTAACTTACAGTATACCTTGCTCTCTAACCAGTGGCTCTCCTCCCTAACCAGTAACTTACAGTATACCTTGCTCTCTAACCAGTGGCTCTCCTCCCTAACCAGTAACTTACAGTATACCTTGCTCTCTAACCAGTGGCTCTCATCTCTACCTAGTGGCTCTCCTCCCTAACCAGTAACTTACAGTATACCTTGCTCTCTAACCAGTGGTTCTCATCTCTACCTAGTGGCTCTCCTCCCTAACCAGTAACTTACAGTATACCTTGCTCTCTAACCAGTGGCTCTCATCTCTACCTAGTGGCTCTCCTCCCTAACCAGTAACTTACAGTATACCTTGCTCTCTAACCAGTGGCTCTCATCTCTACCTAGTGGCTCTCCTCCCTAACCAGTAACTTACAGTATACCTTGCTCTCTAACCAGTGGCTCTCTTCTCTACCTAGTGGCTCTCCTCTCTACCTAGTGGCTCTCCTCTCTAATTGCTGGCTCCCTCTTCTAACCAGTGGCGCTCCTCTCTTACCAGTGGCGCTCCTCTCTTACCAGTGACGCTCCTCTAACCAGTGACGATCCTTTCTAACCAGTGTCTTCTACCAAGTGGCTCTCCTCTCTTACCAGTGACACTCCTCTTTAACAAGTGATGCTCCTCTCTAACCAGTGTCCCTCTTCTACCAAGTGGGTCGCCTCTCCTACCAGTGACACTCTTTAACCAGTGACCCTCCTCTCTAACCAATGTCCCTCTTCTACCAAGTGACTCTCCTTTCTTACCAGTGACACTCCTCTTTAACAAGTGATGCTCCTCTCTAACCAGTGTCCCTCTTCTACCAAGTGGGTCGCCTCTCCTACCAGTGACACTCTTTAACCAGTGACGCTCCTCTCTAACCAATGTCCCTCTTCTACCAAGTGACTCTCCTCTCTTACCAGTGACACTCCTCTTTAACCAGTGACGCTCCTCTCTAACCAGTGTCCCTCTTCTACCAAGTGGGTCGCCTCTCCTACCAGTGACACTCTTTAACCAGTGACGCTCCTCTCTAACCAATGTCCCTCTTCTACCAAGTGACTCTCCTCTCTTACCAGTGACACTCCTCTTTAACCAGTGACGATCCTCTCTAACCAGTGTCCCTCTTCTACCCGGTGGCTCTCCTCTCTTACCAGTGACGCTCCTCTCTAACCAGTGACGCTCCTCTCTAACCACTGTCCCTCTTCTACTCAGTGCCTCTCCTCTCTAACCAGTGACGCTCCTCTCTAACCACTGTACCTCTTCTACCCAGTGGCTCTCCTCTCTTACCTGTAAAGCTCCTCTCTAACCACTGTCCCTCTTCTACTCAGTGCCTCTCCTCTCTAACCAGTGACGCTCCTCCCTAACCAGTGTCCCTCGTCTACCCAGTGGCTCTCCTCTCTTACCAGTGACGCTCCTCTTTAACCATTGTCCCTCGTCTACTCAGTGCCTCTCCTCTCTTACCAGTGATGCTCCTCTCTAACCAATGATGCTCCTCTTTAACCAGTGTCCCTCTTCTACCCAGTGGCTCTCCTCTCTTACTAGTGATGCTCCTCTTTAACCAGTGACGCTCCTCTATAACCAATGTCCCTCTTCTACCCAGTAGCTATCCTCTCTTACCAGTGACACTCCTCTTTAACCAGTGACGCTCCTCTCTAACCATTGTCCCTCTTCTACCCAGTGACGCTCCTCTCTAAGCAATTTCCCTCTTCTACCAAGTGGCTCTACTCTCTTACCAGTGACTCTCCTTTTTAACCAGTGGCACCCTTCTCTAACCCAGTATCCCTCTTCTACCCAGTGGCTCTCCTCTCTTACCAGTGGTGCTCCTCTTTAACCAGTGACGCTCCTCTCTAACCAGTGGTGCTCCTCTCTAACCAGTAACGCTCCTCTCTAACCAGTGGTGCTCCTCTCTAACCAGTGATGCTTCTCTCTAACCAGTGGTGCTCCTCTCTAACCAATGCCGCTCCTCTCTAACCAGTGATGCTCCTCTCTAACCAGTGATGCTCCTCTCTAACCAGTGGCCCTCTTCTACCAAGTGGCTCGCCCCTCCTACCAGTGACACTCCTCTCTAACCAGTGACGCTCCTCTCTAACCAGTGTCCCTCTTCTACCCAGTGGCTATCTTCTCTTACCAGTGACACCCCTCTTTAACCAGTGATGCTCCTCTCTAACCATTGTCCCTCTTCTACCCAGTGGCTCTCCTCTCTTACCAGTGACACTCCTCTTTAACCAGTGATGCTCCTCTCTAACCAGTGGCCCTCTTCTACTAAGTGGATCGCCCCTCCTACCAGTGACACTCCTCTTTAACCAGTGACGCTCCTCTCTAACCAGTGTCCCTCTTCTACCAAGTGGCTTTCTTCTGTTACCAGTGACACTCCTCTTTAACCAGTGACGCTCCTCTCTAACCACAGTGTCCTTCTTCTACCCAGTGGCTCTCCTCTCTTACCAGTGACACTCCTCTTTAACCAGTGATGCTCCTCTCTAACCAGTGGCCCTCTTCTACCAAGTGGCTCGCCCCTCCTACCAGTGACACTCCTCTTTAACCAGTGACGCTCCTCTCTAACCAGTGGCCCTCTTCTACCAAGTAGCTCTCCTCTCTTACCAGTGACACTCCTCTTTAACCAGTGATGCTCCTCTCTAACAAGTGTCCCTCTTCTACCCAGTGGCTCTCCTCTCTTACCAGTGACACTCCTCTATAACCACTGATGTTCCTCTCTAACCAGTGGCTCTCCTCTCTTACCAGTGACGCTCCTATTTAACCAGTGATGTTCCTCTCTAACCATCGTCCCTCTTCTACCCAGTGACTCTCCTCTTTAACCAGTGACTCTCCACTCTTACCAGTGACTCTCCTCTTTAACCAGTGACGCTCCTCCCTAACCAGTGTCCCTCTTCTACCCAGTGACTCTCCTCTTTAACCAGTGACTCTCCTCTCTTACCAGTGACGCTCCTCTCTAACCATTGTCCCTCGTCTACCCAGTGCCTCTCCTCTCCTACCAGTGACGCTCCTGTCTAACCAATGATGCTCCTCTTTAACCAGTGTTCCTCTTCTACCCAGTGGCTCTCCTCTCTTACTAGTGACGCTCCTCTTTAACCAGTGACGTTCCTCTATAACCAATGTCCCTCTTCTACCCAGTGACTATCCTCTCTTACCAGTGACACTCCTCTTTAACCAGTGACGCTCCTCTCTAACCATTGTCCTTCTTCTACCCAGTGACGCTCCTCTCTAAGCAATGTCCCTCTTCTACCAAGTGGCTCTCCTCTCTTACCAGTGACTCTCCTCTTTAACCAGTGGCACCCTTCTCTAACCCAGTATCCCTCTTCTACCCAGTGGCTCTCCTCTCTAACCATTGGTGCTCCTCTCTAACCAGTGACGCTCCTCTCTTACCAGTGGTGCTCCTCTCTAACCAGTGATGCCCCTCTCTAACCAGTGGTGCTCCTCTCTAGCCAGTGCCGCTCCTCTCTAACCAGTGATGCTCCTCTCTAACCAATGTCCCTCTTCTACCCAGTGGCTATCTTCTCTTACCAGTGACACCCCTCTTTAACCAGTGATGCTCCTCTCTAACCAGTGTCCCTCTTCTACCCAGTGGCTCTCCTCTCTTACCAGTGACACTCCTCTTTAACCAGTGATGCTCCTCTCTAACCAGTGGCCCTCTTCTACCAAGTGGCTCGCCCCTCCTACCAGTGACACTCCTCTTTAACCAGTGACGCTCCTCTCTAACCAGTGTCCCTCTTCTACCAAGTGGCTCTCCTCTCTTACCAGTGACACTCCTCTTTAACCAGTGAAGCTCCTCTCTAACCACAGTGTCCCTCTTCTACCCAGTGGCTCTCCTTTCTTACCACTGACACTCCTCTCTAACCAGTGATGCTCCTCTCTAACCAGTGGCCCTCTTCTACCAAGTGGCTCGCCCCTCCTACCAGTGACACTCCTCTTTAACCAGTGACGCTCCTCTCTAACCAGTGTCCCTCTTCTACCAAGTGGCTCTCTTCTCTTACCAGTGACACTCCTCTTTAACCAGTGACGCTCCTCTCTAACCACAGTGTCCCTCTTCTACCCAGTGGCTCTCCTCTCTTACCAGTGACACTCCTCTAACCAGTGATGCTCCTCTCTAACCAGTGACCCTCTTCTACCAAGTGGCTCGCCCCTCCTACCAGTGACACTCCTCTTTAACCATGACGCTCCTCTCTAACCAGTGTCCCTATTCTACCAGGTGGCTCTCCTCTCTTACCAGTAACACTCCTCTTTAACCAGTGACTCTCCTCTCTAACAAGTGTCCCTCTTCTACCCAGTGGCTCTCCTCTCTAACCAGTGACACTCCTCTTTAACCACTGATGTTCCTCTCTAACCAGTGGCTCTCCTCTCTTACCAGTGACGCTCCTCTTTAACCAGTGATGTTCCTCTCTAACCAGCGTCCCTCTTCTACCCAGAGACTCTCCTCTCTTACCAGTGACGCTCCTCTTTAACCAGTGATGTTCCTCTTTAACCAGCGTTCCTCTTCTACCCAATGACTCTCCTCTCTTACCAGTGACACTCCCCTCTAACAAGTGTCCCTCTTCTACCCAGTGGATCTCCTCTCTTACCAGTGACGCTCCTCTCTAACCAGTATCCCTCTTCTACCCAGTGGCTCTCCTCTCTTACCAGTGACTCTCCTCTTTAATCAGTGACGCTCCTCTCTAACAAGTGTCCCTCGTCTACCCAGTGACTCTCCTCTCTTACCAGTGACGCTCCTCTCTAACCATTGTCCCTCTTCTATCCACTGGCTCTCCTCTCTTACCAGTGACACCCCTCTTTAACTAGTGACGCTCCCCTCTAGCCAGTGTCCCTCTTCTATCCACTGGCTCTCCTCTCTTACCAATGACACTCCTCTTTCACCAGTGACGCTCCTCTCTAACCAGTGTCCCTCTTCTACCCAGTGGCTCTCCTCTCTTACCAGTGACGCTCCTCTTTAGCTAGTGACGATCCTCTCTAACCAGTGTCCCTCTTCTATCCACTGGCTCTCCTCTCTTACCAATGACACTCCTCTTTCACCAGTGACGCTCCTCTCTAACCAGTGTCCTTCTTCTACCCAGTGGCTCTCCTG
This sequence comes from Bathymodiolus brooksi, assembly GCA_963680875.1. Lineage (NCBI taxonomy): Eukaryota > Metazoa > Mollusca > Bivalvia > Mytilida > Modiolidae > Bathymodiolus > Bathymodiolus brooksi. The sequence goes on along the minus strand of OY804586.1, from coordinate 64,569,247 downwards.
TCTTACCAGTGATGCTCATCTCTAACCAGTGACGCTCCTCTCTATCCATTGTCCTTCTTCTACCCAGTGGCTCTCCTCTCTTACCAATGACACTCCTCTTTCACCAGTGACGCTCCTCTCTAACCAGTGTCCTTCTTCTACCCAGTGGCTATCCTCTCTTACCAGTGACGCTCCTCTTTAGCTAGTGACGCTCCTCTCTAACCAGTGTCCCTCTTCTATCCACTGGCTCTCCTCTCTTACCAATGACACTCCTCTTTCACCAGTGACGCTCCTCTCTAACCAGTGTCCTTCTTCTACCCAGTGGCTATCCTCTCTTACCAGTGACGCTCCTCTTTAGCTAGTGACGCTCCTCTCTAACCAGTGTCCCTCTTCTATCCACTGGCTCTCCTCTCTTACCAATGACACTCCTCTTTCACCAGTGACGCTCCTCTCTAACCAGTGTCCCTCTTCTACCCAGTAGCTCTGCTCTCTTACCAGTGACGCTCCTCTCTAACCATTGTCCCTCGTCTACCCAGTGCCTCTCCTCTCCTACCAGTGACGCTCCTGTCTAACCAATGATGCTCCTCTTTAACCAGTGTTCCTCTTCTACCCAGTGGCTCTCCTCTCTTACTAGTGACGCTCCTCTTTAACCAGTGACGTTCCTCTATAACCAATGTCCCTCTTCTACCCAGTGACTATCCTCTCTTACCAGTGACACTCCTCTTTAACCAGTGACGCTCCTCTCTAACCATTGTCCTTCTTCTACCCAGTGACGCTCCTCTCTAAGCAATGTCCCTCTTCTACCAAGTGGCTCTCCTCTCTTACCAGTGACTCTCCTCTTTAACCAGTGGCACCCTTCTCTAACCCAGTATCCCTCTTCTACCCAGTGGCTCTCCTCTCTTACCAGTGGTGCTCCTCTTTAACCAGTGACGCTCCTCTCTAACCATTGGTGCTCCTCTCTAACCAGTGACGCTCCTCTCTAACCAGTGGTGCTCCTCTCTAACCAGTGATGCCCCTCTCTAACCAGTGGTGCTCCTCTCTAGCCAGTGCCGCTCCTCTCTAACCAGTGATGCTCCTCTCTAACCAATGTCCCTCTTCTACCCAGTGGCTATCTTCTCTTACCAGTGACACCCCTCTTTAACCAGTGATGCTCCTCTCTAACCAGTGTCCCTCTTCTACCCAGTGGCTCTCCTCTCTTACCAGTGACACTCCTCTTTAACCAGTGATGCTCCTCTCTAACCAGTGGCCCTCTTCTACCAAGTGGCTCGCCCCTCCTACCAGTGACACTCCTCTTTAACCAGTGACGCTCCTCTCTAACCAGTGTCCCTCTTCTACCAAGTGGCTCTCCTCTCTTACCAGTGACACTCCTCTTTAACCAGTGAAGCTCCTCTCTAACCACAGTGTCCCTCTTCTACCCAGTGGCTCTCCTTTCTTACCACTGACACTCCTCTCTAACCAGTGATGCTCCTCTCTAACCAGTGGCCCTCTTCTACCAAGTGGCTCGCCCCTCCTACCAGTGACACTCCTCTTTAACCAGTGACGCTCCTCTCTAACCAGTGTCCCTCTTCTACCAAGTGGCTCTCCTCTCTTACCAGTGACACTCCTCTTTAACCAGTGACGCTCCTCTCTAACCACAGTGTCCCTCTTCTACCCAGTGGCTCTCCTCTCTTACCAGTGACACTCCTCTAACCAGTGATGCTCCTCTCTAACCAGTGACCCTCTTCTACCAAGTGGCTCGCCCCTCCTACCAGTGACACTCCTCTTTAACCATGACGCTCCTCTCTAACCAGTGTCCCTATTCTACCAGGTGGCTCTCCTCTCTTACCAGTAACACTCCTCTTTAACCAGTGACTCTCCTCTCTAACAAGTGTCCCTCTTCTACCCAGTGGCTCTCCTCTCTAACCAGTGACACTCCTCTTTAACCACTGATGTTCCTCTCTAACCAGTGGCTCTCCTCTCTTACCAGTGACGCTCCTCTTTAACCAGTGATGTTCCTCTCTAACCAGCGTCCCTCTTCTACCCAGAGACTCTCCTCTCTTACCAGTGACGCTCCTCTTTAACCAGTGATGTTCCTCTTTAACCAGCGTTCCTCTTCTACCCAATGACTCTCCTCTCTTACCAGTGACACTCCCCTCTAACAAGTGTCCCTCTTCTACCCAGTGGATCTCCTCTCTTACCAGTGACGCTCCTCTCTAACCAGTGTCCCTCTTCTACCCAGTGGCTCTCCTCTCTTACCAGTGACTCTCCTCTTTAACCAGTGACGCTCCTCTCTAACAAGTGTCCCTCGTCTACCCAGTGACTCTCCTCTCTTACCAGTGACGCTCCTCTCTAACCATTGTCCCTCTTCTATCCACTGGCTCTCCTCTCTTACCAGTGACACCCCTCTTTAACTAGTGACGCTCCCCTCTAGCCAGTGTCCCTCTTCTATCCACTGGCTCTCCTCTCTTACCAATGACACTCCTCTTTCACCAGTGACGCTCCTCTCTAACCAGTGTCCCTCTTCTACCCAGTGGCTCTCCTGTCTTACCAGTGACGCTCCTCTTTAGCTAGTGACGATCCTCTCTAACCAGTGTCCCTCTTCTATCCACTGGCTCTCCTCTCTTACCAATGACACTCCTCTTTCACCAGTGACGCTCCTCTCTAACCAGTGTCCTTCTTCTACCCAGTGGCTCTCCTGTCTTACCAGTGATGCTCATCTCTAACCAGTGACGCTCCTCTCTATCCATTGTCCTTCTTCTACCCAGTGGCTCTCCTCTCTTACCAATGACACTCCTCTTTCACCAGTGATGCTCCTCTCTAACCAGTGTCCTTCTTCTACCCAGTGGCTATCCTCTCTTACCAGTGACGCTCCTCTTTAGCTAGTGACGCTCCTCTCTAACCAGTGTCCCTCTTCTATCCACTGGCTCTCCTCTCTTACCAATGACACTCCTCTTTCACCAGTGACGCTCCTTTCTAACCAGTGTCCTTCTTCTACCCAGTGGCTATCCTCTCTTACCAGTGACGCTCCTCTTTAGCTAGTGACGCTCCTCTCTAACCAGTGTCCCTCTTCTATCCACTGGCTCTCCTCTCTTACCAATGACACTCCTCTTTCACCAGTGACGCTCCTCTCTAACCAGTGTCCCTCTTCTACCCAGTAGCTCTGCTCTCTTACCAGTGACGCTCCTCTCTAACCAGTGACGCTCCTCTCTAACCAGTGTCCCTCTTCTACCCACTGGCTCTCCTCTCTTACCAGTGACGCTCCTCTTTAGCCAGTGACGATCCTCTCTAACCAGTGGCTCCCCTCTCTTACCAGTGGCTCTCCTCTCTAACCAGTGGTGCTCCTCTCTAACCAGTGACGCTCCTCTCTACCCAGTGGCTCCCCTCTCTTACCAGTGTCTCTCCTCTCTAACCAGTGACGCTCCTCTCTAACCAGTGATGCTCCTCTCTAACCAGTGGTGCTCCTCTCTTACCAGTGACGCTCCTCTCTTACCAGTGTCCCTCTTCTACCCAGTGGCTATCCTCTCTTACCAGTGACGCTCCTCTCTTACCAGTGTCCCTGTTCTACCCAGTGGATCTCTTCTCTTACCAGTGACGCTCCTCTTTAACCAGTGACGCTCCTCTCTAAACAGTGTCCCTCTTCTACCCAATGACTCTTCTCTCTTACCAGTGACGCTCTTCTCTTACCAGTGACGCTCCTCTCTAACCAGTGACGATCCTCTCTAACCACAGTGTCCCTCTTCTACCCAGTGGCTCTCCTCTCTTACCAGTGACGCTCCTCTTTAACCAGTGACGCTCCTCTCTAACCAGTGTCCCTCGTCTACCCAATAGCTCCCCTCTCTTACCAGTGGTGCTCCTCTCTAACCAGTGGCGCTCCTCTCTAACCAGTGTCCCTCTTCTACCCAGTGCCTCTCCTCTCTTACCAGTGACGATCCTCTCTAACCAGTGGCTCCCCTCTCTTACCAGTGGCTCTCCTCTCTAACCAGTGGTGCTCCTCTCTAACCAGTGACGCTCCTCTCTACCCAGTGGCTCCCCTCTCTTACCAGTGTCTCTCCTCTCTAACCAGTGACGCTCCTCTCTAACCAGTGATGCTCCTCTCTAACCAGTGGTGCTCCTCTCTAACCAGTGACGCTCCTCTCTTACCAGTGTCCCTCTTCTACCCAATGACTCTTCTCTCTTACCAGTGACGCTCATCTCTTACCAGTGACGCTCCTCTCTAACCAGTGACGATCCTCTCTAACCACAGTGTCCCTCTTCTACCCAGTGGCTCTCCTCTCTTACCAGTGACGCTCCTCTTTAACCAGTGACGCTCCTCTCTAACCAGTGTCCCTCATCTACCCAATAGCTCCCCTATCTTACCAGTGGTGCTCCTCTCTAACCAGTGGCGCTCCTCTCTAACCAGTGTCCCTCTTCTACCCAGTGCCTCTCCTCTCTTACCAGTGACGATCCACTCTAACCAGTGGCCCCCCTCTCTTACCAGTGGCTCTCCTCTCTAACCAGTGGTGCTTCTCTCTAACCAGTGACGCTCCTCTCTACCCAGTGGCTCCCCTCTCTTACCAGTGTCTCTCCTCTCTAACAAGTGACGCTCCTCTCTAACCAGTGATGCTCCTCTCTAACCAGTGGTGCTCCTCTCTAACCAGTGATGCTCCTCTCTAACCAGTGTCCCTCTTCTACCTAGTGGCTATCCTCTCTTACCAGTGACGCTCCTCTCTTACCAGTGTCCCTTTTCTACCCAGTGGATCTCCTCTGTTACCAGTGACGCTCCTCTCTAACCAGTGTCCCTCTTCTACCTAGTGGCTATCCTCTCTTACCAGTGACGCTCCTCTCTAACCAGTGTCCCTTTTCTACCCAGTGGATCTCCTCTCTTACCAGTGACGCTCCTCTCTAACCAGTGTCCCTCTTCTACCCAGTGACTCTTCTCTCTTACCAGTGACGATCCACTCTAACCAGTGGCCCCCCTCTCTTACCAGTGGCTCTCCTCTCTAACCAGTGGTGCTTCTCTCTAACCAGTGACGCTCCTCTCTACCCAGTGGCTCCCCTCTCTTACCAGTGTCTCTCCTCTCTAACCAGTGACGCTCCTCTCTAACCAGTGATGCTCCTCTCTAACCAGTGGTGCTCCTCTCTAACCAGTGATGCTCCTCTCTAACCAGTGTCCCTCTTCTACCTAGTGGCTATCCTCTCTTACCAGTGACGCTCCTCTCTTACCAGTGTCCCTTTTCTACCCAGTGGATCTCCTCTCTTACCAGTGACGCTCCTCTCTAACCAGTGTCCCTCTTCTACCCAGTGACTCTTCTCTCTTACCAGTGACGCTCCTCTTTTACCAGTGACGCTCCTCTCTAACCAGTGACGCTCCTCTCTAACCAGTGTCCCCCTTCTACCCAGTGACTCTTATCTATTACCAGTGACGCCCCTCTATAACCAGTGTCCCTCTTCTACCCAGTGACTCTTATCTATTACCAGTGACGCCCCTCTATAACCAGTGTCCCTCTTCTACCCAGTGACTCTTATCTATTACCAGTGACGCCCCTCTATAACCAGTGTCCCTCTTCTACCCAGTGACTCTTATCTATTACCAGTGACGCCCCTCTATAACCAGTGTCCCTCTTCTACCCAGTGACTCTTATCTATTACCAGTGACGCCCCTCTATAACCAGTGTCCCTCTTCTACCCAGTGACTCTTATCTATTACCAGTGACGCCCCTCTATTACCAGTGTCCCTCTTCTACCCAGTGACTCTTATCTATTACCAGTGACGCCCCTCTATAACCAGTGTCCCTCTTCTACCCAGTGACTCTTATCTATTACCAGTGACGCCCCTCTATAACCAGTGTCCCTCTTCTACCCAGTGACTCCTATCTATTACCAGTGACGCCCCTCTATAACCAGTGTCCCTCTTCTACCCAGTGTCTCTCTCCTCTCTTACCAGTGACGTTCCTCAAATAACCGTCATCTGTCGCATACTCGAGCAAAGTTATGTTTAAATAACCGTCATCTGTCACATACTCGAGCAAATTTATGTTCAAATAACTGTCATCTGTCACATACTCGAGCAAATTTATGTTCAAATAACCGTCCTCTGTCATATACTAGAGCAAATTTATGTTCAAATAACCGTCCTCTGTCATATATTCTAGCAAAGTTATGTTCAAATAACCGTCCTCTGTCATATACTTGAGCAAAGTTATGTTCAAATAACCGTCCTCTGTAATATACTCGAGCAAAGTTATGTTCAAATAACCGTCATCTGTCACATACTCGAGCAAAGTTATGTTCAAATAACCGTCATCTGTCACATACTCGGGCAAATTTACGTTCAAATAACCGTCCTCTGTCATATACTAGAGCAAAGTTATGTTCAATTAACCGTCATCTGTCACATACTCGAGCAAAGTTATGTTCAAATAACCGTCATCTCTCACATACTCGAGCAAATTTATGTTCAAATAACCGTCATCTGTCACATACTCGAGAAAATTTACGTTCAAATAACCGTCTTCTGTCATATACTAGAGTAAAGTTATGTTCAATTAACCGTCATCTGTCTCATACTCGAGCAAAGTTATGTTCAAATAACCGTCATCTCTCACATACTCGAGCAAATTTATGTTCAAATAACCGTCATCTGTCACATACTCGATCAAATTTATGTTCAAATAACCGTCCTCTGTCATATACTCGAGCAAAGTTATGTTCAAATAACCGTCATCTGTCACATACTCGAGCAAAGTTATGTTCAAATAACCGTCCTCTGTCATATACTAGAGCAAAGTTATGTTCAAATAACCGTCATCTCTCACATACTCGAGCAAAGTTATGTTCAAATAACCGTCATCTGTCACATACTCGAGCAAATTTATGTTCAAATAACCGTCCTCTGTCATATATTCTAGCAAAGTTATGTTCAAATAACCGTCCTCTGTCATATACTCGAGCAAAGTTATGTTCAAATAACCGTCCTCTGTCATATGCTCGAGCAAAGTTATGTTCAAATAACTGTCATCTGTCACATACTCGAGAGCAAAGTTATGTTCAAATAACCGTCCCCTGTCATATACTCGCGCAAAGTTATGTTCAAATAACCGCCCTCTGTCACATACTCGAGCAAAGTTATGTTCAAATAACTGTCCTCTGTCATATACTCGAGCAATGTTATGTTCAAATAACCGTCCTCTTTCATGAACTCGAGCAAAGTTATGTTCAAATAACCGTCATCTGTCACATAATCGAGCAAATTTGTGTTCAAATAATAACCGTCCTCTGTCATATACTAGAGCTGAGCTATGTTCAAATAACCGTCCTCTGTCATATACTTGAGCAAAGTTATGTTCAAATAACTATCCTCTGTCATATACTGGAGCAAAGTTATGTTCAAAGAACCGTCCTCTGTCACATACTCGAGCAAAGTTATGTTCAAATAACCGTTCTCTGTCATATACTCGAGCAAATTTATGTTCAAATAACCGTCCTCTGTCATATACTCGAACAAAGTTATGTTTAAATAACCGTCCTCGTTCATGAACTCGGGCAAAGTTATGTTCAAATAACCGTCATCTGTCACATACTCTAGCAAAGTTATGTTCAAATAACTGTCCTCTGTCATATACTCGAGCAAAGTTATGTTCAAATAACCGTCCTCGTTCATGAACTCGAGCAAAGTTATGTTCAAATAACTGTCATCTGTCATTTACTCGGGTAAAGTTGTGTTCAAATAACCGTCCTCTGTCATATACTCGAACAAAGTTATGTTCAAATAACCGTCATCTGTCATATACTTGAGCAAAGTTATGTTCAAATAACTATCCCCTGTCATATACTCGAGCAAAGTTGTGTTCAAAGAACCGTCCTCTGTCATATACTCGAACAAAGTTATGTTCAAATAACCGTCCTCTGTCATATACTCGAGCAAAGTTATGTTCAAATAACTATCCTCTGTCATATACTCGAGCAAAGTTGTGTTCAAATAACCGTCATCTGTCATATACTCGAACAAAGTTATGTTCAAATAACCGTCCTCTGTCATATACTCGAGCAAAGTTATGTTCAAATAACCGTCCTCTGTCATATACTCGAGCAAAGTTATGTTTAAATAACCTTCCTCGTTCATGAACCCGAGCAAAGTTATGTTCAAATAACTGTCCTCTGTCATATACTAGAGCAAAGTTATGTTCAAATAACTGTCCTCTGTCATATACTCGAGCAAAGTTATGCTTAAATAACCGTCCTCGTTCATGAACTCGAGCAAAGTTATGTTCAAATAATCGTCCTCTGTCATATACTAGAGCAAAGTTGTGTTCAAATAATCGTCCTCTGTCATATACTCGAGCAAAGTTATGTTCAAATAATCGTCCTCTGTCATATACTAGAGCAAAGTTATGTTCAAATAACTGTCCTCTGTTATATACTCGTGAAAAGTTTTGTTTAAATAACCGTCCTCGTTCATGAACTCGAGCAAAGTTATGTTCAAATAACTGTCCTCTGTCATATACTAGAGCAAAGTTATGTTCAAATAACCGTCCTCTGTCATATACTCGAGCAAAGTTATGTTTAAATAACCGTCCTCGTTCATGAACTCGCACAAAGTTATGTTCAAATAACTGTCCTCTGTCATATATTCGAGCAAAGTTATGTTCAAATAACCGTCCTCTGTCATATACTCGAGCAAAGTTATGTTCAAATAACTGTCCTCTGTCATATACTAGAGCAGAGTTATGTTCAAATAACCGTCCTCTGTCATATACTCGAGCAAATTTATGTTTGAATAATCGTCCTCTTTCATGTTATGTTCAAATAACCGTCCTCTTTCGAGCAAGATTATTGTTGTTTTTCTGTGTTTGGCCGATTCTGGTCTAGATTGTAAAAAAGTTTGTTTATATTATATGTGTCTCGAGGTAATAGCGAGTTCCATTAAACATTTTGGTCTTATTTAAGCCATTAAAGAATAATTGATTTATTCGGACGAACATAGAGTGAGTGAGTGGTTGTTGTTTAGCGCCAACTCAGCAATTTGTCAACTATATCATGGCGAAAACAAGTTAATTTGCAATGAAATGATGATGATGTCCCCTTTGTACTAGACCAACACGCTTAATTGGATTTTGACAGTGCTAGTTCACTGAAACAACAGTCCTCGGATAAACATGTCGCCCCACTCGGACACATTATCCTGAATCCGAGCCAACCAGACTTTGCTCTTTCTCCTTAATGCTGCATGATCGGGGCTCGAACTCACGATATAGCATTAATATATATATACCGGTAATATTCTTAATAATTAAAAAAAAATACAAAATATAAAATGTCACAGAAGATTTGGACCAGAAGGAAATATCAGATAAATAATTGTATTTATTACATAATCCGTAAATATCCGTACTTTAGCTAAGTAAAGTCTAGAAGTCAATAAATAGTGGTATTCACCTACTGAAAGTGATATTCACCGGGTGACGTCATAAACCTTATAGTACATGTATATGTAATAAAACAAGTACAGACTTTTGTAGAAGTGAATATGAGTTTTTATTGACCTGCAAAACCAATATTGACCTCAGCCTTCGGCTTCGGTCAATATTATTTTACAGGTCAAGAAAAACTCATTTTCACTTCTACAAAAGTCTGTAATTGTATATAGTCACATTTGTATAATGTGAAAAGATTAGGGAAATTGCAAATAAAACATTGCTATAAATTACAGAATTTTTGTCTGTCATATCAGTGCGAGTTAACTCGCTTTAAACACTGTAAATAGAATATAATAATTGACATTATTATTAATTGGTAATTCGAAATCGATATCTGTCTTATTCAAGATAAAAAAAAAAACTCATTTATACAGGACTATATTTCATACCGACAAATCCATCAGAAATTTATCTTGTTTATTTTTGTTTTTGTTTATCATTAATTACTGTATGACTAATCATCTTAATTTCTTTTGATCTTTATAAATAAAGACAAGTTAAGATAATCAATGACAATATCGCCTCTATTAAATCTATTTCCTTTAAGGTTAATATCTCAATATACTGATATTAACATTATGTTGACCTCTGTCTCTTGTTTACTTATATATAACCAGTGTTTGTGTGGACACATCTAGCGTTTCGTCTGACACGATGACCTCGAAACCTCATTTTTTTTTCAGCAAAATTGTGAATAAACAAGTTCAAACGAATTGAGAACAAATTTGTAATCACTTGAGCTCTATTCTGATGTGATGGCTATGTTTTGTTAAAATTAATATCAACTTAAAGTTAATGAAATTAAACAAATGTATCGAATTACAGTAGAGGAATGCGGAAATAACAAAGAACATGTAATGTGCTTTAGAAGTCAAGGTTCCGGTGTATTCTCTAAGGATTCTGTAGTACTGTGTCTCCGGGGGCGTACACAAAGAACCGGTCAGACAACACAGTTTGATGTATTTTAAGATACTGGTGGTATGTATAATTCTTTTTTGTCACTATTAACTCGAGCTGATATTATTGATTTAATAGCATTCATCAGTTATTTATATAATTCAATGACATTTCTTATTAACTTGTTTTGATGACCTATTTTCACGGATTTTAAGTTTAGATTAAGAACCTGTGATGTAAGTGTAACAATTATAATTTAAATTTGTACACGTTTAGACGATATTTTACGAAACTTTTACATTGTTCATTTTTATCTGGGGAACCGTTGTTCTTTGGTCTTATGACCGTTAGACTTTTGAATTTGCAGTTAAAAGGGAACATTTAACACAGGGGTGGATCCAGGGGGCGCACGCGGCGCCCCCCCCCCCCCCCCCCCCTAAAATTTGAAAAAATATGATTTTTTGGCGTAAAATCGTGATTTTTCACACGAAATACCAAAAAAAAATTCGCGCCTCCCTCCGCTCGGCGCATTTTTTTAAGTGCGCACCCCCTAACTTGAAATCCTGTAACAGATATATGTGGATCTACAGCTATTCAGAGTTCATATTTTGCTTTTGATCATATCTCGATGATGGAAGTTAGGGAGCATATTCTAATACAGGAATGCGGCAGTTCCGCTCGGAAACAGGAAATACACCACCATTTCTCATGCACAACTAAAATATAGACTTTAAGAATCAAGTGAGCGATGCTTCGCTAAGAAGAAGAGACAACAACGGTATCAGTGTCTTGTTATTGGTAAGAGATAAGTAGTTCTTTGTCAAAAACCACACAAAATATGTGATGAAGTTTGTCAGTGACTTGTGGCAGGTCGGTGGTTTTCTCCGGGTACTCCGATTTCCGCCACCAATAATAAAACTGGCCCACACGATATAACTGAAATATTGTTGAAAGTGGCATTAAACACCTTAACGCTAACCCGAACCTTTGTCTAACTTTCGCTTCAAAGACCCTGATTTGTTATCCAATTCAGGACAGACATGACAGCATCCAGCTAATTAAACGATATAATTTTTTTCTGCGGAAGCGACATCGAATATTCTCATAGATTATCACTTCAATTTATGAAGACAGCTGCCAGAATGACACTTCAGAATGTGTTTCATTCCTTTGAGTTCAAGCGAAAATGCGTCTACTTAGATGTAGAACCGTAGCTCTTAAATGGTCGTTTTTAGGTCACAAAAAAATAATAAAAAGACCACAAGAGTTACGGTGCATGTAATTATTTGTTGAATGGAATGTTTCTTCTTCTTCTGTATGTGCAGAACTCATGGTTGAGTATAATCACACTGTTCATATGACAAAATAAAACTTTATAGATAATCGATGGATTGTACGATTTCAATTGGTGTAGATATACTGGTGACTGTGTTATGATATTTCCCCTTTCCCTCAAATTCGTCCAGAAAAAATCCTCTGCATCAATTTACCACTTACGTTTATATAACGGATTCGGGATTTTCGTGTTGTGTATACAATGTTTTTTAAAAAGCATGTACATTGTATTAAAAATCGATATGTGCCGTTTTATTTTCCAAAGAAATAACTAATAAGTATTATATATACCATCGATCTTACGAATTAACTTATTTAAACCAACGAATCCGAAGGATGAGTGATGAGTTGGTTTAAATAAGTTCATGAGTAAGATCCATGGTATATATGTTTTGTAACATAAATTACATGATTGACATATTTATGACGTCAAAATCATGGAATAACAGATCCTATGACGTCAAAATCATGGAATAACAGACCTATGACATCAAAATCATGGAATAACATCAAGATCTTCATGTTAGACCATGGTTTGTAAAAGTTCACTATTTTTAAGTTGATTATTGCATAAAAACATCAAGGGAAAAATGCGTATTTATGTTACAATCGTTATTTATACTGTTTTCCACCCCAAGTTTTGTTGTTCCATTATTTCGTCTCTTGTGTAGGATCGAACACTACTTATTGAAGAGATTATAAACATTTGTTACAAGCTAAAAACAATCTCCATGATTGTTCACAGTGAGACTTGTAAAGAAATAATACAAATACATTAACAACTAAACAATATAATATTATATATTATTACATAATGATTTTATTTAAACAATTGTATTGGCTATCATGCTGTCAGCTGACATTCCGTAAAATTTGATATTGTTTGATTAAAACTCGTATTGACTTGGTTTCACTTTCGTTTTCTAACGAAATCTATAAAAAGAATCTTTTTCATTTTAATGTAATAAAACAATTACAGTCTTTTGTATCGGTCAATACGAGTTTTTATGGATCTTAGAAATCAACATTCACCTCAGCCTAAAGGCTTCGGTGAATATCGTTTTTAAGGTCCATAAAAACTCGTATTGACCTCAACAAAAGACTATAATTGTATATAATACTGAAAGTCGACATGCTTATCATTGAACAAATAATATGTTACACATACTGTTTAATTTCAGTGTGCCGAGACTTCTGAGCATTTGGTACTCATGGCCATCATGGTTCTCGAAAATTCGCCGTACGAAATGGTCATGATCTTCAATGTGAATTCAAAACTCGAATTGTCAGAGTCGGGACAAGTACAATGTTCACAATTTTATTGTATTTAATGTCCAAACAGTTGTACCGCCACGGTATAATTGATATATTGTGGGAAGTGGTGTTAAAAACCATAACCCTAACACCACAAACAAAGGTATTTGATCTTGTCTGATATAACCTATTGTTGACTTGTGTGTCCTTACAACCCACTCTAGCCTCTCCGTGTTTATCTTTATTATTTAGTACGAAGAAATAACTAAACGTCGAATGGACCGAAAGGTCAGAAAACAGGTTCACAAATGTAATAAAGCGTAGATATTGTCGTCAAAGGTTATGCTTGCTGTTTGAAAAGTGAGACATGTTGCCTCCAATGCGCTACGACCATGTCTATGTATGCTAGGGTATCTATTTTGCCTGTCTTTGTTGGATTTTGGAACTGTTCTGACTGTACGCAGGGGCGGATCCAGGGGGGGGGGGGGCGGACCCGGCCCGCCCCCCCCCCCTAAAATTGAAAAAAATAAGATTTTTTGACGTAAAATCGTGATTTTTCACACGAAATACCCCAAAAATTTTCGCGCGTCCCTCCTCTCGGCGCAATTTTTTTAAGTGTGCCCCCTCTAACTTGAAATCCTGCATCCGCCCCTGGTACGGTACTATTGTTGTTTTTCCTTCATTTTATTACGTTCCTGACTTGGTAAAGGCGACATACAGTTAGTTTGGCATGGTCAGTATCCTCCCATTACAAGATCAACCTTTTCTACCATAGCCATATCTCATTTTGTCTCCGTAGGAATTGTATGGTAGTATGCAATCACTGCCTATCATCACTAAAGTTGTGAGTTCGAATCTTGCTCATGGCGATGTGTACTAGATACAACATTAAGTTTGTCAGTAATTTGAGACAGGTTGGTGGTTTTCTCTGGTTTCCACCACCAATAAAACTGACCGCCACGTTATAACCTATCTAATTAAAATTATATCTCCGCACTTGTTGATTTTCTATCGGTTGTTTTGTTGTCGTCGCGTACCGATAAAAAAAGGCAGCACGTGCAAAGATATATTGTTAATTAGATTACAGTATAACTGAAATACTGAAATAAAGTGGCATTAAACCCCACCCTGTAGCAATTAAAACATCGGGCCGGTTCGTCGCTGGTATTCGATGCACACCGTTTACATCCGACGTATTGTTTTATCTGTTTGTTTCTGGGACGGTGTACGCACGGTGTACAACGAGTTACACCGTTTTAAATTGAGCGGCGTATTGTGGTTCAAGATGGCTGAAAAGATTATATTTGTTTTTTGCCGGGTCACCAGTAGTAACCCAAGCCTTAGGAATGGCTTCTTCTGTTCGTCTGCAACAAATCATTGTTAGTGCAATAACGCTTTCATTTCTTTAAATCATTTTATAATTTAATTAGAGGCTTTATATCAAGAATATATTTAATTAGAGGCTTTATATCAAGAATATATTTAATTAGAGGCTTTATATCAAGAATATATTTAATTAGAGGCTTTATATCAAGAATATATTGACTAAATTCTAAATCTATCATAATACATCACGTGTCTGGCAAAATTTTGTTACACAAAGATCACTAAACTAGTTCCATTAAGCTTTCAATTTTTCTGTGTTTGGTTGATGTTTGTTAGGTCAACTATGCAATAAGTAATAATTACTTTTCTTAATTTTGTTAGCAATGTGGAGGTAATACAGGAGTAGACCAGAGATTTGTCTATTTTTAGCTTTGACAAAAGAAAATATATATACAATATTGGTCTGTTGACGGTAAATATAGAATTTATTTGACAAGGCTGAGAAACGGGGTGAAAGACGAGCTTTTAGCGAGTCTTTCTCCCCGTTTCGCGTCGAGTCAAATAAATTCTATATTTACCGTCAACAGACCAATATTGTATTTATCCTGCAATCCACGATGTCCTAAAAAATAATCTTAACTCGTAAAAATGCATTTTTTAATGCAACGGAATCCTCACTATTTGGCGTAATAAAATACCAGATTTTTTTTGCCGACAAAAATTCGCGAACAAATAGTTCTCAAAAGGAAGTGAAATAACTTTATTTAAATGAAGATTTATTGATTAAGATGAAAATCTATATAGAAAATTGATAGTTTAGAACCTGAAATATATATATTTAATATGTTTTTCATAGATATGAAAACACATTAATTTATCGATCATACGTCACATGCGGTCATACTTAAATGCGCCTGCAGTAGTAACCTGGTAAATATATACGCCTGTGTGAAAAGGTATACGCCTGCAACTATATGGTTCACTTTTATTTTTATTTTTTTATATCAAATAATAAACATCCGATATATTCCTTTTACTAGTTTATATTAAAAAAAAAATAATAAAAAAGAACCATATAGTTGCAGGCGTCCACCTTTGTATGACACACAGGCGTATATATTTACCTGGTTACTACTGCAGGCGTATTTAAGTATGACCCACACAGTTTGTAAACATGTGAAAGCAACACACACATACATGTATCGACGATTCGAGCATGTTTTAAGTAAACTAGGTAGAGTAGAGAAAACAGAAAGATTAATCATTTATCTCAACAAACTGAACTGATTCACGGAAATGTATTTAACAACGATGTCAAACACTCAATTATTGGGATATAAGTCATTTGTGAAAATTGTGTACACATTCACCATTTGTTATGGATGACCACGCCGTAAAACATAGAACTAATTTGACTTGACATATTTGTATTGGAACTGTAAGAAGGAACATCGGGATTGCTTCGACACGAAACATCAGAAGTGCTACTGGCTGTAGAATTTGTGGAGGTTTTACGAGGTAAGTTTGCTGAAAAGCATTTCTGTTAGTTTCACTTTCAGTGTTGCTGAGGACCTTGCAAGTTGTTTCGGCCTTATGAAGTTATGTAAGTTATGACAGATTCGGCCTTAGTTGATGCGGCCTTATATAAAATTGATGTTCCGGGCTCATCATATATTTATGCGGCCTACGGCAAATCCAGCCTTATATCAAATGGAAAAGAATAATTAAAAAATAAAAGTTCTATTTAAATTTAAAATATTATTTAAATATTCATGGATATGATGAATAAAATATTGGAACTTGTAGTGTTTTCACAAGATTTACTCGTAACTCAATATGAAAAGCCAAATAAATCGTTATTATTTTAACAATTTTTTAATTAGTAATTTTTGGTAATAATGACGGAAATCATTTCCATTGAAGTTGATGATTAGAAAAACAATTCAGGTTGATATACCAAGCTGTCAACAAGCCAAATTCCTTAGATGTTCTCTTGCAATTAATTATCATTTGTTTAATAGTCGTATAATTGCACTGGCAGTATGATTATAAGGGCTACCAAAAAGTAAAAGGAAGCCATACTATAAATTACTCAAAATGACTCCAATTCTTTTGATGAAACCACACTAATATATGCATATTTTGGTGATGGTCCTACTATTTTCAAAACTATCAACTATGTCGATTCCTTGTATTGTGTGTGAGCAGAACGTTCGTCCAAAGCAGCATGCTTTAGAGTGTGACAGTTGTTTCCAGTGGCAACACAGACTATGTAATCGTAGGACCATCACTTAATTATTTACTCAAATCATCACAATGTGTCGTTTTATTGTATGTATCATATATATCCATAGATACACATCATTCTTAACTGAGGCCGCATTAATTAACCAAGGCCGCATTTGTTTAAGGCCGGATTTGCATAAGGCTGAATAGTTTTCAGGCCGGATCAACTCGAAATGTTTGATATTTTCTTGTGTCTTTCCTCACTCAATGTTGAGTAATTATTAATAGATGCCACATTTTTATGCCCTGATATTTCCATAATATCTGTAGATCCCCTCCACATTGTTTTCTCTTAACTTCTGGACGGGATAAGATATTTTCTGGCACTGATTGATTAATGTCTAATTTGCAACTTTCCTTCATTTTTTTCATGAGACTGGAAAGTTTTCTTTCATGCACTTTTCTACCTGTTTCTAAAGCTCGTACAAATAAATTATGTATTTTGCGACAATGCAAGTATATAAAGGAGGAAAAGCTAATACCAATCTTCTGGACTTTACATAGGTTTCAATGGAAAATTGGAATTTATTTTTATAGAATAAAATAAAACTTTCATATATACACGGTAAATTGAAGAAAATCAAAATAGAGATCTGATTTAGTGTCAACAAGCACCAGATATGATTTTAATTACTATATTTAACTTCTGTTTGTATATCATAATCAAATGAATTAATATGCATTGAAGTCTACATGTACATGTATGTAGAATCCCCACCAACTATTTTCTTCATATCAAATTTGCTATTATTAAACCATAATCCATTGATTGGTAAATTACATAATGCAATGTCACTAAGGAACCAAGAATATTATGGACATAGGTTTATTGCATAAGTGTTGTGACCAGAAAAATATTAGAGTGAAGGATATATTTTTCTGGAATGAACAATATTTACATGATAATGTTGGCTGTTGCGAGTAATGACTAATGTGCGAATATATTTTCTGAGTCGGATCATACAAAAATGCATTATGAAAGCTTGAAGTTTCAAATATTCAAACATTGCTAATTTAGTCTGCATTTTGTTCCTTTTTTCTTGTTATTTTATTAGTAAATATATAATAACATGTATTTTAATTATAATCAATGCTATATTAATGTCTTTCAGATGAATGGCTGGATTAATGGTCTAACATGTGATGTTTGAAATAAGTGCAAAGACTATATATATGAAAGAAATAATTGCATAAAAACCTATGAACGTTTTATAAAGATCTGATTAAACAAAGGACATTTTTCAAGAACTATCACTCAGTTGTTGCATACAGGCCAGGGGTATGTGAATCAGTTTCAAATGGAATTGCACAAAATAAAAAATGTACTGTAATCCTGATCAACAGTGAGTAGAATTCCAGCAGATAAAACACTAGTTTCAACTGACAAATCATACAACTTTGTTGGAATTTTGCAAAAGAAAAAAATGTTTTAAAATAAGATGCAAAATGATTGGAGGAAGTGACTGAATACAATTATTCCAAATGGTTAAAACAAATTATATAGATATTTTGTGGTGTCATAAAGAATTCAGAATATAAAAAATTATCTATAATTTTAAAGTGACTTGATGCAATAGCAGGAATATGTGTTCTTTTCACCTTGAAGAAATCTACTATCTGATATGTTGAAGTAATTGATGTGAATTAATTGAACATTTAATATGAAGAAATTTTATAATAAAATATATGTAGTAATCTTAGAGTTTGATGTTCAAACTGTACTGAGTTATTTAACCATATAAGTGTGTTTAGTAAAGATTGTGGTGTGTGACTGCCCAGAACGTTTCTGTTATAAAGGATGTTAATTTCCTCATCTGTTGGGGGGTTCCCTTTGTCCTGTAGTTTTAGTTGCTTTTGTTTTGTTTTCAAAGCTTCCCTGTCAAGTTATAAATGATTCAGATTTGTTTAAAATTTTTGTTTTGTTTTTTATTGACTTCTAGGATTTTTTTTATCGTAAAATATGTATAAAATATGAAATTTTGAAATTATTAATAATTTCATCTTGTCGGTTTGTAAATTTACAAATAGTGAGAACGAAAACATTTATTAGAAAAAGACGACGTCGATTATTGACATTGGTTACAGTTAATATTTTAGCTCCTTCACAGGGGTTACACTAATGACCTGAAAAGTACATAAAGGCTTATATCTTTTTTATTATTCAATGGATTGAGTTCAAATTTGAAAATCTTAAATACATTAGTATATATGTAACAATTATTTAAAAAAAAATTAAAAAAAGATAATTTTGGTGGAAATAATTTGACCTGAAAATTGTCCTGAAAAGTACATAAAGGCCTATATCTTTTTTATTATCCAATGGATTGAGTTCACATTTGAAAATCTTAAATACATTAGGATATATGTAACGAATATTTAAAAAAAAATTAAAAAAAGATAATTTTAGGTGGAAATAATTTGACCTGAAAATTGTCATGAAATGTCCTGAAAAGTACATAATGGCCTATATCTTTTTTATTATCCAATGGATTGAGTTCAAATTTGAAAATGTTAAATACACTAGCATATATTCAACGAATATTTAAAAAAAAATAAACAAAAATATTTTTAGGTGGAAATAATTTGACCTGAAAATTGTCATGAAATGTCCTGAAAAGTACATTAAGGCCTATATCATTTTTTTTTTTTTATTAACCAATGGATTGAGTTCAAATTTGAAAATGTTAAATACATTAGCATATATTTAAAGAATATTTTAAAACAAATATATAAAAAAAAAATTATTTGACCTGAAAATTTCATGACCTAAAATTCTTTTTTTTCGATTCTTTTTTTAAATATTCGTTAAATATATGCTAATGTATTTAACATTTTCAAATTTTAACTCAATCCATTGGATAATAAAAAAAAAAAAAGATATAGGCCTTTATGTACTTTTCAGGACATTTCATGACGATTTTCAGGTCAAATTATTTCCACCTAAAAAAAAAATTTTATTTTTTTTTTTAAATATTCGTTAAATATATACAACACCAAAAACAGGGAAAAAACTGTGATTCACTGATGATGAAGATAAAGTACATATTATATCACCAGTGCCTCGTGAAAGTCCTTTCTGACTTCAAGTGAAAAAACGTAAGGTAGGTACGTACAGACACACAAAAAAACCAACAGTACACCTTGGGTTGCAGGCTTAAACTGTGAATACAAGCTCATGTTGGAGAACAATTCATGGTTATGTTCTGAAATCATCAATACATGTATGAAAATTATCGCCAAACAGTTTCCGCATACCCCATATCAGGGTTTCAACCTACAGGACTTGTACCATATTTTGATGAGCATACACAGTGTCGGACAGAGCACTTTGGGAGATTTCAGCGACAAGATCTACCATCGGTACAAATACACCACACAGGAGGGCCATTTCTCCCCATTTCCACAATCTACATCATCAAACACTGAGGTTGTCAAAGTATATACAAGGAAAATTGAATCTATTTGTAAACCTGATGTGTTCCAGAATATGGTTGGATGTGAGGCAAAACGAGGTAGAGTTAAGTGCAGTAAATGTTGTTCAGGGGTTTCAGGGGATTGGTTTTGTGATGAACATCGTGACTGTTGATTCTGCTACATGTATTGATATTTCAATTGTATCATTTTTAAATGAATGACATGTTGATGTTTAGAATTTTTAATTTTCTGTTTTATGTATTTTTACTGAACTTGGGTCGTTTTTACATGTGAAATTAAGTAAAAAAGTTTTTATTATGTTTTCACATGTTTTATATGTTTGTACATTGATTTTTTATGACTTATAAATGTATTATGTTTATTTATTAATGTAATTGTAACCATTCATTAAAAATAAAAACTGCCCAGCCCACCTGTCACTGTGTCTAGCCATGCCAGTCTAATTAAGGTAAAATGAAATTTGAAAAAAGAGACCAATAAACCAATAAACAAACACCTGAATATGTGTTGACAGTAATTACTAGACAATTAAGAGGGGTATGGTTTTAAAATCCTTCATAAGTCCATTTTTTCTTTCCATCATTTTTTTGGCCTTTCTATTCTTCTGTTCTGTTCATTTTCAAATTTGCACTCAATTCATTGGAAAATAAAAAAGATATAAGCCTTAATGTACTTTTCAGGACAATTTTCAGGTCAAATTATTTCCACCTAAAAAAAAAAAAACATATATTTTTTAAAATATTCTTAAATAAATTAAGCTAATGTATTTAACGTTTTCAAAGTTGAACTCAATCCATTGGTTAATAATAATAATAAAAAAAAAAGATATAGGCCTTAATGTACTTTTCAGGACATTTCATGACAATTTTCAGGTCAAATTATTTCCACCTAAAATTATATTTTTTTAATTTCTATTTTATTATTCATTAAATATATGCTAAAGTATTTAACATTTTCAAATTTGAACTCAATCCATTGGTTAATAATAAAAAAAAAAATGTACTTTTCAGGACATTTTCAGGACATTTCAGGACAATTTTCAGGTCAAATTATTTCCACCTAAAATTATCTTTTTTTAATTTTTTTTTTAAATATTCGTTACATATATGCTAATGTATTTAAGATTTTCAAATTTGAACTCAATCCATTGGATAATAAAAAAAGATATAGGCCTTTATGTACTTTTCAGGACATTTTCAGGACATTTCATGACAATTTTCAGGTCAAGTTATTTCCACTTAAAAGATGTTTTTTTAGTTTTATTTTTCAATATTCGTTAAATATATGCTAATGTATTTAAGATTTTCAAATTTGAACTCAATCCATTGGAAAATAAAAAAGATATAAGCCTTTATGTACTTTTCAGGACATTCCAGGTCAATTTTCAGGACATTAGTGTAACCCCCTTCACAGGAGAGCAAAAACACAAAAAAGTAGTTCCGGAATCTATGGGCGGGGCTTAAAAGTTTATTCGTAGGCTACGAATAAAGCACAAATTTATTCGTATGGTATATTTGTACAGCAAATGTACTGATTGCTGGATAAACATATATCCACGGTTCATTACAGAAACGAAGCAGCCCATCTATACATTTATCCTGCAATCAGTACATTTGCTGTACAAATATGCTATACGAATAAATATTTGCTTTATTCGTACTAGACGAATAAACTTTTCAGCCTACGAATAAACTTTTCAGCCTGCGAATAAACTTTCCTGGTACCCTGAAGCTATGTACAGCGGAGGGCGCAGACAAGTATGAAACTGGTACTAATGTAACGCGGACCACGAAGAAGACACCCTTGACAACATTTATGAAAGGCGAGGAAGACGCTTGTTTCTGTCCTTTTTGTTTAAATCTGACAAGTTTTCCGACTTTTTTGACATTGCAGGATAAACACAATATACGTACACTTGTCGTTAAATATAAAATTAATTTGTACTCGCTGCGAAACAGACCTGAAAAGCTCGTCGTAGGCTCGCTATTCTGCCTGTTTCTAAAGCTCGTACAAATAAATTTTATATTTACCGACAATGTACGTATATTGTATATATATCTACGGTTCATTACAGAAACGAAGCAGCCCATCTATACATATATCTACGGTTCATTACAGAAACAAAGCAGCCCATCTATACATATATCTACGGTTCATTACAGAAACGAAGCAACCCATCTATACATATACAGGGGTTTCAAAGTGGGCCGGTACCCGGTACTTTTACCCGCCTGAGATCGTGCATAGTACCGGCAGAAATTACTGAACCCCCCAAAATTAGCCGTGGTCAAAACCACAAGTACGATAGGCTTGTGGAATATTTTTCATGAAAAATTAATGATCACGTCAATTGCTGAATTCTCGCATTCAAATCGAACAACTACGTCACGACCAAGTTGACGGGAATATTCCCTGTTTTAAAAATAACTTTACCTAGAATCGTAAATAGCAGTTTGCGCATGCGGTAAATAGTTATGTTTTCGCCCCAATATCTTTTCATCCTTGTGTAAAACTCGGACAGGAACAAAGCTGACATCATTTCAAAATAAAAAATGACCGATTACAAATTATGTTCAAACACAATTTAGTGTAATCTTCAGTAATATAAGTATGATCATTATGTATTATGAATATATGACTACACAATATTTTGTGCGATTTTTATCCATTTAAAACCCAGGGTCGAATCATTTTGGGGCGTACTGTCTTGTTGCTTAACTCCGTCCATATTGTTTAACTTCCGGTATAAAAGAATAAAAACCTATGGCTAATTTATTTACATATTTTGACGGGGCTCTACCGCGGTTGTTCACAGAAATGAAAGTGTGCTGAAAAACATTTTTAAAAGGGGGTACGAGGAGATAAGGGATAGAAAATTACTAGAAATCTTGAAAAAGGACCTGACATGGCTCAAATACGTAATGTCAAAACGCCGGCCCCACTTTTTTTCCAAAATAATTTAACTTTTGTGATTCAAATGTTAATACATGTCTTCCCGCGAATCGTTTTTGTTCGAACATTTTTTTCGCACAGAAGTCGTGAAAGTAACAATATATATTATTTTTGTTTAATTATATTTGTATTGATCTATTAAAATTATAAATTTTATTAAAGATAGATGATTGCAAATTAAATTTATATGTTTCATTAATTATGACACTTATATGTCTTGATCCGTGCCAATGGTCTTTGATGAGTTTAATTACTGGTAATAAAGTAGAAAAAACCACACAAGCCAAGGTATTGTGAAAAAGAAAAGGACAAAGCCAACAAAAGAATTTTGAGAAGTTTAAGCTTTGATAACAATGGCTTGGTCAAGCCTAGCTGCTGAACCGTAGCTCTTTATGGTCCTTTTGGTTTTTTAACATATGGCGGACTATCTATGAATAATGTTGGCTGAAGTCTGTAAACTGAAATATTCAATAAAGAAATTGGGGGGAAAAATCCAGGCATTATGCATGGTCTTCACTCTTGGTGAAATCTGAACTCTAAAGAAAAAGTTAATGGGAATATACTTTCAAAAACACTTAATGTTTTGCAGTACATTTTTGGGTCCACGAAATGCTAGATTTCAGGAGCTTCCGCCCCCTGGACCCCTTACGGCCCTCAGCCTATTTTTTTAGGTACCTCCTAAAATTTAGGAAGTACCTCTTATTATAAAAAAAACTTTGAAACCCCTGCATATATCTACGGTTCATTACAGAAACGAAGCAGCCCATCTATACATATATCTACGGTTCATTAAAGAAACGAAGCAACCCATCTATACATATATCTACGGTTCATTACAGAAACAAAGCAGCCCATCTATACATATATCTACGGTTCATTACAGAAACGAAGCAGCCCATCTATACATATATCTACGGTTCATTACAGAAACGAAGCAGCCCATCTATACATATATCTACGGTTCATTACAGAAACAAAGCAGCCCATCTATACATATATCAACGGTTCATTACAGAAACGAAGCAGCCCATCTATACATATATCTACGGTTCATTACAGAAACGAAGCAGCCCATCTATACATATATCTACGGTTCATTTCAGAAACGAAGCATCCCATCTATACATATATCTACGGTTCATTACAGAAACGAAGCAGCCCATCTATACATATATCTACGGTTCATTACAGAAACGAAGTAGCACATCTATACATATATCTACGGTTCATTACAGAAACGAAGCAACCCATCCATACATATATCTACGGTTCATTACAGAACCAAAGCAGCCCATCTATACATATATCTACGGTTCATTACAGAAACGAAGCAGCCCATCTATACATATATCTACGGTTCATTACAGAAACAAAGCAACCCATCTATACATATATCTACGGTTCATTACAGAAAAGAAGCAGCCCATCTATACATATATCTACGGTTCATTACAGAAACGAAGCAGCCCATCTATACATATATCTACGGTTCATTAAAGAAACGAAGCAACCCATCTATACATATATCTACGGTTCATTACAGAAACAAAGCAGCCCATCTATACATATATCTACGGTTCATTACAGAAACGAAGCAGCCCATCTATACATATATCTACGGTTCATTACAGAAACGAAGCAGCCCATCTATACATATATATCTACGGTTCATTACAGAAACAAAGCAACCCATCTATACATATATCTACGGTTCATTACAGAAACGATAGCAGCCCATCTATACCTATATCTACGGTTCATTACAGAAACGAAGCAACCCATCTATACATATATCTACGGTTCATTACAGAAACAAAGCAACCCATCTATGCATATATCTATGGTTCATTACAGAAACAAAGCAGCCCATCTATACATATATCTACGGTTCATTACAGAAACGGAGCATCCCATCTATACATATATATACGGTTCATTACAGAAACGAAGCAGCCCATCTATACATATATCTACGGTTCATTACAGAAACGAAGCAGCCCATCTATACATATATATATGGTTCATTACAGAAACGAAGCAGCCCATCTATACATATATCTACGGTTCATTACAGAAATGAAGCAGCCCATCTATACATATATCTACGGTTCATTACAGAAACGAAGCAACCCATCTATACATATATCTACGGTTCATTACAGAAACGAAGCAGCCCATCTATGCATATATCTATGGTTCATTACAGAAACGAAGCAGCCCATCTATACATATATCTACGGTTCATTACAGAAATGAAGCAACCCATCTATACATATATCTACGGTTCATTACAGAAACGAAGCAGCCCATCTATACATATATCTACGGTTCATTTCAGAAACGAAGCATCCCATCTATACATATATCTACGGTTCATTACAGAAACGAAGCAGCCCATCTATACATATATCTACGGTTCATTACAGAAACGAAGTAGCACATCTATACATATATCTACGGTTCATTACAGAAACGAAGCAACCCATCCATACATATATCTACGGTTCATTACAGAACCAAAGCAGCCCATCTATACATATATCTACGGTTCATTACAGAAACGAAGCAGCCCATCTATACATATATCTACGGTTCATTACAGAAACAAAGCAACCCATCTATACATATATCTACGGTTCATTACAGAAAAGAAGCAGCCCATCTATACATATATCTACGGTTCATTACAGAAACGAAGCAGCCCATCTATACATATATCTACGGTTCATTAAAGAAACGAAGCAACCCATCTATACATATATCTACGGTTCATTACAGAAACAAAGCAACCCATCTATACATATATCTACGGTTCATTACAGAAACGAAGCAGCCCATCTATACATATATCTACGGTTCATTACAGAAACGAAGCAGCCCATCTATACATATATATCTACGGTTCATTACAGAAACAAAGCAACCCATCTATACATATATCTACGGTTCATTACAGAAACGATAGCAGCCCATCTATACCTATATCTACGGTTCATTACAGAAACGAAGCAACCCATCTATACATATATCTACGGTTCATTACAGAAACAAAGCAACCCATCTATGCATATATCTATGGTTCATTACAGAAACAAAGCAGCCCATCTATACATATATCTACGGTTCATTACAGAAACGAAGCATCCCATCTATACATATATATACGGTTCATTACAGAAACGAAGCAGCCCATCTATACATATATCTACGGTTCATTACAGAAACGAAGCAGCCCATCTATACATATATATATGGTTCATTACAGAAACGAAGCAGCCCATCTATACATATATCTACGGTTCATTACAGAAATGAAGCAGCCCATCTATACATATATCTACGGTTCATTACAGAAACGAAGCAACCCATCTATACATATATCTACGGTTCATTACAGAAACGAAGCAGCCCATCTATGCATATATCTATGGTTCATTACAGAAACGAAGCAGCCCATCTATACATATATCTACGGTTCATTACAGAAATGAAGCAACCCATCTATACATATATCTACGGTTCATTACAGAAACGAAGCAACCCATCTATACATATATCTATGGTTCATTACAGAAACGAAGCAGCCCATCTATACATATATCTATGGTTCATTACAGAAACGAAGCAGCCCATCTATACATATATCTACGGTTCATTACAGAAACGAAGCAGTCCATCTATACATATATCCACAGTTCATTAAAGAAACGAAGCAGCCCATCTATACATATATCTACGGTTCATTACAGAAACGAAGCAGCCCATCTATACATATATCTACGATTCATTACAGAAACGAAACAGCCCATCTATACATATATCTACGGTTCATTACAGAAACGAAGCAGCCCATCTATACATATATCTACGGTTCATTACAGAAACGAAGCAGCCCATCTATACATATATCCACGGTTCATTACAGAAACGAAGCAGCCCATCTATACATATATCTACGGTTCATTACAGAAACGAAGCAGCCCATCTATACATATATCTACGGTTCATTACAGAAACGAAGCAGCCCATCTATACATATATCTACGGTTCATTACAGAAACGAAGCAGCCCATCTATACATATATCTACGGTTCATTACAGAAACGAAGCAGCCCATCTATACATATATCTACGGTTCATTACAGAAACGAAGCAGCCCATCTATACATATATCTACGGTTCATTACAGAAACGAAGCAGCCCATCTATACATATATCTACGGTTCATTACAGAAACGAAGCAACCCATCTATACATATATCTACGGTTCATTTCAGAAATGTAGCAGCCCATCTATACATATATCTACGGTTCATTACAGAAACGAAGCAGCCCATCTATACATATATCTACGGTTCATTGCAGAAACGAAGCAGCCCATCTATACATATATCTACGGTTCATTGCAGAAACAAAGCAGCCCATCTATACATATATCTACGGTTCATTACAGAAACGAAGCAGCCCATCTATACATATATCCACGGTTCATTGCAGAAACAAAGCAGCCCATCTATACATATATCTACGGTTCATTGCAGAAACAAAGCAGCCCATCTATACATATATCTACGGTTCATTACAGAAACGAAGCAGCCCATCTATACATATATCTACGGTTCATTAAAGAAATGAAGCAGCCCATCTATACATATATCAACGGTTCATTACAGAAACGAAGCAGCCCATCTATACATATATCTACGGTTCATTACAGAAACGAAGCAACCCATTTATACATATATCTACGGTTCATTACAGAAACAAAGCAACCCATCTATACATATATCTACGGTTCATTACAGAAACGAAGCAACCCATCTATACATATATCTACGGTTCATTACAGAAACGAAGCAGCCCATCTATACATTTATCTACGGTTCATTACAGAAACGAAGCAACCCATCTATACATATATCTACGGTTCATTACAGAAACGAAGCAGCCCATCAATACATTTATCTACGGTTCATTACAGAAACGAAGCAGCCCATCTATACATATATCTATGGTTCATTACAGAAACAAAGCAGCCCATCTATACATATATCTACAGTTCATTAAAGAAACGAAGCAGTCCATCTATACATATATCTACGGTTCATTACAGAAACGAAGCAGTCCATCTATACATATATCTACGGTTCATTACAGAAACGAAGCAGCCCATCTATACATATATCTACGGTTCATTACAGAAACGAAGCAGTCCATCTATACATATATCTACGGTTCATTACAGAAACGAAGCAGTCCATCTATACATATATCTACGGTTCATTGCAGAAACAAAGCAGCCCATCTATGCATATATCTACGGTTCATTACAGAAACAAAGCAGCCCATCTATACATATATCAACGGTTCATTACAGAAACAAAGCAGCCCATCTATACATATATCTACAGTTCATTACAGAAACGAAGCAGCCCATCTATACATATATCTACGGTTCATTACAGAAACGAAGCAGCCCATCTATACATATATATCTACGGTTCATTACAGAAACAAAGCAACCCATCTATACATATATCTACGGTTCATTACAGAAACGATAGCAGCCCATCTATACCTATATCTACGGTTCATTACAGAAACGAAGCAACCCATCTATACATATATCTACGGTTCATTACAGAAACAAAGCAACCCATCTATGCATATATCTATGGTTCATTACAGAAACAAAGCAGCCCATCTATACATATATCTACGGTTCATTACAGAAACGAAGCATCCCATCTATACATATATATACGGTTCATTACAGAAACGAAGCAGCCCATCTATACATATATCTACGGTTCATTACAGAAACGAAGCAGCCCATCTATACATATATATATGGTTCATTACAGAAACGAAGCAGCCCATCTATACATATATCTACGGTTCATTACAGAAATGAAGCAGCCCATCTATACATATATCTACGGTTCATTACAGAAACGAAGCAACCCATCTATACATATATCTACGGTTCATTACAGAAACGAAGCAGCCCATCTATGCATATATCTATGGTTCATTACAGAAACGAAGCAGCCCATCTATACATATATCTACGGTTCATTACAGAAATGAAGCAACCCATCTATACATATATCTACGGTTCATTACAGAAACGAAGCAGCCCATCTATACATATATCTACGGTTCATTTCAGAAACGAAGCATCCCATCTATACATATATCTACGGTTCATTACAGAAACGAAGCAGCCCATCTATACATATATCTACGGTTCATTACAGAAACGAAGTAGCACATCTATACATATATCTACGGTTCATTACAGAAACGAAGCAACCCATCCATACATATATCTACGGTTCATTACAGAACCAAAGCAGCCCATCTATACATATATCTACGGTTCATTACAGAAACGAAGCAGCCCATCTATACATATATCTACGGTTCATTACAGAAACAAAGCAACCCATCTATACATATATCTACGGTTCATTACAGAAAAGAAGCAGCCCATCTATACATATATCTACGGTTCATTACAGAAACGAAGCAGCCCATCTATACATATATCTACGGTTCATTAAAGAAACGAAGCAACCCATCTATACATATATCTACGGTTCATTACAGAAACAAAGCAACCCATCTATACATATATCTACGGTTCATTACAGAAACGAAGCAGCCCATCTATACATATATCTACGGTTCATTACAGAAACGAAGCAGCCCATCTATACATATATATCTACGGTTCATTACAGAAACAAAGCAACCCATCTATACATATATCTACGGTTCATTACAGAAACGATAGCAGCCCATCTATACCTATATCTACGGTTCATTACAGAAACGAAGCAACCCATCTATACATATATCTACGGTTCATTACAGAAACAAAGCAACCCATCTATGCATATATCTATGGTTCATTACAGAAACAAAGCAGCCCATCTATACATATATCTACGGTTCATTACAGAAACGAAGCATCCCATCTATACATATATATACGGTTCATTACAGAAACGAAGCAGCCCATCTATACATATATCTACGGTTCATTACAGAAACGAAGCAGCCCATCTATACATATATATATGGTTCATTACAGAAACGAAGCAGCCCATCTATGCATATATCTACGATTCATTACAGAAATGAAGCAGCCCATCTATACATATATCTACGGTTCATTACAGAAACGAAGCAACCCATCTATACATATATCTACGGTTCATTACAGAAACGAAGCAGCCCATCTATGCATATATCTATGGTTCATTACAGAAACGAAGCAGCCCATCTATACATATATCTACGGTTCATTACAGAAATGAAGCAACCCATCTATACATATATCTACGGTTCATTACAGAAACGAAGCAACCCATCTATACATATATCTATGGTTCATTACAGAAACGAAGCAGCCCATCTATACATATATCTATGGTTCATTACAGAAACGAAGCAGCCCATCTATACATATATCTACGGTTCATTACAGAAACGAAGCAGTCCATCTATACATATATCCACAGTTCATTAAAGAAACGAAGCAGCCCATCTATACATATATCTACGGTTCATTACAGAAACGAAGCAGCCCATCTATACATATATCTACGATTCATTACAGAAACGAAACAGCCCATCTATACATATATCTACGGTTCATTACAGAAACGAAGCAGCCCATCTATACATATATCTACGGTTCATTACAGAAACGAAGCAGCCCATCTATACATATATCCACGGTTCATTACAGAAACGAAGCAGCCCATCTATACATATATCTACGGTTCATTACAGAAACGAAGCAGCCCATCTATACATATATCTACGGTTCATTACAGAAACGAAGCAGCCCATCTATACATATATCTACGGTTCATTACAGAAACGAAGCAGCCCATCTATACATATATCTACGGTTCATTACAGAAACGAAGCAGCCCATCTATACATATATCTACGGTTCATTACAGAAACGAAGCAGCCCATCTATACATATATCTACGGTTCATTACAGAAACGAAGCAGCCCATCTATACATATATCTACGGTTCATTACAGAAACGAAGCAACCCATCTATACATATATCTACGGTTCATTTCAGAAATGTAGCAGCCCATCTATACATATATCTACGGTTCATTACAGAAACGAAGCAGCCCATCTATACATATATCTACGGTTCATTGCAGAAACGAAGCAGCCCATCTATACATATATCTACGGTTCATTGCAGAAACAAAGCAGCCCATCTATACATATATCTACGGTTCATTACAGAAACGAAGCAGCCCATCTATACATATATCCACGGTTCATTGCAGAAACAAAGCAGCCCATCTATACATATATCTACGGTTCATTGCAGAAACAAAGCAGCCCATCTATACATATATCTACGGTTCATTACAGAAACGAAGCAGCCCATCTATACATATATCTACGGTTCATTAAAGAAATGAAGCAGCCCATCTATACATATATCAACGGTTCATTACAGAAACGAAGCAGCCCATCTATACATATATCTACGGTTCATTACAGAAACGAAGCAACCCATTTATACATATATCTACGGTTCATTACAGAAACAAAGCAACCCATCTATACATATATCTACGGTTCATTACAGAAACGAAGCAACCCATCTATACATATATCTACGGTTCATTACAGAAACGAAGCAGCCCATCTATACATTTATCTACGGTTCATTACAGAAACGAAGCAACCCATCTATACATATATCTACGGTTCATTACAGAAACGAAGCAGCCCATCTATACATTTATCTACGGTTCATTACAGAAACGAAGCAGCCCATCTATACATATATCTATGGTTCATTACAGAAACAAAGCAGCCCATCTATACATATATCTACAGTTCATTAAAGAAACGAAGCAGTCCATCTATACATATATCTACGGTTCATTACAGAAACGAAGCAGTCCATCTATACATATATCTACGGTTCATTACAGAAACGAAGCAGCCCATCTATACATATATCTACGGTTCATTACAGAAACGAAGCAGTCCATCTATACATATATCTACGGTTCATTACAGAAACGAAGCAGTCCATCTATACATATATCTACGGTTCATTGCAGAAACAAAGCAGCCCATCTATGCATATATCTACGGTTCATTACAGAAACAAAGCAGCCCATCTATACATATATCTACGGTTCATTACAGAAACAAAGCAGCCCATCTATACATATATCTACAGTTCATTACAGAAACGAAGCAGCCCATCTATACATATATCTACGGTTCATTACAGAAACGAAGCAGCCCATCTATACATATATCAACGGTTCATTACAGAAACAAAGCAGCCCATCTATACATATATCTACGGTTCATTACAGAAACAAAGCAGCCCATCTATACATATATCTACGGTTCATTAAAGAAACGAAGCAACCCATCTATACATATATCTACGGTTCATTACAGAAACGAAGCAGCCCATCTATGCATATATCTACGGTTCATTACAGAAACGAAGCAGCCCATCTATACATATATCTACGGTTCATTACAGAAACGAAGCAGCCCATCTATACATATATCTACGGTTCATTACAGAAACGAAGCAGCCCATTAGGCATCTATACATATATCTACGGTTCATTAAAGAAACGAAGCAGCCCATCTATACATATATCTACGGTTCATTACAGAAACGAAGCAGCCCATCTATACATATATCTACGGTTCATTACAGAAACGAAGCAGCCCATCTATACATATATCCACGGTTCATTGCAGAAACAAAGCAGCCCATCTATACATATATCTACGGTTCATTGCAGAAACAAAGCAGCCCATCTATACATATATCTACGGTTCATTACAGAAACGAAGCAGCCCATCTATACATATATCTACGGTTCATTAAAGAAATGAAGCAGCCCATCTATACATATATCTACGGTTCATTACAGAAACGAAGCAGCCCATCTATACATATATCTACGGTTCATTACAGAAACGAAGCAACCCATTTATACATATATCTACGGTTCATTACAGAAACAAAGCAACCCATCTATACATATATCTACGGTTCATTACAGAAACGAAGCAACCCATCTATACATATATCTACGGTTCATTACAGAAACGAAGCAGCCCATCTATACATTTATCTACGGTTCATTACAGAAACGAAGCAACCCATCTATACATATATCTACGGTTCATTACAGAAACGAAGCAGCCCATCTATACATTTATCTACGGTTCATTACAGAAACGAAGCAGCCCATCTATACATATATCTATGGTTCATTACAGAAACAAAGCAGCCCATCTATACATATATCTACAGTTCATTAAAAAACGAAGCAGTCCATCTATACATATATCTACGGTTCATTACAGAAACGAAGCAGTCCATCTATACATATATCTACGGTTCATTACAGAAACGAAGCAGCCCATCTATACATATATCTACGGTTCATTACAGAAACGAAGCAGTCCATCTATACATATATCTACGGTTCATTACAGAAACGAAGCAGTCCATCTATACATATATCTACGGTTCATTGCAGAAACAAAGCAGCCCATCTATACATATATCTACGGTTCATTACAGAAACAAAGCAGCCCATCTATACATATATCTACGGTTCATTACAGAAACAAAGCAGCCCATCTATACATATATCTACAGTTCATTACAGAAACGAAGCAGCCCATCTATACATATATCTACGGTTCATTACAGAAACGAAGCAGCCCATCTATACATATATCAACGGTTCATTACAGAAACAAAGCAGCCCATCTATACATATATCTACGGTTCATTACAGAAACAAAGCAGCCCATCTATACATATATCTACGGTTCATTAAAGAAACGAAGCAACCCATCTATACATATATCTACGGTTCATTACAGAAACGAAGCAGCCCATCTATGCATATATCTACGGTTCATTACAGAAACGAAGCAGCCCATCTATACATATATCTACGGTTCATTACAGAAACGAAGCAGCCCATCTATACATATATCTACGGTTCATTACAGAAACGAAGCAGCCCATTAGGCATCTATACATATATCTACGGTTCATTAAAGAAACGAAGCAGCCCATCTATACATATATCTACGGTTCATTACAGAAACGAAGCAGCCCATCTATACATATATCTACGGTTCATTACAGAAACGAAGCAGCCCATCTATACATATATCTACGGTTCATTACAGAAACAAAGCAGCCCATCTATACATATATCTACGGTTCATTACAGAAACGAAGCAGCCCATCTATACATATATCTACGGTTCATTGCAGAAATGAAGCAGCCCATCTATACATATATCTACGGTTCATTTGATTTATTGTTTGTGAACTTGTTCTCGTTATACATATAGCTAAAATACTGCCCAACTGCCGTTAAACAACAGTCAATCAATCTATATTATCTGGATTGTTAATAAGACTTCGATCTAATCATCGGCTACTACTTAAATTTTGTTCAGAGATACTGAGCAACCTATAGAATAAAAGGAAAATTCGTCGAATGTTGATGAATTATGGCGGGAAATATGAAGTGGATTACCATGCACTCGGCACAACTCGGCCGATTCCGTTCCTTCATTTCCATAGAAGGAGAGTATCGGATTCACCCGAGGTTTGCCAAATGGATTACCATACAATTGCATGCCACTTGTCACTTAGTTCTATGATGCACAATGATCGATAGCTTCTGATTACCCCTCTTGGTATTTTCAAAATTTTCTTAATGTTAGGATCCTCCTGTAGTTTGTTCATATTTTACGATAATGCAATGATTAACGCATGGTATTTGATTATATTTTACAACATCGTGATAAAAATGTTCTGTGGAAATAGCTAGGTAATACGTGACAGGTATATAAGATATATGCCAGTGTGTAGGTTTTTTTTACTATTATTGCATGTCTCGAGACATATAGATAATGCTTATTTTGAAATTAGATGCTTGTTGGATATCCTCTTTATTTATTAATTTTGCTGAAAGTACACTAACATCTAATGACATCCAGCATAGTGTCATGTCCTATTTTCAACCGACCAATCACCAGCATACCTGAATTCTTGAAGTATTAAAAATCGAGCACATGATTTGACAATGACAGTCAAAGATGAATGAGAGGTAACTTGACATGACATTATACATGATGTCCTTAAATGATAGTGTATCTTAAATGACAGGGCATCGCCAAGAATTAATAATTAAATTACTTCCGTTTTTCATTGAAATGTTACAATATGATTGGTTATGAAGTGGTCTCATGATTATAAAAGAGATGTTTTACATCCCAATAAAACTCAAACCCGAACTTGCACGTGCCTCCATGACGACGTCATGGAGCAATCTCTACCCAGAGTTGTCGGTCCTTACACTATATCCAATCTCTGTCAACGCCTAAAAAGTAGTCTACCTTTGTATTAAACTGGTTTCCTTTTTAGCTCACCTGGTCATAGGCCATGTGAGCTTTTGTCATGGCTAGGCGTCCGTCGTCCGGCGTCCATCGTCCGTCCGTTAGTTTTTCACATTTAAATCTTCTTCTCTGAATTGAACCAAACTTGCCAGAAATGTTCATTGGATGGTCCTTCACCGGATTTGTGTTTTTGGTGCTGATTTGAAATCCAACATGGCTGCCAGGGTCCATAATGTGTTCTCATTGGCTGAAATTTTAAAAATCTGCTTGTCAGAAACCACCAAGCCAATTGAATTGTGACTTTGCAGGAATGATCATTGTGTGGTCCTGTACTAAACTTGTGAATCGTTTGCCGATCGGAAATTCAAGATGGCCGCCATGACTCTACCTAGTTTTAACATAGGACCCCATGGAAAAAATGTTTTTAAAACAATCTTCTCCTCTGCAACCAGTAAGTCAATTTAAAGCAAACATGGTATGAATGGTCCTTAGGTGGTCAACTTTCAAAATTATGTCTTGTGACCCCGACCACCCATCAGCGGACATAGTTTTAACATAGGACCCTATGGGAAAAATGTTTTAATTTTTTTTTCTCTGAAACCAGTCAGCCAATTTAAAGCTAACATGGCATGAATGGTCCTTAAATGGTCAACTTTCAAAATTATATCCAGTGACCCAGACCTCCATCCAAGATGGCCGCCATCAGCGGACATAGTTTTAACATAGGACCCTATGGGAACAAATGTTTTAAAATCTTCTCCTCTGAAACCAGTAAACCAATATAGCAAACATGTCATCGATGGTCCTTAGGTGGTCAACCTCCAAAATTGTGTTCAGTGACCCCGATCTCGGTCCAAAATAGCCACCGTCAGCGGACATAGTTTTAACATAGGACCCTATGGGAAAATTGTTTAAAAATCTTCTCCTCTGAAACCAGTCAGCCAATTTAAAGCAAACATGGCATGGATGGTCCTTGAGTAGTATACTTTCAAAATTGTGTCCGGTGACCACGACCTCCATCCAAGATGGCTGCCATGAGCAGACATAGTTTTAACATAGAACCCTATGGGATTTGAATAGTAACTTAGATGTATTCGGCATGCAGACATTCATAAGATGGCTTATTTATGTCAGGTGAGCGATACAGGCTCATTTGATCCTCTAGTTATAAAATATTACCAGTGTAATGTTCAGTAACCATAGAAGCTATTACAACAAGGAACCAGATCAGCGCTGTATGACTGATCACCGTATAAAAAATAATCCCTTATCTTCGTTTGAAAATAAATTAATTGGACATTAGTCCATTGTTTAACATATGGAGGTTTCCAACCCATGTCACCTGCTACTGCATCATTGAGAGTATATTTCCTGACTCCCATGTAAAATCTCATGGCTCAGTTCTGAACTGCTGAAATGCAGGAGAACTCTCTGGTGCCCCAAATTGCAGAGCCATAATTTATGACTGATCAAACTAAAGTGTCAAACAATTTGGTGAAAATATTGTGTTGGAAACCACCATGTGTCTTAGATTTTACAATAAGTAGGCCTAATGCCCGACTCGCTGACTTAGCTACAGCTTTTGCCATAAACTGATAATCTAAACACTCATTCGGCACCAAACCTAGCTACAGCTTTTGCCATAAACTGATAATCTAAAAACTCATTCAGCACCAAACCCAAGTATTGGTAGCTAGAAACATAATC
Source organism: Bathymodiolus brooksi (assembly GCA_963680875.1). Taxonomy (NCBI): domain Eukaryota; kingdom Metazoa; phylum Mollusca; class Bivalvia; order Mytilida; family Modiolidae; genus Bathymodiolus; species Bathymodiolus brooksi. Next base: position 64,532,173 of record OY804586.1, on the reverse strand, counting down.
AAAAACTTCACTATTTAAGATAAATTGATTACCTGATCTATCCACAGAGGGATTTCTGAAATGCTGCATAACCTTTGATTTACTAAGATTTACTTTCAAACAATTATTATTATACCATACACCTAAAACATTAATCAATTTCTACATATCTTCTGTGTTTTCTGCCATTAACACTACATCATCTACATATAATAAGATAGCTATCTGTTCACCATCAATATGACATATAACTCTGAGGTAACATATTTAGATACTTTTATATCTTTATATAGGGCCAAGAAAAGAGCAAGTACCAATGATAAGGAAGTAGATTTATTTAATTTTATCATAAAACTATAATTGAAAATTTACATCTGTCCTTTTGCAAATATGTTCTTGGCATTAGAAAGAAAGCTTCAAATTTAGCAGTCAGATTAGAACTTGGAAGATTGCCAGTAGAGAACTTTATTAAATCTCAAACTTTGTTATATTTTGCAAGACTATATACAACAAAATTAAACCCACTTTTAAAAGAATCCTTTTTACTTTGCCAAAATTTAGATTCTCAAGGCACGTGCACGTGCATGATTTTCATATGCAAAGAGTATTATTGATGAGACAGGTCTTGATATCTTACAGCTCCAAAATACTACTAGTTCAAATCAAGTAAACCTACCCAAGAAATATGTAAAATCAACACTAAAACTTTACTATGAAAATTTAATAAATAATAAGCTCTCAAAATTAGATAAAAAAAATAAACTATATTTATTCTCAAATTTAAAAACAAAATTTATCAGTGGAAAGTTACTTAACTATATCTAATTTTGAATACAGAAAGCTAATAACAAAATTTATAATTAGTGAACACAACCTATCAATATAAAAGGGGAGACATTTAAATATTCCAAGAGAGCAAACTTATGCTCACACTGTAAGTGTATAGATGAGGAGAAACATTTTTTTTACATTGCACAATAAATTCTGAATTGAGGTCTTCTTTTTTAAACATTTTGAACAACGAAAATCTAATTTTTAATAACTTATCAGAATCAAAAAAACTTTCATATATTTTAAACCCATCAACATCATCTCAAGTAAATAAACTGGGTTCCTTTTTAAAAAAGTCATTAGAACTGAGGACAGGGGACTCCTAACATTTTTACTTGAAAATGTCCTCTTTGTTACATGTTTATTGTATAATTGTCACAAACTGTATTTTTTAATGACAATACAATTTTGAATTGAATTGAATATAAATAAATACAACTACTGTTTGATAAAAACAATATTATATTTTATATGATTTGATCAACGTGAACCTCATATTCGCGCTTCTAATGATCGCTTTACAAACACTGGGCAAAATTTCTTTATCAGGATTAAGAATAATTTTTATCTTTTCAAGGGAATCTAGTTGATTAAAGTGAGGATATTTTGTTTTCATAAAATCAATAAAGGAAGGTCTAATATTATCAGTAACTTTACAATCAAAGAAAAAGTGGAATATGTCCTCTATTTAGTTATTACAATCGAGACTGTTGGTTGCTCACTCAGTATTTTTTATGTTTATGATCAGTTGTCACATTGAACTATTCAATAGGTTCAGTTCTAATAAATTCAAATTCAAATTCAAATTCAAAATTTGTATTGTCATTAAACAATACAGTTTGTGACAATTCTAATAGAAATCTTATGAATTGCATTTATGCTTGTTTTGTGTTTGTTCATTTGTAACACACTAAGCTAAATTGTCAGGTAGTTGGGCTTGAATCACTGAATATTTTTAACACACGTAACTGAACTGTTACGTGCATGGTTAGGCTGGACTCATTGAAACCTTTTTTTGTAAAAATAATCTTGTACTCAGTAAACTTCTCCCGTGTAATCCCGAATTTACTGAAATGATGAAAACAGTTCCTTTCATTTTGGGTTGTAGAATTTCAAACAATGATGTTATTGTTTAATTTCATTTAAAATTCTAACTTCAACAGCCCGGTAATAAGATCTAGAAGATTATGTCCACATCCCCTCAACATTGATATAAAATCTCTAGACAGTAACTGTACTGGTAAAAAATGCTTGAAGATGCAAACTTTTCTAAATAAAAAGTGATTCAAGTGAGACCAGTACTCAACGAACTTTCCCCACAGCCCATTTCGTAGTATATAATTTATTCTTATATTTTAGAGGTTAGAATATTCTGATATGTAATTTTAGAACTTCCTATATAATACATTTCACGAGGTTAAAATATTTACTTTATGTATACGCTTAGAAACTGGATTTAAATAGCATTTTGTTTATTTAATAAAAAAAAATCACAAAAAAAACCAACATTCCTGTAGTCAAATTTTGAAACATGACAGAACCTTGTACAGAATAAAGAATTCGGTTAAAATTGTACTAAATAGAGGTTCAGGTGTTGCATAAATTGTATTGTACAATATCTTGTTAAGCCTAGACTGGTTGCATTTTTTCATATTTTTTTTTCAATTCAGGAGGAGAATCAGAATGTGGCTGACCGTATGGCCCCTCTTTCTGTCAAAAAATAAAAATAAAAAAAAATTAAAAGTTGAAAAAGAAAAAAATCAACTGAAATGCTCCTTTGAAAATATACTGGATCCCCCGTCTCGGAATTCCCCTATCACCTTTATGCACTTGTGTAGTGTACACAAAATATAAATGTAATATCATATCTCTCGATTGAGTGTCACCTGTCTTTTGTCCTCTTTGTGGTTGTTATATGTATATTGAGTTATTTTAATTTAAATTAAAACATCTTCTTGTAATGAATAAGCTCAGACATTACAAGGTCAATGACCTATATCAAATGTCGTAATGTGTATTGCCCAAATTCATTATACAATAGTTCATTCACCGATCGGATCGTCCTGCAAGGTGCCCGATGGCTCCACCTAGTGGGAAATTATTGACATAATTGTAGTTCTCATGCACAAGAAAATAGTGCATCATTATTTCGTACAAGATCGGTGTTCTGTTGAAGTAAAAACCATTAAGTGATATAAGTTATGTTTAAACAACACAAATATTAGGTATTAAAGGTATATATGAAATCATATAACACAAATTATGACATTTGCGTAGGAAATAGAAATTAAAATGAGATCAATAGATTTGAGTAAAGCGTGACCTGGTGGCACAGAAGAAGAGTTATTTTTGGAAATACGGACGGATGTTGCTTTCTTGTGCTTGATTATTTAGGTCGATCTGGGTGATATTAGGGAACTTACATATATGAATAGGTCAAATAATGTCAACTATTATGAAAGGTGGGTAAATTTATTTTGTTTATTGTAAATGATGTGCGAACGTCTCTTCTTCAAATTTTACACTGGAAATGCATACGTGTTTTGAGAAAATGGCGCTAAAAGTTGAGCAGCCATGTGTTGATATTTGTATCAAAAATTTCCCAAAATACAATTTTATGCATTTTATAGCTATAGTGCATATAAAGTACCACGGTTCGCGTAAACATTTCACAAAATACAAGTATTGTAAATATTGTCGCTTCAGTTAATATTTTGTCCCGATTGGAGACCACAACCTCTGCTCACGTCAGCTGTATTTTTGCAAAGATTCGACACGCCCCCTTCTTTTACAATAAAAATAATAAAATCGACTATCAGCTGTTTATTTTATTTCAGTTTAGTGGCTTTTAATTTAATAAATTGGTGTAGAATTGCATTGATGTCATGCATTATTTTGACAAGTTTTATCTGCCGTGGTCTTTGTTTACATTGATTTTTGGGGTAGATAATCCCTTTTGATATTGTTATTGGACAAGTCCATTTTTGTTTATAGGGGTAAAAGCAAGTTTATTTATGTTGAAGAATGTGTTGTTTTTCAAGAGATAACAAGTAAATTTATCATTCGTTGGTGCTATATATTGTTAGTCTCTATGCACAAATGTACATTTTTTGTATATAAATGACTATTTCTCACCATTAGAAGTACACTTTGAATTAAGCATGGTTCTAGAGGGTGGGAATGTAAAACCTTGGTTTTTTTTCACTACCCTTACTGGGCCTTAGTGTCACATGGTCCTGAAATTTTTGTTGTGATTCCTCCAACCTGTTTTTTTTACTGTAGTGGTGGTGAAATTGAAAGAAAATGTTATCATTATATATTTTGAGCCAAAATTTATTGCAAATGATGACCTACAAATGTATTCCCATATTCATACATGACACTTAAAGTCACCACGAATCAGATTGTCACAGTGAAAAAAAGTATAGAACAAAGAATAAGTTGGAATAGGGTACTGCTACTCTTTACAATTGAGTGATGTTGAAAATTTCAGTAATATTTAGGTACATGTATGTATTCATCAGAGGTCGATGGTATACTGTATACCAAAAGAAGGTGATCTTAACCGATTTTGTCTATTCTGTTTAGGCCCTTTGGTTTTCTTGCTCACAAAGATTTTAAAATTATTTGGCTTTCTAATATTTTGGCTTTGAGTGTACCTGATGAAGGTTATTCCAAAAACGTATTGTGCACATTAAATTTGATATCTACATTTTTATTGATGTTTATCGTTGCCTTCACTATACAACGATTATGTTGTTTTATGACTGTGTTTGTTTATATTCGTGATAATAAAAAATCCCATACCAATCGGGGGCGGATCCAGGGGGGGGCGCACCCCCACTAAAATTGGAAAAAATATGATTTTTTGGCGTAAAATCGTGATTTTTCACACGAAATACCCCAAAAATTTTCGCGCCTCTCTCTGTATTTGGAAAAAATAAGATTTTTTTGGCGTAAAATCATTATTTTTCACACGAAATGCCCCAAAATTTTTCGTACCTCCCTCCATTCGGTGCCTCCCTAATTTGAAATCCTGGATCCGCCCCTGCCAATGACCGTTTTTTGTATTAACCCCATCTTAAAGATTATGTGAGATACAAAATGAACTGCTATCTCTTCTGTCTGTTTTTATTACCTTCACAGTTCATACTGCCTCAAGACCTCTTGGTAGTGTTTTATCTAAAGAAAAATAGAATGGCGCAGCGTCATGCCCCTTTTGATAAAAAAAACGTGGCGCCATGTATTGCCGATGTGCCCTTTTTTATTTCTTTAAACGATCCGTAATTTGTCACTTGAATTTTCAAAAAATCGTAAAAAAATGTTTGTATCAATCCATTCTTCTTCATTTGCTGATTAAAACTAATTAGTCACTACAATGACAATTTTATTACATGTTACAAGCCAATCAATGGATAATAGAATTTTTTTTTGGATTGAGTAATCTTTGATCTCACCTGGACAAAGAATTAAATCACAGAGATGCAGCTAACCGTCGGCCCTGTCGGACCTAGGGGGCAGAATTTTAGAGGGTCCGGCAAATGACGTCTTTGTGTCAGACCTAATGACCGGCAAACATTTTTACTGCTTGGGGCTGTCAAAAATCAAATTTCTGTCGGTCCTTAGACCCCTAAGCGAAGGATCTTTGATTATCGTTAATAAAGTCAAAAGTCGTAAACAAATCGGTAAAAATTTCTGTTCCTTTCTGTTTATGCTAAATTTCGGGAACCAGTTCCCATTCCGGATTTTATTTCGTATCCTATCGGTAATCGTTGTAAATTGTAATTTGATCATTTCCGTTATGGCTGCATGGCCAATTAAGTTCAATCGTAACTACTCTGCCATTCTCGCTACCCTGCGAATAACCTTGTATGTACATAGTAGAAATTCTTCTTAAATTGTTTGCCGGAAGTTAAGTTAAGTTAAGCCGCACAAAAATATAGTCCACGAAAATCCAATATGGAAGACATACTAAGTAAAATCTAATCATGCAAAACTAATTAAACTTTAATTGAAATATAGAAAATTGCTTAAAATATAACTTTATCAAACTTTCATGTAACTGACATGTGAAAAGTAGTGCGATTTATACGCCTAATGCATACGAGGTTATTTACAGGGTAGCGAGAATGGCCGAGTAGTTACGATTGCAATTAAGTTTACGGAGGGGTCTAAATCTGGAAAAAAGCACCCACTACCTATCGATTTATCTAGAGAATAAAAAAGCCAAAAGGTCGGCATATGAAAAGGAGAGGCGACCGGCGCGGTCCTTTAATCGAAAATGGAAGGACAAAATGAACAAACAAATAACGACTTGATATCAAAATTAAAGTTTGTTTTTGCCCGCAAAAACATATGTCTCCCCCCGTCCCACAAACTGTAGTCATAGGTAAAAAATCTATTTGGGTAACAAATAAAATTAAGCTTCAATGAATAACAAAAAAAACCTGTTTAATCCATGAAACACAAAAAAAAATTGATCAAAAGTGCTAAAGCAAGGGTTACAGGTACTATTCCATATTGCCATGGCAAAGTTCCCCATTCCAGAAAATTGCTCAGCCCATGTTCCAATGATTTTAAAGGAGTTTTGTTCTTCTAAAATCAATGGATTGGTGATGAAAACTTTTTCAGGGAAATAGTGACATTATGAGAGACTCTTGTACATATATATATACAAGTTTCAGTAAGGGATATTACACTAGAGTGTTTGCAAATAACTTCCACAAAATTTAGGGGATCAACATTTCCTGGTAATATGCACAACTACATATGGTGTCCTTACTACCTACCAAGTTTCATGAAATTCTGTTCAGTAGTTTCAGAGGAGTTGTGCTGACAAGCTACTTCAGAAGTATATTTCGGGAAATTTCAAGTTCAAAGGGGCATAACTCCCACAAAATTTAGGGGATCAACATTTCCTGGTAATATGCACAACTACATATGGTGTCCTTATTACCTACCAAGTTTCATGAAATTCTGTTTAGTAGTTTCAGAGGAGTTGCGCTGACAAGCTGCTTCAGAAGTATATTTGGGAAAATTTTGAAGTTCAAAGGGGCATAACTCCCACAAAATTTAGGGGATCAACATTTCCTGGTAATATGCACAACTACATATGGTGTCCTTACTACCTACCAAGTTTCATGAAATTCTGTTCAGTAGTTTCAGAGGAGTTGCGCCGACAAACTGTGTGACGGACAGGACAAAAACAATATGTCTCCCCACAAAATTGGGGGAGACATAATACTCATTAGAGGAATAATAAAATCTTACTAATATGAAGTATTGATTATTCGATGTTGCAGGGCTATCTAAATTGAATGTGGTCTCAGTCACTAACCATATCCTTAATCTGATTCTGGTTGTAGTAGTCGTTAGCTGTGTCAAGGCTTTAAGATTGTCCCTTTAATCATACTGTATTGAAAGTGAAATATTAAAAAATTTCTAAAAAAAAAGCAGGTCTGGCAAAAAGTTGATAGGTCTGGCAAAACTCTCTTACGTGCAGGACCCAATGTCTGACAGGAATTTTTTTTTATCTGCAACTCTGCAATCAACGATAATATTTTTTTTTATAGTTATGACATGTACTCAAAATGCCACAGTATGTATGACTCCCTCTGGTACAATTGTAGTATTGTTATAATTTTTTATTTTTTTTATTTTCCTTGTATTTCCTTGTTTTATTCTTTTGTTTGTTCTAGTCATTTGTGCATTCTTTCATATATGCATATTCCTTATGGAGCTTTCTTTATTAATAAAGAATTTGAAGTTGTATTTAAAGTGGACATATTTTTGTATTCGTCATATGGGTGCAATTTCGCATTGGGAAAGTTGCTGTCAAAATATATAATTAATAGTATCGATTCATCTACTATTTTTGCCAAATTTATGAAAATGTCGATATCATGTTTATTGAAATCTATCGTATCCATTAAGTATTTTGAAAGTGATTTTCTCGAAAAGTCATAACTTTGATCAAAGAGACCAAGGACGTGTAGTCCTTTGAAGAAACTAAAAAAAAAATGGTGCGATCAACAGGAGTTCGCAATCCACCGAAGCTACTTTTAACCAAACGAACTTTTGATGTATTTATTCTCATTTCTGTGAAATGAAATCTTAGTTCTCATATTTTATATTTCATTTATATGCAAAGGTTGGCCATTCAATTTGTTGAAATGCACTGTACGAGGATGCATATAAGTTTTTTTATATATTGATCAGCATCCGGGTAACAATTGTGTTCTATTTACAAACAGACAGTGTCTGCAATTAAAAAAAATAACTACAGTATTGTTATTCCAATTGTTGCAATTTGATTATGAAGTCTGAGAAATAATTATTTATTTTACAACTTGCTTCAGTTTTATACTGATTTCCTACAAAGAATCTAGATAGAAGTTGGACCATTATTGGGCAAACTGGCAGAATTTTGTTTTCTGCTGAAGACTACACAAATATGTGTTATTACAATTGTTGTGGTATTAGACCAAAGCACAGTGACATTTCAAAAATGGTGGGGGAGGGGGTATTTACAATTTGTGTGGTATTAGACCAATGCACAGTAATATTTCAAAAGGGGGGGGGGGGTATTACAATTTGTGTGGTATTGAGATAAAAATAGTGGCAATGTTATGTTTTATCAGTTGGTTGTTAATTTGCAGAGTATGTTCCCATCCTAGGAGGTTTTCAATCTCCATTACTAACCAATAAGGCAATGTAACTGATTATAAGATTAAGCTCATTATATTCTTGTTTATTCATAATTTAATAAAAAAGTCTGTTCTGCAAAAGTGACTAATGGTCTCAAAATCCTGGCTAAATCCCTGTGTACCTGTGTCATGTGTGTATGAATAAGGTCAGAAAAAAATATATCTCTGTTCAAGGTTTCCCAACAGTACCGTCCCTATTTTTTCGGTCTACCCTAGCACATTTTATTGGTATTTTTTGTAAAACACCGCTAAGTCATCACATTTTGGTTAAACACTGTTAAAGTCAAGAAATCAAAATAATTTTGAAAAATAAAATGGTTTTACCTATAGTCTGTTTGGTGACTCTGAAAATAGGGAAAACAATTCCTAAAAAATCAACGGGTTATCAGATTTATTTTTTAATTATATTTATATTAAGGACTGATTAATACATATTATAGGTGAATTTTTCAAAAAAATTCATTAAAGAATAAAAAAGTTTGCCATAGGACTTAATTGTAAAATTCTGTCATTTTGTCATGTAACAAACATGGGAGTAAGTACTACTGAAATGAACAGCAACATGTGGTCAGTATTGACAAACAGCAAGTCAGCTGATTTCATCATTAGCATGTTATATCAGATGTTGACATACTAACCATACCAAATATGGACAATATTCAAATTAGATTCACACCTGTTCAGGTAAAAATCAATAATGATGATACATTATTACATAACTGATTGTGGAGCATTTAAAATACATGCAAACTACCCATCCCTTTATGTGTATAGAGGTTAATAAAAGATAACAAAATTACCTGAAAATGTTGTATATTCTGACCAGTACATATCAGTAGTTTCAACCCACACTGTCATGATTTGATTTTGATATTTGATTTTTGGTGTTTTAACGCCACTTTCAACAATATTTCAGCTATATCATGGCGACCAGTTTTAGTGGTGGAGGAAGCCGGAGTACCCAGAGAGAACCACCGACCATGGGCAAGCAACTGGTAAACTTTATCACTTGTGGTTGCGAGTCGAGTGCACCATTTTGTAATTTACAAATTTAAAAAACCATTGAGCCACCCGGGCTCCCCACTGTCATGAAAAAAATGTTTATCTAATTTGCCTATAAGAAATTAACGTTGTATATGAATTGTTTAATTTTTGGAAGAAAACAAGTATCAAATAAGAATATTATTTAATTTATATATTTATATAAATTATACTTTCACGAAATTAGCATTTATTTTATTTTGGTATCATTTTTTAAGTGTTAATTTAAAATTTGTTATACATCAGCATGAGTGAATAACAAGGGACATCTCCATATAAGGGTCTCATGTGACCACCAGTTATTAATTGTTTACAAACAAATATCATATGATCAAATTGTTTATCAATTATTCAAAACATCTTGAATCTTTAACCTAATATGACATTCCCATGTGACTGAAATTAGCATAACAACAGACAGGAAAGAACAGGTAATGCTGTTCATTATAATGGTAGCCTCCTTTACTTACAATCTGATAAAATTAGTATTGGGCCCTATGGGGATTTTTTTTATTATTTGAATTATTTCTTTGACAATTTTTTCTCAGATATGTATTACATAATGTGTGCCTAAAATGTTAAAAAGAGCAATAGAAAGCAAATCCCTGATTTTTAAATAATTGTTTTCCCTATTTTCAGAGTCACCAAACAGACTATACCTACCTACCCTATTTTTTCTATGTGCCCTTTTTGGTAAATTCTATGCGCAAAGTGCCCTTTTAAAAAAAATACCATGCCCCTTTTCAATCCTAGATAAAACACTACCTCTTGGCCAAATGAAACTAAGCACTGGCATGCATGATCATTGAATAATCAAATTAAGAAAAACTTCAGAATTCCAACCAGTGTTGAACATTATATATATTAAGATTAGATTTCTGTTGGATTTTATTTTCTGGTGATGCACAAACATCTAACAAGATTATTAATTATGTAAGTCAGAGATCCGTGACCTTTCACTACTGACTTCAGACTTTGACATTGTGTATTGGCTGCACCGGCGGACCTTCCACTTTTCGCTTGAAGTATCGTTGACTTTTGCTGCTAGGTTTATTAAACTCTTTAAACATCTGTTGTGATCAAAATCAATGTTTACACCTCCTGTTAAACATTTTGGCCTGACCAAACTGTTTTCTTAAACACCATATTCCTGTGAATGTCCCCAAAGTCTTTTGCATCTGATGCAGTTTTTGGGTCATATCTTTTCACAAAAAGGTACAAGGTGTTTATTTATTTATAACTGACTTACATGACAAGCATATCAATAATTTGAGATATCTGACAACAGCTCTCAGCATGGGCTCAATTTTTGAAGCATTAAGAATTGGTAGAATTCTTACTGATTGGTTTGTTAATATTATGAAAGGACAATTTAAACAGTGATGAACAACAATTCCACCAATATAAACAAAAGGAACAATCGCCTCTCACCTCAACTCACTGAAGATAGAAAAAAACCCACAAAATATGACATTGGAATTCCATATCCTGGCAAGACAGGGTTAAACAGGTAAAAGAGATTTCACATTCACCTCTGATAATTTTTTTAAAAAATTTTGGTGTTTAATACCACTTTCAGCAATATTGCAGCTATATCATGGCGACCAGTTTTAGTGGTGGAAGAAGCCGGAGTACCCGGAGAGAACCACCGACCATGGGCAAGCAACTGGTAAACTTTATCACCCTTTGTTGTAATTTACGAAGCTGGGTGCGAACCCACGGCATATTGGCTTGTATGAGTTGTTAGGTAATCCAACTATCTAACTCATTGAGCCACCCGGGCCCTCTGATAATTTGATCTCCAATGGCAATTCATATATAAACAAACAATAAAAAATGTTCATAAATTTGCTTCCAACTAAAAAGATCACATGCTATATATATACAGTCAAACTTGTCTATAGCGACCATTGAAGGGAGTTCTGAAAATAGGTCGCATAAGACAGGGGGTTGTTGAATAGAGATTGTGATATTTGCTCCCAAAATCTCGAGAGGAAAAACCTAGTTCGGGTATATAAATCTGCATCAACTTGTAACCCTTTCGTGTGGAGGACAAATGCATGAATAGAGCTTAAATTCTGGCAAGAAAAAGGTATATTGAAATAAAAAATATGTTCAATTATCGCTAAATATTTCCGTCCTTTGTGGGTGAAATTAAAAAAAAAGAATATTAAATGATTCGTTCAACAGCTATTGTTATCTTAATTGTTATCGTAATTAGAATTAATCATTATGATTAGAAGAATGTAATTTCCTGACAAAACGTTTTCAAACTTCAATCACTCACCGAAAGCTATAAATAGCCTAATCACACAATCAGCATGTGTTTACCTTGATCTGTTACCGCACATTAAACGAATGTTGACAGAAATATATGCTGGGAACCAGTACTTCATACAATAATTTTCAAAATCACATTATTTATTTTATAAAACGGGAACCAGTACTTCATACAATAATTTTCAAAATCACATTATTTATTTATAAAACTGAAAGATTAAAATGGTATTTTTTATAATAAACAATTTTAAATATTTAATTATAAATAAGAAATAAACCCAAATAAACCAAAACAACAATAATAAATCATCATGTGAACAACTTACCTGTAAAAAAAATGGCGGTCTTACACAATAACGCTAATTTAGTCGTTCAACACAGGACTTTCAGTCGACAACGACTCTGAAAACATGCTCGTAAGTCGCGTTATATATAGAGGTCAAATGAATGGGAAAACGCAGGGGAGGAATAAATAAGATCGGATAACACAGGAAGTCGTTATATGGAGGGGGTCGCTAAGGCAAGTTTGACTGTATATAGCAAATATGTATTACCATTGGTGTGACCCTCTAAGTGCTGTGTTGTGTCACAATTATAGATAATTGAATTTAACCAATTGCATTATTGAACACTAATACATTTGATTGATACCCACAATGACATATGTTAATCAATGATACTAAATAGGTTTTTCAAAACTTAATATATACATAATTTTTTTCTTCTTCAGAAAATGCAGCTTTTCCTCCAAGCGAATCGAATCAGAATGTCAACTATAGCACCATTGACCAATCAGAAGATCCCGTCAATCAGGCAACGTTTTCTATGGCTAAACATGAAAATGTTTCAAAAGCATTTGAAAGTGTGAAAGGTAATTATATTAAGAACTCGCAAATTTTATAACTATATAGTAGGTATGCAATATATCTGTTTTCATCTAATAAACATGTATAGATAAAACTGAAGTAAACAATACAAGAAATAGGTTTCAGAATTGAAGGTAGAAAAATTGTATTATGTTTGATGAAGTGCAGAAATTGAAATGAATCGTACTAAATATGTGTTCATTGTAAAGCTAAATGACAAGTATTCATTAATATTATCAGAAAGTGGAATCTTTTCCTTAAATTTAACCCCAATATCTTTAATGAGGAGGGTGGTATTGCTCATTACCCATAGCTAAGCGATTTGGTGAGATCTGTTGGTATGACATATAGGAGAGGTTACATTTACATTGCTACACTATAGGTCTGTTAGGTCATCCTTAATAAGGGGTGTCATGGTCGTTATCGTATGTAGTTGGATTTACAAATATCTGTGCAATCAGTGCCTATCACCACAGTCCTGACGAGGTGTACTCGATACAAAATTATTGGGTTAGGGTTTTTGGTGTTTAATGCCACTTTCATGGTAGTGTATGCAGGGATCGCGCTGTCGGTCGCCAATGCCGCAATTTGAGATTTTTTTTCTTGACTGGCGATTTTTTTTGGCGCCTAGATTTCCTTGTGTAAATTTATAGATAATCACTGAATATCTTAACAAAAATCAATAATCCGTAAAATACAGGTAAGTTTTATCGTCTGCTAGCGCATGTCGGTATTTAACTGTCAAAGGAAAACAGGTAAACAATTTATCGAGGTGTGAAATCTTGATCGCCAATTATGATTTATGATCGTATTATTGTTGTTAATTGAAGTGTAATTAGATGATCATGTTTTGAAAAAAGTTGTTTTACATGAATTATATAGAGGAAAATCGGAGATGACAGACACTTATTTCCAGTTACGGTATATTCAAACTAGTAGCCGAAATGCAGTCAATAAAAGTTATTTTTAACTTCCTTGCTATTTTTAGCACGTGGTTAACGTGATGTACAATATACAAATTTTCGAATGTCATTAAAAATAAGAATTGTACGTCAATGACGTAAACAAATGTGCCATATTTTATTATATTGGCAATTATTTTTCAATTTATTAAATAAATAAACAACTGCTACAGGGCTTTCAACACTTTCAAAAGTAGGAGGTTATTTTGAAAAAGTAGGTGGAGAAAGGCCAGCGAAGCGAGGCTGAAAAATTTAGGCCGGGAGTCTGTGGGCCGCCAAGGCCCCCAGAAGCTGTAGGGTAAATGGTGCAAAATCCTGCATTCTGGGGGGTTTCCTGACACATATTTTATCTTCCTAAAATTCTTATTTTTCATATATTTATTTTTTGTTTTACTTTAGCCTCCTTCCTTTCAAAATGTAAAGTTGTTTGAAATTTTGCATCAATTTCAAATTGCTCTGAGCTTATTGTCAGATATTTAATTATAATCATATTAAATTTTATTGCTGTTTCATTTTACACAAACAAAAGCTTCATGCCAAATACCTAAAGATAAATCATTGCATCATTCCAAATGCCTGTTGATAATGTGAAATATTTCAAATTTCTATGCAAAATTTTGACTTTTCTGCTTTACAGATTAATAATCTGTGACTTTAACTTTATATCATCCAATAATGGAACAGATAATAAATCAAGTCCTCTATCGTATTTTGCACAAAAGACAAGTTTAAATTTGGCGTCAAATTGATATCCGATAATTGTTACGTGTCCGGTCCGGAGTGATTCTTGTTCTTATATTTCAAATATTGATATTTTCGTTCATTAAAGCGTTTCTGAGATTGCGACTTTAATTTTGTCAATGTCCTTGAACTTCATCGTTTCATGGAAGAACGATAAATGATACAATAAAAGAGTTTTGATCTGGCTTTTCACTTTAGTCTTAATTTTGTAAATCAAAATAAATTATGGACAAATTGGAGATCAAAAGGGCTCTTTTATACAACAAACCCAGTTTATTATGGGATGACACATTTTTTATCCTTGATACATAAAAAGTAGCCGGCGGCAGAGTAAAGTGTAGACGTCGAATTTTGGCAGCAAACGTCTTCAAATGAAAGCCCTGCTGCTAGTATCGAATGGAATCTGTGTTGAAGAACGATCTGATTCTGATTGCTTAGCGATCTTCTGCTTGTCGCATGTCAGTTGAGCTAAACGACGTTTCTGTGAAGGCATGTTTGAAACTGATGAAATATACTTTATTCTTATGGATATTTATAACAACAAGCGGCTGTGACACTAATCCTGAGTAGCTTGGGAATGAGTAGTGTACCAACCTGAACAGAACGAGCCACTGACACTTCAATTATTTATTAATTTATTTCACCAAAATGAATGATCGCTAATTAAGGTTAATTGCCTTTGAATTTGATCACCTGTAATTAACTACTCAGACCATACAACAGGTGTCAAATTTTGTGATGTAATCTGTTGATTGACAGATCATACACATCGATCGATATTTTTAACAAGAGAAAGGCAGTTTTAGTATAAAAAATTGGCTCCTTGTAAAAATTTTAGCTGGCTCCTAAACTGGCTCCTGACTTTCAAAACTGGCACCTGACGATTTTTCTGGCTCCTACTTTTTGGGAGCCAGAGCAGCCCCATGACTATGTGATAAGGTTATCAGTGACTTGCGACAAGGTCATTGGTTTTCTACTGATACTGGTTTCCGCCACCACGATAAAACAGAAATATTGTTGAAAGTGGTGTTTAACACCATAACCCTCATCCTTAAAAAATACTGGTTTTCTGTAACACAACCTACAATTTATGAAGTGGGATGGGAGGCAGCTTGCTTTAAAATATAGTTATTGCAAAAATACTTGACAAAACAAAAGTAACTTTTGGAATCGTGAATAAAATGTTTTGCGAAGGGAAGTTTTAATGGTAGGTCAGATGACAACAGCAAACCAACATCATTTTATAAATGGCATTATCTTATGTATTTAAATAATTAATATATAAGTACCATTATGTTCTTTTAGATAATGCTAATTTTCAACTGTTAATGAGTGGAGGGAGAGATGGGATGCCAAGTCACATGACACCAGAACAGCAGCAGTTATTGATCGCAGATGCTGTGTCTAAAGCCGTGGCTGCTAGTACTGAGAATATGAAAGGTAGCATCACTATATATATTTGACAGACATTCTCATTGTTTCACTTTCAAAATTTATTGTGCAGGGCACACTAAACCAGGCGAAGTGGTTGACTTTTTCATCCTGGTTTCATTGAAATCTCCCTGTTCCTGCCAAAAGACAGTTTTAATCGCCCTGTCAGTCTTTGTAAGTCAGTATTTTTTACACCAATAATCATACTTTTTCATCAATATTCATGTAAAAAGAACTCCCATGTTCCTGAAATTTGACCCATTCAGGGTTTGATGTTCAATATTTTATTCCGAACTCGTTTATTACATCCTTTTTAAGATCGTTGTGCAGCACTTTTGTTTTGTGAAAGGTAGTGGGTAAAGAAATGTTAAAATTTGCTAGCTTTTAGGAAGTCGTGCAGATTTTCACTCACTTCGCCCTTAAGTTAACTGAGAGAGAAGTCAGGTGCCCTGTTTTTACCAAAAGTGGTGAGCCCCGATTGCGGCAGTCAGTATTATTGGTGGAGGAAGCAAAATCACGGAACTCCTGCCAGTCACTGAAAGCTTTTTCACATAAAGTTATATTGCGTACACTGTACACCTTGGGAGGAAATCAAACTGACAACTTTAGAGGTTATAGAACTGATCATTATTCCAGATAAGAATTCATAGGTTGAGTATTTTATTCAGTATTTTACATTCAATTGGGCGATAAGAAATTTGGTTTGCATCATTGTTTATTTCACTATCTATACTTACCTGCATCAACTTTTTGCAATGCTCTCGGGTCGTCTTCAGCATTTGCCTGAATTCAAATTTAAATTTCCCGCCACAACAACCCATCGGTTACCCCCTTAAAATACAAGCCTCGTTTTCAGTTTTTTTTGTTGGTTTGCATCATTATTTTATGTTCGATGTCTTAACTGTTACAATTATAATGTGGTCAGTGTTGAAAGACAACAAAGGTCCATATGTGACTGTGGTCTTGTGCTATCAATAGGATTATTATGCATCGGATAATTCCAACATCCATCGAAGTGACCTTATTGTAGGCTTAAAGTCAAATCATACCCCTTTTTCTGCATGTTATATTTTATCCTTTTTGTTTTTTAGATAATGCCAATTTTCAAATAATGATTAACAGAGATCAACAGTCAGAACACTTACAGCAGTCACAGCTCTCCCCTCAGTATTCTGATGCAGAGATGGTATCAAAGGCCAGTGATTTGAAAGGTATTAAAACAATAAATATTATTGACCAAGGCATGAAATACAAATGAAAAGGAAGTTAAAACAGTGGTCATCAACAATTCAACAAATATCTTGAAAACTACCATGGAATATGCTAATGTAAATCTAGGTCCTGGCTTGAGACCTGTACAAAATATATTGCAATATAAAGTTTGACAGATATGGTTTTCATCCATCGATTCTATCCCTCACAAATTTTTCTGTGCAACTTCTACATTTTAAAAGTGAATTCCTTAAAACTGTGTGTGCTTGATTATTACGTATAGGAGAATGTCCAAGTAACTCTCCATTCCTTAAAAACAATGGAGCCGAGGCCCATTGTTTTTAAGGAATGGAGAGATACGAGGACATTCTCCAACTTAAAATCCACCCATTGTACTTTATTAATTTTATTAATTATTAATCTTGTAACAAAAAAAAGTTTGTGTATAGTATCTAAAGTACAAAGAGAACAATAACTCCACCCCTGTCCACATTTTTCATAACTCTCCATTCCTTGAAAATAATGGAGAGTTTAGACAATAGATTTACATCACAGGTGGATTTTAACATATGGAGAATCACATATCGTTGTGGGCTTTAGGTCGATATGGCTTTTATGTTGAATAGTTGTTTTTGGGATTTTTTTATCAGATGATAGAAGCAAGCATCAGTATCAAATAGAATGGTAGAGGCATCTGTTAGCTTACTTATTTTACCATATTGTATCAAACTAAATGAAATTACAGCAGAACTTCGCTGGCTTGAACTCGAAGGGACTGTCAAAATCTGTTCGAGCTATCGGTAGTTCGAGCCACCGAGGTTCCGTAATTTTAGAGAGAAAAAAAATCCGGTTTTGACCCGGTTAAGTTTCATTACGATATGATAACTGATGCAGAATAAAGTGAGCCTTTCTCGTAAAAAATATTTAATCCTTTAGACAGTTCTCAAAGACTACGGCTTCTGAATACCTCTTTGGTATCTTCAAATGTTCCTTAGAAACATTTTTTCACTTTGTTAGCAATCTATTTTATATTATAAACAGGAAATATGAGGTCTGGTATTAACACTTGGATCAATATCGGTATAATGCTGATAATTCAGATATATATTTTTAATGGCCAATTTTAAAATTTAGCCATTTTCTTTTTTTTTTTTTTGAATTTGAAGAATATTTGTTTCTTTTGATATTATATACACATAAAAACTCAGGTTAATCGGAATTTCAGAACGAGTACATTTCATTTGTTTTTCGGTATTTAGATGAACCTTGAGACCACACAGTTTGATATTATTCGATCCCAGCAACTACAAAAATTAAAAACAATTAAAGTAACACTCTCAATAATAATAATTCATGTAATAACAATTTTAAATAATGTTTTAATCAACTTTATTACGATTGTAAACATTTGATTGTTTTGATTATTGTAGAGTGTAGGCTCGGCTTGGTAAATCAGTGACACAGGTCTCGTGTTCAATAATTGTTCTTTATTAATCGTAAATAATGGACAATAATCAAGCCACAGCTGAATTTAATGACTAATTAACACAAATGATGACAAGTTTATCCCTCTTCCTGTAATTGTTAAGTAAACAATTATCTGTTGGTAATCTGACGTTTATCGCACCTTGCAGTAAGCACATACATCTGTCAATTAAATTGCCATGTTCGAGTTTGGAATGGTAAAACTCGTGCTTTTATTATTGACGGGACCATTTATTGAGTTCGACTGTTCGAGGTATCGGTGTTCGAGCAAAAGGAGTTTTTTTTACTTAGAAATATAGGGAAAATTGACCAGACTTTCAAATCAGTTCGAGTCATCCGAGTTCGAGGCACCGAGGTTTGACTGTAAATGGTTTTTTTATGCGATGCAAAACAGTATAAATTAAAGATGATGTAATTTGTTTTCTATTAGAATGTGACCTATCATACTAGTAATGTATTGGGGCTGAGTAGTTCAGCAGAGATCCTTACAACTCGCCTAGATGAGTCCTTAACTCACCATTTTCAGCTGGGACTAACCAATGTTTTCAAATTTCAGATTTTTACAATGGCGGGACTCACCAAAATGTTCAGAAATGTCTTCTGGACTCATCAAAATAAATTGCTACAAGTATTCCTGTGTTCAGGTCACTGATTTCTGACCTCAAGCCTAACACCACTGACATGGGTTCATGCCAAGATACATACCACTAGTGTTAGCATTCACAGATACCCACTAATTGTAGCAGATTTCCCCAATAAATTAATTATTACTATGCCAGATTCCTTCTCCTGTTTTGTCAGTGACTTGTGGCAGGTCTGTGGTTTTCTCAGGGTACTTCGGCTTCCTCCACCAATGAAACTGACCGCCATGATATAACTGAAATATTGTTGAAAGTGGCGTTAAACACTATAAACCTTATCCTTCTCCTGTTAAATCTGGGAGTAAGGCCAAAAAAAAAAATATGTGTGTTTACGGTCACCCGACCTACCCTAATTTTTGCTAGCGACCCTATGCATTTTTACACAGAATTCGGATAACCATTCTTGTTTTTTAACCAGCAGCAATGTTTTATTTATTCAACTGCTAGCTTTTTGTCGAAATTGAGAGCAAAGAAGGTAGAAAAACTGCATAATTCGTCATTTTACCGGAATTTTCGGAAATTAAATACCGGAATAGGATTCTGGAACCGGGAACAACTATTTCCGGTTTTGTCGATAATAAAAAAAAAAAAAAAAAAATTAATCCCGACCGACCGACCCTAGATTTTTTTGACATGTGACAGTAATGATGAAGCTGACGATTGTTGTAACCACCATTAACTTTACCTGGTCTGTGTTTTGTAGAAAGTGCTTCACTACAGTCTAGTGGTGGAGATCCAGCCAGTCAGTTACAGATACAGATGCCGTCGCAGGCTGCTGTTTCTAGCTTTATTAAAAATGTTGCCAATGGTTCAAGTAGGAAACCACATAACGAAAACATGAAAGGTAAATTATTATCTTTACAAATCCTTGTTTTTAGATTCTTGTGTATACCTTTTGCATGATTGGATTATTAAGTAACTGTTGTCTTTAATTGATCTATCAACATCCCAATTAGAAGACAAAACTGGTCACATGCTTTGTGTTTACAGGTAAAACTAAGCACATATTTGTGGGGCCCCATGTTTATTTAATCAACTGAAAATTTACAAATTTTTATTGGTCTGCAATCCTGGAAATGAAAATTTTAATTTACTGGTCCGAATTAAATTCTTGAATTTATTTATACATATATATCTAAATAAAAACTGAAAAGTTTACTGGTCCAAACAAGTGTGGGGTTGATGAAGGAATTACACATCATATGAGTGCAAAAAATAAATGGAAATAAAATGTGGTAGAATCCTGAAGTCTGCATTTGATAAGTGTAGTAAACCAGAATACAGTCCTCAAGTTACCATTCTTTGTCCAGTTTTTTTTTTAATGTCCCCGCCACTAAGTGTTACCCATGTCCGTCATTCCGTAATTCCGAAATAAAACAGTTGTCACCACTTTTTTTCGCTATGCTTTGAGATATTGACTTGATATTTGGTTTGTGGGTGTATAATGAAGTCACAGACCACGTTAACGTGTCGTTCCGGTCCAATGATCCAGTGATTTTTGGCCGAGTTGTGGCCCTTGGACTTTGAAATTTGGTCAAATATTTAGTTGTCACCACTTTTTTTTGCTACGCTTGGAGATATTGACTGGATTTTTGGTATATGAGTGTATAATGATGAGTTACAAAACAAGTGTACATTTCGTTCCGGTCCAATGATTTTTGACCAAGTTATGGCCCTTGTCACCACTTTATTTCATTATGATTTGAGATATTGACTTGATTTTTGGTATGAGAGTTTATAATCATAAGTTACAGATCAACTTTGAAATTCGTTCCGGTTAAATGATTTTTGACCAACTTACAGCCGTTGGGCTTTGAAATTTTGTCAAATATTTAGTTGTCACCACTTTATTTCACTGATTCAACTATTAAAAGGTAATGTTTTATAGGTATAGAACTTCTTATTCATATGCAAGTGTTGTAGATTCCTGATCATATCAAGATTTGTTCAGGCAATATTGTTTCCTTGAATAAATCTTGTGAATTTAAGGAGGCTTGAGGATACAGATCTTAAACAATAGTTTGTTATTCTTAACCTATTACTGAGGGAATTAAAAAAGGGTGAAACATTTGCGAGCCTCCTTAATATTCATGGCGGGGACATTTGTGTCGTTCCAACACATCTAGTTTTTATATATTTTATTCTTCCAAATACTCACAGCCATTTGACCCATTTTTTTGAAATTCAGAATATCCACAAATAGAAAAAAAGTGTGTCGAAACCTGAAGTTTAAATTTATAAAATAAAAAAGATGTAATGGTCAGTTTTCCTATGCTGTTCTGAATCAGTCAGCTT
Organism: Bathymodiolus brooksi; assembly: GCA_963680875.1. Classification (NCBI taxonomy): domain Eukaryota; kingdom Metazoa; phylum Mollusca; class Bivalvia; order Mytilida; family Modiolidae; genus Bathymodiolus; species Bathymodiolus brooksi. The sequence continues at coordinate 64,510,703 of OY804586.1, read as the reverse complement.
GGCACAGGAACACCAAGTAATAAATCATTGTTTAGTGTCACTCAGTGGGGCTGATAAGAATTGTTTTCATAACATTTAATATGTAAACATAAATACAATCATATGTAAATGGACTTGTTGTCGATGATAATAAAATTCATCACAATGTTCTCACACACAATAATAAAACAACACATGGTGCACATTTTAATGTATTTTATTAATTGAAAAATACATACTTCTGTCAATGATTAAAAAAATTGAATTAAAATCTATATACATTTTGTATATACAGAGCATTCTTACCTTCAAAATTGGTTGGATGACATTTTTTGTGTGGATTTTTTTTTTTATTATTATTATTGTACCTGCATCACTTATTTTTTGTCACTTTTGTAAAAATTCACCAAAAATGGGTAATTTTTAATAGTTGGGAAATTTGAGGAATTTCGGTATATGGCATATCGTGGATCTAACACTAAAATCACATTAGTAAGTGGACATTGTATTTCATTGATAGATTTACTCACAACATGCACAGGCCAAAAAAAAAATATATGTGTTTACTCTCGCACGTCAAAAAAATCTAGGGTCGGTCGGGATTATTATTTTTTTTTATTTTTTTTTTTATTATCGGCAAAACCGGAAATAGTCGGTTCTGGAATCCGATTCCTGTATTTCGTTTTCCGAAATTTCCGGTAAAATGACGAATTATGCAGTTTTTCTACCTTCTTTGCTCTCAATTTCGACAAAAAGCTAGCAGTTGAATAAATAAAATATTGCTGCTGATTAAACAACAAAAATGGTTATTCGAATTCTGTGTAAAAATTCATAGGGTCGCTAGCAAAAATTAGGGTAGGTCGGTCGGGTGACCGTAAACACACATGTATTTTTTTTTGGCCACATTGTCATATTAAAGTATTGATTTAAAACATTTCTAATTTAATCAGCTTTAAATGGCACTTTAAGTGTTAATCTCTTTTGAAACTTGAAAGAGATTATCCCTTGTGTTATTGACAAAATAGATAACAGTTATTCTTTAATCTTTTCAAGTACTTAGCTATGAATTGCTTTGCATATTTATGATTAAGTGGGAGTGAGAATCTGGGTTGTTCCATTAAATTAAAAAGGTGTATCGTTGGTGTTAGTGTTATTGAGAATCTGGGCTGTTCCATTATGGTGTTTAACTCACTTTCAACAATATTTCAGTTATATCGTGGCGGTCAGTTTTATTGGTGGAGGAAACCTGAGTACCCGGAGAAAACCACCAAGCTGCCGCAAGTCACTGACAAAATTAATCACATAATGTTGTATTGAGTAAACTTACTAAACCTCGTCTGAGCAGGATTCAAATTCACAATGTTAGTGGTGATGGGCACTTATTGCATAGGTAGTTCAGGGCTCTCGCTACTTTCAAATTAGAGGGAGAAGTGAATTGTCTTTCAAAGAGCTCACAGAGAGAAGTGGAAGACAACAGAGAGAAGTGGGGAGACTTCTGGGAGAAGTTAATTGCGATTAATCGAAACATTGTTTCGTGACCTCTCTGAAGTTATTCTGCCCAAATTTAGTAAATAGTTATAAAGCTGTCTGATCTGATTTGTTCTGTTCTTATTATTCATAATTACCTAAATGACATCTATTCAATGTCAAATATTTATTTCTCTCTATCTTGACTATTGAAGTACCCCCACCCCCCTTTTTTTCCTTTTGAAATATTACTGTGCTGTGATCTAATTAATACCACACAAATTGTAATAATTCATATTTGTGTATTCTTCAGCAGAAGAATAATGTCTCTGCCAAATAGCTCAATGGTCTAACTATATATAGGTAGATAATGCAGGGGTTTCAAAGTTTTTTATAATAGGAGGTACCTAAAAAATTAGGCTGAGGGCCGTAAGAGGTCCAGGGGGGGCGGAAGTTCCTGAAATCTAGCATGTTGTGGACCAAAAAATGTACTTCAGAGACTGCAAAACATTAAGTGTTTTTGGAAGAAAAATCCCATTAACTTTAGAGTTCAGATTTCACCAAGAGTGAAGACCATGCATGATGCCTGGCTTGTGTGTTTTTTTTTACTTTATTGCCAGTAATTAAACTCATCAAAGACCATTGGCATGGATCAAGACATATAAGTGTCATAATTAATGAAACATATAAATTTAATTTGCAATCATCAATCTTTAATAAAATTATAATTTTAATAGATCAATACAAATATAATTAAAAAAAACAATATATATATTGTTACTTCCACGACTTATGTGCAAAAAAAATGTTCGAACAAAAACGATTTGCGGGAAGACATTTATTAACATTTGAATCACAAAAGTTAAATTATTTTGGAAAAAAAGTGGGCCGGCATTTTGACATTACAATGTAATTCGTATTTGAGCCATGTTTGGTCCTTTTTCAAGATTTCTAGTAATTTTCTATCCCTTATCTCCTTGTACCCCCTTTTAAAAATGTTTTTCAGCACACTTTCATTTCTGTGAACAACTGCGGTAGGGCCCCGTCAAAATATGTAAATAAATTAACCATAGGTTTTTATTTTTGTATACCGGAAGTTAAGCAATATGGACGGAGTTAAGCGACAAGACAGTACGCCCCAGAATGATTCGAACCTGGGTTTTAAATGGATAAAACAAATCATACAAAATATTGTGTAGTCATATATTCATAATACATAATGATCATACTTACATTACTGAAGATTACACTAAATTGTGTTTGAACATAATTTGTAATCGGTCATTTTTTTATTTTGAAATGATGTCAGCTTTGTTCCGGTCCGAGTTTTACACAAGGATGAAAAGATATTGGGGCGAAAACATATCTATTTACCGTATGCGCAAACTGCTATTTACGATTCTAAGGTAAAGTTATTTTTAAAACAGGGAATATCCCATCAACTTGGTCGTGACGCAGTTGTTCGATTTGAATGCGAGAATTCAGCAATTGACGTGATCATTAATTTTTAATGAAAAATATTCCACAAGCCTATCGTACTTGTGGTTTTCACCACCGCTAATTTTGGGGGGGTTCAGTAATTTCTGCCGGTACTATACACGATCTCAGACGGGTAAAAGTACCGGGTACCGGCCCACTTTGAAACCCCTGATAATGAAAATTTTGCACAAACGTATATTGTGATGGACACTGGCAGTAAAAAATGTAGTTACAGTGCTCCCTCGTTAAACCGCCACCTTCTGTGCAGTCGGTAGTTTGGCGGTATAACGAGTTTGGCGATAAACTGAGGGACATTGAAAACCGGAAGTTATGTGCTCATATGAAAAGATAAACTTTCAACTCGACTGACATGCATTTTGCACTTGAACAAATACATAAGTATAAATAATACATGTTTAATAAATAAATAAATAAATTAGATTAATTATATTCACATCGGAAATGTCCTGTACAGTTTGCAGATCTTTGTCAATGTTGACAAATTCTTGAACCGTCATTTGTAGCTCGGTACACCAAGGTCATTATAAACACGTGACAGCAACAGTTCATCTTCATTTGTGGGGTTATTGGAAGATCCCATTTAATTGTCAAATTATCAGCAATTTGTTGCTATGTTAATTTTGAATTTTCCTTTGCATAACTTATAATTGCACGTTTTTGTTTGTCGTCTAATTAATTATGCTTTCTCTTCAAGCACGACATTTTTATGACAACTAATTAAATTACAAATTTTACTCAGGATTAAAAGTACAAATGTAATCACTAGAAAAGTAAATACGGGTAATTATTCTAATCAAAACAACTGATCACCTGTTCCGACCCTCAACTATGAGATCAATGACCGTGTCCGATGACCAGTTTTGACATTCCATAATTACCGATCAATACACAGCTGTCAAAAGGTAGTTGTGGGCGGTACTATCGGGGGGGATTTAAATTGGTTTTACGACTTTTGTGTCTGAAAACCTGTGGCGGATGGCGGTAGCTGAGTTTGGCAGTATAACGGGGTATTTTTAATGGGGGAAATCGGGACAGACGAGAATTTTGGCGATAGGCGAGGTTGGCGATAAAACGGGGGGCGATAGACCGAGGGAGCACTGTATTTGTCAGACCTTAAATCAGATTGCAACAATGGAATAAAGTCTATTTTTTAATTCCATAGGCATTAATGTTTATACATGTATATCAATAAATAAATAAATCAATCAAGTAAAATCAAAACTTCGTTTTGTTGAAAGTAGCTTTGGACAAAAAGTCAACATTTCCCATAGCACAGTGCCGGGTTGCATCCCCTTTACAATGGTGCCAATGTTGTTTGTTATTGAACGGAATTAAAATATTTTTTAAATTGGATTACTTTACATTGATATATGGTCTGTTCACGCCGATGCATAATCGTCACAATTAACGGAGCATTGTATAATGTAGATGTTTTCAAGAAAATCATGTTCAAAATACTTAACGGATGCAATAGATTTCAATAAACATGATATCGACATTTTCATAAATGACACAGGCGACATAGGGCGACTCTTCAAAATTACAAGGCGACTTGAACTTCACTTTTGACCAACGAGAAAGCGAAGTCAACCTTCACAAGGCGACTTCTTCGCCATAGTTTCCCTCTAACGTGAGCCCTGTAGTTATCAACCCAACTACCATACGATCATGACGGTCCCTTGTTTAAATAGGTGTATTGTTGGTGTTTAAATTCTTTAAAAAATAATCATTATAATCGAGTGCTGGCTGCAATATGTTGGTGATAGGGCCACCGTTAGGAAATAAGTGATTTGTTGTAATACTACTTAAATGGGTTGGTAGATGGGCTAATATTTTTTTCTTTCAAATATCAGAAAAAAAAGTTTATTCCAAAAAATTGGACTGGAGCAGTTTTAGTGAGCCAGTCTAGTTGTTGTAAACCAAAACGTGATTAGGGTTGACGTTACTATTTGAAAATATGTTGGCAGTACAGGCTTAAAAAGTATGTGTTAGGGTTAGGGTAATGGTGTTAAATGCCACTTTCAGCAATATTTCAGTTATATTGTGGCTATCAGTTTTGTTGGTGGAGGAAACCAGAGTACCTGCAGAAAGTCATCTACCTGTATGCTGTTGCTACATTGTGTGCAGGAAATAGTAAAATTATTATCACTTAAAACAAATTTTTGTTTAGTTTTGTTATTTTTATAATTGCAGCCCAAATAGAAGTAATTCCTTGCAAAGTGTGTGGTGATAAATCTTCAGGTGTACATTATGGAGTAATTACCTGTGAGGGTTGCAAGGTAAGTCCATGTGGAATTACCTGTGAGGGCTCCATGGTAAATATGTCTAGGTTGAATGTTATGATAAGAAAACTACTCTCAAGTTGAAGAAGATATTTGAAGAAAGGAAGATGTGTTTATAAGAAACACATGAATAAAATGGATGTTTCTTGGGGTTAGTGTTATGATGTATAATGTCACTTTCAACAATATTTCAGTTATATCATGGCGGTTAGTATTATTGGTAGAGGAAAGCGGAGTACCCGGAGAAAACTATCAACTTGCAGCAAGTCGCAGACAAACTTTTATCACATTATGTTGTATCAAGTACATCTCGCCATGGGCGGGATTAGAACTCACAACTTTAGTGATGATAGGCACTGATTGCACAGGTAGTAGTAAATTCATCTACCATACGATCATGACCACAATGTTTCAGGAGTAAACAACTTACCGTATTTTACGGACTATAGGTCGATGGGGACGATAGGTCGAATTGCTGCTTTTCTGCTAAATTTTTGGGTAAATACTAAGATAGGTCGAAGCATTCCATAGGTCGAGGATGCCGATGACAACTTGGGTAAGTATCGTCACATCAAACTTTTTGTGTTTTTTTTTTTTACATCGGTAAACATTTGTCCTATAACGATGTTCTTCGGTAAGTATTAACTCAAGAATACTACTCTAATGTGTCATAAACGAAATAATTATGAAAATTAAATTAAATAAAATTTTGTTTTTAAACTTGTTTTTTATGGGGAGTCTGGTTTGTAAAGCCAGACATCGACGACATTCAAATCAGGCCATCTGTGGGTGTCACAATAGATGGTAAACGGATGTTCATACAATAAAATAATCAAGCTGTCAAAACAATGTATCACCTTGTGCAGTTTTATTGACATACCTTTAAACTGTGTTTAATTAGTAGTACACAAATTATGTGATCGTCTCGGTCCAGTAAATTTTCAATCAGCTGATCAGGATAATTAAGTGCCGACTGATGTTCACCTGTGTTGATTATCTCATGGTGATTATTTTATTTGTTCCTAATTGACCAATTCAAGTGTAGAACATTCTAGTTTAACGAAATCGATAATTATTTTCCAGTATATTTAGTATAAAAAGCTTGTTCTCCACGTGTATTCAAATTATTGTGAGATGTAATGCAACGGCCATTTTTTACTAAAACCCTGTGCGCATGCTCGTGGTAGATGGAAAACCTATATAGCTATATTTAGATATTTGTGACAATAATTTTATATTGTAAAACGATCCACCCTGTGATTTTTTTTCAACAACATACATTTTTTATAGTATATATTTTATTATACAATTCAATATTGAACTGATTTTCGCTAACACTTCAATCATTGAATATTATTGATTTTTTTCGGATGTTGAACATTTTTTCCCCGGAATTGCACCCCTTGTTAGTATACTTTTATTCCCCAAGAACATCGATGATTTCAGTCTTCTTATTCAGAAAAAAATTCTACAGCAAATTCAAGGTATACTGTAAACAAAATCGTCATTTTTATCGAGATTTTTTTTAGGGATTCCAGATTTTTTTAACTTCATCCTTGTATAGGTCGATGTGGACGATAGGTCGAAGCCAGCGTGTTGAGGAAAAAAAATATCGACTTATCGTCCGTAAATTACGGTAATATTTTCGGTAAAAATAAATGACAATCACATAACTGAAAAAAAAATGTAGTTAGTTTTGTATATACTTGATACAGTGAAACATGTCTAAACCGAACCTTAAATACCTGGAATTCTGGGTAATCCTAATTATAAAATCTAAATGTAGTAAATCTATAAACAGAACGCCTGTATATTCTTTACACATAAGTTGATCTCAAGGAGGTTTGGTTTAGACAGATTTCACTGTAATTGTTTCATACAAGAATTACATTTATTGATGTTTAATGCCACTTTCAACAGTATTGTGGTAATCAGTGGAATATTAAATATGGGCTACAGGGGTTAAAAAATACGCTGGTTTGAGGTCCGGGAACGGCGATTTGTGGGTTCGGACCTAACATTTTCTAATCCTGTAAAGACTGACGGACCAGTTGAAACTGTCCAATTATGGACTTGAATTAAATAGGTGGTTAAAAGTTCGAGTGGCAGATGTTACTGCATAATTTTAATCCAACATTGATTGCCTCTTTTAATATTGTTAACATTGGATTACGTAATCTGAAATAATTCAAGATCGTTTTAGTGCTTTGCGAAGTGTGTTTTGTTCTGTATGAACCTCCGGTAATTAACGGAGCACACACATTCTTTCGATAATACTCAAGTGTATTAGTGAAGCAGTTCAAACATAAAAATGGCCGGAGTCATTGACCAGTTTGTTTTTAATGTTAATGGAGTGGCTTGTGATACTAATAACAATAAATTACATAATGGAAAAAAACACCACAACCAACAAAAGGTCAAAGATACAATAGCCTAAAACGGAAGAGAATATTTCAAACATCATGGAAGGAAAAAATTCCTTGGATTGAGGCAAGTGGTAGGCTGATAACTCCGGTGATCTAATCTCATTGAAATTAAAGTTCTGAAGACATTTTATGCTGTCAGGGCTCACCAAACCAGGTGAAGTGGGCAACTTCTTCGCCTTGGTTTCAATGAAATCGCCCAATTTCTGTCAAAAAGCGAAGTTTTAGTCGCCCTGTCAATCTTTTAAAGTCCGTATTTTTTCACCAATAATCATACTTTTTCTTCAATATTCACATGTTCTTGAAATGTGACCCATACAGGGTTTGATGTTCAATATTTTATTCCAAGCTCGTTAATTGCATCCTATTTAAGATCATAGTGCAGCATGTTCGTTTTTGTGAAAGGTAGGGGAACATGCGGTAGTGGGGAAAGAAACGTTAAAATTTGGATCAATTTTCGGAAGTCTCCCAGATTTTCCCACACTTCGCCCTTAAGTCAAAAGAGAGAGAACTCAAGTCACCCTGTTTTTACTATGTGTGGTGAGCCCTGGCTGTATCTCCAGAGATTAGACTTCCGAAGACATTTTCTGCTCTGTATCTTTGGAAGTCTAATTATCTCAATGAGATTACCGGCGATCATGCTAATGAGAATTATCAAGTAAATATGTGGGGTAAATACTAAATACAAAAAAAAAACCAGTGCTTTATTAAAAGATATAACCAATATGCGAAAATTAACTATTTGATAGCCCAAGACAAAATGAAAAGCAGCATCTGATCATTTTAAATAATATAATTATGTCACTCAGTTACTACTACCAGGAGAGGGTAAGTTAATTTTGTGTTCAACAAGTTTTTCCCTCCATTCCAATATTCAGAACCAGTAGATTCCTGGACCAGTGCACTTTTGGAGAAAAAAAAATAACCCCTGAGCTACCTGGAAAAAAACACAGACCTAGCACAAGTCACATTTATGGGTAGACCTTGTCACAGGTGGATATAAAACTCTTAATAATGATATGCATATTTCAACAAGTGTAGCACAAGAATTGGACCTTGCTACAAAATGTGTGTTTTCTGTTTTTAATTTTAGAATTAAATTAAAAACGTAGTATATTTATATCCTATACTGCTGGGGTTACAATTCAACTAGTTTGTCAGTGTCGTTAGTTCTTAACCATCGTAGTTCTGTTCGGGATCGGAAACCAGTGGTTCGGATAACACATGTTCTAATGTTTGACGTACTATCTAATGAAAAGTCTAGAAATTCCCAAACTGGTTTTGACCTGTTAACCCTGACTCATTGCTGACGTATAATATATTTTAAAGTATTTTCTACCTAAAAATAAACATGGAAATGAAAGTACCGATGTGGGTCAACCGGAAAACAAAGTCAGGAAATCATACATAGTCAATATAATAGTGAAAAACCCGTTACAAGTATTACAAAAACTGTTCATAAATGGATGAGGGAACTGAATATTGGCACCATTATTGTAAATTATGTTATTTGTTAACTTTAATCAGATCCACGCATGCATAGATCGTAATCATCACTGTTTGATGGATAAATGTATACCAAAAGAAAAAGAAGTGCCACACGAAATAATAATGATAAATTATTACGGCAAAAATGTTCTCGTCCTTAAAGAAATGAATAAGCTACTTTATGTGTAAATATGCCTGGGATAAAAACAATATTTTTGCAATGCATGTGATTTATATTCTTCATTTTCCTTAAAGAAATTCCATATTGTTACTCCAAGGCCATTTGTAAACAGATGGTGGCTTTCAGGTCAAAGAATGAAGAGGCCAACTATTGCCCTATATGGACCTCATCAGTAGATATAACTCTTGCTCTAACAATGCTAAGATATCTAGTCATGTTCAACTGAATCAAGTTTGTTTGTTTATTGTGTAACTGATATTGTTTAGATATAATGATTAAATCAAGTATTCGTGTTTCATTTCTTCATAATCAGCAGTTTTTATCCTTTTAACTAGATTGTTAGTAAAACCAAAAAAATGCTTCTTAAATTTTAAATAACTCTGAATTTTGCTTGTATCTTTTAAAACTACAAGCAATGTTTTGCTTGTGGTTAAAAAAGTTAATTTCTATGCCTGCATGCTCTTTGCTGATTGGTCATTTAAAGAAAGGTGACAGTACATACCAATAAAAAAAAAGCTACATATAATCCTATTTGCAGATTGAGGGTTAGTGTTATGGTGTTTAACTCCACTTTCAACAATATTTCAGTTATATCGTGGCATAATATTTAAAGAAAGTTTACAGTAGACACCAATAAATGATACATATAATCCTATCCAGAATTAACTTTTACAGAATACATATTTTTATATTTCAGGGTTTCTTCAGAAGAAGTCAGGCAGGTCCTGTAAATTATCAATGTCCTCGAAATAGAAACTGTGTAATAGATCGTGTCAATCGAAATAGATGTCAGTTTTGTAGATTACAGAAATGTTTATCTTTAGGCATGTCTAGAGATGGTACGTACAAATACATTTTGTTGTTCTGTTACAATGACATGTTAGCGTGCTCACCTCGAATGCGGTAGATCGTGGGTTTGAGCTCCGATCAGGTCAGACTAAAGACTATGAAATTGATATTTGTTGCTTCTCCACTAAGCATGCATCATTAAGGAGAAAGAACATAGACTGGTGGGCTTGGAATCAGGATAATGTGTCCAAGTGGGGCGACATGTTTTATCCGCAGACTGTTGTTCCAGTAAGCTAGCACTGTAAAAATCCAGTTAAGCATGTTGGTGTAGTACAAAGCGGACCTCATCATCATTTCATTGAAAATTAACTTGTTCTCGCCATGATATAGCTGAACAATTTCTGAGTTGGCACTAAACAGCAATCACTCGCTCACTCATAAAATTGGTTCATAAAAACTTTATAATTTAGGGAAGCATACTGATTCGACAAAAATGTTTGAGATATAATAAGTTTACGATAGATTCAGATTGGATTAAAATTATATATTAATACTAATATACATACTTCTAGTGTTAAGTCATATATATTATAGATATAAGACCTGGGGTTATAGTAGTCAGGGATAGAATTTAATGGGAAATACTTGCTAAATGCAAGTCAAAGTTAAATTTTGAGAGTAAAGGCCAATGAGAACTAAAAAAAAATTGCAAGTGTGCTAAATTTTCCTACTTTCAGTTTTGTGTATAAAATCGTAGTTGTCAAAAACATTTAAGTGACTGTGACTGTTAAATTTACGTCTATTAGGTACTATTATGTTTTATCCAGCAGTTAAAACGTTCGTATGACATTCAACTGTATTACGCTTTCATGACCTCCATTAATTATGCATGTGTCAAAGTGAAACCATGCATCAAATTACCGATTTCTTCAGTGTAAACAACAAAAAAAGGGTAGACAAATGATGACAGACTATAAGACACTCCAATAATAACTATAAATAAAAATGTGTAAGTGCTACGATGTCTGTGAAAACTAAAAAAAAATGGGAAAAGGTTTCACAATTTGACACAGGTAAATTTTTCTGTATGCGAATCGTTCTCGGGCATGGAACAGTTCGGATCCGGAAGTAGGGGAACAGTCAACTGTTTCACTCCGCCGGCTATTTTTAGAATTTTCTTGTAATCAGTTATAAATATAGCATATGAAAAATATTTATTATAAGTTAATAAATATAAATGTCTCAATGTGATCAATTTTGTTGGAATATTTATGTTTTAATTTGAAGTTTTAAGTAGGAAGTACATTGATGGTCTAAAAAGAAATGGTTGGGCTCAACTAAAATATGAATTTGTGCAGCTGAAGCAAATAAAAATTTAAAAGCCAGTGAATTGTCCTTTAGTATAATAAATAAGGGAACAACAACCATTTCATTTTGATATTGGACAATTTGAAGAAAGAAAAAAACAGGCTCAAAGTGAAAAAAAGAAGTAAAAATTATTAGGATGGAAATATTTTATTTATGACGCTCTTGAGATCTAATTTCATGCCTATATTCTGATATATTCTTGCCAGACTTGTCTAATCAATGTTAAAATGTCCAGTAACCATTAAATTTTGTTTTCAAAATTTTAGCTGGTAGTAATTATTCCCTCGCCAATGAAGTTGCAAAGGGATGTAGAAACGCTACCGTCCTTCCGTAACATCCTTGTGAACACTCTAGAATCAACATCCTTCAATGGATTTTGACCAAACTTGTACTTTGTCCTTTAGAGAATCTGGAACCCTATTAATTTTCAAGGTCAAAGGTCAAGGTCACCAGGTCAAATTTTTAGGCGAGAGGATACGCCACACTTTGTGTTGCCCTTGTTTAATTTAGCGAGTGGAAATAATTTGTACTGGCTATTTTTTTTCCAGTGGAAAAAAAAATTGAATTCGATCCCTGCTAGTAACTTAGTAAATTGCTCTAGCTTTCCTTCCCTACTATGAAAAGTTTGAAGATACCAAAGGGATAATCAGAAGCTGTAAATCGAAGGACAAACAATGGCCAAAAAAAAAGACAATGATTAACAAAACACTACACAGTAAACTTCCTGCTCCTCTAGTGGTACCTGTCATGTAACTCTTCAATGACATGAATATTATCTGATATGGAAATTGCATTGGGCACTATTGTGTGTAAATAAATACAAGTAAAAAAAACATGAACCCTCTACAAGGTAACAAGTCAGGATATAGCAGGGGGGGGGGGGGATGTCTGAACATGACACAGCCTCCAATTAATCAGCAAAAATGATTTATTTACAGCTGTTAAATTTGGTAGAATGTCGAAGAAACAGAGAGAGAAAGTTGAAGATGAGGCAAATTTTGTAAAACAGAATCGACTGAACGGGTACGATCCGACGTCACCAACAGGAATGGTATCACCAAACAACAACAATCAATTTCCCTCTCAAACGTAAGACAAACAATATAAATTTATTTGATGTGTTTAAGAGATTTTGATTGGATAAAAAAATTGATGTTATTTTCCATAGACAAAAATTTTAAACCGGAAGTCACATGTTGGGGTCTCAATTGGGAATTTTTTTTAATTTTAATTCTTTTTAGGCAATTATTATCTGACAAAATATTTTTAGGACAAGAAAAAAATTAATTAGGGATTGATCACAATTTTTTGTTCGGTTCATTCGAAATAAACTCAAAAATGTGGTACACACCATTGCGTAACCCGCTTTGCGGGTTTACGCAGTGTGTACCACATTTTTGAGTTTATTTCTTCATGAACCGAAAAAAAATTGAGATAAATCCTTAATTGTTAGTTATAGATTTTTATAGTACTTGTAATTTTATTCATAAATTTTTCTTAATTTTCTGTGGAACATCTGTATCTTAGCAACATCAATAACAATCAATAAACCTAACTTATTGTTTTGAATATAAGTCTTTATTGTAGTTGTAAACTTTGAACAAATAAATAGGGTTAAGGGTTATTGTGTTTAACGCCACTTTCAACAATATTTCGGTTATATTGTGACGGTATTGCATAGGTAGTTGTAAATCCAACTACTGTACGATCACGACTAATATTCAACAATATTTAATAGAATTCACCAGGACATGAATCAGAATGGAAGTGTTTGATCAATAAATAAAGAATTCTCAGAATTTGGATTTGTATGACAATTTGTGATCCGAGACAGCAAGCACTTCCCAAATCAGCCAATCATATTTCCAAATCCATTTATGATAAATTTTCCATGACACACTTTGTTAACAGATCGTTAACAAGTTGTGTGCACTTTGTTAACAGGTTGTGTATACTGTACACTTTGTTAACAGGTTGTGTATACTGTACACTTTGTTAACAGATCATTAACAGTTTGTGTATTTTATATTTGACAGGTTTCCAGATCAGAATTTTGTTTACACGTCCAATGGATATACTTATGCATTACAATCTCCAATATCGCCAGAGACACCTGTTTCGCCGGGCGATCCACCTGCCTACCCCACTACACCTACGACTGCACCCCATCCTGTTGCTCTGCTCAGGGCCATTGATCTGATGGATCCAAGTAAGTAAAACAGTGTCGTTTTCAAAACAATCCTGTCTACCTGACCCTGTCTTAACTTAGAGATGTGCCTGAGTCTCCGACAAATTATATAGCTACAACCAACATTTCATACTTCATTTACATTTTTGTTGCATTTAAGCGTCATAGTTTTTATCACAGATATCAGGGGTGCTTTATTACATGGACAGTATAATCAGGCATGCTGAAGACTTGCTGTGGTATGATTAATAACCTAATATGAGAGCATGTTGCAGACGGTAGCTGTTTAATTATACCCCCCCCGCTCCCCGAAGGGGGAGGGGGGGGATACTGTTTTACCTCTGTCCGTCCGTCCAAGATATTTTTCGTCACATTTTTCTCAGCAATTATTGATGGCAGAAATCTGATATTTGTTCACAAGCTTCATATAGGTACCCCATATCGTTTTTGGACCCTTCAGATTCCTACTTCCTGTTTGCCGAAGAGCGGGGGTATCATAAGTGAGCATTAGCTCACAGTTCATCTTGTTATATTTATCTCACTTAGACCAAGATGTACTGGATACAACTTTATGTGTGGTTTTCTCCACCAATGTCACGATATAGCTGAAATATTCTTGAAATTGGTTTTAGACATTTGTAAAACAGCAATATTTTACTTGGCCTTCTGATCATTAAACTTTTTATCCAAGAAAAACACTGACTTTAGTGACCAATAGTATAAATATTACACCTCGGTCATTTTTTTGGCAGTGTGAATTTCGAAGGCAGTGGATTGTGTGTTCTAGCCCAGGTCAGGCCTGACCAAGGACTACAGTGGATTGTGTGTTCTAGCCCAGGTCAGGCCTGACCAAGGACTACAGTGGATTGTGAGTTCTAGCCCAGGCCTGACCAAGGACTACAGTGGATTGTGGGTTTTAGCCCAGGTCAGGCCTGACCAAGGACTACAGTGGATTGTGGGTTCTAACCCAGGTCAGGCCTGACCAAGGACAACAGTGGATTGTGGGTTCTAGCCCAGGCCTGACCAAGGACTACAGTGGATTGTGGGTTCTAGCCCAGGCCTGACCAAGGACTACAGTGGATTGTGGGTTCTAGCCCAGGTCAGGCTTGACCAAAGACTACAGTGGATTGTGGGTTCTAGCCCAGGCCTGACCAAGGACTACAGTGGATTGTGGGTTCTAGCCCAGGTCAGGCTTGACCAAAGACTGCAGTGGATTGTGGGTTCTAGCCCAGGCCTGACCAAGGACTACAGTAGATTGTGGGTTCTAACCCAGGTCAGGCTTGACCAAAGACTACAGTGGATTGTGGGTTCTAGCCCAGGCCTGACCAAGGACTACAGTGGATTGTGTGTTCTAACCCAGGTCAGGCCTGACCAAAGACTACAGTGGATTGTGAGTTCTAGCCCAGGCCTGACCAAGGACTATGATATTGATATATATACTGCTTCATTTGCAGCATCAAGAAGTAAGAGTAAGACTAGATGACTAGGAGTCAATGTGTCTGAGTGACATGTCTACCTGAAGTATGTTGTCTCAGTTTATTATTATTAAAATCCAACTGAATGTGTTTGTCTAGTACAAAACAGACATCATCTCATCAAGAAGTAACTTGTTCTCTCAATTATATAGCTGACAAAATGGCTGCCATGGTGTTAAACAACAATCACTTATAGAATACTTACCTGATATGTATTATGATAGCAAGGCCTTGTTGTATTTCTCTTCCTAAAAGACAAGTTGATGTAAGATGTTACTCTTTATTATTTACAGGTACATTTTGTAAGGCTGTGTTAGATGCACATCTTAGAACATGTTTGTACAGTGCTGAACAGATTGACTTGCTGAAATCCAATCTGCCGTCAACAGAAACTATAAACACATACAAATCTATGGTAAGTTGTTACAGAGTTCATCCTAGACCGTGCCAACGTGGGATTCCAACATGTTTATAGTATCTGCCGCATTTAAACAATATTGCGGCACCAGTATAGTCACAAATTTAAGTCAATGGGCCGTTGTGAGACTGCATTTGTGCCATTATCATGCTGGAATAAAGTTTTCATAGTTGGTTAAATTTCAGCTTTGTTCTTTTTGGTTAAGTCTACTGAACATGCACATATCTGCTTATGATTGACTATAATGTTTAGGTTTTGTTTGTATATCCTTGACTTGAACAGATAAAATCATTATTTTTTTTATGGCATGGAGACGAAAAAAAAATCATGTAAATAAATATACAATATACGTACATTGTCGGTAAATATAAAATTTATTTGTATGAGCTTTAGAAACAGGCAGAATAGCGAGCCTTCGGCGAACTTTTCAGGCCTGTTTCGCAGCGAGTACAAATGAATTTTATATTTAAGGACAGAAACAAGCGTCATTCCTCGCCTTTCATAAATGTTGTCACGGGTGTCTTCTTCGTGGTCCGCGTTACATTAGTACCAGTTTCATACTTGTCTACGCCCTCCGCTGTACATAGCTACAGGGTACCAGGAAAGTTTATTCGTATAGTACGAAAAGTTTATTTGTCTAGTACGAATAAAGTAAAAATTTATTCGTATAGCATATTTGTACAGCAAATGTACTGATTGCAGGATAAAAAACAATATTTGTTAGAATTTTATGAGTTTTACTTGAATTTGAGAAATTTATGTGCTTTTAAATAATATAGATATTAATGATCAACCGATTCCATTCCACATTTTAATTTATACCTTTTGAAAAGTGCAAACAGTGTTGAATAGCGTATTTATTTGGCAAAACTAGATGTGATTTATAATTTAGATTTTTTAATGTTAAAGTATCACATGTCTTGTCTTACAACCATCAGAACAGTCCTATGTCATGTAATATTTTGTCTTAGATATAAAAAGATTCTCTGCTCTGATAATCTATGATTTCTCTGCAGTTAACTCAATTCAGATTTATTTGCTCAAGTTTGTGAGTAATTTGTCTGTGTGTTGTTGATCTCCTCCTAGTCGTGCCTCCTCCAATAAAACTAGTTTCTATGATGCATTGTTTTAACTAGTAGTTAATACCTATAGCTCCAGGGGCCGTTGTGGTCATGATCATATGGTAGTTGGATTTACAACTACCTGTGCAATCATTGCCTATCAATATTACTAAAGTTGTGAGTTTGAACCCTGTTCATGGTGAGGTGTACTCGATACAACAGTATGTGATAAAGTTTGTCAATAACTTGTGACAGGGTACTCCGATTTCCTCCACCAATAAAACTGACTGCCACAATATGACTGAAATATAGTTAAACACCATAAACCAACCAACCGATAACTCCAAGATAACCATTTTAACTTGTATTTTTCAGAGTCATAAGCAGTTATGGATGGAAGTAGCAGAGAAGATTACTATAGCTGTACAACAGATTATAGAGTTTGCTAAAATGATTCCAGGTTTTATGGATCTATCTCAGGATGATCAAATTATGTTGTTAAAAGCTGGTAAGGGTGTTATTAATTAGATAGGAAATAATAACATATTCAACATTTCTGTCATATTTATTTGTCATTGTTTGTTTTTATCAAGTATGTTAATAATTCAGCCAAGTCTGCTTACAAATTGCTAACACCAGTCCTCACGATGAGCACCGGTCCTCTGACCCAAGACCTCACGATGAGCACCGGTCCTCTGACCCAAGACCTCACGATGAGCACCGGTCCTCTGACCCAAGACCTCACGATGAGCACCGGTCCTCTGACCTAAGACCTCACGATGAGCACCGGTCCTCTGACCCAAGACCTCACGATGAGCACCGGTCCTCTGACCCAAGACCTCACGATGAGCACCGTTCCTCTGACCCAAGACCTCACGATGAGCACCGGTCCTCTGATCTAAGACCTCACGATGAGCACCGGTCCTCTGACTTAAGACCTCACGATGAGCACCGGTCCTCTGACCCAAGACCTCACGATGAGCACCGGTCCTCTGACCCAAGACCTCACGATGAGCACCGTTCCTCTGACCCAAGACCTCACGATGAGCACCGGTCCTCTGATCTAAGATCTCACGATGAGCACCGGTCCTCTGACCCAAGACCTCACGATGAGCACCGGTCCTCTGACCCAAGACCTCACGATGAGCACCGGTCCTCTGACCCAAGACCTCACGATGAGCACCGGTCCTCTGACCCAAGACCTCACGATGAGCACCGGTCCTCTGACCCATGACCTCACGATGAGCACCGTTCCTCTGACCCAAGACCTCACGATGAGCACCGGTCCTCTGACCCAAGACCTCACGATGAGCACCGTTCCTCGGTCCCAAGACCTCACGATGAGCAGCGTTCCTCTGACCCAAGACCTCACGATGAGCACCGTTCCTCTGACCCAAGACCTCACAATGAGCACCGGTCCTCTGACCCAAGACCTCACGATGAGCACCGTTCCTCTGACCCAAGACCTCACGATGAGCACCGTTCCTCTGACCCAAGACCTCACGATGAGCACGGTCCTCTGACCCAAGACCTCACGATGAGCACCGGTCCTCTGACCCAAGACCTCACGATGAGCACCGGTCCTCTGACCCAAGACCTCACGATGAGCACCATTCCTCTGACCCAAGACCTCACGATGAGCACCGGTCCTCTGACCCAAGACCTCACGATGAGCACCGTTCCTCTGACCCAAGACCTCACGATGAGCACCGGTCCTCTGACCCAAGACCTCACGATGAGCACCGTTCCTCTGACCCAAGACCTCATGATGAGCACCGGTCCTCTGGCCCAAGACCTCACGATGAGCACCGGTCCTCTGACTCAAGACCTCACGATGAGCACCGTTCCTCTGACCCAAGACCTCTTGATGAGCACCGGTCCTCTGACCCAAGACCTGTAAAACTTTGTTAGGACCAGTAAATTATGCAGTTTTTATTTAGAACTATATAAAAATAAACTCAAGAATTTGATTCAGACTGGTAAATTCAAATTTTCACTTCAAGGACTGTAACACCATCCATAATATGTCTATAACAAAATGTCCCGTATACAAAGTTTTTGGGGTTTTTTTTTTTGCATTAAAATAAGTTTTTTTTTCCAGATATTTTGAAGGAAAGAAACAATAATGTGTTTGTGTACCAACATACATAAAGCATTATACCTCAAGCCACTAATTTTATATGAATTGCCACAGAACATGTTACAGTTCTTAATAACAATAATCTATATCCTATTATTGTCCAATGTCAGGTCAATATACAGTTTGTTACATATAGGAGGAAATAAACAGTAGTATCAATTATTTATGATCAGATAGCAATGATTATTGAAAAACCAATATGACATACTGCTATGTAATATGTCACACTGTGTAACCACTGTATATATAATGATTTTATAATGTAATTTATATCAAACTTTTATTGAATTTTTCTGTATTATATTAAATAGATATTTTATTAAACAGCTTCTAGGGGTGTTAAAAGCATTTAATTTCAGTTCAATTTGATATTTTAATCAATTGTTTGGATGAACACTTTGATGATAAATGAAGATATTAATATTATATCTTTTATAAGCGATATAATATTTGAAAACTTTCAAATGCGAGAAAAGATGGTCTCCCATTGTTCTCAGATGCATATTGTTTGCACTGATTTAAATATATGCATTATGTTTCTTTTTTTATTTGCAAAGCTCGGTAGGAATTCCAACACTGTACAATCAGAGTTATCTCCCATTGTGCATTGGATGGAATTTGGGCCGAGCCCAGTAACAGTATTATTGAATCAGAATCATTTTCAAGACTGTGTTCCGCCTAATATTTTTCTTTTATATTATTGATTATTTTTTATTGCATTATTAACTTTATTTGATGTTTCATTGTTATGCTCATAATGGGCCGATAATTCGAAAATAAAAGTCTTAAGTCTAAATGTGGGAGGGTAAAGAAAGTTTTGGGTTTTATTTCCGTTATATCATAGTCAGGGATGTGGAAATACTGAAATGTTCTACTTGTCCCCGGGCATGTAATCTGAAAAAAGTTACTTGTCCTGGTTTTTTTTTGTAAAAACATTTGATACTTGCAAACACAGTTGCTAAATTGAACTTGGTCTATTACATCATTGTGTAAAATTTGAAATATAGTTTTAATAAAGTTAACACAAACATCCCTGTCTAAGTGATCACTACCCAAATGAAGGCAATTTTAAATTTGGATTTCAGATAGGAATGTGCAGTCAGAGAATAGCTGGTTGTTATTAGATACAGAATACGCTGTGTTGAAAAATATTCTCATATCAATAAAGTTCATTTTGAATTTGATTAACCTTGGCAATGGCTTTATCCATCAAACCAGCCACGTATTTAGTTTTAGTGGCGTCTTCATACTTTGCTTTGATTTTTTTTTTTTTTTTACTGGTGGGATGATAAGTATCCATTCTGTCCAAGATTTTGCCAATAAGCATTAATGATTTCTGCAGATATTGCAATATGAGACACTATCAGAATCCAGCAGTAAACATAAAAAATCGGCTAGCCCCTTGGACTGAACAGTCCGTTTGGTGTTTTTCCTCGAATCATGTGTCCTTTTCCGCTAGAGTTTGGCGTTTGTTAGCTTTCTAGTGATGTTCATTGTGGTCAGAATCTTTCTCAGTCTTTTTTATTATTAAATATTTGTCCATTGTAATGACTGCAACCCGATTTGTATCATAAAAATTATGTTCACAGATGTTAGGCCATGTTTGTTTACGAAAAGTATGGACAAGCAAGGAAACGTCACATTCGGAACTCCAATAAAAACCTGTTACACGGTCCCGGTTATCGTTAAGTAAATGCATTGCAATCTGGTCGTAATACTCAACTTAGAACATGTACAATTCTGGTTATTTTTAGCTGCTTTCGGAACACCACTGACACGATCACTTCCAATATTAAAAAAAACCCAAAACATTTATCTCTATAACCGTCAATATTTACGATATATTGTCATTTGAGGAATTGTCTTTTCAGAGTACTTTAAACAGAAATTATTTTTATTTGTTGACCTTTACTTGTCCCCGGACAAGCTAGCCAGGAAAATCTACTTGTCCGGCAGGTTCTATGTACGAGTCGGGCATGGCAATTCCACACCCCTGATAACCATAAATTTTATCACATAATGCTGTATCCAGTACACCTCGCCAGTCAGATATAAAATTCACAGCTTTAGTGGTAATAGGGACTGATTTAATGTAAATTAAACTACCATATGAAAATGTCCATGGAGGCCCCTTGCTAATTTTAGAACCAATTACTTATATGTGAATTTTCACTCTAAAGATTGAAACAACAGTATAGCGAAGATATAAATACTCACACAGATAAATACTTACACAGATAAATACGTACACAGATAAATATCTACACAGATATATACTGACATATATATATATATATATATATACTGACACAGATCTGTAATCTTTATTTCAAAATTATTTTTCCATTTGTAAGCGATTGTTGATATTCACACAATGGTGGTATTCCTAAACTGGCTATGCAAATCTACAAGAAATTATACTGATTCTGAGCTTTTTCTCCTTATTGCTGTGTGCTTGGCGAAGAAGAAAGAAAAATCAATTTGATAGTCTTCGGTTTGACTAGATCAGGGCTCGAACCCACGATCTAACACACTTGAGGCAAGCATACTATTCATTACACCACTGGTGCGGTTAACAGTGAAATGATACTCCTCTAGAACCCCATGTTTTCCCTGGTGTTAACACAATTCTTGTTTTTAAATTACAGGTAGTTTTGAGTTAGCACTGATCCGGTCTTGCAGGGTATATGACTCCTCGAAGAATAGTGTAATATTTGGTAACACAATATTACCTTTAAATGTTTTTGATGCATTCAGTAAGTATTGTATAAGTATGGTCATGTGATCAAGTAAACCTGTTATCCACTCTTCCATTAAATAAAGTTGGAAAGGGAATCATATTTAGTTTTTTGGTCAACCATCATTTCTCAGAACTAGATCTATTATTCATCATCCCAGCAATTATCTTAATATCTAATATTATGTGCATTTTCCTTTGAAATTAAAGAAAGTAGCCTGTCTGATACAGTGTTGTATCACCACACTGTGGTGATAAAAGAATGATGTGCCATTGCACAAGATTTTCTGTGTCGAACTACTTTGTCATGACATCATAGCATCAAAATGCAGGTTTCGTGCATCGACGTAAGCAACACAAACAAAGCGACTGTTTAATGTTCATTTTCTCATATTATGTATCACAAATTCATGGTCATATTATCATTTCCAAGGGCATATTTTCAATATTTCAGGCAAAAGATATGTAGTCGCATGATTATATAGTGACGCTGAAAGTGATTGAACTATATGTAACATGTCATTTGTGAATGAACAGCAACAAATAATGTGACATCATGCACTAAATGTTATCTCAGAGTATTGTACAAATTTGTTAATTCAACCCTTGTTATTTTGTTTTAGATTTGTTTTTATTGAAGCTTAGATGAACTTATTACATATATAGTGTGTTGATACAAAACTTTGTATGAGATCTCCCTTGTTGTATGGCTCGTAGTGATACTTACTCACACAACAGGCTTGACCTGATACAAATTCTTGTACCAACACACTAGGTATGAGGTCTCCCTTGTTGTATGGCTCGTAGTGATACTTACTCACACAACAGGCTTGCCCTGATACAAAGTCTTGTACCAACACACTAGGTATGAGGTCTCCCTTGTTGTGTGACTCATAGTGATACTTACTCACACAACAGGCTTGCCCTGATACAAAGTCTTGTACCAACACACTAGGTATGAGGTCTCCCTTGTTGTGTGACTCGTAGTGATACTTACTCACACAACAGGCTTGACCTGATACAAAGTCTTGTACCAACACACTAGGTATGAGGTCTCCCTTGTTGTATGACTCATAGTGATACTTACTCACACAACAGGCTTGACCTGATACAAAGTCTTGTACCAACACACTATATATGTAGTGGGTATTTATCCTGCAGTTATTGTATTTAACATAGTGAGATATTATGATACATAAATTACCTGAATTTATTTTATAGTCTCATATACATAACAGGGTAGACATGGAAGGGAATGAATCATATACAGTAGAACTTCGCTGGCTCGAACTCGAAGGGATTGTCAAAATCTATTCGAGCTATCGGTAGTTCGAGCCACTGAGGTCCCGTAATTTTAGAGAGAAAAAAATCCTGTTTTGACCCGGGGCAGTTTCATTACGCTATGATAACTGATGCAGAATAAAGTGGGCCTTTCTCGTAAAAAATATTTAATCCTTTAGACAGTTCTTAAAGATTACGGCTTCTGAATACCTCTTTGGCAGACTTTGGTATCTTCAAACGTTCCTTAGAAACATTTTTTCACTTTGTTCGCGATCTATTTTATTAACAGGAAATATGAGGTCGGGTATTAACACTTTGATCGATATCGGTATAATGCTGATAATTCGGATATTATTTTTAATGGTCACTTTTAAAATTTTAGCCATTTTCTTTTTTTTTAATTTGAATTTGAAGAATATTTGTTTCTTTTGGTATATATACACATAAAAACTCATGTTAATCGGAATTTCAGAACGAGTACATTTCTTTTGTTTTTGGTATTTAGATGAACCTTGAGACCACACATTTTGATATTATTCGATCCCAGCAGGATAAAACTGACCTGGCAGGGTTAGGGGAAACCAACAAACTTTTTTCTTTGGCCATATTGAAACATTTTTTTATGTTTCTGACTTTTATTATGATAAACAAGACTTTCACGTTTAAACTTTTTCTTTCCAGTAACAAATTCGGTTTTGCCAGCAATATCTGGTCCTGCCTTTCGGCAAACATCACAAGACATAATGTCGCTACTGTAATCGTAAATAATGAGCCACAAAAACTCTGACTTCCAAACATCTTGGAATTTACATTTTTCAGCTTTAGAACCCGAACCTTCATTAGTATTTTGGCTTGATACTTCCGTCGATGTTGCATCAGGCAGGCCAACTTCATGATCAGTTGATTCAACCGGTTTATTCTTAGCGGGAAAAAAATGGAGAATATTTTGTTTTTGCACATTGTGGTAACTTTCAAGCATTAAAAGTACGTGATTTAAAACTTTTGTATGTGAGTCAATTGTGCAAATTAAAACGGATAATCGGTCGGAATTTAAATTGAAAAATATGATCGGTGATGGAACGAAAAATTTCCGGAAATATCAACTCGCCGTCTGGCTATCAATACAGAATTTTTACTCGCATTTTACAAAAGTAACTCGCAAATGCGAGTGTTTTGGTCGCATTGTAGAGCCCTGATCTGTCAATTAAATTGCCATGTTCGAGTTTGGCATGGTAAAACTCGTGATTTTATTATTGACTGTTCGAGGTATCGGTATTCGAGCGAAATTAGTTTTTTTTACTTAGAAATATAGGGAAAATTGACCAGACTTTCAAATCAGTTCGAGGCACAGAGGTTTGACTGTAATTGTATTCATAATGGTAACATGTAAACCCCTAGACACACCTGACAGATTGTACACTTCAGTTGTTTTGCTTTATATAGTTTATTTTGTCATATACATAACATCACTGACATATAGAGACAAGTCTGTTCTGTTACTTTATATACATAACATCACTGACATATAGAGACAAGTCAGCTATGTTACTATATATAACTATCAGGGTTCACCAAAGTGCATATGGGTTTGGTGGTCCTAGTGAAAAAAATGTTAGTCCTCATTAAATTTCTATTGCAAAATACCAAGCTTGTGTCAGTCCTTAGCAAAATTTGTCCAAATTTTGTCGGTCATGTCTGACAGAACTGACGATTTTCTTGAACTCTGAGCTATTGGCAAACGTCATCACTCTGTAAACTTTATCACATTTTAATCTTCTAACAATTGAAAAAAAGAACCAGCAATGTAGATTTGATGTAGATGTAGTTGGGTATTTATGTCTTCTCTCCAGCAATTGGATTCCAAAATAATTTTATTCCAATTTTCTGTGAATGGAAAATTAGTCATGCACGTTCATGTGTCAAAATATTGAAATTAGATTTATTTATTTTTCAGATGAAGAAGAAACACATTTACGTGACAGTATTTTTGAACTGGTGAAGATTTTGTTGTCTTTCAATTTAAATGAATCAGAAATAGCATTATACAGTGCTTTAATCTTAATACGACCAGGTAAGGAAAATGTCATTTATCCTCTTTAAACGTTTTTTTTTTTTTTTTTTTAAAGTAGATTATATTACAAAATAGTAGAAGGCATCCATGCCAATCGTCTGTACAGACTGATATTTTTACTATTGTCAAGTAGACCTTTAACCTTGGATGAATTTCAATCCTCACGATGAGCGCTGGTCCTCCGGCCCAAGACCAGTAAAACTTTGTTCAGACCAGTAAATTTTTCAGTTTTTATTTAGAATTATATGAAAATAGATTCAATAATTTGATTCTGACTAGGAAATTCAAGTTTCATTTCGAGGACTGGAATTTAACAGAAAAAAACATTTGCATCCCAATAGATAGAAATGAATAATGAAATATGCATTGCCTTATGCCTTATTAGTTCACCTGGACCAAAGGTCCATGTGAACTATTGCCATCACTTGGCGTCCGTCGTCTGTCGTCTGTAAACTTTTCACATTTCAAGCTTCTTCTCCTAAACCACTTGGCCGATTGGAACCGAACTTAGCAGGAATGTTCCTTGGATGGTCCTCTACAAAGTTACTGTTTTTCGTTCCAGTCGGATATTCAATATGGCTGCCAGGGCCAATAATATGCTCTGATTGGCTGAAATTTCAAAGATCTTCTTCTCTGAAACTAATGAACTGACTGAACCCAAACTGTAAAGGAATGATCATTGGAATGTCCTTTACCAAGTTACTGTTTTTTATGCCGATCGGAAATCCAAGATGGCCGCCATCGTAGGACATAGATTAACATTGGACCCTATGGGAAAATGTTCAAATGCCTTCTTCTCAGAAACTACAAATATGATTAAAGCCAAACTGTACATGAATGTTCATTGGATGGTCCTCTACAATCTTAAGGTTTTTTGTTCCGATATGAAATTCAAAATGGCGGCTACGGCAGGACTTAGTTTAACATTGGACCCTATGGGAAAAATGTTTCAAAATGCTTCTTCTCTGAAACCACTTGGACAGTTGAAACCAAACTGCCCAGGAAAGATCATTGGAAGGTCCTCTACAAATTTTCTGTTTTTTATGCCGGTCGGAAATCCAAGATGGCCGCCACCGCAGGACATAGATTAACATTGGACCCTATGGGAAAATATTCAAATGCCTTCTTCTCAGAAACTACAAATATGATTAAAGCCAAACTGTACATGAATGTTCATTAGATGGTCCTCTACAAACTTTACGTTTTTTGTTCCAGTATGAAATTCAAAATGGCGGCTACGGCAGGACTTAGTTTAACATTGGACCCTATGGGAAAAATGTTTCAAAACGCTTCTTCTCTGAAACCACTTGGATAATTGACACCAAACTGCATAGGAATGATCATTGGAAGGTCCTCTACAAATTTTATGTTTTTTATGCCGATCGGAAATCCAAGATGGCCGCCACCGCAATACATAGATTAACATTGGACCCTATGGGAAAATGTTCAAATGCCTTCTTCTCAGAAACTACAAATATGATTAAAGCCAAACTGTACATGAATGTTCATTGGATGGTCCTCTACAATCTTAAGGTTTTTTGTTCCGATATGAAATTCAAAATGGCGGCTATGGCAGGACTTAGTTTAACATTGGACCCTATGGGAAAAATGTTTCAAAATGCTTCTTCTCTGAAACCACTTGGACAGTTGAAACCAAACTGCCCATGAATGATCATTGGAAGGTCCTCTACAAATTTTCTATTTTTTATGCCGATCGGAAATCCAAGATGGCCGCCACCGCAGGACATAGATTAACATTGGACCCTATGGGAAAATATTCAAATGCCTTCTACTCAGAAACTACAAATATGATTAAAGCCAAACTGTACATGAATGTCCATTAGATGGTCCTCTACAAACTTTACGTTTTTTGTTCCGTTATGAAATTCAAAATGGCGGCTACGGCAGGACTTAGTTTAACATTGGACCCTATTGGAAAAATGTTTCAAAACGCTTCTCTGAAACCACTTGGATAATTGAAACCAAACTGCCTAGGAATGATCATTGGAAGGTCCTCTACAAATTTTCTGTTTTTTATGCCGATCGGAAATCCAAGATGGCCGCCACCGCAATACATAGATTAACATTGGACCCTATGGGAAAATGTTCAAATGCCTTCTTCTCAGAAACTACAAATATGATTAAAGCCAAACTGTACATGAATGTTCATTGGATGGTCCTCTACAATCTTAAGGTTTTTTGTTCCGATATGAAATTCAAAATGGCGGCTACGGCAGGACTTAGTTTAACATTGGACCCTATGGGAAAAATGTTTCAAAATGCTTCTTCTCTGAAACCACTAGGACAGTTGAAACCAAACTACCCAGGAATGATCATTGGAAGGTCCTCTACAAATTTTATGTTTTTTATGCCGATCGGAAATCCAAGATGGCCGCCACCGCAATACATAGATTAACATTGGACCCTATGGGAAAATGTTCAAATGCCTTCTTCTCAGAAACTACAAATATGATTAAAGCCAAACTGTACATGAATGTTCATTGGATGGTCCTCTACAATCTTAAGGTTTTTTGTTCCGATATGAAATTCAAAATGGCGGCTACGGCAGGACTTAGTTTAACATTGGACCCTATGGGAAAAATGTTTCAAAATGCTTCTTCTCTGAAACCACTAGGACAGTTGAAACCAAACTGCCCAGGAATGATCATTGGAAGGTCCTCTACAAATTTTCTGTTTTTTATGCCGGTCGGAAATCCAAGATGGCCACCACCGCAGGACATAGATTAACATTGGACCCTATGGGAAAATGTTCAAATGCCTTCTTCTCAGAAACTACAAATATGATTAAAGCCAAACTGTACATGAATGTTCATTGAATGGTCCTCTACAAAATTTACGTTTTTTATTCTGATATGAAATTCAAAATGGCGGCTACGGCAGGACTTAGTTTAACATTGGACCCTATTGGAAAAATGTTTCAAAATGCTTCTTCTCTGAAACCACTTGGACAGTTGAAACCAAACTGCCCAGGAATGATCATTGGAAGGTCCTCTACAAGGTGTGTGTTTTTTATGCCGATCGGAAATCCAAGATGGCTGCCACCACAGGTCATAGTATTAACACAGAACCATAGGGGGAAAATGCAGAAATATATTCTTCTCTGAAGCTATTGCACTGATTGAACCTAAACTGTGCATCAATCATTGGAAGGTCCTTTACAAACTTTGTGTTTTT
Organism: Bathymodiolus brooksi; assembly: GCA_963680875.1. Taxonomy (NCBI): domain Eukaryota; kingdom Metazoa; phylum Mollusca; class Bivalvia; order Mytilida; family Modiolidae; genus Bathymodiolus; species Bathymodiolus brooksi. The sequence continues at coordinate 64,482,660 of OY804586.1, read as the reverse complement.
TATGTTGATCGTAATTCCAAGATGACTACCACTGCAGGACATAGTTTTTACATAGGACCAATTGGTTTTTTTTATTACCAGGTGAACGATACAGGCTCTTGAGAGCCTCTGGTTAGATGTTTGTATGACACTGATTTGTATTCACACAAGAATTCAAGGATTGTTTGTACCTTTATACATTTATTGTACTCAGTAATTAGAAAATAGACTTGGTAAAAACAGGGTGACTTGATTTCTCTCTCGGTTGACTTGAAGGCGAAGTGATGGAAAATCTGGGAGATTAGCAAAATTTTAATGTTTCTTTCCTCGTTACCACATGCCCCTCGAGGCCTTTCTCAAGACAAACGTGCTGCACAAAAATCTTAAAAAGGATGCAGTGGTGTAATGGTAGGCGTGCTCCCCTTGACTATGGTAGATCATGGGCTTGATCCCAGGTCATGTTAAATCAGAGTCCTTGAATATAGTGTTTGTTGCTTTTCCCCTAACCAAGCATCATAAAGATTTAAGAACAAATACTAGTTAGCTCAGAATCAGGATAATGTGTCCGTGTGGAGTAACATGTCTATCTCTGGACTGTTAGCTCAGAATCAGGTTAATGTGTCAGAGTGGAGTAACATGTCTATCTCTGGACTGTTAGCTCAGAATCAGGTTAATGTGTCAGAGTGGAGTAACATGTCTATCTCTGGAGTGTTAGCTCAGAATCAGGATAATGTGTCAGAGTGGAGTAACATGTCTATCTCTGGAGTGTTAGCTCAGAATCAGGTTAATGTGTCAGAGTGGAGTAACATGTCTATCTCTGGAGTGTTAGCTCAGAATCAGGATAATGTGTCAGAGTGGAGTAACATGTCTATCTCTGGAGTGTTAGCTCAGAATCAGGTTAATGTGTCAGAGTGGAGTAACATGTCTATCTCTGGAGTGTTAGCTCAGAATCAGGTTAATGTGTCAGAGTGGAGTAACATGTCTATCTCTGGAGTGTTAGCTCAGAATCAGGATAATGTGTCAGAGTGGAGTAACATGTCTATCTCTGGACTGTTAGCTCAGAATCAGGTTAATGTGTCAGAGTGGAGTAACATGTCTATCTCTGGAGTGTTAGCTCAGAATCAGGTTAATGTGTCAGAGTGGAGTAACATGTCTATCTCTGGACTGTTAGCTCAGAATCAGGTTAATGTGTCAGAGTGGAGTAACATGTCTATCTCTGGAGTGTCTCAGTGAGTTAGCCTTATAAGAATACAACTTGTTATGATAGTCCATTACAAACAGACATCATCTCATCATTTATTACTTGTTCTTGTCATGATACAGCTGAAATATTGTTTCTTTTTGTTAAACAAGTATTACTCCCACTTGTTATGATAGTCCATTACAAACAGACATCATCTCATCATTTATTACTTGTTCTTGTCATGATACAGCTGAAATATTGTTTCTTTTTGTTAAACAAGAATTACTCCCACTTGTTATGATAGTCCATTACAAACAGACATCATCTCATCATTTATTACTTGTTCTTGTCATGATACAGCTGAAATATTGTTTCTTTTTGTTAAACAAGAATTACTCCCCCACTCATTAGGTTGTTTAACTGATTTAATCTGATAGCCTGTCAATTCCAGGGTTAAAGTTGAGGTGTTTAACGCCACTTTCAACAATATTTCAGTTATATCGTGGCAGTCAGTTTTATTGGTGAAGGAAACAGGAGTACCCGTAGAAAACCACTGACCTGCCGCAAGTCTTTGACAAACTTTATCACATAATGCTGTATCGAGCACACCTCGCCATGGGCGTGATTCAAACTCACAACGTTAGTGGTGATAGACACTGATTGCACAGCAGGTTGTAAATCCAGCTACCATACGATCACGACGACCCCACTCCTGTCTATTACAACCAAATCTGATAAACTAGTTATCTCAACCAAAACATTGGCCCCAAAGATGTTCTGTTTAGACAAGTTTCACTTTAGAGGATAAAATATTTTTTTCTAATATCTGTATAATGAATTTTGGATGAAGTGAAATTATGTGATTGAATAAATATACTGCATCACTATACTCAGGTCTTACAATTATAAAACTTTCCAGTACGATATTTGTGCTCGTTCTCGTAAAACAGCCAATCAAAAATGCTGTATATTACATAAAAAGTGGGCTGTATTTTGGAGTACATGTACAAAAATTCATACACTTTCATACCTTAAGGCAAATAGTTTGTATCTAACTGCCCTTTCATTTAATATCCGTTGAGTGATGTTTTGAATAAAGACAATGTGTGGAAAAATGCTTTATTAAAAAATATCAATTGAGTGATGTTTTGAATAAAGACAATGTTAATATCAGGAATTTTCAGTGGAAAAATGCTTTATTAAAAAAATCCTTTTTATTTTACAGATCGGCCTGGTCTAAAGGAATTAGTAGATATACAGAAACTCTATGAGAAAATCTTGGCGTCTCTGAAAGCAGAGATTATCAAGACTCATGCAGACAATCAGGATGTTCTTAACAAACTCATGCAAATAGCATGGACACTTCGCAATCTTAGTGCTCAACATATAGTGCTTCTAAACAAATTCAAATTGTCGGCTCCAGACATTGAGTTCCCTCCCCTTCATAAAGAACTCTTCAGTGTGGAGGGTTTAGATTCTTGATGCAATTTAAGAATTTATTGCTGTTATTGACACTTGTTATGATTATGACAATTGTATTTTTGTTTTCTCTTTATACCTCTGATTTTAAAATAAAACATCCATTTTAATGGAGTTTGTTCAAGTTGGTTAAAACATCTTGTGCAATACATTTTTTTTTTTATCTATGACTGAATAATAATCCGGTTTTATATTAGATATTTCTTTTTTTAATAAACAGATTATTTTTGTCTTTCAAGCTTTTTAAAATTTCTTTTTGATAAACAGGTTATTGTTGTTTTTTAAAACTTTCTAAAATGACTTCAATTTCCTGATTAATTATGATAATGCAAACGGTTGGTACATTTTCCTGCCATATGTGTGGTAAAGTCTGTAGTACATTTTCCCGCCATATGTGGTAAAGTCTGTAGTGCATTTTCCCGCCATATGTGTGGTAAAGTCTGTAGTACATTTTCCCACCATATGTGTGGTAAAGTCTAGTACATTTTCCCGCCATATGTGTGGTAAAGTCTGTAGTACATTTTCCCGCCACATGTGTGGTAAAGTCTATTTATATACAGGTTATGTCTACAGTACAATATTGCTGGTTATTTAGTCAGGCATAAAGTTTGTAGATTTGGGAGGAAAAAGACAAAAATTATGGACAAATCTCCATGTAATTATCATTTGGCTTTCTATTTTTGTGGCATTATTAAATCACTATATAGCCGATGAAATGTTCTGTTAAACCACAACAACAAAGTGATAAAAAATTATACATGTATTGACATTTATTTAACTAATTGCTAAAATACATACATGTATTGACATTTATTTAACTAATTGCTAAAATACACAAAAATTTGTGGCTCAATGAGTTAGGTGTTGGATTACCTAACAACTCATACAAGCCTATCACCAATATGGCGTGGGTTTGCGCCCGGCATTGTAAATTTCAAAAAAGGCGCACTTGACTCACAATCGCAAGTGATAAAGTTTACCAGTTGCTTGCCCATGGTCGGTGGTTCTTTCCGGGTACTCCGGCTTCTTCCACCACTAAAACTGGTCGCCATGATATAAGCTGAAATATTGCTGAAAGTGGCGTTAAAACACCAAAAATCAAAATTAATCAAATCACACAAATTTGAAACTGATGAAAATAACCGGTAATGCTGTATATCTATATATGATTCCATGGAAGTACTGTGAAAATATTTTTATTCATTGACACCAATTTTTGGGGTTTCTAACAAATGCATTGATCATTGGGTTCTTGAAGAATTTGTGGTTTCAAACACTACAGGCAACAGTCAATGGGAAAATTGTGTTTCATTAGATTTTAATTTTCGTAGTTTAAGTGAACCACGAAATCCACAAAAATTGGAACCCCACGATTAATAATGATTTCACAGTATATGGTATGTTTTCAAGTTTTTATTTTTGAAAATGTTTTCAAAGATAATTGGTTTTTATCAGAAAATAATACATTCTAGGTCTATATACTAAAACTAATGTCATATTTAAATGAGCATGTAAAATATTGCATTTAGTCGATTCGTATGTTCTTTAGCAAATATGTAACATGTCATCATATTTCTTAACTATTATGTAAGGTTGTGTTTCCTTAAAAACAGGTTTTGTCATCACATTGCAAATATACCTATAAATTTTTGCCCCTCCCCCCAAATTTAAGCATTGAAGATAATTTTTTGTTTAATTTAAACATGTTTTAGATTTCTAACATTAGTAGGATGTGTATTAATTCAAATAATTGGTTTTTTTCCAATTAAAAAAAGTCTTGTCGTCATATTCAGGTAAAAGATAAACGTAATTGGGTTTTTTCCAATTGAAAAAAATCTTGGAGATATCGTCATATTCAGGTAAAAGATAAACGTCCAAGTTTAAAATCTGCTGTTTTGTTGTACAGTGTATTTTTATTATGAATGCTCATACGTAAATATATATATATATATACGTCTGAAAATTAAACCAAACAGTGTTAGAATTAGATTTTAGAGCTGTCAAATTTTTGTTCTTCCCTCGACGGGATTTGAACCCACACCATTGTTACACTGCAGCACCATTCGCTTAGCCTTACGTCCAGCGCCCTAGACCACTCGACTACATCCACTCCCTATATATTGTATATTTGAAAATTGTGACTAAAATTACCTCCTGTTACACACACCTGGCCGTTCATGTCCGCCATCTTAGCTTTGCACAAAAAGTTTCTTCTGCTATTATACATTGTCTAGTTTAAATTAAATTTGATCTTTCTGTGGTCTATTCTGAAATTGTGTCTAACACCACTGTTCACTATATATAAGCTGAAATTAAGATATACTGTAATTCAAAATGTCCAGGATTTATTTATGTCTGTTTTGACAAAAATTAAATTGAAATCTTCTGTCAAAATTATGTCCAACAGTTCCATCCAAAACTTTTCCATGATGGCAGCTTTTCCTAGAAAGATAAATATCCAAACATCCACACAATAAGCTGAAAATTAACAAGATCGAAATGTACACTGTCTTATGAGCTACGCATATACCAGGTTTTCAGCGAAATTATTAATTTTGTCATTATATTTTTGACAAATATGCAAATTTAATCTATCTTAGCAAAAAATATTATTAGAAACCACACAAGTAAATTGTGCTAGTTCTAGCCGGAATGATCATTGTGTAGTCTTCATTCAAATTTATGGCCAACACTGACTGAAATTTTAGCGTGTGTTTTCATAGTAATAAAGATATTACCCCTTTGTTAACTAATACAATGACGACAAATTCCAGTCTGGCTACTGTAAAGAACTTAAAAATGCATGGAGCATAACTTTAATCTATTCTTCATAAAAGAAATGTTCATAGATTCCAATAAAAAAAAAAAAAAAAATAGCAAATTTTTTAATTATCAGTGCTGTTCTTGTTAGGGGGGGGGGGGGGGGGGACAAAATCATACTTTGTCTGATTCTTAAATCGCTGGATTGGTTTAGACAAGAAATACATAACATTGGTTCCACTAATTTACAGCATATTTCATCCATTTGATGTAGGAAATGATTATAACATGGATACCTCTTTATACTCAGGTAATATATGTTACAGCCTTATATGAAGTTGTTAAGTAGGCCAGTTATAATTATTATTCCCTCGCCAACAAAGTTGCGAAGGGATATAATAACATGTCCGTCCTTCCGTAACATCCTTGTGAACACTCTAGAATCAACATCCTTCAATGGATTTTGATCAAACTTGATACATACTTAATCCTTAAGAGAATCTGGAACCCTATTGATTTTCAAGGTCACCGGGTCAAATTTTTAGGCAAGGGGATACACCACGCTTTACGTTGCTTGTTAATTTTGTCATGATATTTTTAACAGTTGTGCAAATTTAATCTATCTTAACCCCTTCCCCATCAAAATTGTGCTTTTGTGCTGCAGTTTGATAGGCATTTCGCAACAAGAGCAAATGAATTTTATATTTTCAGATAATGTATGTATATTGTATTTATCCTGTAATGTCAAAAAGTCCAAAACAAATAGCTGAAAAAACAGCAGCAGTAGTCTTCACTATAATATCCTTCCTACTAGTAAACAGATTATATCTATTATGTATTGTGGGTAATATACTGCCAATGATTTCTTCTGCCCCAGCAGACTGTTCCCCACGGTGATTTGTTTCTTCTGCAGCAGGACTGGTTTTATAAGGACAGGATTTGACTTGAACCATTATGTATTGCCAACAATGTATTAGTACCTTAATTGCTTTGAAGAGGTGTAAAGGTAAATTATCAAAAGGAGAGGTAAGGGCCTTAATTGTACCCAGAACATCAATACCATGAAACAAGGCTTTAGGTCAATGAAAATGATGCCAATTAAACCTAACATGTGTAGTCTAGACAACACGATAGTCACCATGTCAAAAGAGACCAATGATTTAACTCTCCTATATCAGATTTTTCAAGTTATACACAGTATAAGTTAGACGATAACTTTTATGAACTGAACCGCTTCAGCATACCTGTTAACCTCTGGGAACTGCTAGGGGGGAGATCTCCCCCCTACCAACTCTTCTAAGGGGGAGATCTTGTGCGTCGCCTTTAAACGCACAAAATTGTACCTTGTAGTTGCATACATGTGATAGAGTTGCTATGCTACAACTGGAGATTTGTAAATTTTTGGCTGGAGATTTGGTCTCATAACTGGAGATTTTTTATCGACATATTTGGTGCATGTTTTTATTGTTAATTGATGTTTTCTTTTTGTTTGTTTCAGTATTGAACCAACTGCATCCCATTTCAATATATATTGTTTACATTTCTGTCTTATTAGTAGTGTTTCATATGATGAATGAAGGATAAAAACTGTATTTATAATTTATTCATAATCATTCATAATCATAAGGTTATAACAAAGCAATAACAATGAATACGGAATGCTCTGAACAATAAAGTCATAGAGCACTAAAATTAAAAAGTCACTTTGCTGCTGGTGTGTTGGGTGATAGCATACGTTTTGGCATTTTTGTGGTTTATCAATTCCATCCTGGAACTTAGTCCTTAAATAATACTTTGATCGGCTTTGGTCCCAAACAAGCCATAACAACTCAATCCGAGATGAATTCATTGCACGTTTGATCGAAATAAGAAGTTTTCCTCGGCATCTAAGGTTGTCCGACTCCTGTTTGCACAACGGTTTATAACTATTTTTAATTGCCGCTATCACACTTCTAATCATCTAAGCGTGTGCCACAAACCCACTTCCTTATCCCCAATTAACTGTCAATCAGTGGATAATTGTTGTATAATCATCAACACCTTAATTAATCTCCATGACCCAATTTACCTGTAACGGTGTCAAACAGATCAATAACCGGATATCATTTACATTCGTATCTCTCGGCGTTTTTCATCAGTGCGGGAGTTCCAAATGGGGAATTTCCAGAAATATTGATCTCAAAATGTAGGTCAAGATTTTATTGTACTTGATTTTTTTGTTGGGGGGATATCGTGCGGGAGATTAATGTCTCCCGCGCATGAGACCCAGTCCATGCGGGAGATAAGGCTCTTATGCGGGAGACTCCCGCGAAAAGGGGGAGGGTTAACAGGTATGCTTCAGTGATTATATGGTTAGCATGCTCGCCTTGAGTATGGTAGATGATGACCCCCCCCTAAAAAAACCATGCGTATTATGGATTTTAATTCTAGTCATACAAATTATTAAACACAATATTGGTATATATGTTTTCTACAATATCGGCCAGTTTGTAGCTGTGTTAATTCTTGTTCTTATTGCAATTTCCAACTGAATTTCAGAACAAAATATATGTTATGTTAGTCAGTTGAAAATTTCCTTAAAACTTGGAACTAATAACGATTCATGCTGCATCTACAATCAAATCAAGTTACTTCAAACTCGAACAAGTTGTTTTCTTAGATAACTAGAAGAAAACATTTTGTCCAGTTGTAACATATTTAGCTTAATTTAACCCAGATAACTGGAATACCTGCTATTACAAAGTAAAATATCCTCAAATTACAAGTTGGGGAAAAACCCAGATAACTGGAATACCTGTTGTTACAAAATAATATCTCCTCAAAATACAAACAGGAAAGGTCTTTTGACTATATTTTTTGTCCAAGTTTGACGAATCTTAAAATTATAAGTTTTTATTTGCCAGTAGATAAAATTCAATCTATTGAAAAAACCATAGAACTTACAATGAAAATATGCTTGTGATTCGTGATTTGTGCTAAACAATGTTCTGTAAACTAACTAATTTGTTATTAAATGCTTTTCATTACAATATATGTTGTTTTAAGCTTCTTGTCTCCCTTTAAATTTAATTATCTATATATATATGACATCAGCATGATTGAATGGTCATAAGGGAGATAATTGGTTTTGTGGTTCATTCATTTCTCAAGTGATCGAGACAAATGAATTGAAAATTTGAAATCAAATTTGGATAGATATTAACATGTATTTTTTTTATGATGAGTTTAATTTTCCCTCGAACAAGTAGCCATGTTTGATAAGATGATACAATTGTATGAAGAATATATATAGAATAGAATATATACCCCCCCCCCCCCCCCCCGGTAATATAGATTTAATTGAGCATGTTTAATGTGTAAATGAAGAGTGTTTGTTTGTACCAAGTGCTTTCTGTTGCTGATCTCAGTTTTCAGCATTTGAGACTCTGGCATATATTGTCCTTAATACAAGTATTAAAGGAAATTTATTTTGTAAGGTTGAAAAAGAATTCTTCATTTCGTTTAGTTTTTTATCCATGAAAATTCCATCAATTGTTAAATGATGAAAACTGACAGTTTAACAGTTTTTTTTGTGTAGAAACCTCAAATATATGAATAGGAAAAAATTAAGGACTTTGTTAATTGTAGAATGAGGAATTTCAGATCCCCCATTTTTAGCTCACCTGGCTCAAAGGGCCATGTGAGCTATTGCCATCACTTGGCGTCTGTCCTCGTTGTACGTCGTAAACTTTTTCAAAGATCTTCTCCTCTGAAACTACTAGACCAATTGGAACCAAAGTTGGTCTGAATCATCACTATGGTGTCTAGTTTCAAAATTGTGTCCGGTGATGCAGTGCACCAATCAACATGGCTGCTTTTACTAAAAATAGAACATATGGTAAAATTGCAGGTTTTTGGGTAATAACTCAAAAACCGTTAATAATATTAGAAATCTGATGGTAAAAATGATCAGCACAGCAAGATCTAACTACCCTGCAATTTTGAAGAAAATCTGATTACCTATCTTGAAGTTATTGCCCTTTTTTCATCAAATTTTCAAAATTTTAATATTTTTCATCTTATATTTCGATAACTATAAGAGATAGAGGTTAAGTTTAAACTGCAAACATGTTCAGCATGTCAAGATTTACATACCCTGCAATTTTGAAGTAAATCCCATAACCCATTTTGGAGTTATTGTCTTTTTTCATCAATATTTTAATACTTTTCGTCCTTTATTTCAAAAACTATAAGAGATAGATGTTATGTTTAAACTGCAAACATGTTCAGCATGTCAAGGTCTACCTACCCTGCAATTTGTAAGTAAATCTCGTTACCCATTTTGGAGTTGTTGCCCTTTTTTTTGGTCAAATGTTCTAAATTTTAATACTTTCATCTTATATCTCAAAAACTATTAGAGATAGAGGGAAAGTTTAAACTGCAAAAATGTTCAGCATGTCAAGATCTACAAAAAATTTCCCACAGTTGAAAATGTGCGACAACTGTGTGAAGAGTTATTCCTCTTGAAATGCATTTTTTTGTTGACTCGCTGCTTTTGGTTAATCAAATAATCAAAGGGAAGCAACTCTATTACAAAATGTGAAGTAGCAAAAGCTAAGTTTTGAGAATCATTGACATAGATGTTTTTTTTTAACAGCAATGTTGATAACTTACATTAAAGGGGGAACCTCTGCCCAATTTTTTTTGGAGAGAGGGTCTGCAATGACGAGGGCTACATTTGTTATTTTTTGACCAAAGTTGTCAAGTTTTATTGACATGTTAATATACCCAGGTGAGCTATACAGGCTCCTGGGACCCTCTAGTTTAGTCTTGAAGGCTTTATGTATAGATTTTTTACTCCTTTTCTGCAGACTACTCAAAATACACATTTTCTACAGCCAGTATTTTTTTTTTATCTACCTAGATGTTTTATATAAAGTTTATTAAAATTACTTCATATTTCCCCCAAATTGGAGATCTTATTGTAAAACCGAAGTTTATCTAGCTATGGCATTGAATGTTATAGTTATATTTGTACTGGTGCATTATCTCCCTTGAACATTGATGGTGTATTTGTACTGGTGCATTATCTCCCTTGAACATTGATGGTGTTAGCTGAAGGTTTATCACCCATAAGTATAGTTTTGGCTGAAGGATTATCTCCATTAGACATATAGTATACAATTAACCCTGCCTTAAAGGGCACCTCTATGTAACAAATCAGTGTCTATAAATTCCCCCCCCCCCCCATAATTGAATAGTGCATATAATTTTTGCCTGTATGTAAAGGACAACCACTCATAAAGGCAAACTAACTGTACCTTGTTAATCTATAAATATACTGTGACACCTGTGTTAAATGAACATCAAGATTTGACATATCTTTAAATTTAGAACTGTTGGTTCAAAAGGTACCAGTATATATGTATAATACAAATTTGTGTTTGATCAAATATTTGTTTAGGGACTGTCATGGTCATATGGTAGTTGGATGTACAACTACTTATGCCATCATTGCCTATCAACACTAAAGTTGTGAATTTGAATCCTGCTCATGACGAGGTGTACTCGATACAATATTATGTGATAAAGTTTGTCAGTGACTTGGGACAGGTCAGTGGTTTTCTCCGGGTACTCTAGTTTTTTCCACCAATAAAACTGACCGCCACGATATAACTGAAATATTGTCGAAATTGGTGTTAAACACCATAACCCTAACCCCCTGAAATATGTTTATGTAATATCTGAGGGAGTTTTAACTGCAATTTGTTGAATTAGTTTTTGTTTTATTTTGTTTCGTTTTAAGCAACTTGGTATTGAATGTGTGTTAACCGTGTATTTTATTTGTAAGCTACCATCAAAGTACTATATTCTGTTAAGTTTAATTGTTGTTTATAACAGTTTTAGTTGTATAGAAGATGTTACTGAACATATTACTTAGTAAGCAGATCCTTGTTTTAAAATGTTAGTATTTTACTAAAAAAAACACACTTGGTTTAATGTTGTCAACATGAGCTAACCTCCAGATATTGATCTTAATTTTTGCATGATATTTTGCATATTTTTTCTGTGTAAGATAAAGTTATTTTACTGTACTTGCCTGCACATATTAAAATTGTGTTTTTAACTTACCTTGCCAAAGGCAATGTGAGCTTTTGCCATCACTTAGCATCCGTTCACATTTTAATCTTCTCTGAAACCTCTCAGCCAAATGAACTGAAACTTGGTAGGAAGCATCTATGGAAGGTCCCCTATAAAGAATGCTCATTTTGTCCCGATCGGTTAAGCTAATTTCGTCCCAATCCATTAACAAACATGGCCGCCACAGGCAATTCTTGTTTCTGATTGGCCGATTTTTAAAAATCTTCTCCTCTGAAACCGCTTAGCCAAATGAACCGAAACTTGGTAGGAAGCATCTATGGAAGGTCCCCTATAGAGAATGCTCATTTTGTCCCGATCGGTTAACAGACATGGCCACCACAGGCAATTCTTGTTTCTGATTGGTTGATTTCTAAGAAAATCTTGTCCTCTGTTAAAAGAAAGATAACTCTTGCCATTATCTCCTTTAGAAATTAACTAAAATTTGTTAAATGAGAAACAGGACCTTTTACAGTGTATTGTTTAAAGTTGAAAATTTGTGTATTACTGAAATACTGATCAATATGTTTTGACATAATAGTTGTACCTGTTACTATTACTATCTCTGGGGTAAAGATTTATATTTGCTTTTTTGATGAAATGATTAGTTATCTCTATTTGTTTGTTCGGTGGTGTTCCCTGAGTACTCTGGTTTCCTCCACTAATAAAATCTGAATTATTGTTGAAAGTGGTGTTAAACACCATAAACTTAAAACAAAAACCTCTTTGTTACTTTATCAAAGATAAGAAATTTCAAGTTTCAAACAAGATTTATAAACTAAATAAAACAATTGAGGAATTCTAGGTCTATGGAGGTAGCCACTTTTAATGTTAACGCTCTCAGATTTTGTTTTAACTATAGTATACCCTCTCAAACTTACTGATCAAGAAATATGAAGACAGAAAATGATAGGATTCTAATTTTAGATTTTTAATTGTTATGTTATATAAATCAGGTGTTATTGTTATCTTGTTTTCGTTGTGAATATCATTCATTCATGAACACCAATCAAATAATGGTGTGTTTTATATGTTCATGTAGAGAGCTGTAAACAGTTCAATTTATTGCATGAAATGATTCATTTTAAAACACTATGAAAATATGTATAGATCACAAAATAATAAAATACTATTTTTATATACATTTATGATTTGTTTGTCATCTTTATAGAAAGGTATTACCTCCCCTAGTTACAACCTATGTGAGCTTTTCTCTACTTCGTGTCCATCATCCAAGATCTAAACTGTTTTCAAAATGACATGGAGGTGTAATAGTGATCATGCTCACCTCAAGTTTGATAGATCAGGGGTTCAAGCCTTGGTCAGGTCAAATCAGAGGTGTAATGGTTACCATGCTCACCTGGAGTTTAGTATATCGTGGGTTCAAGCCTTGGTCGGGTCAAATCAGAGGTGTAATGGTTACCATGCTCACCTGGAGTTTAGTATATCGTGGGTTCAAGCCTTGGTCGGGTCAAATCAGAGGTGTAATGGTTACCATGCCCATCTGGAGTTTAGTATATCGTGGGTTCAAGCCTTGGTCGGGTCAAATCAGAAGTGTAATGGTTACCATGCTCACCTGGAGTTTAGTATATCATGGGTTCAAGCCTTGGTCGGGTCAAATCAGAGGTGTAATGGTTACCATGCTCACCTGGAGTTTAGTATATCATGGGTTCAAGCCTTGGTCGGGTCAAATCAGAGGTGTAATGGTTACCATGCTCATCTGGAGTTTAGTATATCGTGGGTTCAAGCTCTGGTCGGGGGGTCAAATCAGAAGTGTAATGGTTACCATGCTCACCTGGAGTTTAGTATATCATGGGTTCAAGCCTTGGTCGGGTCAAATCAGAGGTGTAATGGTTACCATGCTCATCTGGAGTTTAGTATATCGTGGGTTCAAGCCTTGGTCAGGTCAAATCAGAGGTGTAATGGTTACCATGCTCACCTGGAGTTTAGTATATCGTGGGTTCAAGCCTTGGTCGGGTCAAATCAGAGGTGTAATGGTTACCATGCCCATCTGGAGTTTAGTATATCGTGGGTTCAAGCCTTGGTCGGGTCAAATCAGAAGTGTAATGGTTACCATGCTCACCTGGAGTTTAGTATATCATGGGTTCAAGCCTTGGTCGGGTCAAATCAGAGGTGTAATGGTTACCATGCTCATCTGGAGTTTAGTATATCGTGGGTTCAAGCCTTGGTCGGGTCAAATCAGAAGTGTAATGGTTACCATGCTCACCTGGAGTTTAGTATATCATGGGTTCAAGCCTTGGTCGGGTCAAATCAGAGGTGTAATGGTTACCATGCTCATCTGGAGTTTAGTATATCGTGGGTTCAAGCCTTGGTCAGGTCAAATCAGAAGTGTAATGGTTACCATGCTCATCTGGAGTTTAGTATATCATGGGTTCAAGCCTTGGTCAGGTCAAATCAGAGGTGTAATGGTTACCATGCTCATCTGGAGTTTAGTATATCGTGGGTTCAAGCCTTGGTCAGGTCAAATCAGAAGTGTAATGGTTACCATGCTCATCTGGAGTTTAGTATATCGTGGGTTCAAGCCTTGGTCAGGTCAAATCAGAAGTGTAATGGTTACCATGCTCATCTGGAGTTTAGTATATCGTGGGTTCAAGCCTTGGTCGGGTCAAATCAGAAGTGTAATGGTTACCATGCTCATCTGGAGTTTAGTATATCGTGGGTTCAAGCCTTGGTCAGGTCAAATCAGAAGCGTAATGGTTATCATGCTCATCTGGAGTTTAGTATATCGTGGGTTCAAGCCTTGGTCAGGTCAAATCAGAAGTGTAATGGTTACCATGCTCATCTGGAGTTTAGTATATCGTGGGTTCAAGCCTTGGTCGGGTCAAATCAGAGGTGCAATGGTTACCATGCTCATCTGGAGTTTAGTATATCATGGGTTCAAGCCTTGGTCGGGTCAAATCAGAGGTGCAATGGTTACCATGCTCATCTGGAGTTTAGTATATCGTGGGTTCAAGCTCTGGTCGGGGGGTCAAATCAGAAGTGTAATGGTTACCATGCTCATCTGGAGTTTAGTATATCGTGGGTTCAAGCCTTGGTCAGGTCAAATCAGAGGTGCAATGGTTACCATGCTCATCTGGAGTTTAGTATATCGTGGGTTCAAGCTCTGGTCGGGGGGTCAAATCAGAGGTGCAATGGTTACCATGCTCATCTGGAGTTTAGTATATCATGGGTTCAAGCCTTGGTCGGGTCAAATCAGAGGTGCAATGGTTACCATGCTCATCTGGAGTTTAGTATATCGTGGGTTCAAGCTCTGGTCGGGGGGTCAAATCAGAAGTGTAATGGTTACCATGCTCACCTGGAGTTTAGTATATCGTGGGTTCAAGCCTTGGTCAGGTCAAATCAGAAGTGTAATGGTTACCATGCTCATCTGGAGTTTAGTATATCGTGGGTTCAAGCCTTGGTCAGGTCAAATCAGAAGTGTAATGGTTACCATGCTCATCTGGAGTTTAGTATATCATGGGTTCAAGCCTTGGTCAGGTCAAATCAGAAGTGTAATGGTTACCATGCTCATCTGGAGTTTAGTATATCATGGGTTCAAGCCTTGGTCAGGTCAAATCAGAGGTGTAATGGTTAGCGTGCTCATCTGGAGTTTAGTATATCGTGGGTTCAAGCCTTGGTCGGGTCAAATCAGAGGTGTAATGGTTACCATGCTCATCTGGAGTTTAGTATATCATGGGTTCAAGCCTTGGTCAGGTCAAATCAGAAGTGTAATGGTTACCATGCTCATCTGGAGTTTATTATATCGTGGGTTCAAGCCTTGGTCGGGTCAAATCAGAAGTGTAATGGTTACCATGCTCATCTGGAGTTTAGTATATCGTGGGTTCAAGCCTTGGTCGGGTCAAATCAGAGGTGTAATGGTTACCATGCTCATCTGGAGTTTAGTATATCGTGGGTTCAAGCCTTGGTCAGGTCAAATCAGAAGTGTAATGGTTACCATGCTCATCTGGAGTTTATTATATCGTGGGTTCAAGCCTTGGTCGGGTCAAATCAGAAGTGTAATGGTTACCATGCTCATCTGGAGTTTAGTATATCGTGGGTTCAAGCCTTGGTCGGGTCAAATCAGAGGTGTAATGGTTACCATGCTCATCTGGAGTTTAGTATATCGTGGGTTCAAGCCTTGGTCGGGTCAAATCAGAAGTGTAATGGTTACCATGCTCATCTGGAGTTTAGTATATCGTGGGTTCAAGCCTTGGTCAGGTCAAATCAGAGGTGCAATGGTTATCATGCTCATCTGGAGTTTAGTATATCGTGGGTTCAAGCCTTGGTCAGGTCAAATCAGAAGTGTAATGGTTACCATGCTCACCTGGAGTTTAGTATATCGTGGGTTCAAGCCTTAGTCGGGTCAAATCAGAGGTGCAATGGTTATCATGCTCATCTGGAGTTTAGTATATCATGGGTTCAAGCCTTAGTCGGGTCAAATCAGAGGTGCAATGGTTACCATGCTCACCTGGAGTTTAGTATATCGTGGGTTCAAGCCTTGGTCGGGTCAAATCAGAGGTGTAATGGTTACCATGCTCATCTGGAGTTTAGTATATCGTGGGTTCAAGCTCTGGTCGGGGGGTCAAATCAGAGGTGTAATGGTTACCATGCTCATCTGGAGTTTAGTATATCGTGGGTTCAAGCTCTGGTCGGGGGGTCAAATCAGAGGTGTAATGGTTACCATGCTCACCTGGAGTTTAGTATATCGTGGGTTCAAGCCTTGGTCAGGTCAAATCAGAAGTGTAATGGTTATCATGCTCATCTGGAGTTTAGTATATCGTGGGTTCAAGCCTTGGTCAGGTCAAATCAGAAGTGTAATGGTTACCATGCTCATCTGGAGTTTAGTATATCGTGGGTTCAAGCCTTGGTCGGGTCAAATCAGAGGTGCAATGGTTACCATGCTCATCTGGAGTTTAGTATATCATGGGTTCAAGCCTTGGTCGGGTCAAATCAGAGGTGCAATGGTTACCATGCTCATCTGGAGTTTAGTATATCGTGGGTTCAAGCTCTGGTCGGGGGGTCAAATCAGAGGTGTAATGGTTAGCATGCTCATCTGGAGTTTAGTATATCGTGGGTTCAAGCTCTGGTCAGGTAAAATCAGAGGTGTAATGGTTACCATGCTCATCTGGAGTTTAGTATATCGTGGATTCAAGCTCTGGTCGGGTCAAATCAGAGGTGTAATGGTTACCATGCTCATCTGGAGTTTATTATATCGTGGGTTCAAGCTCTGGTCGGGTCAAATCAAAGGTGTAATGGTTAGCATCCTCACCTGGAGTTTAGTATATCGTGGGTTCAAGCTCTGGTCAGGTCAAATCAGAAGTGTAATGGTTACCATGCTCACCTGGAGTTTAGTATATCGTGGGTTCAAGCTCTGGTCAGGTCAAATAAACAAATATAATATTGGTATTTGCTGTTTTGATGCTAATCATGCAGCATTAAGTACATAATTTCCTGCCTGTCTTTTTCAAACCTAGCTCATGATATGGTCAGAGATAGACCAACGAGAAAAAGACATCTTTTTTAGCTCATCTGACCCCTATGGTCATGTGAGCTATGGTCAGCACTTTTACCCATGGCTATCTTTTAAATACTGAGGTATGACCGGAATGTATTCCCTATAATTCAAACTGTTCGCTGAAACATTTTAAATGACTGCATAGATGTTGCTGATGTTCGTCAGACATTCTTCAGTCAATCAATCAATTGCATTCCTCATCATCTGTCATCGTCGGCATCTAAATTCTTTTCTGTAACCACCTGTCCCATTGAAAGCAAACTTGGCAGGAACCTTCATTAAGTGGAACTTTACAAAGTTTGGGATTTTGGTGTTGCTCGAGATTCAACAGGGTCAATAATACTGCATTCTGATTTGCTACGATAAAAACTGCTGCTCAGAAACAGCTAAGCAGATTATTGTATCATGTGTTATAGGAATGTTCATTAGATGAGCTTGTACTCATTTTGAGTTATTGGTGCTCATTATTGTATGATATTGTAGGAATGTTCAATAGATGAGCTTGTACTCATTTTGAGTTATTGGTGCTCATTATTGTATGATATTGTAGGAATGTTCAATAGATGAGCTTGTACTCATTTTGAGTTATTGGTGCTCATTATTGTATGATATTGTAGGAATGTTCAATAGATGAGCTTGTACTCATTTTGAGTTATTGGTGCTCATTATTGTATGATATTGTAGGAATGTTCAATAGATGAGCTTGTACTCATTTTGAGTTATTGGTGCTCATTATTGTATGATATTGTAGGAATGTTCATTAGATGAACTTGTACTCATTTTGAGTTATTGTTGGTCATTATTGTATGATATTGTAGGAATGTTCATTAGATGATCCTGTACTCATTTTGAGTTATTTGTGAAGATAGAAAAGCCAAGATGGCTGACAACAGTCTTTAGCATAGGATCCTATGTCTTTCATAGTCTGACAAACTACAAACATAATGGAAAACAAACTGTACATGAATGGTTATTGGATTATTCCGTACAAAGTTATAATTTTTTATGAATCAGAAATCCAAAATGGAAACCACTGCAGGACCAAGTTTTAACATAGGACCTTGTGAGGAAATGAATAACATTTTTTCCTGAAAAAACTAAAAAAAAAACATGATTAAACCCAAACTGTACACGAATGGTCAGTGTAGACATTTTTTATGTGGATCAATCATTCAAAATTGCCGCCATTGTAGAACTTTGTTTTTAAGATGACCCTATTAGAAACGGTCATTGTGTGGTTTCTTTCAATGTAGATATTTTGTATGTAGATGGGAAATCCAAGATGGACTCCATCGCAGGACAGTTCATAACACAAGACTGCCATATGAAAACATGAATAAAAGATTGTTCTTAAAAACTACAGACATGACTGAACCCAAACAGTCATTAAATGGTCAATTACATAAAAGTAGGTGGTTTTTTTAATATTTGGATCGGAAATCCAAGATGGCCAAAACAGCAGGACTTAGCTTGTGCAAATTATGCTTATGCCAATTGTAAATTCCAGTTGCCAGTTGCTACAGTACATATATTTTATGCTCTAAGAATCCAAGTACAAAAATTGGGCTCTGCTGATTAGAAATCCAAGTTGATTGCCACCGAAAGAAAGATTTGTTACTGTTTTATATATTTTTATTTCTAGGTCAGAGACTGAGTTGAGATTGTCTAATGGAATATTGCTCGGCGTCTGTCCGTATGTCGTAAATATCACATTTTCAATTTCTTCAGGAGCACTGCATGGTCAGTCACCAAACCTATTATCAATATTCCTCTATGGGACATGACATGAAGAAGTGTTATATCCTTTTGGAGCGATGATAAATCTAAGATGGCTAATTTGGCCTCTGAATGGACGAGACATTTTTAACTTCTCCAGAACTACTGAATGTGAAGTTAATGGACTTGTCAAAAATGTTCCTAAGAGGTGTTGTTATTTTTCCTAGACAGAGTGATTCGAAATCCAACATGGTAACCTCTACCTCTGATTGGTCGGGACATTTTTAATTTCTTTCCCAAAACTATTTCATATGAAATCACCCGATTTGCCAGAAATGTTCTTCTATGGGATCTGTAAAGTATTGCTACTTTTTGGAGCGATTTGGAATACAATTTTTTATCTAAGTATGGTGTTAATGGGTAGGGTTTTGGTGTTTAACACCACTTTCAACAGTATTTCAGTTATATCGTGGCGATCAGTTTTATTGATGGAGGAAACCGGAGAAGTACCGTAGAAAAACACCGACATATCGCAAGTCACAAATTTCACGAAATTGGGATTCTTAAATTTTGCTAATACAGATGTAATACGAATCAGAAGCATGTAATTAAGTTATATGTTTCTGTACGAATAAAAAAAGACTTTAAAATATTTAAGAAAAAAAATCATATTAATATTACTATCGTGCAAAGAAAACCATAGAAATTCGGTAATTGACAGAAATGACTCGGCTGTTTGGAAAAGGGCAGAATTATAAATCCATTTTTATTTGCCCCTCTTTGTTTAAACTATGAAAATAAGTGATAAAGTACCAAGTATGATAAAATTACTTATATTTTCTTGCAAACTTCAAGTACTGTCGAATGCGATGTGTTGGCACGGAACCGGAGTTGGTGTTCTTCGTTTTACGCCAATACTCGTAAGCAATAAATAAAACCCCTGTAATATGCTTTGTTTAAACTGTTTTACAGTTGAGAATACAACCTAATTTTTAATTAATAATTATGACAGAGAACACCACATGGTAAGTATTGACTATATTTTGATAAATGATCATACCAATTCATCATAGTTAAAAGTGTTCACAAGAGATTACGCATGTAGTTTCATATACAAGTTTTACATTTATGCATACCTAAAACTATTTTCAAACCACGCACGCCTACACACCAGACATTGAAAATTCTGGAAAAAAAGGGTTTGTTTGCTTACATTCAGTGTGCCATGTTCCCGTTAAAATATACTATGAAATAAATACACAATGAAACTTAACATTTAATGTTCTTTTCATTGTTGTTTATTGGAGCTAATAAATGTATTGAGAAATAAACAAGCCCCATAAGTACACTTTTAGCGTTGAGGCAAACGAACAGTATGTGTTTTGCCTCCCCACACTTCTTAACGAGATGGAAACGAGACCGGGAGTTTGGATTTTCGAAATCGTCAACTTGAGAAAACCTTATTTGAGCTGAATCATCACCACATGGGAAATACTCGATTCGCTTCTTTATAAACATATATTTGAAACAATATGAATGTATTATAAGTGATTTCTTTATTTTTAACAATGGAAAGTCAGAAACGGATTGAACTTTTTCAAATATTAGTAAGAGTTATCTTTCTTTGGTCATAAAAATCTCATCAGATCATGATGTGAATAGAACACATTCAAGAAGATCTCCAACATTTGTTTTTTAAATGCATTATATCTAACCGATTCATATCAAACATCACAATTTTAATAAACACTTTAAATGTGGGAACTGTTAACTTAAATGAGAAAAATATGATGTTTGGGTTCAATATGGGGGGTAAGCATGAACTTCTATTAAATACATTAATTTTTATATCTAAGTGGTCTATTTGGAAGGCAAGAAACAAAGTTAAATATGACAAAATTCATATCAATCAAAATGTACTTTGTAATATATGGAAACAGACTTTAAAATCTGAACTAAAAATTTTGCTAACAGCCAATTGTAATGATACAATAGATAAAGCCAAAATCTTGACAATTCTATCAGTGATTAGTAAGTAGTTATAATATATGAGTACAATGCATGTATGTAAATGTTATAAAAAATTATGTTGAAGCTATCATAAAATGCCGATATAGATTGACTTACATGTTGATTTTATTATTGATAAAATTAGTTGTATTTTTGAAATGGGATCATGTGGACTCTAATAAATCTCTTATTAACCCTGGATAAGAGATCTATTGTAAAACAGGGAACCTTAGATTATTTTTGCTTACCTGGGCATCTAAGGTGTTTTGTTAACAGGCGAGTCAAACAATAAAGTACTAGGAGAAAAAAAGAAAAAAAACACAATGTATTGATTGATTGATTTTTGGTGTTTAACGCCACTTTCAGCAACATTTCAGCTCTATCATGGCGATCGGTTTTAGTGGTGGAAGAAGCCGGAGTACCCGGAGATAACCACCGACCATGGGCAAGCAACTGGTAAACTTTATCACTTGCGGCTGCGAGTCGAGTGCACCCTTTTTAGCTCACCTGTGTGAGCTATTGCCCTCACTTGGCGTCCGTCGTCCGTCTGTAAACTTTTTCTAAAATCTTCTCCTGAAACCACTGGGCCAATTTAAACCAAACTTGGCCTGAATCTTCCTTAGGGGGGTTCCCTTTAAAAGTTATGTCCTATAGCCACGCCCTCCATCCAAGATGGGCGCCGTTACTAACATATATTACGGGATTTTTTTATGAACTTTGAACTTTTGTCGATTTTGACCGATTATGCAAATTAGGCATAAATAAGCAAAAAATCATTTAAAAATCTTCTTGTTAGAAACCACTTGGCCAATTTCAACCAAACTTTGTCTGAATGATTCTTAGGTGGTCCCCTTTCAAAATTGTGTCCGTCAGCGCCGTCCTGTATCCAAGATGACCGCCGTTACTAAAAATAGAAATTTCTTCAAATGGCCAAAACTGCTCTATTTTAAGCCAGAATGTGCCCAAATTTGAACTGTACAAGCATAATGATGAGCTTTTTAACATATATTACGGGATTTTTTATGAACTTTGAACTGTTGCCGATTTTGACCGATTATGCAAATTAGAAAAAAGGGGGTATGAAATTTAAAAAAAAATCTTCTCCTCTGAAACTACTGAGCCAATCTCAACCAAACTTTGCTGAAATGATTCTTATGTGGTCCCCTTCCAAATTTGTGTTCGGCATTTCAGAACTCCGACCAAGATGGCCACCACAACCGAACTTAATTTAACATGGGACCCTATGGGAAATTCCCATAAAAATCTTCTTGTCTGAAACCATTTGCTCAATAAGAACTAAATTTTGATGAAATAGTCAGTGGATGGTTCTCTTCCAAAAATGTGTCCGGCGGTTCGGCCCTTCGACCAAGATGACCCCCACAGCCGAACCTAGCTTAACATAGGACCCTATGGGAAATTCACATAAAAATCTTCTCCTCAGAAACCACTGGGCCAATTGCAACCAAACTTTAGTGGAATGATCCTTGGATGGCCCCCTTTCAAACTTTTGTCCGGTGATCCCGACTTCCAACCAAGATGGCCGCCAAGCTAAAAATAGAAAAAAAGAGGGGATGAAATAAAAAAAAATCTTCTCCTTTGAAACTACTGAGCCAATCTCAACCAAGCTTTGCTGAAATGATCCTTGGGTGGTCCCCTTCCAAAATTGTTTCCGGCATTTCAGACCTCCGACCAAGATGGCCGCCACAGCCGAACTTAATTTAACATAGGACCCTAAGCGAAATTCCCATAAAAATCTTCTTTTCTGAAACTATTTGCTCAAAAAGAACTAAATTTTGATGAAATAATCATTGGATGGTTCTCTTCCAAAAATATGCCCGGCGGTTCGGCCCTTCGACCAAGATGGCCCCCACAGCCAAACTTAGCTTAATATAGGACCCTATGGGAAATTCACATAACAATCTTCTTGTCTGGAACCAGTTGCTCAATTGGAACCAAACTTTGATAAAATAGTCATTGGATGGTCTTCTTCCAAAATTGTGTCTGGTGGTCCCGCCCTCTGACCAAGATGACTGCACAGCTGAACTTAGTTTAACATAAGACCCTATGGGAAATTCACATAAAGACCATCTTGTCTGGAACCAGTAGCTCAATTAGAACCAAACTTTGATGGAATAGTCATTGGATGGTCCTCTTCCAAATTGTGTCCGGCAGTCGCGCTCTCCCACCAAGATGGCCATCACAGTGCAGTTGTGTTGTTATTGAAAGCAGCTTTGATCCAGGTGAGCGATTACAGGCTCCTGGGAGCCTCTGGTTTGTAATTTACAAAGGCGGGCGCGAACCTACGCCGTATTGGTGATAGGCTTGTATGAGTTGTTAGGTAATCCAACTAAAATGTACACTTCATCAATTTTATACCTATCACTTATGAATAGAGTGAACCCATGAGCACGATTGTAAACAATACCACGTGCTTGACTCCTTTCAATCTGTAATGAAAATATCACTTATTGTGGAATTATAGTGAATTTTTCTTATATAATTTGATATATTTATACAAAGATATAGACCTATATCAAAACATTTTCTATTTTTTGCGTAAGTACATTTATATTACAATATATGAGCATGCTATACATTTTTCTGACATGGGGGTATTTTACATAAGGCCTGTTTTTTTTATTCTCAAATTTGTTTATGGTTGAAAACAATCTGAAACATGTTTAAATCATGAACCATAAACATGTTTAAGATAGATAAAAAACGCAATGGTTGAAGAACAATATTTAAGAGAAATCTTTTAGTTCATTGATTATTTTTTAACAAAGTAAAATTAATTCTTCATTAACAAATAAAACAATTCAACTCTTAAACACACAAACAAAACAAAAACAACACAAAAACAACAAATAACATAATTTAAATCTTTATAAACAAATACAACAATGCAGAATGTCAATAAACAACTTGGAAATGGGTATATAATACACAGATGTTCCTATTACAAACATATACTGGTAATTAACAAGGTTCAAACATATTCAACCGTGCTTCGATCCCGGTTAAGATGTTCTTTAACCATTTAACCGCATGGTTAAAACCACACCGTAAAAAACCACTCAACCATAACAAAGTTTAAAACCAGGTTAATGGTTAAGAATTAAAAAAACAAGCCTATAGTAATCTGGGATAAACTTTTCCCTAACCAGTTAACGATGTCGTTGTTTACAAAAGCTATATAGTGAACAGGGTCTGCAACGCATTGTCATTGGGTGAAATTGGGTGAAGGACCGCAGGGATGGGCCACGGGCTTGAGGACATGGCTTAAAATGTACAGAATAAGAATTTTGTATTGCCAATTAAGGTCCCACAAGGGGCAAACCATTTAATACAATGATTGAAATGATTGGAGACATACAAAGATACATGTAAACACAAAAACAAAAAAACAAAAACGAAAACCTATTTATATTCAGTGACTGTACGGCCAGATCAGAGTCCATCAGATACCATGTACATGTGTATTGTGACTGTTCTACTAGGTAAATTATAATTAACGTTTACAGCCACTGAACGCGGAACTAACTAATTCGTGTAAATAGTCGAGTGCTTCCTTATTCCTTATTGCCAATAAGGAAGCACTCGACTATTTACACGAATTAGTTAGTTCCGCGTTCAGTGGCTGTAAACCCATTTCCAAGTTGTTTATTGACATTCTGCATTGTTGTAATACAGATCACATAAAATTTCCCAAATTGTTTATGGTTGAAAACAACCTGAAACATGTTTAAATCATGAACCATAAACATGTTTAAGATAGATAAAAAACGCAATGGTTGAAGAACAATATTTAAGAGAAATTTTTTAGTTCATTGATTATTTTTTAACAAAGTAAAATTAATTCTTCATTAACAAATAAAACAATTCAACTCTTAAACACACAAACAAAACAAAAACAACACAAAAACAACAAATAACATAATCTAAATCTTTATAAACAAATACAACAATGCAGAATGTCAATAAACTACTTGGAAATGGGTCTATAATACACAGATGTTCCTATTACAATTAACAAGGTTCAAACATATTCAACCGTGCTTCGATCCCGGTTAAGATGTTCTTTAACCATTTAACCGCATGGTTAAAACCACACCGTAAAAAACCACTCAACCATAAAAAAGTTTAAAACCAGGTTAATGGTTAAGAATTAAAAAAACAAGCCTATAGTGTTCTGGGATAAACTTTTCCCTAACCAGTTAACGATGTCGTTGTTTACAAAAGCTATATAGTGAACAGGGTCTGCAACGCATTGTCATTGGGTGAAATTGGGTGTGAAGGACCGCAGGGATGGGCCACGGGCTGAGGACATGGGTTAAAATGTACAGAATAAGAATTTTGTATTGTCAATTATTAAGGTCCCACAAGGGGCAAACCATTTAATACAATGATTGAAATGATTGGAGACATACAAAGATACATGTAAACACATAAACAAAAATGAAAACCTATTTATATTCAGTGACTGCACGGCCAGATCAGAGCCTATCAGATACCATGTACATGTGTATTGTGACTGTTCTACTAGGTAAATTATAATTAACGTTTACAGCCATTGAACGCGGAACTAACTAATTCGTGTAAATAGTCGAGTGCTTCCTTATTGGCAATTTTGTAAAAGACAAAAAAGGGAAAAAGTAGTTTGACAGTTTTTTTTATATCCTTTCTTGTGCGGCAGCAGAGCTCTCTGAAATTCTATTTTCTGCAGCAAAATCCTCTTTAAACAGATGCAAGGTATATAAAAAAGATTCCCCAAAAAACAAAAAATGGTTTGATAAAGACTTGAAAAAATCTAGATTGAATTTGATTAATTATGGTAAAATTTATTCAAAATTTCCTCAAGACAATTATGTCAAAAACCATTATTACAAACTTCAGAGAGAATATAACAAATTGCGAAAATTTAAGTATAGACAATATAAACAAACTTTAATCAATCAACTTGACTCACTACATGATAATAATCCAAAACTCTATTGGAATCTTATAAATGACCTTAGACAACAGAAAGAGAAAGATCAGAGGGGCTCTGTTGTTGACCCACCCTCCTGGGTGTCTCACTTTGAAAAATTGAATCAAGTGAAGGATGAATTTAAAGAGCGGTTGAAAAACCTTGAGATCCAGCTTGACATGTTAGAAAAACAAACAACTTTTAATGAGCTGGACATGCACATCAGTAAAGCTGAAATTTCAAAGGTAATTTCTAAGTTAAAATGTGGAAAATCACCTGGACTAGATAACATTTCCACTAATATGTTGAAATGTGCTCAAAATGAATTATTGCCCAGCATCGAAAAACTCTTCAACTCTTGTCTATTCAGTGGAAATTATCCAAAAAATTGGGCTGTTGGATATATTACACCTATTCATAAAGCAGGTGACATCTCGGATCCTAACAATTATAGGGGTATTTCAGTTACAAGTGCACTAGGAAAACTCTTCAATTCTATCCTAGATAACAGACTAGATATGTTTTTAGAAAAACATCAAATTATTGATACATGTCAGGTTGGATTTACAAGGAAAGCCAGAACAACTGATCACTTGTTTATATTGAAATGTATAATTGATACATATTGTAACTCTAAAGATGGTAGAGTGTTTGCCTGCTTTGTAGATTTTCTAAAGGCATTTGACACTGTCATTCACACCGGTATCAAAATCAAATTACTACACGCTGGGGTAGGCTCCCTATTCTATAATATAATAAGTAGAATGTATGAAATTAGCAAATCTTGTGTTAAAGTTTCAAATGGTATAACAGATTTCTTTCCTATTAAAGTTGGGGTAAAACAGGGTGCCAATCTAAGCCCCAACTTATTTAAGATATTTATAAATGATTTCCCAGATTACATCAGGAACTGCCCAGATCCGATACCATTAAATGATAAGCCTATCCACTGCCTTATGTATGCAGATGATATAATTCTGTTATCTTCTACTGCAGAAGGCCTCCAAGCAAAACTTGATATCCTTGATAGTTATTGTAATGATTGGTGTTTGACAGTTAACCCAACTAAAACCAAAATATTGGTCTTCAACAAGGCAGGCAGGCACCTACGTCATACATTTAAGTACAAAGCATGTGAACTTGAATGTGTACAACACTGCAAATACTTAGGTGTGTATTTTAGTGCTTCTGGGACTTTCTCCTATGCTCAGGATGAACTTTATAAGAAAAGTTTGAAAGCATATTTTAAACTTCAGAAAGATTTTCTCTCACTAAACCCAAAACCAAAAAACTAGTATACATATATTTGATCACACAATCAAGCCCATTGTACTTTATGGCTGTGAAATATGGGGCACTTTTAACTCAAATACAGCTAGATTTAGAAATGGAACTGTATCTCCGGACAGAATTTACTCAAATCTCATTGGTGAAAAATTACATACTAAATTTTGTAAATTTATTTTAGGTGTTCATAAAAAACCCACCAACTTTGCTGTTTTGTCAGAACTTGGTCGTTTCCCACTCTATTACGATATTATAAAAAGTATTTTCCACTATTGGAACCGACTTGAATATCTATAAAAATTTCCTTTACTACAAAATGCTTATGAACAATCAAAGCAACTATATAATCAAAACAAATCATCATGGTACGGATCTCTCCAACGTATACTTCAAAATTTTCCAACAATTAGTCAATTGAAAGGAAAGAAAATTTCAAAAAACAGCCTCAATAGACAAATCAAAGAGGGCTTTTTGGAACTATGGAAAAATCAGATGAAACAATACTCAGAAGGGAAGCTTCGCACTTACACCACATTCAAAGTACATATTGGGTTTGAAAATTATCTATCTGTTATCGGTAATTTTGAGCATAGGAGATGTTTAACTAAACTAAGAATCTCAGCACATCGTCTACATATTGAGACTGGTAGATACCAGGGTATCCCTCCACACCAAAGGTTGTGTGAGCAGTGCGACTCGGGAGAGGTAGAAGATGAAATTCATTTTCTACTTTGCTGCATCAAATTTAGAGAGGAGCGACAACAGCTGTTCAAAACAATATCTCAATCGTGTAACAATTTTCTACAATTAAATCCTCGAGAAAAATGTTACTGGTTAATGACCTGTGAAGATGTATCAGTCTTAAAAGAGTTGTGTCACTTTATTTATAAATACTGCAGATAATTTAAATAACTGAATAACACTGCTTCAATTTTATTAACAAAATCTACATATTAATGTCTAAAATATATTATTGTTTGTCTGCACTAGACACGAGGAGGAATGCTCATTGCTAATCTTAGTAGATGCAATACATTTCCTGAAGCACTGTCCCTTGGTGTCTGTTGCAGATAAACGATACATCTATTTATTCCCATTTTAGTTTATTACTTGAACTGCTTGCTTTCCTGGATCAGACACGGGGAGAATCGAAATGCGATTCTTAAGCACCGTCCCCTGGTGTCTCCTCCAGCTAAGTAATCACAGTCCTTTCATCAAACACATGATGTTTTACTACTCGAACCGCTTGCTTTGCTGGATCAGACACGGGGAGAATCAAAACACAATTCTTAAGCATCGTCCCCTGGTGTCTCCTCCAGCTAAGTAATCGCATTCATGTAGTCCATTCTTCAACCATATGATACACTGCAACTATACATTACTCATTGCCTCTCATCGGGTCGTGCTGCCGAACACGGCCTATTTATTTATTTATTTATATATTTTTTTTTGTTTTTTTTTTTTTGTAACATATATCATTTAAATAGTTAGAATTGTCTTGTTTAAAAACATATATCTCCATTCTGTATTTTTGTAACTGTTGATATAATTATGAATGTATATTTGTTATTGCCCCTTGAGGGACCCTAATTGGAATAAATATTGTATTGTATTCAATTTTCCCCATCCCGTTTCTTAGTAGATTGAATCAAAACTAACATAAATAGATAATCCGGTCACTTTGCGACTGCGAGCTGTTTCTATTTGTATTATTTACGTTCATATCACCAATTAAAGAAGAACAACAATTTAATTATTTTTATTGGGTGCGCTCGTTTGGTTTTGGTGATCTACATTTCATCGTGAGGTTATGTCACGTGACTATAGCTTTGGTATTTAAGCTGGTGACATGGATTTTGAGGCATCGAGGACTCGCTATAACTGTTTGTAAAGCAGGTTTACACAGTCTTTGGTTAAGGATATCGACTTGTACGCGGGTGTGTTAAGGCTGTTTCACGTCGGTTTGTTTCATACAGTTGCTCCCCTTTGTAATAGTTTACGTAATGACGTTGCATCCATGGAAACGTACTCTTCATGGATGAACTGCCCGAAGGAAAAATGTGTTTCTGCAGATCTAATGCACTTATTCCTTGTTCGTTTTGTGACAGTAAGATTAACATATATATTTATTGACTATCCAGATTGTGAATATATCATTATTTTGAATACGTCGATTGTAATATATGATTTTTGGCGCTTGTCAGTCTTGCGAAGCTCCACCCCTTCAATGCCCATATTTGGAAATCGCCATCGCCAAAAGGCTTGTTTGTTGACAAATACGAGAATGATACACACGCACCTGTTTACTATCAATATGATACTTATGTAGCAGAATTTCACAAAAAAAAGGAAAATGTACACATTGTCAGTTGCAGACAAATGATGCTGAGAGGTAAACCTTAGTTTAAATTAATAATGACAATCTCCTGAAGCACATTTATACTGAAAAAAGGGGGTCGTATACTATACCTACCGAACTTGAAGAAAGCACATGGAGAATCAAAATAAGATACATAAGCCTAGAACTCTATCATGTCAATACCAACATTTTCGTGATCTTTTTTTTTAAGATCGAGATGTTTGATTTGCATGCAGTATCTATTTTTGCCACAGGCACAGGTGAATCAGTCACCACCACCCCCTTTTTTGCAAGTTGTGGAACACAATTTATAGAGAAATACTCAATATAAGGACTATAATGATGAAAACCATTAAAAAACGTTTGAATCTTTATACAAAAAATATCTTGATAGGTTGGGGGTCCTGTTTATTTTTAGAATTTACATTTGTTTTCTTTACAAGTAACATACAATCTCCATAACACCTTGGCTTGGAAAGGCAAATTGTCCATTCTGACAACTTGTGCAGGACCAATTCTCAATGCATACTAATAATCGACAACCAAAAAGTATGTATGTATTATCAGAGAATAACATCCCTTTTCAGAGTTTTTTTTTCCCCTCAAACAAATCTTCTGTCAAGTTACTGGGGAGGATGACTTCAATTTCATAAACATTTAAGCTTCTGAAATTTTTTTTGGTCAAAATTAATTTGAACATAACAGATTTGATCAAATAAACAAGGGCGAAAACTGATCTGACACCAGTTAGTTACTTCTCTAAATCCAGTTTGTCTTTTTACCAACTAACAGATCATGGTCCATACAGTTATTACATAAAACCATAAAACCAAAACCTGAAGTGAAACTTAATTATGTACATTGTAATTTAAATCCAATTTTTAATTAAAGGTGGGTGATCTGGTTGTGCTACAATATCACATTTTGATCAAAGAAATTTTTATTGAGACATATATTAAGACAGATGCTCAATTCCTTTTAATATACATATTGTAGTTTATTTAGTTATGCCAAAACATGTTCAGTAAAATTAAACCTTTACATAATTAAAAATTGCACTGATCAAATTGTATAAGCATTAATACTGGTATTAAGTTTTTTTCTTAGAAGACATACCTGGTTATGCATACATTGTACAGACAGGTCAAATAAACTTAAGTGTTATTTAATCATTGTATGTTTTGACAATATATTTTGTAGGCATATACAATGTATACAGCATCTTACATTAATAATAATTTTAGAAGATGGTCAATATTCAGCATTTTCATTGGATTTACAAATGTAGTTCAGTATCATATTAACTGTCTCTGCACTGAGCTAAGTTCATTGTTATGCATTCAATCATCTTGGGATATATTAAGGGTATGATAAATGGGCATCAAGGTAAGATGCTGAACATGTTATACATGTACATATTGATCTATTAATGAAACAGATTGATCTTCAGAGCAGCCATCAATTGATTTTCAAACCACTCAAGAAAGACAACACTATTCATCTCCTGGTGATGGTCACCATCCTTTGATTTGGCCAGAAACACTAAATCGCAGCCGTCAATCCTCACTTCGCGTACCTACATGCAAAACAATCAAACGTTTGCCTTTACCCGAGGGTATTTTTGGTGCGTCAGACCTATCATTCGGAAGCCACATATAATCTGTGCAGTGATTTTGGTTAACCCATGTTTCATCCATGTGCACGATATCATACCCTGCTTCCCTAAAAGATTTGATCTTTCTTAGATAATTACACCTATAATTAATAATAAACACTTGATCGTACAGAACTCTTCGATTATCACCTATTTTTTATAAGTATATCCAAGATCAATGAGAGTTAGAGTAAGCTTAGACTTTGATATTTTAATAGAATCTTTTATTTCCTTATATATTATTGAGACGGTCGGAGCAATTTTCCGTGAATATAAACCGTGGATTGTTCTTTTAATAACACAATGATCAAAGTCGTCAACAAATTCAGCTCTTTCTTTGGGTCTATTTGACTTACAAGGCCTCTTACCATTCATAATACGGTGCACTGAATAAAGTGTAAGACACACCCAAAGCTTTAGATGTCTTTTGATATACCCTATCAAATGAGACAATTGGCTTCTTCGTTGCATTTTCCTTACTATAAAAGGCAAACAACTTTTTTACAAACTTTTGGCATTCCGGAGATAAGTCAGACTTTTTACCCATTTTACAAAAAATGCAAAATATAACAATAATTTATGAGAGAAATGCTTGTCAGGTTCGTCTAAAGTACACGTGGCTGAGAGAAAGATTTTATAGGTAAGATACATGATGTACTGATGGCTCTTCTATAAAGTACATCTACTCCCACCCGAAAAATGACAACAAAATAGGACCAAAATATAAAATTCCATCTGAGTGCAGCCTCAGCCAAAACAATAAGAAGCATTACTGTAACATATTTAGTTAGCACTTCTAATTCTAAATGAAACTCTCGTTTATTTTGCTGTTCAAAAATCTATAGTTCACTTTTAAAAGATATTTGGATTTTTCGTTATTCTAATAAAAAAATCATTACTTTCAATACAATTAGCTTCTTGGTAAGCACATGTGTGTACTTGACAAATTAACACAACAAATAATAAGACAAGCTTAAAATAGAACCAAGTAATAAATTCCTTTTAAACCATATAGTCGTGTATGTAAATAATTGTTCATACAAAAGAAAAGGTATTTTGTTTAAACCTAATAAAGTAGATCAAGATCAAATACAAAGAACAGGATGTCTGTGTAAATCCTGTGTTCATCTTTCATTGTACATATCCCGAATGCATGCCATATATGCTGATGTCTTAGATAAAAAGGTCAAAACTTTGCAAAGCACATCCTAGTACCATAAATTAAGACCAAATAATGAGGTATAATTCGTAATTGGATAAATATTTCACCGCATGCCAACTTTTTAATCATCTTTCTTTATGATGGTTTCTTTTTAATATTTTAGGTAGAAGAAATAGTTTTTTTATATTCTTGATTGATAGTTAAGTTTTTATAGAACTGAAATGTTTTATAGACATGATTTAAAGTTTTGATTTATTGAAATTTATAGTCTCTCATAATTCTTTATAGAATGGCACTTGTATTTTATCTATAAAACATCTGTTTTAATGTATATATTGTGATGATTGTGTATTATATGTATTACAAGTGGTGAGACTTTAATAAAATATTGAATCTGAATCTTTTAAAACATTAATATTATGAAATTAAAAGACGCTTCTTTCTTAATTAGAATTTATTCTTTTTTGATGAGTAACAATAAAGTACAGAGCCCGTTAACTGACATGATAAATATTTTTATGACGTTATACGAAATAGTATTTCGCATAAACTAAATTAAAAAAAATTCTATAAACGAAATAAAAAAAAAAAATCATGTCAGAAAACGGGCTCCGTAAACTATTTCGTATAAACAAAATTAAAATTCTCATGTCAGTTACATGGCTCCACAATAAAGCAACATATTAATATGCATTTAGCTTTTCTATTTCTTTTTTTCCTTTCATATGAATTTCAAATATAAATATTTGGTGCGGACAGCAGAATCACGAACGCTCAACGATGGAAACTGGCAGAGCATCAGCATAACAAACCTGGATATTGCCGATGGCATAGTTGCCTGCAAATTCAATAAGTCATGTGAGGTAGAAATCACTAAATTAGGTCTGCGTTCAACAACATCGCAACTGTATAGCGAAATCCGTTCACGAAAATAATAAACCGAATTGTTTTCCTTTTTTCTTGGAAAATTTTACGTTCACGATTTATTGCTTATCATTGACTGTATGGAATTAATATTGATAAAGTGTCTGTGTTCAATATAATATTGTAAGTATGTGTTGCGTCGGTAGAAAAAAAGTCACAATAAATTTTTTCCACATTTACTATACCCGAAAAGTCAGAGTGTGTATAATTATTTTTGCTTTTGTTTTTGACGTTTTGTTTTGTTTTTTCTTTATTTGTTTGTGTGTTTTTTGTCTTGTTTTTGTTTTGATATTTATTCAAGACCTTGATTGAGAACCAAATTCGATTGATGTCTATGTATTCAATCCCAACTCCTTCTAATTATAAAGGAATGATTCTTAATGAGACCTTGATATATGACAACCAAAATTTGACTCATTGATATTCACCCATCTAACTCTTTCTAATTAGAAAATAATATAAAAAAAAACAAAGAATTAGCATTTACATTTAATTAATCACATCAATGATTGGAGCATTTATAAGTCATATAACAAATAACATATGAAATATATCAAATCAACGATATAATGATGAACATACAAACATTGAATATTTCCAGTTTAAAATTGTAAATGTTCATAATGTCAATTGTCTCTTAAGCACTAATATTGGTGATTGAGTCTGATGTTCCACCCAACTCCACACAAGTACTCGGCAATGGTCTTCTGGCCAGTAGTGAGGTCTCTGCATAGGTTCTGTAAACGCTCCTGGAGCTGAACATGTCTCTGTTGAGTACGCTTAGCTGGTGGATTACCGACGGCATCTTGCTGGATAATAGTATGGACAGTAGCTTCTTCCTTTTGACACCACTCGATGACACGCCATATAGACGGATGGGCATGTCCTACCAGGTTGAAGAAATTGTTGTTCCAGCCCTCGCACATGTTGTTGGTTCTGGCATCACCGTTGAATGTGGCATCATGTACGTTCCAAATGGCTGGTGAAAACATAGGTGGGCTACGTGTAAAGACCAGACGGACTGCATGATTTTGTGCTGGATTCTGCTGTCTAAGTCTACCACTGATGTAAGATGAATCAAAGTAATCTAGGAGCTCAGCTGCCTCTGGTGGGTCATCAGGGCATAGTGTTCTAAGCGGATGAATACCATTGGTCAAATCAGGTACTGGTAAAAAGGCAAGACCATCCATCATACCACAGAACACTCTGAAGTCGTCGTCGTTCTTGTAGAGAGGCACCAAACCAAGCTGCTGTATCTGTCGCCATGATGCTTGTGTCAGGTGGTAGACACAGTCCTGGTGGTTGGTGTGGCGACCAAATACAGCTGTAACTGCACGAAGAACTGCATCTTCAAAGTCTGGACATTGAAATGTAGGTTGCTGGCATGGCAGTTTAAACAATAGACTGGAAGAGTTCCCTGTAAGTATCTTGACATTTATTTGGCAGGAAAGCATATACTGCAGTGCCTGTTACATCTTTGAATGGAACCCGGATGGTGTATAGCTGTTTAAATGGGTGCGGAGGTACAGAGAAGGTACCGTCCATGAAGATGAAGAAGGTCTGGGCATTGGCTAATCTTTCCAAACTCTCTGGTGAGTAGAAGACTAACATTCTGTTTTCTGCATTCTGGCCGTTGTCGTATTGCAGGAACTGTTGGTTGTTGTTGTGTACTCCTCAGGCAATCTGACATCTGCACAGGTGGCTGGGACTGGGGAGTTGGACGCTGGTATCGAATTGTGCGTTTGGGGTTTTCTTCACGGGGCAGCAAGGCTTGGACATTGTCGTCACACTGGGACACAACCTGGGCAAAGATCTGGCTGGATTTGTCTCTGGTGTTGGTTGCCAGGTCTTTCATGGCATTTCTGGTTTTTGAGTACTTGATGCTTGTATCACTGGGAGCGTGATTGTGTGGTTGCCCAGGAACTGGATTTTCATTCTGAAGTGTAGTGCTAAGGTTTCCTCTGCATCCTATGCTTGACCGTTTAACACACTTCCACCACTGATTGGTCTTCCTGGTAGCATGTTTGGTATACATGTACCCCTGGTAACACAGCTTGGAACCACCTCTGTTGCTTGGTATATTCTCCATTTTCGTTTAATGATAGTGAAAGTTAACTGTTTCCTTTTATACAAAAAGTGAAAGAAACCATACATTTTGCTCTGAATTGACTAGGGCATGGAATACACCAGGTATGGTTTCACCATATGTTGATGTTCAACAATTTCTTTCATAATTGTATTCTTAACTATTAAAAATGACCTATGCATGTCTGTGTATAAACATTATGACAATAGCAATCAAGTGGCTTCTTTTTATAAATTACCCCTTTCCATTTAAATCATTATGGTTTGAGTCATTTATGAATTAAATACATGTAATAAATAAACAACTGGGTCTCTATTCAGGAAGAATATATTAATTACAGTATAAACAAATTAAAGATTAAGGCATTGAAATAATTTTTACAAAAAACTTTGATTATCTGAAAGATGACATTATATATGTGACTTTTTTTCCTGTGACTTTTTTCTTGTGACTTTTCATCCATGACTGTTTTCCCTACATTCTCTCCATATACATTGTTATTGTCTGTAAGTGTACTGGTATAGTGTAAACGTAAAGGGTCTCCTTTCCAATTCAAATGGACTTACACCCGACGATCACCGCTACAATTTTTTTTTATTATACTACGCCAAATTGACAAGAAAACGTAAAACGTTTCCCTTTTTATATAAACTTACAAAATAAGGAATAGAACTCTATATTTGAAAAGCCCAATTTTCATACACTTCGGTAAATTAATGACAATACCATTTATGATGAACAAAATCATATATTCTGTACAAATAATTATCTGTTTGTTCCATAATTAATTTCTACGCTTCATTGTGACATATATGACAATGCAGACTATAAAGACTCTCGTGTATATAATTTTAGGAAGCTTATACATTCCAAATAAATATAAATGTTAGGCATATTAAACCTTTTAAAAATATGTTCCACGATATAGCGTGGAAATCATCGTGGAAAAGATTAATATGTCGTGTTCACCACACATATATTAATCTCTTCCACGATGATGTCCACGCTATATCGTGTTCAAAACACATATATTAATGATTTCCACGCTATATCGTGGAAAAAACACACGTATAATAAAAGTTAACCCCTTCCACGATGATACCACCGCGGATGAAACATATCAGTTTACCTGTTCCGTCGTGTTTTCCGCGACGGGGCCATCGCGGAAAGGATTATTTTACGTGACAGAATAGTGGGAAATGTAAAAAAAACCACGCTGTTACCTCTGTAGATAAACTACTATTGAAACAAAAGAAGTTGTACGTATTGCGGGATATTCAATACGGGCCGCTTCTTTTTTTTTTAATAGTAGTGTATCTTATACTTAAAACCATTTCGCTTGAACAGTTGACTACAGAACGACAGGGATATAAATTCCTAACGGTGTATACGTGTATCACATTTCATTTCTTACATTAGCATTAGGGGAAAAGGGTGTATTTAACTTTTATAAAAAGATTTCGATGCTACATTTTTGTAACTGAAAAAAAAATGCACTCTGAAGCAGAATTTTTGTTCCAATCTCGATCTAGACACCTTTTCAAATAACATAGTTGGTACTTCATTTCATTTAAAGGGGAGCTTATTCAAAATAAATCCCAAAACGGCTAATGATAAAAAAAATTAATAGCAATAATAAATTTATATTTGTAATAAACAATCCAAAGGGAACACATTGATGATTATTTTCCAAAATTTTCCAACAAAAAATATTCTTTATCTGTATGATATATCCAGTTTAAGGAAAGGAAATCTTAATTGACCTTCCCTACAATATTTAACTCAGTAGTCCGTTAGGGGCCTTCGTGGACGTGATCGTTTGGTAGCTGGATTTACAACTACCTATGCAATCAGTACCTATCACCAATAACGTTATGAGTTCGAATCTCGCCCAGGCGATACAACATTATGTTATAAAGTTTGCCAGTGATTTGTGGCAGATCCGTATTTTTCTCTGTGCACACCGTTTTCCTCCACCAATAAAACTGACCCCCACGATATAACTGAAATTTGTTGAAAGTGGTGTTAAACACCAAACCCAGTAGTCCGTACATTTACATTTTATTTATGTTTTTTTTATTGTATAGAACGCTGGGTTTTATGTAGCTGCAATAATGTAGCTCCTGTGACAAACTTGTGTCTCGGCAGAACAGAGTTCTAACGGGCTTTTTGATTGGCTGAAACAGATTGTTCAGCCAATCAAAAAGCCCGTTAGAACTCTCTCAATTTTCAAGTCTATGGCGTTTGTGAAGGATGCAAAGGGGATTTCTTTCAAAAACAGATTTAAAGGGCATATAAATTGGCGAAAGGTAAGAAATTTTAACGTAATTTGAATGGATGAAAGTATTTAGCTAGTCAAAATGACTCGTTTACGCATGGGAAAGTATGTACACAGATGGGAAGTGGCCAACCCAACAGCTGTACGACTTCGGATTTTCACGCCGTTTAGTTTTGGTTCGTGTATGATACCTCAGCAGTTCGGAGGCCTACACTAACAATTGGGGTCTCTTTGGAACGGAAAATTACTTGACTTTCGACTGGTGAAAACATTTTTTGAAAATATTAAGGCGTTCCGAAGTTACGATCAATTTAACACGACGACTTAAAAAAATGGAAGCAAGTGAGTTCGCCCCCTTGTAGTATTATATAGTATTTTTGATTATTTTTTTTTTTTCGGACGCACCTAGCCCCTGTGCTATTTAATGGGGAAAAAAACTTAGTGTAAAGCTACATGTACCGCTGTATTTCATTGCCCCTTTCTTCAAGTTTATTTAACCTAGCATACACACATAACGAAAACAAGATTACATACATAACATTGAACCATATATATGTAAATATACAGATATACTAAAAATGTATCAGTAGACTCAGTGCCATATTAACGCATGGGCACGCTGAGCAGTTGCCCGGGGGCCCCATGAGCATAGGGATCATATGCTAATCTTTGTATGCTGTGTGGCATGTTTTTTAATGTTTAAACATTGATTTTTTTGGAAGTACTTATACAATAACTATATATTTAATTTAATCGACATTTACATTTATATTCCTGCGAATGGTTGTATAGGTAGCCGTCTCGGTGTACTGCTATGCCCGGGGTCCTATAATGCTGTTAAGACGGCCCTGAGTAGACTAGCTTTCCCCAGATTCACAAAACATATACAAAACAATGTAACCCAAGATTCATTTTTATTTAATTAAGATTTAATAAATTTAAATATTCCATCAGTTTCATCCGGTTCAAGTTTTAGATATGAAAATTTACAGGAATAGAAAATAGATTTGAGGGTTACGAGTGTTATCTGGTTTTTTTTTCACTTCATCTGTAGGCCATTATAAAAAAGTAACATTTTATTTTGTAAAAAAGAGATGTGAGGGGAACAAAAGAAACAAATCTATCATTACACCATGCACACTCAGATATTGACTATGTTTGCAAATATATAAATTTTTGCCATTTTTTTTCAAAAGTATTTCAACATCTATATGAACATCTACTGATATACCCAATACATGCAGAGACATACTTGTGTTATATGTCTCTGATACATGAATAAGTAATACATGGATATTCAATATTTTGTTTTGTACATG
Organism: Bathymodiolus brooksi; assembly: GCA_963680875.1. Taxonomy (NCBI): domain Eukaryota; kingdom Metazoa; phylum Mollusca; class Bivalvia; order Mytilida; family Modiolidae; genus Bathymodiolus; species Bathymodiolus brooksi. Next base: position 64,443,863 of record OY804586.1, on the reverse strand, counting down.
ACGCCCAGGACCAGGTACAAGATTGTGTGATACTGATAGTGATAGAAGTTGACATGGATAATTACACCATTTTACAATTGATTAGCAATCACTTCACAGAAAACTTTTTTTTATATATGAAATAAACAATTGATTAATTATCGAATCGACGACAAATTTAGTTTACTTTAATTAAATGAAGCAAAAAATTATATTGTTTTCATATTTGCCGCCGATAGAATTAACAAATATTGTTACCTCCCTTTATCGGTGCGCCGGTGTCCTATAGTAGTTTTTCCCCCTAGCCATTTCCCCCCCCGGAAAACTGACTATATAGCCATTTTCCCCCCCGGAAAAATGACTATATCATTGAACATAGCCATTTTTTCCCCCATTTTTTGACAGGGGGAAAAGTGGCTATATAGTAGAATTTCCCCCCGGAAAAATGGCTATATAGTCAATTTTCCCCCTCGTCTTAACATAAACCTGACTTCAACGTAAACTTACTCAACCAAGACCTTTAAAGTATGCAAACTCTAGGCTAGACATTACCCTACCCTTAGGCCTAATCCTCACCGAATCCCTCGGTCCAACACTATCCCTAAACCTAGGCCTTAACTTAATCCTAATTTTAAACCTTACCTTAAACCTAGCCTAATCGTAGGTCGAACTCACAACGCGAATGTGAAGGTATGGTAAACTTAAAGGCAAGTTTTCCGACGGCGAAATGAACGACCGTTTTACAGATATGGGGTTTTCGCAAGGTCACCAGTCTTGTGGGGGGAGCCCGATATTTCAATCTGGAAAATCGGCGAAACCCTGAGCTAGAGAAGGTGCCTTGAAACCTTGACACACATGAGGATCGAACCCACAACGGTGTCGACATCCTGATTGTAATGTCCAGCGCCTTGACCACTCGGCCACCTTCCTGCTTGCGAAGATGCAAAAAAAAAGACGCGAATAAGCGAGAGCCGAAAACCTGAAAAGGTTGAAACGCAAAATGGAGAAATGATTTCGATTTCGCCTCTTCGCTGTCGCAATTTAGAATTTTTGCTTTTTCGATTGTGCGTTTTCGCTTTCACAATTTCGCGTTTTAATTTCGTCTTTCAAAATCCAAAGGCAAAGTCTAACATACTATAGTCACTCTAGTTAATCTTATTTCAGTCCGTGACAAATATGCACATTTAGGTACTAATTTTCTAACTGCATAGATCGACATAGGGGTCAAACTGCAGTTTTTGACTAATTAATATCTCAAAAACTATTGCAGATAGAGGAAAATGCAGGCGACCTTCCTTCTTCAGGATCAAAAGCTCTAAAAAAAAAGTCTCCATTAGGTCGAAGTCGTTGCACTTGTTGGCTAATATTTTGAAAACTATTATAGATAGAGAAAAACTTTTGCTTGCTGAAATGTTCAGTTAATGAAGTTCTACAAAAGTCTCCATAAGGTCGAAGTTGTACGACGACCCCTTATATTAGATATTGCTCCTGAAATGTCCAATTTTGCTATTTTCGGCTTTTATCTTGAAAACTAAGAGATAGGTGTTCAATGTAAACTGCGAAATTGATCATCATGACAAGTTCTATCTGCCTGCAAATGTTCAGCAAAATCGGACTACCGGTGTTGGAGTTATGGCCCCTGAAATGTCAGTTTTTACCTATTCTTGCATTTTCGGCTATTATCTTGAAATTTATAGACGATAGAAGGTCAATCTTAATTGTAAATTTGAACAGCATGACAAGGTCTATCTTCCTGGAAACGGATTACAGGTGTTGAAGTTATTAGCCTCTGAAATGTCAGTTTTTACCGATTTTTGCATTTTTCAGCTATTCTCTATGAGCACATATTCACAAACTTATAGGGTACGGTTTGCCAGGTGAGCTATTCAGATCGTCTTGTTTGAATCTAACGTCTTTAGCACATTTGCCTCCTTTTTTTCGCAATGATAAAATAAAACTGATATATAAAAGAAATATACGTATGTCTGGAGAATATATATTTGATGAGTCAGCATGGGCATTTTAACCATCGATTGAGGTGCAGAATTTCCAAAAAATATCTTGAAATCAAATACAAGGTGTGAATCTAGCTCACAATAACATTGATTATTTGTTTATTACGTTAAATCATCGAGCGCACTCAATTTATTGTGGGCTATTATTAGGGGCCAACTTCCCACTAGTGAGATATGGACATAAAATGGGGACCCCTTAAGAATAGTAACAGATGTCCATGTTTTGCTTTTTATATGTATTATGTGATGGCCTCCGAAAAATTCTGCAGTTGAGTGTCCGTCTGTCCGTCCCCCGATGGTTTCCAGATGATACCTTTAGAACGTGTTGAAGGATTTTCTACATTTGTTTAGTACCATAAAATACAGATCAAGTTCAAATTTTAGTTTGATCGGATAATTGGTTCAAAAGTTATGGCCGTTTCAAGACTGAAAATATGCAAAACGTGGTGGGGTATCATTTAATGTCCCATTAGATGCCCTATTTTTTGCCATTCAAAGTCATTTGGATCATCCATGTACAAGCTACTTGGCTAGTAAACCCATCGACACTAATAGTCGACCAAAAGTGGCACTGGCAAGTGGTAGTAAAATTTAACAGAGCAATTAAGTTGAATATTCAAGTCATTTTCAGAGGGGGACTACTATGTAGTCATTCTTTCGGGGGGAAATCCTACTATATAGCCATTCTTCCGGGGGGAAATCCTACTATATAGCCATTTTTCCGGGGGGGAAAACTGGCTATGGGGGAAAAATGGCTCTATAACGCTCCTATAGTAGTTTTTCCCCCTAGCCATTTTTCCGGGGGGGAAACTGACTATGGGGGAAAAATGGCTCTATAACACCGGATCACTGGAGTGTTTTATTGTTTTCGAAATTGATTAAATATTGAGTACGTACACTTCGACATGAAAGTTCTAGAATGTACGCGTCAATAAATTCACAGTTGAAAACATATTAATAAAGAGCAGATAATAAAGATATATGATTTTGCTACGAGACCAATGAAAAACTTGACAGAAGACGATGATTTACAATTTTACACCATTGGCCAACAGGAATCGTCAATTTTCCGCGTTTTATCTTGTCTTAATCTCCATTGTTGGCTGTATAGTAGCTCTCGTAGCACTTTTCTTAAACAAAAACAAAATAAATCTTTCAGAAAATATCCAGTTTTTAATTCAACTTTCACTCTAAATACTAGAACTTTTCGAAATTAGTTAAGGCACTGATTGTAGTCACGTGACCATCATTTTATCAACAGAAATCCACGTTGACTCGCACAAAGTTGAAACATTTTCACTTTCGAACATGTATAAATAACTGGTTGCAATATGCATCAAATATTGTTATGTTTTAATCATTAATTTGTATTACATACCTGACCCCCCTTTTTTATTGCATGCAATCTTAGAAACAGCCTTAACACACCTGCGTACTTGCATTGTTTTCTGTATCATATTTTTCTGTTTTATCACTGTATTGTATTATTAAAGGTTATAGCGAGTGCCATTCCTAATTATGACTCGCTTGTCTTTGTGCCCATATAATTTAATTGTTTTATATTCGGACGAACGTAGTGAGGGAGAATATAAACCAAATTTATCACACAGAGATATCTAAATCCAGTTGAGATTAGACTTCCGAAGACATCTGCCTGTATAGGTTGGAGATACAGAGCAGAACATGTCTTCGGCGAGATTAAGAGATAGCACTTCTGTTTCTATTTCATTGAAACCGCTTCGGTAGTGTAATGCTTAGGGCGCTCGCCTGATTGGGTCAAACCTTAGGGCGCTCGCTTGATTGGGTTAAACCAAAGACTATAAAATTGGTATTCGTTGCTCCTCATCTATGCACGTTAATCACATGAGAGTGAAAAAGTAATTATTTTTACAGCATTTTGGAAGTATTTCACAAAGTTTTGTGAAAAATAAAAAATCGTGTCATTTGTCCTTTAAGGAGAAAGAGCAAAGACTAGTTGGGTCGGAATCAGGATAATGTGTCCTGGTGGAGCGACATGTCTACCTGAGGACTGCTGCTTCAGTGAGCTAGCTAAGGGAACTCATCCTCATTTCATTGAAAATTAACTTGTTCTCGCCATGGTATAGCCGTAAAATTGCTGCGTTAGCGTTAAACAATATTCACTCGCTCAATTTCATTGCACGGCTCATTACCAGTATACTTAGTATTTTTAGGAGGTGTTGAAATAAACACACTCAAGTAGCAACAGTTTTCTGTTTTTCAAGATGATTTATTTTTCTCCTGAATAATAACCCACTGCACAAATTCCTAAGTAAACATAAAGATGCCAAAACAGAAAGAAACAGAAAAGTTTGTGTTTTTATGTCAAAAATAGGAAATTGGTGACGAATTTCATTATATTATTGAAGGTTCATTTTTGAATTTAGAAAAACTATTAATAAAACAGATACACACAGAACCCGAATATAATAAAGTTGAAAAATATAATGACTTCCAAAAATAGAACAGAACTCACTAAACTGTGAACAAATTAAAGAGATAAATAAAGGTAGGTATACTCCAGGCTAGAATGTCATAACTATTGTAAATATTGTATCGTGTACTTCTCTATACCTTATTGTAACTTTCAACAATGCTAAAATATGTAAATAATAGTATGCCATGTTATGTCATTATATAAATTTATAAGTCTAACAAATTCGGTTTTTAGAATTATACATTTCTAAAATATGTTAAATATTTTTTTGGGAACTTTTACTAATTTCTAGTACATAAAAAAAACCAATTGCAATAGTGTTCATGATAACTGTGTTTTTGCCCACAGGCAGACTACCTCTGATAATTTTTTAATAGATTTTACTGGCCTGTAAGTGCTATTCTCATAGCCCTGCATGTATGATGATACATTTACAAGCCTGGGCTGTTGGCTTGTGGTTAACCGTGAAATATGGCCAAATGGGTATATTTTAGCCGATTTTGGCTATAAGTGTTTAGACCCTTTTCTTTTCATGTTCCCAAATACTTTAAAATTATGTGGTTTTCTAATCTTTTGGAACCGCATCGGTGGTGTAATGGTTAGCGTGCTCGCCTCGAGTGGTGTAATGGCTAGCGTGCTCGCCTCAAGTGGTGTAATGGTTAGCGTGCTCGCCTCGAGTGGTATAATGGTTAGCGTGCTCGCCTCGAGTGGTGTAATGACTACAGTGCTCGCCTCGAGTGGTGTAATGGTTAGCGTGCTCGCCTCGAGTGGTGTAATGGTTAGCGTGCTCGCCTCGAGTGGTGTAATGGTTAGCGTGCTCGCCTCGAGTGGTGTAATGGTTAGCGTGCTCGCCTCGAGTGGTGTAATGGTTAGCGTGCTCGCCTCGAGTGGTGTAATGGTTAGCATGCTCGCCTCGAGTGGTGTAATGGTTAGCGTGCTCGCCTCGAGTGGTGTAATGGTTAGCGTGCTCGCCTCGAGTGGTGTAATGGTTAGCGTGCTTGCCTCCAGTGGTGTAATGGTTAGCGTGCTCGCCTTGAGTGGTGTAATGGTTAGCGTGCTCGCCTCGAGTGGTGTAATGGTTAACGTGCTCGCCTGGAGTGGTGTAACGGTTAGTGTGCTCGCCTCGAGTGATGTAATGGATAGCATGCTCGCCTCGAGTGGTGTAATGGTTAGCGTGCTCGCCTCGAGTGGTGTAATGGTTAGCGTGCTCGCCTCGAGTGGTGTAATGGTTAGCGTGCTCGCCTCGAGTGGTGTAATGGTTAGCGTGCTGGCCTCGAGTGGTGTAATGGTTAGCGTGCTCGCATCGAGTGGTGTAATGGCTACCGTGCTCGCCTCGAGTGGTGTAATGGTTAGCGTGCTCGCCTCGAGTGGTGTAATGGTTAGCGTGCTCTCCTCGAGTGGTGTAATGGTTAACGTGCTCGCCTCGAGTGGTGTAATGGTTAGCGTGCTCGCCTCGAGTGGTGTAATGGTTAGCGTGCTCGCCTCGAGTGGTGTAATGGTTAGCGTGCTCGCCTCGAGTGGTGTAATGGTTAGCGTGCTCGCCTCGAGTGATGTAATGGTTAGCGTGCTCTCCTCGAGTGGTGTAATGGTTAACGTGCTCGCCCCGAGTGGTGTAATGGTTAGCGTGCTCGCCTCGAGTGGTGTAATGGTTAGCGTGCTGGCCTCGAGTGGTGTAATGGTTAGCGTGCTGACCTCGAGTGGTGTAATGGTTAGCGTGCTGGCCTCGAGTGGTGTAATGGTTAGCGTGCTCGCCTCGAGTGGTGTAATGGTTAGCGTGCTCGCCTCGAGTGTGGTAGATCGTGGGTTCATCGGTGGTTTAATGGTTAGCGTGCTCGCCTCGAGTGGTGTAATGGTTAGCGTGCTCGCCTCGAGTGTGGTAGATCGTGGGTTCATCGGTGGTGTAATGGTTAGTGTGCTCCCCTCGAGTATGGTAGATCGTGGGTTGATCGGTGGTTTAATGGTTAGCGTGCTCGCCTCGAGTGCGGTAGATCGTGGGTTCATCGGTGGTGTAATGGTTAGTGTGCTCGCCTCGAGTATGGTAGATCGTGGCTTCATCGGTGGTGTAATGGTTAGTGTGCTCCCCTCGAGTGTGGTAGATCGTGGGTTCATCTGTGGTGTAATTGTTAGCGTGCTCGCCTCGAGTGTGGTATATCGTGGGTTCATCGGTGGTGTAATGGTTAGTGTGCTCGCCTCGAGTGTGGTAGATCGTGGGTTGATCGGTGGTGTAATGGTTAGTGTGCTCCCCTCGAGTATGGTAGATCGTGGCTTCATCGGTGGTGTAATGGTTAGTGTGCTCCCCTCGAGTGCGGTAGATTGTGGGTTCATCGGTGGTGTAATGTTTAGCGTGCTCGCCTCGAGTGTGGTAGATCGTGGGTTCATCTGTGGTGTAATTGTTAGCGTGCTCGCCTCGAGTGTGGTAGATCGTGGGTTGATCGGTGGTGTAATGGTTAGCGTGCTCGCCTCGAGTGCGGTAGATCGTGGGTTCATCGGTAGTGTAATGATTAGTGTGCTCCCCTCGAGTGTGGTAGATCGTGGGTTCATCGGTGGTGTAATGGTTAGCGTGCTCGCCTCGAGTGCGGTAGATCGTGGGTTCATCGGTGGTGTAATGTTTAGCGTGCTCGCCTCGAGTGTGGTAGATCGTGGGTTTATCGGTGGTGTAATGGTTAGCGTGCTCGCCTCGAGTGCGGTAGATCGTGGGTTCATCGGTGGTGTAATGGTTAATGTGCTCCCCTCGAGTGTGGTAGATCGTGGGTTCATCGGTGGTGTAATGGTTAGCGTGCTCGCCTCGAGTGCGGTAGATCGTGGGTTCATCGGTGGTGTAATGGTTAGTGTGCTCCCCTCGAGTGTGGTAGATCGTGGGTTCATCGGTAGTGTAATGGTTAGCGTGCTCGCCTCGAGTGCGGTAGATCGTGGGTTCATCGGTGGTGTAATGTTTAGCGTGCTCGCCTCGAGTGTGGTAGATCGTGGGTTTATCGGTGGTGTAATGGTTAGCGTGCTCGCCTCGAGTGCGGTAGATCGTGGGTTCATCGGTGGTGTAATGGTTAATGTGCTCCCCTCGAGTGTGGTAGATCGTGGGTTCATCGGTGGTGTAATGGTTAGCGTGCTCGCCTCGAGTGCGGTAGATCGTGGGTTCATCGGTGGTGTAATGGTTAGTGTGCTCCCCTCGAGTGTGGTAGATCGTGGGTTCATCGGTAGTGTAATGGTTAGCGTGCTCGCCTCGAGTGCGGTAGATCGTGGGTTCATCGGTGGTGTAATGTTTAGCGTGCTCGCCTCGAGTGTGGTAGATCGTGGGTTTATCGGTGGTGTAATGGTTAGCGTGCTCGCCTCGAGTGTGGTAGATCGTGGGTTCATCGGTGGTGTAATGGTTAGCGTGCTCGCTTCGAGTGTGGTAGATCGTGGGTTCATCGGTGGTATAATGGTTAGCGTGCTCGCCTCGAGTGCGGTAGATCGTGGGTTCGAACCCCGGTCTGATCAAACCAAAGACTATTAACTTGGTATTTGTTGCTTCTCCGCTAAGCACGCAGCATTAAGGAGTAAGAGCAAAGACTGGTTGGCTCGGAATCAGAATAATGTGTCCGAGTGGAGTGACATTTCTATCCGCGGACTGTTGTTTCAGTGAGCTAGCACTATAAAAATCCAACTCAGTGTGTTGGTCTAGAACAAAACGGACCTCATCATCATCTCATTGAAAATTAACTTGTTCTCGCCATAATATAGCTGAAAATTTGCTGAGTTGGCGTTAAACAGCAACCACTCACTCACTCACTCACTCACTCACTCACTCACTCACTCTAATCTTTTTTGAGCGTCACCTGATGAAGTTTATTCCAAAAACGCGTCGTGCGCACTAAATTTGATATCTATTTTTGTTAAGAATTACAATTCTTGCCATAACCCCTACAGTGTTCTAATACATTATAGGCGGATATATCTCAAATAAAACAACCGCATCGGTTGTGTAATGGTTAGTGTGCTCGTCTCGAGTTACGGTAGATCGTAGATTCGAGCCTCAATCGGGTCAAACCAAAGAATATATAATTGGTATTTGTAGCTTCTCCGCTAAGCACACAGCATTAAGGAGAAAGAGCCAAGACTGTTTGACACGAAATCAGGATAATGTGTCCTAGTGGGGCGACATGTCAATCCGCAGACTGATGTTTCAGTGAGCTAGCACTATAAAAAAATCCAACTAAGCGAGTTGGTTTAGTAAAAAGAAGACCTCATCATCATTTCATTAAAAATTAACTTGTTCTCGCCATGGTATAGCTGAAAAATTACTGAGTTGGCGTTAAACAACAATCACTCACTTGCTGTTCTAATACATTGTAGGTGGATATCTCCAGTAAAACAATGGGCTATTTCTACATGATGTACATACTATCGGCACGCCACATTTGCGCCTGTTCATAGGACATTTGCGCCTCAAAGTTGCACCCTTTTGCGCCCTGACTGGTACTTCCTCCACAAGTCAAACAAAAAGTCCAGTTTATCCTTCTCAGTTCTTGACTGTGGTGCAACATCTGAAATGTGTCTATTATTGATATAGTTAACAGTTTATATTTGCAAAATTGCATCACGAAATATAAAAATAGACGCATGCGACGAATAAAATTGCGCATTGTAATGAGAGTGAAATGACTCTGATCGTACGTCTAGCATCAGATGGAGACTCTGCCCAGAGAGATGGCGGAAATCTGGACTCTTGTGTAACATAATTGTCTGTAAGGTAGTCAGCAAACTTGGTACATCGCAGGGGCGGATCCAGGGGGGCGGCGCCCCCCCCCCCCTAAAATTGGAAAAAATATGATTTTTTGGCGTAAAATCGTGATTTTTCACACGAAATACCCAAAAAAATTTCGCGCCTCCCTCCGCTCGGCACAATTTTTTTAAGTGCGCCACCCCTGCATCGTGCATCCACGGGAGCTTCTGACATTACAACTTCTACAAAAGTGTCCTCTACTTCCTTTAAGTCAAACTACCACTAGGGGTCACAGCAAGAAATTATATAAAAAGAACTGTAGAACAAATGTTAGGAAATATAGCTTCTCGCAAAGAGTTGTGGATGAGTGGAACAAAATACCAAAGAAAGTAATAGACTCGCAGACAATCAATACTTTCAAGAGCCAATTGAACAATCATTGGAAAAATCTGGATATAAAATTTTCACCAGATATCTACCAACCGGGAGATGAAAAGAATTTATTAAGAAGGGTCCAAGGGGCTGAATAGCCCACATTCCAGACCTCGGAAACAGGTAAAACAGGTAAAACAGGTATGAACACGGAAGTCCAAATATCATGATAAGCCATTTTCCAATGTCACTCTCTCTATCTTAAAAATCATCTAATTTTAAAATGTAAAATTAACTCTTGAAATGTGCTCACCCTATAATACATGTACATACAGAAAGTTGAGGCGCAAAAGGGTTCTATGAATCTTCCATGAAAATACAGGTAAGGTAAAATACGAGGCGCAAAAGGGTTAGTAATAAGAGGCGGACATGTCCTTTCACACATTAGAAAAACAGGCACATGAAGGAAGTTTGTTTAATATAAAGATGTACAGGTGAAGGAACAACATGTTATTTAACACATTAAACATACATTTGTCACTATGATGTAATACTTAACATGTATAATACATCACATCTTAGTTTTTTACGGGTTAAGATGTTTTTGTGTATTCCGTTTGCAGAAAATTTGACTATTAAAGATTGATTGATGGATTTGAACGAGATAAGTAGAAGGTGTTGAATATTTGACAAGACAAGAATGACTCAGGTTAGTAATACTATAGTTGTGAAGATTTTGATATTTATTTCATTTTGGGTTTGTCAGTAGTGTAGGATTATGGTGTTTAACGCCACTCTCGACAATATTTCAGTTATATCGTGGTGGTCAGTTTTATTGGTGGAGGACACCGGAGAAAACCACCGACCTGTCGTAACTCACTTAGAAACTTGATCACATATGTGACATGATCAGGGGTGGATCCAGGGGGGGGGCGCACCCGGCGCGCGCCCCCCCTAAAATTGGAAAAAATTTGATTTTTTTGGCGTAAAATCGTGATTTTTCAGACGAAATACCCCAAAAATTTTCCCGCCTCCCTCCGCTCGGCGCATTTTTTTAAGTGCGTCCCCCCTAACTTGAAATCCTGGATCCGCCCCTGATGATGTTATATCGAATATATCCATTTTGATGTTATATTTTTTATAAAGTATATATAATTTAAGAAATTACTGCTAACGGTAAATATCGACCTGTAAAAATATATTTATATTAATTGGGATTAAAGGTGTTTAATATAATCTCATTTAAACTAGATGTTTAATTGCTGTCCACCTTTTGTAATATATTGAGATACAGCAGTGATATATAAGAAACTAGAGGCTCAGTGGGCTGAGCCTGTGTCGCTCACCTTTCATTCTGCTTTGAGGAAACTCAACTTGATACAGAACCTTCCATAGGTGCTTCCCACCAAGTTTCGGTTCATTTGGCTAAGTAGTTACAGAGAAGATTTTTAGAAATTGACCAATCAGAAACAAGAATGGCCTGTGGCGGCCATGTTTATTAACGGATGGGAACTAAATGCACAATCTTTATAGATGACCTTCAAAGGATGCTTCCTACCAAGTTTTGATTCATTTGGCAAAGCGGTTTCAGAGAAGAAGATTTTTCAGAAATCAACCAATCGGTAACAAGAATTGCCTGTGGCGGCCATGTTTGTTAACGGATTGGAAATAAATGAGCAAATGTTATAGAGGACCTTCCAAGGATGCTTCCTACCACATTTCGATTCATTTGGCCAAGCAGTTACAGAGAAGAAGATTCTTTAGAAATCAACCAATCAGAAAGAAGAATGGCCTGTGGCGGCTATGTTTGTCAACGGATCGGGATGAAATGAGCAATCTGCCATAGATGTTTCCTACCTAGTTTCGGTTCATTTGGCAAAGCGGTTTCAGAGGAGAAGACTTTTAAAAATCGGCCAATCACAAACAAGAATTGCCTATGCGGCCATGTTTGTTAACGGATCGGAACTAAATGAGCAATCTTTATAGAGGACCTTCCAAGGATGCTTCCTACCAAGTTTCGATTCATTTGGCAAAGCGGTTTTAGAAGAGACGATTTTTTAGAAATCAACCAATCAGAAACAATAATTGTCTGTGGCGGCCATGTTTGTTAACGGATCGGAACTAAATAAGCAATCTTTATAGAGGAACTTCCAAGGATGCTTCTTACCAAGTTTCGATTCATTTGGCCAAGCGGTTTCAGAGGAGAAGATTTTTTTAGAAATCAACCAATCAGAAGCAAAAATTGCCTGTGGCGGCCATGTTTGTTAACGGATCGGGACGAAATGAGCAATCTTTATAGAGGACCTGCCATAGATGCTTCCTACCAAGTTTCGGTTGATTTGGCCAAGCGGTTTCAGAGGAGAAGATTTTTTTAGAAATTAACCAACCAGAAACAAGAATTGCCTGTGGCGGCCATGTTTGTTAATGGATCGAGACGAAATAGCAATCTTTATAGAGGACCTGCCATAGATGCCTCCTACCAAGTTTCGGTTCATTTGGCCAAGCGGTTTCAGAGGAGAAGATTTTTTTAGAAATTAACCAACCAGAAACAAGAATTGCCTGTGGCGGCCATGTTTGTTAATGGATTGGGACGAAATGAGCAATCTTTATAGAGGATCTGCCATAGATGCCTCCTACCAAGTTTCGATTCATTTGGCCAAGCGGTTTCAGAGGAGAAGATTTTTAAAAATTGGCCAACCAGAAACAATAATTGCCTATGGTGGCCATGTTTGTTAATGGATCGGGAAAAATGAGCAATCTTTAGAGAGGACCTTCCATAGATGCTTCCTACCAAGTTTCACTTCATTTGGCTAAGGGGTTTCAGAGGAGAAGATTAAAATGTGAAAAGTTAAAGGACGACAGACGACGGACGCCAAGTGATGGCAAAAGCTCACATTGCCTTTGGCAAGGTGAGCTGAAAGGGGTGTGCAATTCAAGATCTATTTCTAATTACAGGGTAGATTGTGTTTAATGTTTTTTTTTTCAACAATAGCCCAGTTAGGTACCGGTATATCATGGCTGTCTGTTTTATTGGCGGATGAAACCGACGTTCCCTGAGAAAATCTGATTTGTCACATTTCTAAAAATAAGTTTAATACAGTTGAACCTCATTATCTCATACTCATCTGAACACTCAAAGTATACATTTAGTCTGTTTGTAGTAGTTTTTATAGCAAATTTTCTTGAATAAGTTCAAAGTAAAGTAAAGAAATTTAGGTCTAGGTTTTAAAATATAAAAAGAGCTCTTCATATTCCCACACAATATCAAAAACCAATTGCTTTCAAAAACCTTTGTTTAACTTATCACATTATACTGTCTTTGTAACACGGCTTGTGTCTTATAAGCTGTTACTCATCTTTATAGTTTTCTGTGTTGTGTTTTGTTTGTTTTCGTCCTGTGTCGTGTATGCCCAATGTTGCCAGTGTCTCTGGATTGTCTTTGTTTTCGTCCTGTGTCGTGTGTGCCCAATGTTGCCAGTGTCTCTGGATTGTCCTGTGTCGTGTGTGCCCAATGTTGCCAGTGTCTCTGGATTGTCTTTGTCTTGTGTCCTGTGTCGTGTGTGCCCAATGTTGCCAGTGTCTCTGGATTGTCCTGTGTCGTGTGTACCCAATGTTGCCAGTGTCTCTGGATTGTCCTGTGTCATGTGTACCCAATGTTGCCAGTGTCTCTGGATTGTCTTTGTTTTCGTCCTGTGTCGTGTGTGCCCAATGTTACCAGTGTCTCTGGATTGTCCTGTGTCGTGTGTGCCCAATGTTGCCAGTGTCTCTGGATTGTCCTGTGTCGTGTGTGCCCATTGTTGCCAGTGTCTGGATTGTCCTGTGTCGTGTGTGCCCAATGTTGCCAGTGTCTCTGGATTGTTCTGTGTCGTGTGTGCCCATTGTTGCCAGTGTCTCTGGATTGTCCTGTGTCGTGTGTGCCCAATGTTGCCAGTGTCTCTGGATTGTCTTTGTTTTCGTCCTGTGTCGTGTGTGCCCAATGTTACCAGTGTCTCTGGATTGTCCTGTGTCGTGTGTGCCCAATGTTGCCAGTGTCTCTGGATTGTCCTGTGTCGTGTGTGCCCATTGTTGCCAGTGTCTGGATTGTCCTGTGTCGTGTGTGCCCAATGTTGCCAGTGTCTCTGGATTGTTCTGTGTCGTGTGTGCCCATTGTTGCCAGTGTCTCTGGATTGTCCTGTGTCGTGTGTGCCCAATGTTGCCAGTGTCTCTGGATTGTCCTGTGTCGTGTGTGCCCAATGTTGCCAGTGTCTCTGGATTGTCCTGTGTCGTGTGTGCCCAATGTTGCCAGTGTCTCTGGATTGTCCTGTGTCGTGTGTGCCCATTGTTGCCAGTGTCTCTGGATTGTCCTGTGTCGTGTGTGCCCATTGTTGCCAGTGTCTCTGGATTGTCCTGTGTCGTGTGTACCCAATGTTGCCAGTGTCTCTGGATTGTCCTGTGTCGTGTGTGCCCAATGTTTCCAGTGTCTCTGGATTGTCCTGTGTCGTGTGTGCCCATTGTTGCCAGTGTCTCTGGATTGTCCTGTGTCGTGTGTACCCAATGTTGCCAGTGTCTCTGGATTGTCCTGTGTCGTGTGTTCCCAATGTTGCCAGTGTCTCTGGATTGTCCTGTGTCGTGTGTTCCCAATGTTGCCAGTGTCTCTGGATTGTCCTGTGCCGTGTGCGCCCAATGTTGCCAGTGTCTCTGGATTGTCCTGTGTCGTGTGTGCCCAATGTTGCCAGTGTCTCTGGATTGTCCTGTGTCGTGTGTGCCCATTGTTGCCAGTGTCTCTGGATTGTCCTGTGTCGTGTGTGCCCAATGTTGCCAGTGTCTCTGGATTGTTCTGTGTCGTGTGTGCCCAATGTTGCCAGTGTCTCTGGATTGTCCTGTGTCGTGTGTGCCCAATGTTGCCAGTGTCTCTGGATTGTCCTGTGTCGTGTGTGCCCAATGTTGCCAGTGTCTGGATTGTCCTGTGTCGTGTGTGCCCAATGTTGCCAGTGTCTCTGGATTGTCCTGTGTCGTGTGTGCCCAATGTTGCCAGTGTCTCTGGATTGTCCTGTGTCGTGTGTGCCCAATGTTGCCAGTGTCTCTGGATTGTCCTGTGTCGTGTGTGCCCAATGTTGCCAGTGTCTCTGGATTGTCCTGTGTCGTGTGTGCCCAATGTTGCCACTGTCTCTGGATTGTCCTGTGTCGTGTGTGCCCAATGTTGCCAGTGTCTCTGGATTGTCCTGTGTCGTGTGTGCCCAATGTTGCCAGTGTCTCTGGATTGACCAATCTTGATTGTCCCTTCGGTTTTCTGTAACGTTTGTTTGAATAAAGTATTTTCTCTATAAGCTTTTTCCGTTTGCATTTAATAACTGAAGCCAATAGCTATTGGATGATTTAAGTGACGTTATTGAAAGTTGGCAATAAGTCAAGTACACCCAAGACAGTAATGTTTGTGACCGATTTATTTACTGATAAATCATACATTTTGTATTTTTAACATATCATTTGCATTTTATTAGGAAAAAGGAGTGATATTTTGATAGATATTAATATTGCCTATTATAATTAAAACAATAATCTTTAGAATTCCAAGTAAAATGATTTGGACAAGTGTAGTTTGGATGGTTGAAAGGTCAGGTCACACTGAGCAAACAAAACAAAAAAAGATAGTTGACTCCAGTGAATGCTTGCACGTGGCACCTATATATAGATAACTACATAGTGTTAATGATAAACATTTTAATTATTTGTCTTTCCAATCTTTTGACTTAGAATTACCTGATGAAGTTTATTCCAGAAACGTGTTGTTCCGTTTAAACTAGACAACAACGATATTACTGAAATAGTTGTGAAAGTGGCGTTAAACACCATATCCCTAACTCACTAAATTAGATAAATCTAGCTATATAGTCCACGTATGTTCATGTTTGTATATGTATATATATCCATGTTTGTATGTTTGTTTTATGCCGTCAACCCTATAAGGGTATAAAAGAGGCATAGCCAGAAATGATAGGTGATTTGCTTATTTGCATATTCAAAATGGCGGCTCAAAGATAATTTGGATTTTAACATATAGTTGAACGGGAAACTTTCTGTTAGCTTGGGCCGGACAAATTTCCGGGATAGAAAATCAAACTATGCACCGGTTTGAACAATATCTCAAAATATTACAGCTGTACCATGAAAACTCAAGGTTCCCACCCAGTTTCAAATTTTGAAGCGTAAGCACCATTCAAAAGCATTGAGAAGAAGTGAAAAAATGCATCCTGCACGGCTTTCAAGACCTTAAAGCACTTTTCTTGCAATCCCCATTCTAGTTGCCGGGACAAATTCGGTCAGTTCCGGTAACATTGTTGAGGAATCTTTCTTCGATAAATATTTTGCTGAAAAATTAAAGGTTCCCACGATAATTTAAAAGAGGGCTTAACAATTTTTTTTTTACCTTTCTAGTAAAGATTCATGCAAAAAAATCTACTATTTCGTAAAACGGCTTCTTCTGCTAGACATAGCATTATTTGAGTAAGCACCGCATTCCATTGTAAATGTAAATAAAAAATTAAAAAAAGGCTCCACAAGGGTATTTTTTTTTATTTCGACAAAACAACAGAAGAAGTAACTATAATACAATGTCAATTGGTAACAATACTGCCGATATATAAAGTTCAAAAAATTTAACAATATATATACTAAACGATTTCAATGACATACTAATACTTATGTGGGGCAGAAATTGAAAAAAAATGCACATTATATTTTTATTTACATATTTTTATTTCGTGGAAAAAAAGGGGGGGGGGGGCAGTGCATTAAATATATTTTCGATCTTTTACACACATCATCGGATTCCTAATAAACATATGATGACAACTAATTTTGATACGATCACAAATAATTATGAAGTTATAATGAAAATTGTGACTTTTTGTCCTGTGACTTTTTGTTCTATTTTTACAATATTTGAAGTTGTGACTTTTTGTCTGTGACTTTTTGTCCGTGACTTTTTGTCCTGTGACTTTCTGTACTACATTCTAAAAGAGCATTAATAAAGTATATAATCATAATGACATTTTAAGGAGACGTGAACTATTTTCATTTTAGCTAAACTTCAACATAGCCAGACCTGATATTCTCAAGGGAATAAATAAGCTGTTCAATATAACAAGTTTTCATTATTACAGATTTGATTATAAGTTAACTACGCTGTATGGACATTTTTATAAAGCGGCGCCTCACCGTGGTCTATTTACTCACATGTCACACAACAATAAAGATGTAGAATTAATTAATTACATGAAGTAACTGTAATGTACATAGCATGTCACTTTATAATAGTATATGTCACATGATATACCAGAAATTAATTAAATCTTGTCAGTTTTATTGTTATATAGTGTCATTATCTCACTGTCAAATGGTCGTGCTCTGTTACCAGTACTTGTTGGTATTTAGGGATATTGTTCTGGGAGTATCGATACTCTGCCGGGGATTGATCAATATCATGATTTGTGTTATAAATTTGTTCTGATTGGCTTGTCAGTCTTGATTAGTGGTAACTTGAATAATACTGCACCCTCTATCGGCACATTCGCTGGATAATGTAGCGACCAGCGAGAGCGTAATATAACGACTGGATTATTCGGGTTAGATTAGTGGTAGGTTATTGTGAATTTGATTTCATTGTATTTATATGATTACTTTAGAACTAGAGATATAATAATAAAATATTTATAGCATGATAATACACAGATTGACAGAACAAAATTTTAATACAAAATTTCTGAACAATAATTGTCTAACCCATCTGACCACAAAATGGAAAACCTTAGTATTTTGATTCCACACTTTGTTAAATTACATCTTTATTCCGGTGGAAATTGATTTTTCAATGGATGAAAAATAGGTTTGAATTATCAAGATTTATAAACAATCGTATGATTTTAAATAATTAAATATATTATAAATAACAGGACATCAAACTTGACGTTCTGGTTCATTCAGCCTATGCCAACATTTAAAAAAATACATATAAAAACGTAAGAAAGATTGTTGGCATAGGTTGAATAGGTTAATTGTTATATAAACATGATTAGTCACGTTTAATTAGTGTAAAATCGGGGAGATGTCAATGTACTTTAAGTCCACAATTAATTTTTAATGTAATGTTGTCTTGTTTTTGTGTGAGTATTGAGTGAATAAAGTAAGTAGGAAGTAAGTATTTAAAATCATATTTTATGGAAATAACAAACAAACAATCAGTATATCAGCACATATATTTAATATCAAACTTTATAAAAATAATTAGGATATTATTATATGCACATATATTTTAACATCAATCATGAAAATAAAATAGGATATTATAAGCATATATATTTTTATATCATACATCATGAAAATAAATTAGGATATTATAAGCACAGATATTTTTTTTTATCATACTTCATGAACATAAATTAGATATTATAGGCACAGATATTTTTTTTTATCATACTTCATGAACATAAATTAGATATTATAGGCACAGATATTTTTTTTTATCATACTTCATGAACATAAATTAGATATTATAGGCACAGATATTTTTTTTTATCATACTTCATGAACATAAATTAGATATTATAGGCACAGATATTTTTTTTTATCATACTTCATGAACATAAATTAGATATTATAGGCACAGATATTTTTTTTTATCATACTTCATGAAAATAAATAAAAGATATTATAGGCACAGATATTTTTTTTTATCATACTTTATCAAAATAAACAAAAACACAATCACATTACAAATTGCTAAAAATACAATTGTCTTAGATTTTGGATAACAATGTTCGATTTAGAAATCACTCCAAATGCAGTAAGTGTGATGTTGCGTCGGCATAGTATTTTAACAGACTTATTCTTATATTTTTAGATTGGTTTTTATTTTATTTTTTTTTTAAGAATTGTTTATTTAAATTATTCTAAAATTTTATATTTTCATCTTTTTTATTTACAGATTTTTGTGTAATTTTACCAGATTTTTATTTTATATATTAATTTTTACGAAAATAATTTTTTTTTATTGAAGTTATTAAATTTTAACAGACTTATTCTTATATTTTTAGATTGTTTTTTGTTTTTAATAATTGTTTATTTAAATTATTCTAAAATTTTATATTTTCATCTTTTTTATTTACAGATTTTTGTGTAATTTTACCAGATTTTTATTTTATCAAGGATTTAAATGTATAGTATAAATCCTTGATTTTATATATAAATTTTTACAAAAGTTTAATTATTTTTTTTTTCAAGTTATTAAATTTTAACAGACTTATTCTTATATTTTTAGATTGTTTTTTGTTTTGTTTTGTTTTTTTTAATAATTAATTTCACTTTTGAGACCTGCATTTCCAAATTTACTTATCTGTAACTGCCACTAATTGTTATATTAATACCTGTGATATAATGTTTGTTGGCATACCCCACACACACCACATTTATGTTCTAATAAAATCTGGTGACAAAACATGAACTCTAACTCTCACAGTTTTTCTACATTAATACTGGTTGTCATGTTCATCTTTTTCTCAAGAAATAAATTTTGTAAACCTTTGAAATTACATGTCTGGGGGGAATTTTGTAGTTGTTGAAATATCACTGAAGTTGTTAGGTGTAGCCCTCCATTGTTTAGGATAATTTATGTTTGTTTACTAGGATGAAAAAACCCATCAAATTTATAAAAAAAAATGCCATCCTTATTTCATTATATTAATGAGATTTTGTAAAGGATTATTTAAATAATGTATTTGTTACATAGTAAACAGTATGCAGGTGTGTCTGTCTGATGACAACAGGTATATTTTTTTCGTGAATATTTGTGATTTTTGTAGAAATTGTTTCTTGTAGGTTATTATTTTTGGATGGTTTAATATTAATATTGGTATACATGTTACTATTGATTGAAAAAGCATACAGCGAATTGTAGAACTGAGTCAATTGGATGTTGTGTACAGTCTGCAGCGAATTGTAGAACTGAGTCAATTGGATGTTGTGTACAGTCTGCAGCGAATTGTAGAACTGAGTCAATTGGATGTTGTGTACAGTCTGCAGCGAATTGTAGAACTGAGTCAATTGGATGTTGTGTACAGTCTGCAGCGAATTGTAGAACTGAGTCAATTGGATGTTGTGAACAGTCTGCATTTCAAGGTTTACTTCATACAACATTATGTGATAGTTTGAGGGAGGTTACAGGATTTTCACTAGGTACTCAGGGCTGTCGTGGTCGTGATCATATGGTAGTTGAATTTAACACCACTAGCGTTGTGAGTTCAAACCCCGCTCAGGCGAGGTGTACTCGATACAACATTATGTGATAAAGTTTGTAAGTGACTTGCGACAGGTCAGTGGTTTTCTCCGGGTCCTTCGGTTTCCTCCACCAACAAAACTGACCACCACAATATAATTGAAATTTTGTTGAAAATGGCGTTAAACACCATCAAAATTTACAAACAAACTCTAGGTACTCAGGTTTAACACCCTTAACTATTTAAATATACATAAATATAAACACTAACTATTATAGAGAAAATATTTTATTTGTATGATTGAATAATGCCAATAAAAAAACCCTGATGTTATTAGCAAAGCTCTCTCCAGCTTAAACTTGATTGAGTCGCATCCAATACTAAATTTTTATGATTTCATGAAATCCAGTGTAATATATGCACATCATTTGATTCTTGAGGAAAAATAAATGCCCCCCCCCCCTCCCCTTCAGTATATATCATATTTATGGTTGTTCAATATCCCCCTCCCCCTCAGTATATATCATATTTATGGTTGTTCAATAAAGGTTAGAACTTTGAGGCTAAAGTAAATCAGTGATATCACAATATTGTAGAGTAATAAAAAAAAACTGTATTATTAATTACATATTTATTTTAATCAAATTTGATAGCTTTTTTATGTGAATAAGTCACAGGAAGCTTGCTCTTGTAACATATCACTCCTGACAGTAATAAGGTCATGGCCAATCAGAGAGCCAACTGCCTCCTTCCGTAAACCATCTGTTATCATAGTCATGAGTATGTTTTTAACAGTGATGTGTAGACTTATCACAACAAACTTGTGTGTAAAAGAGTAAAACATCTGTCTGTATCTCTGGAATGTTTATTCGCCCAGATGCTTCATTCATCTTCATGAACTTTGACATTGATGATAAGAAAATTTGTTGGGAAGTGGCAGGAATTTATATGAGGACTTAATTTGTGCTAAATGTAAAGAGAATTAAGACAGAATCTGTCAGGTTTGTTTTCTTATGAAATACATAACTTATAAGTTTTGACGAAGTTTAAGAGAAAATTCTTATAATATTTAATAGTACATTAATCTGAAAATATTCAATTTAATGTTCTACAATTAGCACATTTGAAATATTTTTGAATCACATTGACAGTAGATAATAATTTACTTGAAAATAAGTTTCCAAATGCAGGCCTTTCAATAAGGATGGTACCGGGTAATTTTACCCACTTAGTCTTAAAATGGTTATTGCCATATTGGTACCTCCTGATTTTAAAGAATGTTGTATCAGATATTCATGAAAAATGTTCAAATTTTAATTAGTACTGTCTGTAAATAGTGAAGTACTGGCTACACTTTAAAAATATTGAAAGCCCTGCAAAAATGTTAATATTGTTTAAGTTTATAAATGACAACAAATAATTTTTGTGAAATAGTTATTTACAACGTTTTCATTCCATGTAGCTTATTTAAGGAATAATTTTTTTGTAAGGGAAAATGATTTATACTTTCTAATAGTAATTTCAACAAAACTACCTGGTTACTAGACTTGCTACATGACGTCCCTTTCTTATTAATAATTAAAACTGCAATGAAAGTTCAAATCTTGACTGACACTATGTATTTACTAACAATCTTTTCTCAACAATTGGATATTAATCAAGATTTCAATTTTCATACCAACCATTTATTTAAAGGGGCAACATTGTATTTATAAGAAAGGGACTTGTAGTCTGCCTGGTTACTTGTTGTCTGCCTGGTTACTTGTAGTCTCCATGGTTACTTGTAGTCTGCCTGGTTACTTGTAGTCTGCCTGGTTACTTGTAGTCTGCCTGGTTACTTGTATGATGAATTATCATATGTACCTTCAATAGATCGACCTGCACAAAATATCATGCCCAAAAAACGAGGATCACTTCTCACGAAAAGCGTATAGATCGACCTGCACATTCATTTAAGTGGCCTTTAAGGAATTTAATTTTCGTTATAAGGGACTTGCAGGTCTACATCAATGACACCCATCCAATGGTGGGTCCCTAATCAAATGTGGTTGTGGGGGTGATGTGATAAAAGATCTACATGTATCAGTGCATCACCAATTAGATAATGGTGGGTTCCTAATGTGGTTGTGAGGGTGAGGTGACAAAAGAACTACTTGTATCAGTGCATCACCAATTAAATAATGGTGGGTCCCTAATGTGGTTGTGAGGGTGAGGTGACGAAAGATCTGCTTGTATCAGCTCATCACCAATTAGATAATGGTGGGTCCCTAATGTGGTTGTGAGGGTGAGGTGACAAAAGAACTACATGTATCAGTGCATCACCAATTAAATAATGGTGGGTCCCTAATGTGGTTGTGAGGGTGAGGTGACAAAAGAACTACTTGTATCAGTGCATCACCAATTAAATAATGGTGGGTCCCTAATGTGGTTGTGAGGGTGAGGTGACGAAAGATCTGCTTGTATCAGCTCATCACCAATTAGATAATGGTGGGTCCCTAATGTGGTATAACTACGACTGTAATTTATCCAGTAAATAAGACCCAACACTAGGAAATGTAGTGCCTTTGGATCAGACAATATCTTAAATTGCTTTTCATGCTTGTTTATAAATCTACAATGTCTGCTAAAACTAATGATGATCTCTGGTATTAATACTGGTTTAAGACTAATTATATCTGGTCAGAATGCATGTTATCTATGAAGTTTCAAGATCCTTAGTATACAATGACAAAAGTCGAACCATCTGATCTGTTTATAGTGTTTATACAATAAGATAAATTCCTTTCACTAAAGTGCTACAATTCCCTTCACTAAAGTGCTACACCAGATAAGTTGAATTTTTATCAGCGGAGCTTTAATCAATGAGTGATTGGTGTCTCTTCTGGGGCTGTTGTTGTCATGATCATATTGTACAGGTAATTGGATTTATAACTACCTATGCAATCAGTGCCTATCACCAATAACGTTTTGAGTTCAAATCCAGCTCATGGTGAGGTGTACTCGATACAACTTTATGTGATAAAGTCTGTCAGTGATTTGCAGCAGGTCTGTGGTTTTCTCCGGGTGCTCTGGTTTCCTCTACCAATGAAACTGACCACCACATTATACCTGAAATATTGTTGAAAGTGGCATTAAACACCATAACCCCTACCCCACGATTTCTCGTCTAGTCATCCAAGATAGTCTCCACTGCAGATGTAGTTTCAATTTTCATTAAAAAAAGACTGAAAATATTCAATTGTGTATTGAAATAATCATTGGAATGAATTAGAAGGTTTTTATGTTTTTTTTTGTCTGTATTAGAAATATAAGATAAATGTGTCCAGTATTGACTACATAACATTTGTTTGGAATTTGAATAAAAAGCTTTTTCTCAGAAACTACAAACTTGATGGAACTAAAACTGTGCAACTGAATAATCAGGTGAATGAACATGAATAAGACAGTCTTTAGTTTACATTCAAGTTAGTTTTTTCAAATATTTGAAAAAAATCCACCTTCCTAGTTACATGTACCTACTTCAAAAATTGTATGCAGCCGTAAGTGATAAAACTTACCAATTGCTTGCCCATGGTCGGTGGTTCTCTCTGGGTACTCCGGCTTCTTCCCCCACTAGAACTGGTCGCCATGATATAGCTGAAATATTGCTGAAAGTGGTGTTAAACACAATAAATCAATCAATCAATCAAAAATTGTATGTAACTGGGTTGCATAAAGCAAACCTGTATTTTCTTAAGGAAATAATAAAGCAACAATCATAATATGATTTATAGGGTCATCAGAGGTCATGGTTTCTATAGATATTTTTGTATATGTCATCCTTGTATGAATAAAGTTAAAGTTTATAGTCATTTAGTTGTTTACCTGACTATAAGATAATTAATTACATTATTACCTGTAATTATTTACAGTCCAGGTGCTCCAGGTGATAGCATTTGTAATTAATGACTATAATTTTCTGGGTACAAATGTAATACAGAATAGTAAGCCTTGATTCAATTCAAAGCTTTATTTAGAGTCAATATAAATCATACATATACCACAAGCTCTAATGAGCTTTTAAAATCGACTATGGTATATATAACAACACATACAATCATGCATACAAACATATTAAATAAAAACATACATCAATTTATGCAATTCAATATAGACACAAGTTACAGAAGCAGATATCAACTGAACAAAAGCAAGCTAAAAATAAGAGGCTCATGCATTTAAGCAACAACAGAAAATAATAAAATAATAAAAATATTTAAACGCATTAAAATTTAGAAATAAAGTTGAGTTTAATACTAGTAAACAGTTACAGAAAATATACAAGAAAGTCATTACACTGTTCTAATCCTGTTTAGCAAACTACAAAATATAAAAACAATGCAATTATTAAATTGTTTATGTAAATAAATAAATATTTATATAAACAATGAATTTATCATTAGTAATTTTTTGGTATTTTCCTGAACTAACCTGTCTTACTAGTTACTGGTTTTTCTCGACAACTAAAATGTGTGCCAAAATATATTTAAATACCTTGACAACTAAAATGCACTCCAAAATATATTTAAATACCTTGACAACTAAACTGCGCTCCAAAATATATTTAATACAACTAAAATGCACTCCAAAATATATTTAAATACCTTGACAACTAAAATGTGCTCCAAAATATATTTAAATACCTTGACAACTAAAATGTGCTCCAAAATATATTTAAATACCTTGACAACTAAAATGCACTCCAAAATATATTTAAATACCTTGACAACTAAAATGTGCTCCAAAATATATTTAAATACCTTGACAACTAAAATGCACTCCAAAATATACTTACCTTGACACACTTGTGATTACATTCTGAGAAAAAATGTAATGGTATCTGCCTTATCTTAAGCATGAGTAAGATTTGATGGTGTGAAGCCCCATTATGTGCCAGAATGATGAGTTATATGAAATTCCCCCTGCCAAGTTTATGAATCATTTATTGATCAAAAGCTTTGATGAAAAATAGTAAGGCTTATTATCTTTTTAACTAACTGTACTTCTTACTGTTCAACCCTTTTTGATATAATGATTTTTTTTTATAGTTTGGATGCATTTCTGTTAGTTCTTTTATAAGTATACATTATCACATCAGATTTCATAGTTATGTGTATAAATATTAAATGCTGAAAATTAATGTAAATAAATAGATACATAATTTTTTGTCATTTCTTTGAATTAAAAATAAGAGGGGAATGTCCTAGAGGTAATTTTACGAGGGAGACTTCCAGACATGATTGTATGAGGGGGATGTCCTCGATGTAATTATCTGAGGTGATTGGATAAATGGTTTACCTTTTCTTAGGGCTATCACTGGTCACTAAAGTTGTGAATTTGATTGTCACTTATATCAACCAATAAAACTGACCGCCACAATATATAAGTGGTGTTAAACACTTATTTTACCCACAATCCTACAATCTAAAATTTTTGTTGGAAAATTTGGTCCAAGGTAAAAAGAATTGAACTTTTGATACCCATATTCCTCCATCATATATTTTGTATTTTGGTATGTAGAATTAATACATACTATGATAATGATAATAATAATAATAATAATAATAATAATAATAATAATAATAATAATTTCTTTATTTATAGAGGGTTACACAGTTAGTTAATAATTAATCTTCCCTGAGGTTCTCATTGACTTATTAAAACATACAAAATGATACATTGTAAACCACAACCAAAGCATTTCTCAAAAAAGTGATTTGTTTCTAAAGGTGTGAATTTTTGATATAAAGCATAAGGGCTGTTTTAAAAAAAATGGCTCCAACATGTGAAAAAGATGTCCAAATTAAACTCACTCCTCAAAAATTTCTGCTGATAATTTTCAATGTTGTATACATTGAAGTAAATGAAACAAGAAAGAAACTATGAACAGATAAGCAATAAATTTTTAAGAACCTTTTATTGAACACAAATTGGCATAAAAAACATGTAAAACACATACTTATTCTATATCAGTTAAACAGTTTTTAGTCTCAATTATTTTGTATAATGGTTTCTCAAACAATGCAACTGATATAAATGACTTTTTGTGCAAAATATTGGGTTATTGGTAGTTGTAGTTTTTCTTAAAAGCTATTTTTTATGAAAAATTCTCAATATTTTTGTCCAATTTACATGATAAAGTTTTTATTATCAAAATAATAACGAATATGTTTACTTAAGACAGCAAAATTTTCAAACTTTAAAGATAAGTAGCCATTTGTGAAAAAAAAATCGCATTAATTCTTTGAACGATCACAAAATAATTGGTTGTAGAAAAAACATTTTGTCTATTTTTGTTGCACTCCTGACATTTTATAATAAAGAAAAAAAAGAAGAAAATATCACATTTTAAAATGCCAACATTGAACAGTGATGTTACTGTTAACTCATACAATAATTTTTACCTGTTTCAATGAAATATTTGTACAGAAATGACAGTATTTGGAAATTTGTAACAATTTTTTGCCATACCACTTCTTTAATACCCAGTTTTAGCAGCAATATTTTTAATACAAACATGTACCACTCTAATATATTAGATAAATCATAAAGAAATAATTAGAATATTTTTATTGGCTAGAAAAGGCAATTTATTATAGATTATCATTATTTTATCAATGGTACTATTTTATCAGGAGATGTTGCACTCCTGACATTATATTGCCATCAAGAAAAAGAAGAGTTATTAACTTAAAAACAATTAACAGGGGGAAAAATCAGTTGGTGTTCTTTCAAGCATTAGTTTTACCAAGTTTAAATGATAATTGTTTCTTAAAGTAACATTTTTCTAGTTATTTGTAACTTGCTTACAGCCATACTTCTCGAAAATTCCAACTTATTGTCAGAGAATGTCTCTAGTATTAATACCTAATAGATATTAAAGCATGAGACCATTTAAAATGAACAAAAATGCTTTATTACATAAAATTAAAAGCACATAAAATGCTATTGGCACTTTTAATTTTTTCAAACATTATTCTAAACTTGACAGAATCTCATTTTATTTAAATCATCCATATAAAAAGCTATAATTTAGACTGTGTAGAAGATCATTTAAAACTAGTTGCACTCCTGACATGATTCAAATGCTTCTGTGAGAGATATTTTATATATCTCAAACAGGTAAATGGGTTTTTTCTGTTCTCTTGGTCTCTCTCTGTAGAAATAGAAAGACAAATGTGATATTAGTTACATTTAAAAGCAAATATGTCTAAGAAAATATCAAATGTTGCACTCCTGACATTTGACTGAGGGTGCTGCCTTTAATGTGACATTCCTGGCCTTGCTACTGATTTTAGTGTATCCTTTAACTATGGTTTTGAAGCAGCAATGATGTATTAAGATTTATTTATACCCCATATCTTTGAAAACTAAAAGACAACATTTCTACAATGTAATTTAGGAAAACTTGCATAAATGTTTGTTGCACTCCTGACTAGGTACATCTTTTTTACAAAGCCATATTTTTATGCAATGATAAATGTGAAGCATGATCTATTTCTATCTTAAAGTACGGTATGTCAACATATCAACGTTTGTGATGAAATAGATTTTGATAACATATTGTTTGATTTAGCACTGTGGTAGGTTGTTGAAAATTAAGGATTTTTTAAAGTGTCACTAAAAAGGGTTGCACTCCTGACAATTTGACATGTTTTTTGGACATATTTTTTTTGTTATTCTAGATATCTTAAAGATTGTTTGCAGTAACAAACATCAAATCATTACAGATCTTTTGAACTATTTAGATCCAATAAAATCATAAAAATGAGTAAATTAGGCAGCTATAGCAGTGGGAGCCATTTTTTTTTTAAAGTGCCCATAACAGAAAATGTCCTATATTAGAAAGAAATGTTAAAAAAAAAAATGCCAAAAAAACAGATTTTAAAATTTTTAATATTGTTAATATAGAAATTTGGCTGATTCAAGTTAAAACAGCAGCCTCAATCTGTGTTAACTATGATATTAGTGCTAGATTGCTAGGTGACTGACATATTGTGTTGCTATGTAAATATAAACATGCTGACTTAGGTATTTATCTGAAGAACTTTTATCCTTAAAAGATAGTTTGTGTAGATTATAGGTTTCTTGGTACTTCAGTACAGATCCATCATGTAAAAATCTGCCAATGTGATGTAAATATATATATGTTTATTATTATAGTACAGTGTACATATGTTTATTAATATAGTACAGTGTACATATGTTTATTATTATAGTAATGTACATATGTTTAATATTATAGTACAGTGTACATATGTTTATTATTATAGTACAGTGTACATATGTTTAATATTATAGTACAGTGTACATATGTTTATTATTATAGTACAGTGTACATATGTTTAATATTATAGTACAGTGTACATATGTTTAATATTATAATACAGTGTACATATGTTTATTATAATAGTACAGTGTACATATGTTTATTATTATAATACAAGATTTCACAAGATTTTATTGATAACACTCAGACACATAAATGTGTTACATGAGGACATAACATATATACAGTGTTACATGGCGAAATGATCATATATTATCAAAAACATTAAAACATACCAGCAATTTTCTTTATGAACAATGATAACCTTTTATAAACTTCTACATTACAAAAAGATAGGAGACCATTCATTTTAACAATGCTAGGATAAGTAACATAATACCTAGGTAAATATATACGTCTCATGTTTACTAAATATTCATTACAACAAACAAATAACAAGTGGAACTCATCACCAATTGATGGTCCACACAAAGTACAAAACCTCTCATCTTTCGGAATATTATACCACTGCTCAGTTTCTATTGGAATTCGTAAATTTGACGCCCTTAATTTTGTCATCCAAGTTCTAGTTTTCTCGTTTAATCTCACTAAATAATTTTCTAATCCAAAGTCTTTTTTGAAAGAGCCATAAAATTGTCCTCGAGATGAATTTTCAATGTCATTATACCATGAACTGACAAACTGATCTATTAAAATTTGGTTAAGATATGCTTTATCACAATATCCAACCTGATTTATAACAATATATCCTAAGCCAGCTCTATTTAATATAGATTCTATATAATTAATCCACTTGAAATTATTCTGACCCTGATTTTTTAAACATAACATCAACCTGTATAAGGAACTACTCAATTTTGTTTCGTTATTCACAAGTTTACACCAATATGAAATCATACGAAGTTTTACTCGAATTTCCAAAGGAAATCTACCTAATTCCCCATAAACGATAAAATTTGGAGTAGTATTTCTAACTTTTAAAATTCGTTTACAAAATTTAAGATGAATCTGTTCTAATATTTTTAAATTCTCATATCCCCAAACTTCAGAACCATATAAAAGTATTGGTTCAATCATAGAATCAAACAATTTTAATTGTAAGTCGACAGGTATGCTTTCGTTCCTGATAGTCTTATAAATAAAATGTAGGGACCTTTGAGCCTGATCTACAAGTTTCTTTTTTGTATCAAAAAAGGTACCATTATATTTAAAAATAATACCTAGATATGAAAATTTTTCTACAACTTCTAACTGTTTGTCTTGTAATATAAATGAATAATTAAGATTCTTCTTTTTGCTAAAAACCATAACCTTTGTTTTGTTAATATTTGCATCCAATTTCCACAAATCACAATACAACTGAAAGATATTTAGCGATTGTTGCATACCCTCCTTTGTTTCAGACATTAAAACAGTGTCATCAGCATATAATATGATAAATAATTCAAACAACATATGCAATTCATTATAAAACCGTTCTTTTAGCTTTTCTAAAGGAACACCATCTAAAGTCTTAAAGAAGTCTTCTAAATCATTTAGAAAAACTGAGAATAAAAAAGAAGATAAATTTTCACCTTGTCTTACACCTGTAAGACAAGGGAAAAAATCAGACTGACATTCTTTATACTTAACACAAGATTTAATACCCTGGTACATATTAAATATTACTTTAAAACACTTTCCTTTAATATTACTAAATTGAAGTTTTTTCCACAGGTCAGGTCTACTGACCGTATCAAAAGCCTTCCGAAAGTCTATGAAGGTACAAAATAGTTTCTTTCCGAACGAAAAATACAACTCTATGAGGACATGTAGTACAAAAATATTGTCTATTGTAGAGTATCCTTTTCGAAAGCCCGCTTGATTTTCGTGTATAAGTGTGACCTCATTTGCAAAAAAATTGAGTCTAGTGTTAACAATGGATGTAAACAATTTACCTAAGCAACTAATTAACGTTATAGCTCTAAAATTGTCTGGATCTGTTGGACATCCTTTGTTTTTATAAACTGGTATAATTATTCCAGTTGTCCAAGTTTCTGGTATAATACCTGTATCAAGAACAACATTAAACAATTTGGTATAAATAGATACTAAAAACGGCGGAGAATTTTTAAAAAATTCATTAATTAATTTGTCACTACCCGGCGCTTTATTATTTTTCAAACCTTTTATTGCATCTAAAACCTCCTTTTCTGTAATTATCCCATTCAACATTTCGTTATACATAGGGTCATTACAGACTTCGTCAATATTGATATCACTATATTCCTCTTCACAAAAATTTAAATTCTTAAAATATTCAAAGAATGTATCAATATCAACAGGTGGGGTTTCTTTTCTATTACCAGAATATTTTTTCAAAGTCTTCCAGAATCCTTTCGTATCATATTTTGACAGTGCTCTCAGTTCAGATGCACATTTTTCTTTATATTTTTGATAACTTGTATTTAAAGTCTTACGGTATTCTTTTGCTTTTATATTCATTGTATTTTTATTTGCACCTGATTTCACTCTATTATATGAGAGTCTTGCCATATTAAACTGATTTCGTTTTTCTTTACATAGTTTATCATACCACGGTTTCTGATCACAGTTCGGAGCAACATTCTTTATTTTACCCTTGCCCTGTAATTTCTGGGCAGTATCTAAAAGTACATGACCTATGTCAGTAACTAGACCGTTCAACTGATCAGTTGTAATTGTGTTTTTATCAATATCACTTAATTGACCGTCAATGTGTTGTAGTGTGTCGTCATTGGATAATATATGGACAAAATCGTCTGTTTTACGGTAATCCCATCTAATGTGAGTATCTTGATTTTTCAATTTGTTATTGTCGTTGTGAATACTATTACACTTATTAGGTGTATTAAATAACAATGTAAAACTAAGTCTACAGTGGACATCTGAAAAACATAGGGTTAAAGTCTTCAACTTTAAAATAACTAATGAAATCAAACATGCTAGGATGTACAATTAAATAATCAACTAGACTAGAGTCTTTACATGTATTACGACCAATAGATCTATCTGTAAATATTCTACCATTACAAATAAAAAGACCACATCTTTTACAACATTCTAATAAAAGATTACCATATTTATTGACTCTACCTTTATCACAACTATACCTTTGCAAAGGAATATTTTTTTTTTCTAATATAAGATAAGCAAAAATATTTTCCTGACTAATATCATCAACTTGCAAAATTTCAAGTAAATTTTCGTCTGGTATAACGAAATCACTTCCTATAGAAGTTCTGGAATTAAAATCTCCAATAAGAGCGACATTTTTAGAGAAATTTGAATGTGTGATAAGTTCATCTTCTAACTGTAAGAAGGCTTCATCAGAAGAATATGGGGAAAACTCTGGGGGAATGTAAACACATCCCAATATAACATTTTTACTTTTATCCGAGATATCATTTAATATTTCTACCCATTGTACAAATTCAGAATCAGATTGAATAAATTTCAAAAAATTTGACAATATTTTTTTATAAATAATAATAATGCCACCCGATTTCTTTTTAAATTTTTTTCTATGCTTTGCATAACATGCATATTCATTTGGAAGTTTGATATTGTCGTATTCGTCAGTTTTTGTTTCAACTAGTACAAGTATATCATAGTTATTTATTAATGTTTCGAAATCTGGATTTAGTAATTTTGAACTGATACCACAAACATTAAGGTAAGTTATATTAAGTTTATTTACATTTAAATTTGAATGTCTACGATTGTCTGATGTGTTGTCCTAGCTATGCCTGGCGTTTGCTGGATTTGGACGCTCAACACGGGTTTCATCGTACGGACGACCATTTACAAAAATCTGGTCATATACCAATGATGCGCGCATACCACGTCTCTGGAGCTCCTTCATTTTCGGATAAAGGTTTTGTCGCCGATTTATAATTTCCGTCGGATACTGCTGGTTAACTGTATAACGAGTCTTTTCCTTAAGTTTCACAGGAACAACTTTCCTTACACGTTCGTGGTCTTTGTAGTGCGTAAAGCGGGCAATAATATTGCGGGGTTTGCCATCATTCCTTTTCCTTAAACGGTGCACGTTTTGGAAGTTAATTTGATCTGCATCAGGTATCTCAAGTTCAGTTTTAATAAACTCCTTTAAAACAGCTTCAGTTTCTTCCTCATAATCAAGTGCTGTCTGTTCTATTCCACCAAAAATTAAATTATACTTCATAGTATGAGTTTGCATTTTCAAGTGATCCTCTCTTATTTGTTTTTTTTCTGTTTCAATATTTTGGGCGTAATTTTCAAGTAAAGTCATCCTGTCGGCAATTTCATGATGATGTGTTTCTTCTTTGTCTAAAATTTCAGAGTGCACTTTTTGGGTAGTTTTTACATTTTCAATTTCTTGATAAATGTTTGTTATACTTTTCTCGATTTTATCAAACCTTTCATCAATTTTTTGGTCAAGTTTTGAGAGTTTTTCACAAACTACAACATCAATGCGTTCCAACCTTTGGTTAATAATGTTTATTGTGGAAACAAGCATCTCCATAGAAATATTTGGACGAGCATTATCATGTGGGTAAGGATACGTAGGTAAAGGAGCAGACTGTGACGGCAGAGGTTGATATCCAGGGGGATGAAGTACTGGAACAGGAACAGTTACATAACTAGTGTTAGAGTTAAGAATCGGTGGTGCCTGTGGGTTCAAAACTGGATTGATACAATCAAATGTCTGATTCATATTATTCATAGGATTTTGTTGATAAGGCCCTGCTAACGGTAATCTCTGACATGTGTTCATTGGAGTACTAGTATATAAAGTTTCATGAGCTTGGTTTAACAAATTTGAAAAACTTTGTTGTTGTTGTTGTTGTTGATTGGGCGATGCCATATTTGTTATTGTTTTGGTCGGTGGAGTCAAACCTGTTGTACTGTTATTACTCCTATTCCTCTTATTATTTTTCCCCATTTAACTGTTGAATATGAAAAATGTTCTTTTCCGTAACAATATTCACAAAAGTTCAAGCACATTTTCATCTAAAACATACTTAAATTGAGAATTCCTTAGGACCTACACAAACACTGTCTTACTCATTCTGCCATTTTTTTTTAATACAGTGTACATATGTTGTTTATTATCATAGTACAGTGTACATATGTTTATTATTATAGTACAGTGTACATATGTTTATTATTATAGTACAGTGTACATATGTTTATTATTATAGTACAGTTTACATATGTTTATTATTATAGTACAGTGTACATATGTTTATTATTATAGTACAGTGTACATATGTTTATTATTATAGTACAGTGTGCATATGTTTATTATTATAGTACAGTGTACATATGTTTATTATTATAGTACAGTGTACATATGTTTATTATTATAGTACAGTGTACATATGTGTATTATTATAGTACAGTACATATGTTTATTATTATAGTACAGTGTACATATGTTTATTAATATAGTACAGTGTACATATGTTTATTATTATAATACAATGTACATATGTTTATTATTATAGTACAGTGTACATATGTTTATTATTATAATACAATGTACATATGTTTATTATTATAATACAATGTACATATGTTTATTATTATAGTACAGTGCACATATGTTTATTATTATAATACAATGTACATATGTTTATTATTATGATACAATGTACATATGTTTATTATTATAGTACAGTGTACATATGTTTATTATTATAGTACAGTGTACATATGTTTATTAATATAGTACAGTGTACATATGTTTAATATTATAGTACAGTGTACATATGTTTATTAATATAGTATAATGTACATATGTTTAATATTATAGTACAGTGTACATATGTTTATTATAATAGTATAATGTACACATGTTTAATATTATAGTACAGTGTACATATGTTTATTATAATAGTACAGTGTACATATGTTTATTATTATAGTACAATGTACATATGTTTAATATTATAGTACAGCGTACATATGTTTAATATTAAAGTACAGTGTACATATGTTTAATATTATAGTACAGTGTACATATATTTAATATTATAGTACAGTGTACATATGTTTAATATTATAGTACAGCGTACATATGTTTAATATTAAAGTACAGTGTACATATGTTTAATATTATAGTACAGTGTACATATATTTAATATTATAGTACAGTGTACATATGTTTAATATTATAGTACAGTGTACATATGTTTGATATTATAGTACAGTGTACTATAATGTACACTCCATTTTCAAACTTCAAAATATGTGTGTCCCCAATTGTGGGATTCTACTTCTTTTTACTGTTCTGAAGAACTTTTGTTTAGGAACAAGTGAATAACTATAGTCAAGGGATATAATCGATATCTATTTCTGATTAATTATAGCAATTACCCCCCCCCCACCCCCAAAGAAAAAGAATAAAGGAATCCAGAGTCCTTTTCATTATCAAATCTTATACAAATTTCACTGCAATACACAAATTATTTGCAGTTTTTCTTCATTATTTTTAAATGATTTTGATTTGTGATTTGA
Organism: Bathymodiolus brooksi; assembly: GCA_963680875.1. Lineage (NCBI taxonomy): Eukaryota > Metazoa > Mollusca > Bivalvia > Mytilida > Modiolidae > Bathymodiolus > Bathymodiolus brooksi. The sequence goes on along the minus strand of OY804586.1, from coordinate 64,409,242 downwards.
TATTTTTAGATAAACTCATGAGTTATTACACAAACCTGAATTTGAATGTCACAATAATTGATAGATAACTGAAATTTGAGCATGGAAACAGTAAATCTGCAGAAAACATGTGATTTAAGGCTACAAATGCAAGCTTTGAGGCCAAATAACCTTTTCTTTTTGTTTGTCGGTTTTGGAAACTTGCCCCACCCCCACCCCCCCACCTCCACCTCCTATGCCTCTGGTATTATTATACTGTGAAACATAGCAAAATATTTTAAATTAGATATAGTATTAACATTATATTGATAAGGTGTTTACACTTTCAGTTTGTTGACATGATTTGTCCATTAAAGTGAATCACTCATGTGGATATGGGTTGTTACCCTTCAGTGTTACGACCCACTCTTACTAATCTCTACTGTATACAACAATAGGTTATTACTATAAATACTGACCTTATAAGTAATGCTATAATACATTGGAATTCTTTGATCCAGGTCTAAATTACATAATTGTAAATGTTTGTTGTTTATCAACTCACAATTTTGAATCTCAATATCTACAAGTCAGGGTAGGTAGATTTTTTTTTTTTTTTAATCTCATCCCTGGTTTTTAGTGGGGTTCATGTTACTCGATCTTTAGTTTTATGCACCTAGGTTGGCATGTGCTTAGGGAATAAATTGGCTTTAATCCGTCCCTGACTGTCAATAGTTATACAAAGGTTTTACAATCTCATCCATGAAGGACAATAAAAGCAATAAGCTTTGTATTTACTCATAACAGATCATTATGTGATCTCATGTGAGAAGTCTATAAGTATATAAATACATGTACATAAATGTTTACTTATCACAGCAGGAGTGTTGACCTACATGTATGTAAGACTTTATAGTGGTATATCTACACATCTCTATAGAACTAATGGTGTGTCTGTATCATGTCTACAGGGGTCACAATGATTTATTGTACCACCAGATGTATGTAGCAAAGGGGTAATTAAACAAAGATAGAGATTTTAAAACTATTTATGTGTTATAAAGTCTTAATGTCTTCAAGGCAAAAAGTGGTGAATTTTGTGGATATAGATGTGTTAGATTAGACTCTATAAGAGGTAAATATTTTCTTTTTGAATTAGATACATTTTTAATTCATACATATTTTGTTGGCACATTTACTATTTATATTGATTTGATAGAATCTGTTGTTGACATAAATGTTTAGTAATAATTACAATTCATTTTATGAATACATGTATATATTGTATATATTTGTACAATTCATACTGTTGGTAATTGAAACTTTTCTTGAGTCCTAGAGGCTGGAGGGGCTGACTCCAGAGTGACAGTCCTTGAGGATGGAGAGACTATCCCCAGAGTGACAGTCCTTGAGGGTGGACGAGCTAACTCCAGAGTGAAGTCCTTGATAGTGGAGGGGCTAACTCCAGAATGACAGTCCTTGAGGATGGAGGGGCTTACTCCAGAGTGACAGTCCTTGAGGGTGGAGGGGCTAACTCCAGAGTGACAGTCCTTGAGGGTGGAGGGGCTAACTCCAGAGTGAAGTCCTCGAGGGTGGAGGGGCTAACTCCAGAGTGACAGTCCTTGAGGATGGAGGGGCTTACTCCAGAGTGACAGTCCTTGAGGGTGGAGGGGCTAACTCCAGAGTGACAGTCCTTGAGGGTGGAGGGGCTAACTCCAGAGTGAAGTCCTCGAGGGTGGAGGGGCTAACTCCAGAGTGACAGTCCTTGAGGATGGAGGGGCTTACTCCAGAGTGACAGTCCTTGAGGGTGGAGGGGCTAACTCCAGAATGACAGTCCTTGAGGGTGGAGGGGCTAACTCCAGAGTGACAGTCCTTGAGGGTGGAGGGACTGACCCCAGACTGACAGTCCTTGAGGGGGGGGGACTAACTCCAGAGTGACAGTCCTTGAGGGTGGAGGGGTTAACTCCAGAGTGACAGTCCTTGAGGGTGGAGAGGTTAACTCCAGAGTGACAGTCCTTGAGGGTGGAGGGGCTAACTCCAGTGACAGTCCTTGAGGGTGGAGGGGCTAACTCCAGTGACAGTCCTTGAGGGTGGAGGGGCTGACTCCAGAGTGACAGTCCTTGCGAGTGGAGGGGCTAACTCCAGAGTGACAGCCCTTGAAGGTGGAGGAACTGACTCGAGTGACATACCTTGAGGGTGGAAGTGCTAACTCCAGAGTGACAGTCCTTGAGGGTGGAGGGACTAACTCCAGAGTGACAGTCCTTGAGGGTAGAGGGGCTAACTCCAGAGTGACAGTCCTTGAGGGTGGAGGGGCTAACTCTAGAGTGACAGTCCTTGAGGGTAGAGGGGATAACTCCAGAGTGAATGTCCTTGGGAGTGGAGGCTGATTCTTAGAGTGACAAGTTTGGAATTGTCCTGTTTTAGTATGAGTGGAGAACTTGGTGTATTGCCTATACAAATAATTATCTTTTTTTCTGTCATAGATACATTTTTTAATGTATCTTAAATGATAAAGTGATTAATGAAAATGATATGGATGTATATCACCATAGCAACCAAGTACACTGTGTAGTGCTTACCAGTAATATTTCATTAAATCTAATTAAAAAGTGACTAAACCAATTGACTGTAGGTTAAGTAATGGGTGTGTAGTTCAGGTTGGGATAGTACTAATATTATACTACCCATTGTTATGACAAAGTCAGTGTTCAGCTTGACCAATAAATGACTCATATCTGTACTAAGATCACATTCTCATTATTATTCAAGCTTTCAAGTGCTAAATAACAGAACCAGTTGAAAATGTTCATTTTTCAAATATTTTATAAATGACCAGCATTTTGTTTTTAACTATAAGGGCGGGAGTCATTGATTTTATCATTGATAATGTAAGTGTGTGTACTATGTAGTTGTTACATTGCAACAGGATTTTTCTGGCTGTCGTCCAAACTACCGGTACATGATATTTCAAGATTGTTAATCTTGCTACTGTTTGAAATGTAAATAACGACCTCTTGACCTATGTCGCCTATAAATTTTACATAATCTTAAGTCTCGTTTGAATATCTGTATCTTATTACTGAGTGGTTTCTTCATGTACTGGTTGTAAGTCACAGTGAACAAATCTAGGATAATTTGACAGTTTGTGTGTTTAATATTTTTAGCTCACCGAAGGGTCAGATGAGCTATTGCTACCACTGGGCGTCCGTCGTCCGTCTGTCGTTAGCTTTTTGCATTTTAATCAACTCCTCTAAAACCATTGGGTCAATTTGAACCAAACTTTGGTGGAATGGTCCTTGGGTGGTCCCCTTTCAGAATTGTATCCATCAATCCCCCTGCCAACCAAGATGGCTGTCGTTACTAAAAATAGAAAATTCGGCAAAAAATCACTTAAAAATTATCTTCTCTGAAACTGCCGGGCCAATTGGGCCCAAACTATGGTGGAATGAAAAATAGAAAATTCAGCAAAAAATCACTGAAAAATTATCTCGTCTGAAACTACTGGGCCAATTGAGCCCAAAATATGGTGGAATGGTCTTTAGGTGGTCATCTTTCAGAATTGTGTCCGACGACCCCGGCCACCAACTAAGATGACCACTGTTACTAAAAATAGAAAATTCAGCAAAAAATCACTTAAAAATTATCTCCTCTAACTTTCGGGTACAGAACGTTTATTTTTTGTCTGATTTTGATGCAGTTTTTTCTTTAGATTCCTTATTAAATTATCTTTCAGTAGTATGTCAACGGATATGACTACAGAATCTTCCATATACTTAGCAATAATTATGGCTTTTCTTTTTTTGGGGCCAACTTTGAACCAGGTGAGCGATTACAGGCTCCTAGGAGCCTCTAGTTTTTTTTATACCAAAATCAGAATTTTATTTCTAAGCAATACTATGTACAATACCGGTGTTAATGAAATATTTGCACAAAATGTAAGCTGCATTGGTGGTGTAATGGTTTGCATGCTCATCTCAAGTGCAGTAGTTTATGGGTTCCAGCTCTGGTCAAACTAAAGACTATAATATTTGCTGCTATTCCCCTAAACATGCAGCATCAAGGAGAAAGAACAAGGACTGATTGACTCACAATCAGGATAACATGTCTGAGTGAAGCAACATGTCTACTGACAGACTGTTGTTTCAGACTGTTGTTTCAGTGAACTAGCATACTGACAGACTGTTGTTTCAGTGAGCTAGCATACTGGCAGACTTGTTTCAGTGAGCTAGCATACTGGCAGACTGTTGTTTCAGTGAGCTAGCATACTGGCAGACTGTTGTTTCAGTGAGCTAGCATACTGGCAGACAGTTGTTTCAGTGAGCTAGCACTATAAAAATCCAACTAAGCGTGTTGGTGTAGTACAAAGCAGACATCATTATCATCTCATCGAATGTAACTTGTTCTTGCCATAATATAGCTGAAAATTCATGCATTTGGTGTTAAACAACAATCACTCACTCACTCACAAAATTTAGTGTTTAATAAGATATTCATTCTACAACTAAATGGTGATAATTTGATTGAATTTCATGGTTATTTAAAGTCTATTTGACCTGAATCTGTCTTTAATTAACAGATCTACTTATAGCATATGTAAGAGATGTTGAGAAAATCTTCAATTTTATGCTTATTTACAGAACACTGCACCATAGTTACAATTATTAATTTTTCCTTGCAGAATTGATGAAAAACCACTTCTTCTATTACACAGAATCTACAGGTGTGATAAATTAAAATATTGAATCAGGTATGTAATTATTACAGTTAGATATTTATTATAAGTAAATACAATCAAATGTGACTCTTCGATGAAAATTTGTATTTTATTTCTAAAAGGAGCCCATATTCCGAAATTTCAGATTTATGGAAGGCATACATGTATTTAATTTTTATTTTTCATCCAATTTTGATGGGTTTTTTTGTTTGAATCGGTTGAGTTGAGAGCTTCCGGTAATATGTTGGCGAATTTCTGTTAAATCACTTATGGTTTCAAAGATAATCTCAACCAAAAGTGGCCAACTGAATTGCCAAAGTCTTAAATTTGAACTTATTTATTTTTCATCCAATTTATCTGAACTTTATTCAAATAGATTTGGAGTACCCATACCTATAAATTGAAGCCACCTGGTTTATAACATATATTCAGTGAATTTACTTATTGCTCAAATGGTTGTGTTGCACATAATTATGCTAGTGTATGTTCCACGGTCACTACCCATTTAACATTACTAAGTAACTGTCAGGTGTATTTAACTGCAATATTAATTTCTTTCTGTATGTAAAATGAGATTTTTATTATTTATTTCATTTTTTTTTTTGTGGAATAAACATATCAATTTTCTAGGCTTGGCAGAAATAAAATCTTTGTTGTTTACTCATCTGTTCATTATGTTATCACCCCACCATATAACTGAAAACAGAAATACTGCTAATGTTGACATTAAATACCAACCAGTCAACCAGTCATTACGTAATCTTTAGTTTTATGTGTATGTTTTGTAGATGGTTGTTTATCCTTTTTCTTTTGACCATTGTGTTGTCTGTCCTTCATCGATTTATGGATTCTGATTACCACTTTGATATCTTCAAACTCTTCATGTTTTTGAAAAGTTGATAGTAACTTGAGTTTAGAGAGTTTTGATAGAAAACTAAGGAGACCGTGTAATAAAGTTGATAGTAACTTGAGTTTAGAGAGTTTTGATAGAAAACTAAGGAGACCGTGATGTGTAATAAAGTTGATATTAACTTCAGTTCAGAGAGTTTTGATAGAAAACTAAGGAGATTGTGTAATATTTATACCTGTAACAACAATAGACTTCTACATGATTTATTGTCATACTTTGTAGTTATATAAACCATAAAACCATGTGGCAATTATAAATTAATACTTTTATTGTATTTCAACATGAATATTGACCATTTAAAATAGAAATATAAAAAAATGTCAAACCAATTAGTAATATTATCAATATATAAGGCTGGGCGACCAGTATTTAATGCCACTTTCAACAATTTAAACAAAATTATATTGTGGCTGTTAGTTTTATTGTCACAGAGGAGGATGTCAGGGAAAATCACAGTGGTACTGGCAAAATTTAGTCACTGACTATTGTATCACATGAAGTTGTTATGTGTACATATTACCAGGCCCTATGAGAGGGGGGTTCTGCCGGTACATCGGTCCAAGGTCCAGAGATCCAAGAAGAACCCTGGGAGGGCCCCATAGCTTTAGCCATAGATGTTTTATTTTTTTTATTTTTTTTTTTTTATAGTATTTTCAACTATTTTTAGTTTATTTAGAAAAATGATTTTGTGAAATTCACTTAATAACGTTTGTCACTGCTTTGTATAAATGTTATCTGTACATTCTGCTGTTAGGAAATAAAGCATTTATGGAAATTAACCAGTGTTTTAATGGACCTGAAATCCTCAATTTTGAGAGAAGTCTCAGCCTGTCCCCAAGGCCCCAAAACAGTCTTGTTCCGCCTTGCAAAATTTTTCTTGGAGGCCCTGCATATCACAATCGACCAGTATTGAACTGACAACTTTAGAAGTGAGAGGTACACAGCGTCAGACACAGCATTATAAACTGTTAGATCTGATTTTGAAAACAAAACAATTGAAACTAGTACTGGTATGAATATAAACTACTCCTCTGCTAAATGTCACACTACTGAGTATAAAAATAATAATAACAGAAGCCAACAGAAATATAAGTCCTGTCATGGGACAGGCACAAAAGTGTGGCAGAACAATACATTAATTAAAAAATACACTTTATTTAAGTTCACATTGATTTAAAATCACAAGTCACAGAATTTTACATTTTTATTGAGTTGAAAATGATGGAAATCAAGTCATACTGTCATTGGCAATATTTATGTTTGGTTGAACCATTATGTTTAGAGGAGTTTGTGATCTTTAGTTTTATGTGTATGTTTTGTAGATCGTTGTTTGTCCTTTTTCTTTTTGGTCATTGTGTTGTCTGTCCTGCTTCGATTTACAGATTCTGAATACCTCTTTGGTATCTTCAAACTCTTCTTACCGTTATAAATTCAAAGCAGTCATTATGTTTCAACAGCCTGAACAACTTTTTCATCACTTTATAACAATATCATACAGACTAAGTAAGTTCTGATATTATTATTACATGTGGTTCTGTTAATTATTACATTAGTTACATCAAGAGAAGAGAAGCCAAATGTTCTACTTAATACTGTTTGTTTCTGATTGAAATGATAAAAACATTGATCAAAGTGCTGGCATTCTTTATGTGCTGGTTCTTTATGTTAAAATGTGTTTATCACTTCTGTTGGTTATGCAGGCTGGTAGAGACTTGAGAATTATATTTTTATAGATAAAAATCAAAATTTGTTAGAAATGCATCATAAATATGTAATAATGATTTTTTTTAAATGTTGGCATATTATTATTTTTTTTTTTTTTAACAATATTTTTTTTTTAACAATATTTTTTTATTAGAAAATAATCAGAATATACAGTACATCAAACATAGTAAATACAGACAGGATTCAGAAACAAGCAATTATTGCTTTTATAGATCTGTCAATTCTATAGTATAATAAAAATTATTGATAGTAATTCCTGCAAGAAATATTTTTTATTTTTTATTTGGCTATGAGAAACTATAACCCCTCTAAACATAATGGTTCATTCAACCTATGCCAACATTTAAAAAAAAGATTGTTGGCATAGGTTGAATAGGTTAATTGTTATATAAACATGACTAGTCATGTTTAATTAGTGTAAAATCCGGGGAGATGTCAATGTACTCCAAGTCCACAATTAATTTTTAATGAATAAAGTAAGTAGAAAGTAAGTATTTAAAATCATATTTTATGGAAATAACAAACAAAAAATCAGTATATCAGCACATATATTTAATATCAAACTTTATAATATAAAAATAATTAGGATATATTTTAACATCAATCATTTTGAAAATAAAATAGGATATTATAAGCATATATATTTTTATATCATACATCATGAAAATAAATTAGGATATTACAAGCACATATTTTTTTTTATCATACTTCATGAAAATAAATAAAAGATATTATAGGCACAGATATTTTTTTTATCATACTTTATCAAAATAACCAAAAACAATCAGTATGCACAATCACATTACAAATTGCTAAAAATACAATTGTCTTAGATTTTGGAAAACAATGTTCGATTTAGAAATCATAGAAATTATGATAATTCTAAATTTATAAATAAATATTGTTAAAAACTTTTGAATTTAGATTTTAAGAAAATTGATTAATTGCATGAGTATCATATAATATATCAAATTCATACGTTTTAAAAAGAATTATTCTAAAAAAAATTATTTTCATCTTTTTTATTTAAAGATTTTTGTGTAATTTTACCAGATTTTTATTTTATATATAAATTTTAACAAAAGTTTAATTATTTTTTTTTGAAGTTATTAAATTTTAACAGACTTATTCTTATATTTTTAGATTGTTTTTTGTTTTTGCTTTTTTAATAATTGTTTATTTAAATTATTCTAAAATTTTATATTTTCATCTTTTTTATTTACAGATTTTTGTGGAATTTTACCAGATTTTTATTTTATATATAAATGTTTACAAAAGTTTAATTTTTTTTTTCAAGTTATTAAATTTTAACAGACTTATTTTTAGATTGTTTTTTGTTTTGTTTTGTTCTTTTAAAATAATAAATTTCACTTTTGAGACCTGCATTTCCAATGTTACTTACCTGTAACTGTCATTAATTGCCATATAAACACCTGTAATATAATGTTTGTTGGCATACCTTGAATATGATATTTCAAAATGTTGGCATAGGTTGAAGACACCATTTAATTACTATAAAACTTCTGTCAGATTATGACAATGCTTTCAAACTTTCAGATTTGTTTTTTCACATTTTTGATTACCTGAAAATCAATAAAATTCCTGTGAGAATTTTTTATTACAGCAGTATATTTACTTTGAGAGTACCTGATGAAGGTTTTCCAGAAATGTGTCGTGCACACTAAATTTGATATCTATATGTTTTTATTACACTTCAATTTGTAGTGATAAATTCATTGACATTTAATATGCAATATTTCAATATAATTTTACGAAATAAAAAAAAATCACCTATCCTATCTGATACAATATACATGTACCTAGGAATAATTTCAAGTTTATAGACTACTGTATTTTGTACTAAGAAGAATTTAATTTAAATTACTTTGAATCTTTTATAGATCAATTAATTATCCTGGAATACACACATATATATTATTGTTAATTTATTATCCTGGAATACACACATATATATTATTGTTATTTTATTGACTTTTCACACTCAATTTAGGGTATTATAAGTTATCTACGTGTCGACCCGTGGGCATTGAGATTGTACCACCCTGAAGCACTTCTGTATAGCCTGAGGCGAAGCCGAAGACTGTACAGTGGTGCTGAAGGGTGGTACAATCTCAATGCCCACGGGTAGACACGTAGATAACGATTTTATCCCCGGTTTGAAAACAAAAACTGATTTTTAATGGATTTTCTTGTTCTTTTTATAACGTAATCATGACGTTTTTGTACTTGCGGAGTAAAATGCCATAGCTCATGTGAAAATTTGGGTATCTCCCTACAGCTAATCATTTTTATCGTTTTTTTGGTCTTATTTTGTTGTAATTTAATTTCTTGTATTTGGCGCGTATTGTCACGTGGATAGCGTTACATTATACATGACGTCACTAGTAATAGGATCGAGAATTCTATTGATATAAAAAAAATGCGTGGTACATATTTTGGGTGGTATTAGTACGATAAAACAAATGAAGAATTGATGTGAAAACAATAATGACAAATGATTTTAAAATGATTGTATTCAAACAATTGACCATTTCTATAAAGACACAACATGACAACAAAATCAACGTTTCATGTAGCGCGAATCAACAAATTGTTACACATGTTAAACATGACCATCAATACCGTAGGAACTTTAAATCTCTCAACATTATTTGGTGCATTGTTTGTTTTTTCTGCATTTATTGAGACGCTTGATTTTTTTTTCTCTCAAGAAATACGTCCTCCGTTCTCCATTCCATGTTGAATGCACAGCACTTTGAGATTGCTTACGTTTTACACCATCTTTACATCATGCATAGCAACGTAAAGCCCCCCCAGTGACGTTACGTAACTACCAGCCGGTAGCATGGGTTTTGTACCAACGGGTCATGGACCAATCAAAAGCCGACATTTTTATCAAGCCGGGGATAAGTATTTTTGCTCATTGTGAAATGCAGATCAGTAATAAAAGCCCTGTTCCTTTACTTGAATTTATATCTATGTTTAATGTTGAATAGTCTCTAATGTTCATTTACATCCATATCTTTTCTTACTACAATCTGTTCCTTTACGCAAATTTATGTCTCAAGGTGTGATGTTGATTAGTCTCTAATGTTCATTTACTTCCATATCTTTTCTTACTACAATCTGTTCCTTTACTTTAATTTATATCTTAAGTGTAATGTTAAATAGTCTCTAATGTTCATTTTTGTCCATATCTTTTCTTACTCATTTATTATCATTCAAAGGAATATTTTTAGTTATCTATAGATTTTGGAAGAAGTTCATTTTTTCAACAGCATTATATACAAAAATCACACATTACATTAAAAAATTCATAATACCATAGTTTTATTCTTTGTCAGAATTCAAATAGGTTTGCCAAATTTTTATCGTCTTTGTTTTAAAAGGTGTAGATTGTAAATATACCATGGAGCAACTGTCCAATTTGTAGTCTCCGAAATGGAACCTCCTTATCTCAGATAAGAATTAGTCATTTTCTTGTACCTCACATTCCTCCCCATGGCACCTGTCTGTATGTTGATCACCATTAACATTCAATTAAGTCATTAATAAACAAAATTATAGAAAAAATATACAAATATACTTGATTGATATTGTAATTCATTTGTATGTATTGGTTGACTCCATTTATTAATAACTATCTCTTTCTTAATTATGGGCAGATTTTTTTTTATTAATATTGTAAATAAGGGTAATAGCAAAATTACCGAACTCCGAGCAATCTTACAAAGGGAAAGTCAAAACTCATAAGTATATAAACAGACAAAATCAGTCAACAACCGGAAAACTGTGAAAACCGTAATGACCCTGACTTGGTACAGGCATTTCTAAAGAAATGGTGGGTTGAATCAGATTTTAAAGTGCCAAACCTCCTGCTTTCATTACGGCTCAAAGTTTCCGGCTGTCACTATTGGTATTGGCTGGTTGCATTTATTAGTAACTATCCCTCTTTCTTAACTAAGGGCCTCTTAGTGGCTGGTTCCATTTATTAGTAACTATCCCTCTTTCTTAACTAAGGGCCTCTTAGTGGCTGGTTCCATTTATTAGTAACTATCCCTCTTTCTTAACTAAGGGCCTCTTAGCCATAGCCATGACCTGACTTGTTTACTATGCCTATCACCACTAATGTTGTGAGTTTGATTTAACCACATATATAAACTGACATCAGGTGAGCAGTATATCATCTATTATCCCAAACAAACAATAAATCATGTAGGTGTCATTGTATATTGAAATAGGCCTATTCAAGTCTTCACTCTAACCACAGTCACTTGAAGTTTCAAAAATAAAAAAAAAATAAGAAAAACTTCGAAACATTTTGGTCATCTATAATAAATAAGCTGACCAAAATTTTTCGAAGTTTTTTTTATTTTTTTTTTATTTTTGAAACTTCAAGTGACTGGATTTGGACAGGTGAAAATTATGAAAGAATTTGTTTGAATGAATAGAAAATGTTTCTAAATTTGGCTTTTGGGCAAGCAGGGGAAAAAATTATGGCAAAGACTGGTCTATTGTAGAATATTTGATAAACTCCAGATAAAGGGGGATAACTGACTCGTGCTCAGAATATTTTGTCACCCACTCCTAAAAAATTCTTTCTTATTAAGAGCTGCTGAAAATTGTTTTTTATATGTAAGGAATAAGGAATTGTTCAGACATGATCAGGCATTCATTTATATCTTCTCCTTTTTACAGAGGTCATATTCTACAGTGGGGCCTTCGTGGTTTTGATCATATGTTAGTTGGATTTATAAATACCTATGCAATCAGTGCCTATCACCACTAACATTGTGCATTGGAATCCTGCTCATGGCGAGGTGTACTAGATACATCCTTATGTGATAAAAGTTTGTCAGTGACTTGCGGAATGTCAGTGGTTTTCTCCAGGTACTCCTGTTTCCTCCACCAATGAAACTGACAGCCACGATATGACTGAAATATCGTTGAAAGTGGCATTAAATACCATAACCCCCTCCCCCCCTAAAAATTGTTGCTGAAAAATATTCTTTTATTGTTCAGACATGATCAGACAATCATTTATAACCCCCCCCCCCCCCCCCCCCCCCCCCCCCATTTTTTACAGGGGTCATTCTACAGCTGCTATTTTAATTGCTTTTCAACAAACTTAAACAATTGCCACCATACAATTAGTTACATCACACTGTAATGACAAAAATATTTACCATTAATAATTAATACCAGAAAGCATAATTCTGATAAAAAAAACATCAATTTATTTAAAGAAGATAAAAGGAGTTATTGATTTTATCTCTCTTTTCCAGGATGATTCACCAGTAACGATATTTTCTCAGCAAAAAAACCGAGAAAATAAACCAGAAATTTGTTATTTACATGCGAAATTGACAGCAGCAGGTCTGTATTCATAACAAATATTGATTATCATCTTTAATATTGGAAAAAAGATAGTGAAGCATGCAACAGTATGATTTTAGTGGAAGTGATTCATTTGGAGGAATTTTAAACTGGAGCGAATATTGACTATTGACTGAAAAATAAATATTAAATTCATTCAAGTGTAACATTGCTATTATAGTGGAATTAATTTGATGTTAAAGAATTGGAAGAAAAAATAAATCATCATAAATTTATTTGAATAAGGATTTGAAAGAAAGTAAACCGGGGATACTAAAGTGTGAAGGAGTACCGTACCGTACGTAGCTAAATAAAACCTGGATCTAGGATTGAAGAAATATTGATTATAGAAGAAGAACACATATCAGTAATTACTGGTAATTGAGATAGTGGTGTTTACATTTTGTGATTAAGATAATAAATCATTGTTAAACCTGGAGAAGCTAAGTACATTGTGGAGTCTGTTAACTATAGATAGAAGATATTATAATTAGATATCAGTAATACATTTGATTTTTGTAAGATCAACTATAATACACAGGAAGTGATTAAGTTATTTAACAACTTGTGGTGTAAACTTATTACAAATAATAATAGTAAGCAGGGAGCAATCTTATGAGAAATAACATAACTTGATTGTAAACCAGTGTTATACTAAGGTCAAAGACTTTAGTTAAAAAGAAAATAAAGACATATTTTATGTTTATTTGTTAATAGTGTTGTGGTTCCTGGACCGGAGTGAACTTAATGTGATGAAGCATAACATGTGATTTTCTTTATATTAGAAAAGCATTGTGTTCATATTACATCAATTTCTTGAGGAAAAATACACATTTACAAAATGTGTTACGTTATTATAACGTGTCGGTCACTCGGGTGGACATTACTATCTATAGCTGTTACCTTGATGATTGTGGCATCAGTAGTCTCCCCTTACTGGCTAATAAGAACACCTGATCCATCAGTATCCGTCCAAGTTACGCTACTGAACAATAGCACCAAAACAAGTGAACCTGTGGGAGAATTTAAACCAACGATCGGAATATTTAATCGCTGTCAGAAATATAACCATCTTCATTCAATTTCCGATCGTGAGACTTGTGCAAATTTTGTGACAGACTTTATGGGTGAAAATGATGATTTTCCACATGCTTGGAAGGCAGCTGTGATATTTTTTGCTCTTGCTGGACTTTTATTAACATTAGCTATGATAATGTCCGTGATGAGTTTATTTGTACGATCTATGTGTGGAAAAAGTATATTTACACTGGCTGGCTTAGTACAGAGTATAGGAGGTAAGTTATATAGAAAAATAATGAGGTTGCCTCTCTTCTGTGTGTATATTATATCCCATGCCCACACACCATCTCTTCTGTGTGTATATTATATCCCATGCCCACACAACCTCTTCTGTGTGTATATTATATCCCATGCCCACACAGCCTCTTCTGTGTGTATATTATATCCCATGCCCACACACCCTCTCTTCTGTGTGTATATTATATCCCATGCCCACACACCCTCTTCTGTGTGTATATTATATCCCATGCCCACACACCCTCTCTTCTGTGTGTATATTATATCCCATGCCCACACAGCCTCTCTTCTGTGTGTATATTATATCCCATGCCCACACAGCCTCTCCTCTGTGTGTATATTATATCCCATGCCCACACAGCCTCTCTTCTGTGTGTATATTATATCCCATGCCCACACAGCCTCTCTTCTGTGTGTATATTATATCCCATGCCCACACACCCTCTTCTGTGTGTATATTATATCCCATGCCCACACAGCCTCTCTTCTGTGTGTATATTATATCCCATGCCCACACAGCCTCTTCTGTGTGTATATTATATCCCATGCCCACACAGCCTCTCTTCTGTGTGTATATTATATCCCATGCCCACACAGCCTCTTCTGTGTGTATATTATATCCCATGCCCACACACCATCTCTTCTGTGTGTATATTATATCCCATGCCCACACAACCTCTTCTGTGTGTATATTATATCCCATGCCCACACAGCCTCTTCTGTGTGTATATTATATCCCATGCCCACACACCCTCTCTTCTGTGTGTATATTATATCCCATGCCCACACACCCTCTTCTGTGTGTATATTATATCCCATGCCCACACACCCTCTCTTCTGTGTGTATATTATATCCCATGCCCACACAGCCTCTCTTCTGTGTGTATATTATATCCCATGCCCACACAGCCTCTCCTCTGTGTGTATATTATATCCCATGCCCACACAGCCTCTCTTCTGTGTGTATATTATATCCCATGCCCACACAGCCTCTCTTCTGTGTGTATATTATATCCCATGCCCACACACCCTCTTCTGTGTGTATATTATATCCCATGCCCACACAGCCTCTCTTCTGTGTGTATATTATATCCCATGCCCACACAGCCTCTTCTGTGTGTATATTATATCCCATGCCCACACAGCCTCTCTTCTGTGTGTATATTATATCCCATGCCCACACAGCCTCTTCTGTGTGTATATTATATCCCATGCCCACACAGCCCCTCTTCTGTGTGTATATTATATCCCATGCCCACACACCCTCTTCTGTGTGTATATTATATCCCATACCCACACAGCCCCTCTTCTGTGTGTATATTATATCCCATGCCCACACAGCCTCTCTTCTGTTTGTATATTATATCCCATGCCCACACAGCCTCTCTTCTGTGTGTATATTATATCCCATGTCCACACAGCCTCTCTTCTGTGTATATATTATATCCCATGCCCACACAGCCTCTCTTCTGTGTGTATATTATATCCCATGCCCACACAGCCTCTCTTCTGTGTGTATATTATATCCCATGCCCACACAGCCTCTCCTCTGTGTGTATATTATATCCCATGCCCACACAGCCTCTCTTCTGTGTGTATATTATATCCCATGCCCACACAGCCTCTCTTCTGTGTGTATATTATATCCCATGCCCACACAGCCTCTCTTCTGTGTGTATATTATATCCCATGCCCACACAGCCTCTCTTCTGTGTGTATATTATATCCCATGCCCACACAGCCTCTCTTCTGTGTGTATATTATATCCCATGCCCACACAGCCTCTCTTCTGTGTGTATATTATATCCCATGCCCACACAGCCTCTCTTCTGTGTATATATTATATCCCATGCCCACACAGCCTCTCTTCTGTGTGTATATTATATCCCATGCCCACACAGCCTCTCTTCTGTGTGTATATTATATCCCATGCCCACACAGCCTCTCCTCTGTGTGTATATTATATCCCATGCCCACACAGCCTCTCTTCTGTGTGTATATTATATCCCATGCCCACACAGCCTCTCTTCTGTGTGTATATTATATCCCATGCCCACACACCCTCTTCTGTGTGTATATTATATCCCATGCCCACACAGCCTCTCTTCTGTGTGTATATTATATCCCATGCCCACACAGCCTCTTCTGTGTGTATATTATATCCCATGCCCACACAGCCTCTCTTCTGTGTGTATATTATATCCCATGCCCACACAGCCTCTTCTGTGTGTATATTATATCCCATGCCCACACAGCCCCTCTTCTGTGTGTATATTATATCCCATGCCCACACACCCTCTTCTGTGTGTATATTATATCCCATACCCACACAGCCCCTCTTCTGTGTGTATATTATATCCCATGCCCACACAGCCTCTCTTCTGTTTGTATATTATATCCCATGCCCACACAGCCTCTCTTCTGTGTGTATATTATATCCCATGTCCACACAGCCTCTCTTCTGTGTATATATTATATCCCATGCCCACACAGCCTCTCTTCTGTGTGTATATTATATCCCATGCCCACACAGCCTCTCTTCTGTGTGTATATTATATCCCATGCCCACACAGCCTCTCCTCTGTGTGTATATTATATCCCATGCCCACACAGCCTCTCTTCTGTGTGTATATTATATCCCATACCCACACAGCCTCTCTTCTGTGTGTATATTATATCCCATGCCCACACAGCCTCTCTTCTGTGTGTATATTATATCCCATGCCCACACAGCCTCTCTTCTGTTTGTATATTATATCCCATGCCCACACAGCCTCTCTTCTGTGTGTATATTATATCCCATGCCCACACAGCCTCTCTTCTGTGTGTATATTATATCCCATGCCCACACAGCCTCTCTTCTGTGTATATATTATATCCCATGCCCACACAGCCTCTCTTCTGTGTGTATATTATATCCCATGCCCACACAGCCTCTCTTCTGTGTGTATATTATATCCCATGCCCACACAGCCTCTCCTCTGTGTGTATATTATATCCCATGCCCACAGAGCCTCTCTTCTGTGTGTATATTATATCCCATGCCCACACAGCCTCTCTTCTGTGTGTATATTATATCCCATGCCCACACAGCCTCTCTTCTGTATGTATATTATATCCCATGCCCACACAGCCTCTCTTCTGTGTGTATATTATATCCCATGCCCACACAGCCTCTCTTCTGTTTGTATATTATATCCCATGCCCACACAGCCTCTCTTCTGTGTGTATATTATATCCCATGCCCACACAGCCTCTCTTCTGTGTGTATATTATATCCCATGCCCACACAGCCTCTCTTCTGTGTGTATATTATATCCCATGCCCACAGAGCCTCTCTTCTGTGTGTATATTATATCCCATGCCCACACAGCCTCTCTTCTGTGTGTATATTATATCCCATGCCCACACAGCCTCTCTTCTGTTTGTATGTTATATCCCATACCCAATGCAGTTTTTAGAAATATCATTTAACATATGCTAGAGTGATACACTTTTACTCATGAAAAATGTCATTTTTACAATTTCTGTCTACATTCAGATATTAAAGTCACCTTTCTCAAAATTTTGAAATGCATTAGTTAATAGAATTATATTTAATAAAGTTGGCATTATTTAAAAATAAAATCTGATTTAGAAAAATGTACAATTATATAAACAGACTTAAAGAGGAGGTCTACGGACACTACCAAATGTGTTGTGTTGAAATTGAAACTAAAAATT
The DNA here is from genome assembly GCA_963680875.1 of Bathymodiolus brooksi. Taxonomy (NCBI): domain Eukaryota; kingdom Metazoa; phylum Mollusca; class Bivalvia; order Mytilida; family Modiolidae; genus Bathymodiolus; species Bathymodiolus brooksi. The sequence continues at coordinate 64,391,498 of OY804586.1, read as the reverse complement.
GACACCAATACAAAAGAACATGTATAAACAAATTGTATTTAACTCATTAAGCATCTAAAATTACATTAACAACCAAATAAAGTAAAGGAATACAAAATTCCACTTCATCTGGATGTTTCATAGGAAATCACTCTATTTTATTTGTATTTGCAAAATTTGAGAAGAAAGATGTTTATACCTCCTTCATTATTATACCCCCACTCCCTGAAGGAGGAGGGGGGGTATACTGTTTTACCTCTGTCCGTCTGTCCTTCCGTCCAAGATATTTTTCGTCGCATTTTTCTCAGTAACTGTTGATGGCAGAAATCTGATATTTGGTCACAAGCGTCATATAGGTATACCATATTGTGGGTAGCGTTTTTGGACCCGTCAGATTCCTACTTCCTGTTTGCCGACTTAGTTGGTTTTTATACACATTGAACATATATGCACATTTTTAGTCACATTTTTCTCAGCAGCTATTGATGGCAGAAATCTGATATTTGGTCACAAGCTTCATATAGGTATGTCATATTGTGGGAAGCGTTTTTGGATCCATCAGATTCCTACTTCCTGTTTGCCGACTTAGTTGGTTTTTATACACATTGAACATACTTGTATATGCACATATTTCGTCACATTTTTCTCAGCAACTATTGATGGCAGAGATCGAATATTTGGTCACAAGCTTCGTATAGGTACCCCATATCGTGGGAAGCGTTTTTGGACCCATCAGATTTCTACTTCCTGTTTGCCGACTTTGTTGATTTTTATACACATTGAACATACATTTTGTATATGCCCATTTTTAGTCGCATTTTTCTCAGCAACTATTGATGGCAGAGATCTGGTATTTGGTCACATGCTTCATATAGGTACCCCATATCGTGGGAACCGTTTTTTGACCCATCAGGTTCCTACTTCCTGTTTGCCGTAGAGCTGGGGTATCATAAGTGAGCATTAGCTCACAGTTCATCTTGTCTTTTATTGAATTCATACTTCTTAGTTCAACACACTTCCTCAACTCTTAAAAGAATTAACATCTTACATGATGATGATCAATTATACAATTATACTCATGTGGTCTACAGACATTACATATTTTCCTAGAAACAAAAAGAACAATATCAAATGCTAAAAAATTTAACTTGAACAAACAAACACATTCTTGAAGACTAAAATAACATCTCAACAGTTTTCCAAAGCTAGTCACTTTTCAAAGTAGTATTTCATAGTCTATTTGAACTGATGTGTTCATCAATGTTTGGTTTCATTTTTTGAAAAACTACATCTTTACACTCCCATAATTTGATTGGCCAATTGTAGTACCGGTACACTTTGTTGTTCTTTCTTTTCTCTGTCATATTTGGACCTGCTCATCATGCCCATTTACCATCTGCAGAGGGTTTTTACCCTCAAAATAGGCCCTGTACCCCCAAACTTGTAGGGACTTTCTATATGCAGGGGTACAAAGTTAAGGAAAAAACAGCAATTGTACCCCCAGTTTCAAAACTCAGTGGGCACCCTGCTACTAATAGTACTATTGTAGGTGTTTTCCTCTGGTACTGTTGGTTATTTGTCAGCATTGTCCTTTTGCAGTTTGATTCACAGTCTCCATCTTTGTGTTCTAATGACAGCTTTTCTTTTCTCATTTTCTTTTTTAATTACTTTGATTTTTTCATTCATTTCTTTTATAGCATACACTGGTTTTCTTTTATAGCATACACTGGTTTTCTGTTTGTTTGCTTTTTGTTTTGCTCTGTACAAAATAAGATGATAATAACCCTAATTTAAGGATGAAAACACCATTTTATAATTTTAAGATATATAATTTGAGTTCTAATTCTTAAAATATGAACTTTAAAATAATGGTCTACGGACACTACATTTTTTGTACCTGTCTACGGACAATGTTTTCCTCAACTCGGAAGAAAACCTTGTTACATCTATCAAAAACTTTGTTGCTTTCTTCAATCTATGCCTTGGTCTGATATAGAAAATGATAAAATATTAAACTGAAGTGCAATATTATGCTGTCAGGTGATCTTCAAACTATGGTCTACGGACACTACATAAAAACATGCATCTTTAAAATTTCCTTTTTAGCTCACCTGGCCATAGGCCATGTGAGCTTTTGTCATGGGTAAGCGTCCGTCGTCCGTCCGTCCGTTAGCTTTTCACATTTAAAACTTCTTCTCTGAAACCGCTGAACAGAAATCAGCCAAACTTGCCAGAAATGTTCACTGGATGGTCCTCTACCAGATTTGTGTTTTTGGTACTGATTTGAAATCCAACATGGCTGCCAGGGTCCATAATGTGTTCTCATTGGCTGAAATTTAAAAAATCTTCTTGTCAGAAACCACTAAGTCAATTGAATTGTGACTTTGCAGGAATGATCATTGGGTGGTCCTGTACTAAACTTGTGAATCGTTTGCCGATCGGAAATTCAAGATGGCCGGCATGACTCGACTTAGTTTAACATTGGACCCTATGGGAATTTCACATTTTCATCTTTTTTTCTGAAACCACAAAACAGATTTTAATCAAACTTGGCAGAAATGTTCATTGGATGGTCATATACAAGATTTTTGTTTTTGGCACTGATCGGAAATCCAACATGGCTGCCAGGGCCCATAATGTGTTCTGATTGGTCGAAATTTAAAAAATCTTCTTGTTAGAAACCACTAAGCCAATTGAATTGTGACTTTGCAGGAATGATCATTGGGTGGTCCTGTACTAAACTTGTGAATCGTTTGCCAATCGGAAATTCAAGATGGCCACCATGACTCGACTTAGTTTAACATTGGACCCTATGGGAATTTCACATTTTCATCTTTTTTTCTGAAACCACAAAACAGATTTGAACCAAACTTGGCAGAAATGTTCATTGGATGGTCATATACAAGATTTGTGTTTTTGGTGCTGATCGGACATCCAACATGGCTGCCAGGGCCTATAATGTGTTCTGATTGGTCGAAATTTAAAAAATCTTCTTGTTAGAAACCACTAAGCCAATTGAATTGTGGCTTTGCAGGAATGATCATTGGGTGGTCCTGTACTAAACTTGTGAATCGTTTGCTGATCGGAAATTCAAGATGGCCACCATGACTCGACTTAATTTTAACATAGGACCCTATGGAAAAAATGTTTAAAAGTCTTCTCCTCTGAAACCAGTAAGTCAGTTTAAAGCAAACATGGGATGAATGGTCCTTAGGTGGTCAACTTTCAAAATTATGTCCTGTGACCCCGACCTCCATCCAAGATGGCAACCATCAGCGAACATAGTTTTAACATAGGACCCTATGGGAAATATATTTAAAAATCTTCTTCTCTGAAACCAGTAAGCCAATTTAAAGCAAACATGGCATGGATGGTCCTTAGGTGGTCAATTTTCAAAATTGTGTCCAGTGACCCTGACCTCCATCCAAGATGGCCACCTTCAGCAGACATACTGTAGTTTTAACATAGGACCCTATGGGAAAAAATGTTTTAAAATCTTCTCCTCTGAAACTAGTAAGCCAATATAGCAAACATGTCATCGATGGTCCTTAGGTGGTCAACTTCCAAAATTGTGTTCAGTGATCCCGATCTCGGTTCAAAATGGCCGCCGTCAGCAGACATAGTTTTAACATAGGACCCTATGGGAAAATTGTTTAAAAGTCTTCTCTTCTGAAACCAGTCAGCCAATTTAAAGCAAACATGGCATGGATGGTCCTTGGGTAGTATACTTTCAAAAATGTGTCTGGTGACCACGACCTCCATCCAAGATGGCTGCCATGAGCAGACATAGTTTTAACATAGAACCCTATGGCAGTATGGGATTTGAATAGTAACTTAGATGTATTCAGCATGCAGACATTCTTAAGAGGACTTATTTATGTCAGGTGAGCGATACAGGCTCACCTGAACCTCTAGTTTTTAAGGTTATGGTCAGTGAATTTAATTTCATTGTAAAAATGAATTAGTGTAGAACTTATGTGTTTAAAATAGTCTCAGATATTTCTGACTTTATCAGTATTTTATCATACCTTGTCATTATGTTAATACCTCTAGAAATTTTAAAAAGCATAACGAATGCCACTTTTGCAGTTTTTACCATTAAATCACTACTTGTTCTTCAATTTTTATTCTGTAAAGGCCAGTAGATGACTAAATTCTCACTTTATAAAGTCACAAAAGACATATTTTGATTATACAGTTATATTTCTAATTTACAAAGCTGAGAACCTATAGCAAATTAAAATGACACAACATAACGCATGAAATGTAGCAATTTCTCAGCCTTGAAATGCATTATGCACTTCCATGAAGCACAAACCCCAAGGTATGATATACAACATGTACCATTAGAAAGAGAAAATTATCAGCTACCCCAATAAGTAGATTATAACTTGTTTCCTCTTAATATTTATGAATACCAGCTCCATAACATGTTAATGTTTAAATAGGACCACCTGATTATGTTTTAGCTGTATGCTCGCCTTGAAAGATTGGAAGCTTGTTGCTTCTCTGCTAAGCACGCCGTATTAAGGAGAAGTAGCAAAGACTGGTTGGTTTGGAATCAGGATAATGTGTCCGAGTGGGGTGACGTGTCTTAGCACTATAAAAATCCAACTAAGCATGTTGGTCTAGACTCTAGTACAAAGTGGACCTCATCTCATTGAAAATTAGCTTGTTCTTGCCATGATATTGCTGAAAAATTGCAACACAAACTCACTCTATAATGCTATTTATTTTGCAGGTTTATTATGTGTAATTGGTCTAGTTATTTATCCAGCTGGATGGGGGACCACACGAGTCAAGCGAAACTGCGGAGAGTATGCTGATCCGTACATCATAGATAGGTGTTCACTTGGTAAGTATGATTGATGAAATGACTCAATAGTTATCACATGGTTGTCTGCATCTAGTCCTGAAATGAAAAACATAAAATAATACCACTCTGTCGTAACAGTTCAAAAATGTAATAGAAAACTCATAGAAACAGAGGTAAAATCGATACCTTTAACACATATATACATGACCACTCATTTTCCTGGCTACATGTAGGTACAAGCAATTCAATAAAAAGTGATGAGGTTAACCTAGTGTTTTGGGCTCCAGCCTACCCTTAGTAAAATAATGAGGTAATGCAAGTGTTTTCCATACACAAGTACAATGTCAACTATCACATATACAATGTAAGTGGGTGAGCAGCATTGTTGTAAAGATCGAGCTCTCAGTCTTTATCTTGAATTCTATACATTACATATTTAATTATTATAAGAACTGAATTTACTATTAATTTAAAAAACTATTGAATTTTTTCATTTCATCATTTTCATGTATAAAACATATCATTATCAAATAGAGTAGATGACCGTATATGTGTTAGCTGTGCTTTAGTTTTAAACATAAAGCTGTTTTATTTGAATCCAAAATATGTTCAAATTTTAACAGTAAAAATTTGGTTTGGAATTCTTCTGCATATTGTCTGTTTTTATGTCTTGAACATCTAGTTGTTTTCCCTCAACTTTACATTTTGTCGATTACGGAAATAAGACATATATATCTGTGGAACTAATCAACCAATTTGAACTGATATAGGCACTAATTGTCCTTGGTTGGTCGCCATTGTTAAATTTATCTAATTTGTTCACACTCCATCAAAGATGGCCTCTGTTACTAAAAATATAAAATTGTTGAATTGGCCAAAGCTGCCCTGTTTGAAGCCAGAATCTGATCAAATTTTATTTAAGAGTATAGTTAGGATTTCTGTAGCATATTCCAGGGTCAGTTTTACATTTTTGTAGATTTTTTACAATCTATATACAGTGAAACCTGTCTAAACCGAACCCTGAGTAAACCGAAAACCAGCCTAAACCAGACAGACTTTACAATCCCATCTACTAATTGTCTATGTAATTTGAACCTGTATAAAGCGAATACCTGTCTAAACTGAACAAATTCTGCAGTCCCATAGGGGCTTGGTTTAGACAGGTTTTACTGTATATGTAAATAAATCTAAAGCAAAAAATCATAAAAATATTTTCTTCTCTTAAATTACCGGTACTCAGCCAATTTCAACCAAACTTTCCAGAACTAATCCTTAGGTTGTTCTCATTCTAAAACATATCTGATTGGTCGACGAAATCAAAGATGGCTACTGTTACTACAAAATGGAAAATCCTTAAATTGACCAAACTTGCCTCAATTGATGGACACTTATGTACCAACTAAAAGGTCATTATCAAGACATACTCATCCATGGGTAAATACTCACACTCGCCGCTTGAGTAGGAAGAAAGCCAGAGCATACAGGAAAGCCAAAAGAACTACTTGTAATAGAGATTGGTATACAACAAACTGAAATCAGAAACGCAACATCAGATGAGAAAACAGACTGATTTGATACAAAATACAGTAAGGGACTGACCATTTAACTTGAAGGGGGGGGGGGGGGGGGTATGGTTTTTTGTTTCGTTCAGAATTTTTTTTATAATATTTTTTTTGTCATGCAAAGCACGAAATTTTTTTCCAGAATTTAACATTAGGTTATATGACAAAAACTCTGAATCAGATTATTTTTTTTTTCCTCCACCAAAATCAGAATATTTTTTTAGAAAAAAAACATAACCCCCCCCTCCCCCCTTCAAGTTAAATGGTCGTTCCCTAAATAGAGACTTTAAAGAAAATTCTAAACATTTCTGGTCTTATATAAAGAGTAGGAGACAAGAACCAGCTGGTATATCACCACTCTTAAATAAAGATGGGTTCCTTCATAGTGACAACCAAATTAAAGCAGAAATGTTGAGCCATCAATTTCAGTCCGTTTATACAAAAGAGGACACAACCACCCTGCCGGACAAAGGTAACAGCACTAGAAAGAGTATGAACGACATATACATAACTGAAAATGGTGTCATCAAACTCCTTAAAGACCTGAACCCTCACAAGGCATCTGGACCAGATCAAATTCCGACAAGGCTATTGAAGTTATGTGCTTCAGAGTTAGCTCCTGCCATTGTTCGCATTTCCCAAACATCACTGGACTCGGGTACAGTTCCATCCGACTGGAAAGAAGCCATCACGGAATGTTGCATCCAACTATCGTCCTGTTTCACTTACATCAGTAGTAAGGGACCGACCATTTAACTTGAAGGGAGGGGTTATGGTTTTTTGTTCCGTTCAGAAATTTGTTTTCGGACAACATAAAGAGTTCAAAAATAAATTTTTTTTGTCGCGCAAAGCGCGAAATTTTTTTCCATATTTTAACATTAGGTTATATGACAAAAACTCTGAATCAGATTAATTTTTTTTTCCTCCACCAAAATCAGAATATTTTTTTCAGCAACATTGGGAATCAGAATATTTTTTTAGAATAAAACCATAACCCCCCCCCTTCAAGTTAAATGGTCGTTCCCTAAGCAAAATACTGACAGACACGGCTTTCGCTCCCGAAGATCTTGCTAATCACAGCTAATATCAACCATCCAAGGAATTGCGGAGAAACTGAAATCAGAAAAAGATCAAATTGACGTCATCCTCCTAGATTTCGCCAAAGCATTTGACAAAGTTCCGCATAAGCGCTTACTTCATAAACTTTGTCACTATGGAGTCCATGGAAAAAAACTACAATGGATAGCATCTTTAATGTCTTCAAGAACACAACAGGTGCTAGTCGAAGGGTGTGAGTCAGTGAAGCTTGATGTACTTTCTGGAGTACCGTAAGGCACAGTGTTAGGCCCACTATTATTTCTTGTATACATCAACGACCTACCAGAAGTAGTTTCAATCTCTACATTACCCTTATTTGCTGATGACAGCTTACTATATAGACAAGTAAGGAACCAAACTGATTCGAACGACCTTCAGAAAGACATATCAGCACTCGAAGTATGGGAGAACAAATGGCAGATGAGTTTTCACCCAGCAAAATGCACTGTCATCCACATTAGCACAAACAGACGTAGCATCCTAGACACACTACTTCCTACATGGACACAAACTAGAAGTAGTAGATAGTAGCAAATACCTAGGAGTAGCACTCAGTGAGGACCTTAGCTGGAGGAAACATGTGGAAGCAACATCATCTAAAGCCTCCAGGACATTGGGATTCCCACGCCACAATTTTCATGATTGCAACAAGTTTGTCAGGGAGCAAACTTACACCACCATGGTCCGACTTACCTTAGAATATGCGTCTACAGCCTGGGATCCACACACCTCTGACCAAATAAACTAACTTGACAAAGTCCAACGCTGAGCAGCACGTTTTGTCAGCAACAATTACAGAGACAAAACCCCAGGATGCGTCACTTCTATAGTCGTTGGGATGGGAGCCTCTAAAGGAGCACCGAAAAAGCCTTGGACTCATAATGATGTACAAGGTAATGCATGGCTTAGTCTGCATTCCGGAATCATCATATATGGTCCAGACGAGTGACTCCAGAACCAGAGGTGCCAACAGTCTGATACAACATCACACCAATATAGCAGCATACAAACAATCCTTCTTCCCACGTACCATACAAGAATCGAACTGGCTTCCGATTGCGGTAACAAATGCCACAAAACTGGAGGAGTTCAAGGCCAGCCTACTCTCCGAGATGGCCTTGCAACAAACAGCATAAATGCAACTACTCGATGTATATAGTTTTAACTGTACATTTGGATTTTATATGTATAAAGTTATTTTGGATTTTAACTCTGAGGCAGTGGCATCCTCATCCTATGACAGGTCAAGTTTTACAGTCGTCACCGACTCCTGACCTCATATCGGAAGAAGAAGAAGAATTCACATCAGAATCTTTTTAAATTCTAAGTATATATAAAAGTTGCTCCTCAGGCTCAGTTTAAAAACTCCTGTTATGATGGCTTAAAAAGACGTGGCACGATGCTCAATACAATGGCCGTGCTAAAGTTCCTCACAAATTACAGATTTTGTTACAGTTTACCCCCCAAAGTCACACCCTGAGGGTGTTCCACTTAATAACAAGCAATTCATTCATTTGGGGTTATTATCTCAGACATGTATAGGGGTATTTGTATATTTTTATTTACTTTCTGTCTTTACAGGCTGGTCATTTTACCTGTGTATAATTGGAACAGTCCTAACATTTGTATGCTCAATGTTATCAATTCAAGCGGAACATTCCACATCCAGCAGAAAGGTAGAAGAGGAAGTGATGGAAGGAAAAAATCTGATCTGTGTTTTATGAATGCTTAACAGACTGTTAGCATAAGGGCCTTTTTTAAACATTGACATAACCCTGATCTGTTGTTGTAATATGTATTGCTCCTTTATTCCAGGCTTGTTATAAACCTCAATTTGTTGTTTTTGACCATATATTTAATGGACCAACTGTTATAATTTACCACAATCAACCATATACAATGTATACAGTAGTATGTATCAGCATTTATTTTCGATAAATTATTTTTGTACATACCAGTATTTAAATTAAATCTTCTGATTCTTATACAGTATATCTAAGAACCACCTGGTGAAAAATTTCCAGAGTATTAAAAAGTATGTTTTTTAATATTCAAACGAGTGCTGACAATTAATTTTCCTTATTCTTTTTACCAAAGATTTAGTCATTAGACTTGCGTTTATTGATTGATTGATTGATTGGTGTTTAATGCCAACTTTAGCAGTATTTCAGCTATATCATACCATAATTTGACTTTTGACATTTGACTTGCGTAACACAACCAATTTTTTTTTGCATTTTTATAAAAGGTAAAAAAGTAAAATATATCTACTTTAAAAATATATTAACAATCCACAAAAGTGATTAAAAATAAAACTTAAAATTTTATTATTAAATGAAATTATCAAACCACTTAATTAAATGTTAATAATTGTCAAAGAAAAGCCATGAAAGCCTTTCATCTGATTTCTGAGAAATATCAAGAAAGGAAAATGAATTATTTAAAATAATTTCTATTTATGTAGTTTATTTGTTTTATACTTTCTACATCCATTGGGCCTCATTACCCCACAGATGTTTATGAATCCAATTGCCATACAACCAACATCTCCTCTAAACTAGAGAGGTTTCATGTAACTTTATTATTCTAAAAGTAAACATATAAATATATCTACCGTCTTTTTGTGTCTATTAAACGCACCTCCTTTCCTCCCCAAAAAATCTGGGGGAAATTCTAGTTCCTATCAGTAAAACATTCACGGCTGAAATCCTCGTTCAAACGGCAAAATACTGCTTACCACAGATCACGTATTTGTTAATCCATGTATTTTTGATAAATTTTAGACATGGAAATGTTAAATTAGTTTTGTTAACAGAGTTTAAGCTGATTATTCTACATGTTGCAAGCGAAAATTAGCTGTTTTATAAATGCAGGAAGGTTATCGGTAATGTTTAATTTGAAAACAAGTTCAAAACGGCAATGAAAATGATACGGATGGAGCAGTTGATTTTTTTGTCGGTCTTTATGTGAATTATGGTTGTTTTAAATAATAAATATGTAGATATGTTTAATCTTTAATCAGTATTAATTCATCAAATAATGAACCGTTCATGTGATCAAAGATAGGCAAGCTTGGGTCAAGCTTAAAATAGGAAGTAATTAAAATCGATTCAAATAAAGAGAAAACAATACAAAAGTAATAACATTAATTAAGACCTGATCAAAGAGATTATAATTTCTTTTGAAGTTTACTCATATTGTACCAATGCTACCATATATTATATAATACTGACAGGTGTCCCAGTATGTTCAATTATCTTTTCACACCTTGTTATAAAATATACAGTCCTTGACCTTGTCAACTGCTGTAAAAATCGATAATTCAAACAAAGGTTCAATACCCAAACATAGGTAATTTCACCCCATGAAAAAATAGTTTGAAAAAAAGTAAAATATCACACGTCTGATAGCAAACATTTGACAGTTATTCCTGCATTCGTATGGAAAATTAGTTTCGAACAACAACACCAATGCACAAGTATGATTATTGACAAACATCGAGAATATTTACATACCTTTCAAAAAGGCAATCAACAAGCAATAAATATAATTTTTATACAATTTTATTTTAAATAACACATAATGAACACAATTAATGTTATTTGAACATTAATTCATCGATCATTGGGAATATTGCCGTCCGTGAAAAAAAGTGTCTGATACTTGCTCTTATGCATAAAACGCACCCCACCTCTTATTACAAATAGAAAAGAGGTTGAGTTGATAGTATATTGTATGTTATTTTAATGAGTAAACATTTTCAAAAGTTCAGAAAAATGGTAACTATGAGTAAAAAGTTACACAATAATGTATACAGTTTAAGATATTATTGGGTGAAATCCTCAAGTTTCTGAAAGATATACATGTTGTTATGGAAACAAAAACAAATAGACCATTTAAAAAGATGCAATATTTTTAAGAACCAAAGATTCATAATAAAATCTATTAAATGTAATTTATCAATCATGATTACAATTTTTACATAGAATATGGAATCAATCATGATTACAAATTTTACATAGAATATGGATTCAATCATGATTACAATTTTTATATAGAATATGGAATCAATCATGATTACAAATTTTATATAGAATATGGAATCAATCATGATTACAATTTTTATATAGAATATGGAATCAATCATGTTTACAATTTTTATATAGAATATGGAACCAATCATGATTACAAATTTTATATAGAATATGGAATCAATCATGATTACAAATTTTATATAGAATATGGAATCAATCATGATTACAAATTTTATATAGAATGTGGAATCAATCATGTTTACAAATTTTATATAGAATATGGAATCAATCATGATTACAAATTTTACATAGAATATGGAATCAATCATGATTACAAATTTTATATAGAATATGGAATCAATCATGATTACAATTTTTACATAGAATATGGAATCAATCATGATTACAATTTTTACATAGAATATGGAATCAATCATGATTACAATTTTTACATAGAATATGGTTAGCATATATTTATAACAAATAGAAGAAAGATATTTTCATGTCCACTTTTACATTTATTGAAATACTCAGTAGATTTATAACCAGATTTGACACAAATATTTTGTTATGTAAAATTGTTATTATTACCATGGTTACTAAAGATATTTATACCTTAGTCCAATATACATGATATATATTTGTTTGAATATATTTGATTTTGTAATTTACTTGTAAAATAAGTATTTTATTTCTTAAATCTTAATTTTTGATATACATATATTTATATGTGTGTTGATTAGTGTTTTTGTTGATTTATGCAAAACAAAAATGTTTCAATGCAGTATTTGTTGATCAGATCAATGAACATTTTCTTTTTTTATTTTTGGAAACATCTGATGTTACACAGAACTACCTTAAACTAGACCTTTTATAAGTTCCAAATACTGATCATGAACAAATTTTCATATTTAAACAAAAATGTTGTAAGCTTTTTTTAATATTGTTAAAGAATACTCCATAAATATATTATGTACTACATGTAGCTTTAAAATGGCTATTTGTGTAATAAACTTGAATAAACAATATTATTATAACTCATAGATATAAGAGTGTCTGTGATTAGTTAAAAAACCTCACATGTCAGGAAGACAAAACTTCATGTATCCCTAGACCGCGTGCTCCGGGGAAATAAATATACAATATACGTACATTGTCGGTAAATATAAAATTTATTTGTACGAGCTTTAGAAACAAGCAGAATAGAAGGCTCGCTATTCAAGCCTGTTTCGCAGCGAGTATAAAAGAATTTTATATTTAATGACAATGTACGTATATTGTGTTTATCCTGCAATGTCAAAAAAGCCGGAAAACTTGTCAGATTTAAGCAAAAAGGACAGAAACAAGCATCATTCCTCGCCTTTCATAAATGTTGTCACGGGTGTCTTCTTCGTGGTCCGCGTTACATTAGTACCAGTTTCATACTTGTCTGCGCCCTCCGCAGTACATAGCTACAGGGTACAAGGAAAGTTTATTCGTCTAATACGAATAAAGCAAAAATTTATTCGTATAGCATATTTGTACAGCAAATGTACTGATTGCAGGATAAATATCATGTATCCTGCTGCCGCGTGCCCCCATGGTAACCATCAACATAAACAACTACACAAATTGAATAAAATGTTAAATTAGTTTTAAAAAATGTTTTGTTGTGTGTGTAATTTCGGTATAATAAACAATTTATGGCCCTTGTTGTAGGGAGATGTGAAGCTTTGTTTACCCTCTTTGGGTAAGAAAACCTTCATATTTCCCTACCACAAGGGCCATAAATGTATAGTATATTTGTCTGTTAAAAGTTTTATTGGTGGAGGAAACCGAAGTACCCGGAGAAAACCACCAACGTGCCGCAAGTCACTGACAAACTTTATCACATAATGTTGTATCGGATACACCAAGCCTGAGTGGGGTTCGAACTCACAACTTTAGTGGTGATATAACAACCAATATTAAGAAAATAGAATAGACGAAGGTGTCCATTAGACATGGATGCCCACTACCAAAATATGCTTGTCAAATCAAACATATGCATCGTTAGTAATCTGTACCTGTCAATACTTTGCACTGATCACCTCTAATTGAAGGGAATGTGCATATTGGATGCCTGCATGCCTTGGTGCACAATGTTGCATACCCAAGAGATGACACCCATACTCTAAAAAGTGCACGAAATCTGAATATATGTACATATGGGGTTTACTACTTCCAGCTAAAATAAAGAATGGCATAACTCTGAAACTGTAAAAGGCACAATGACAAATAAGGGTAATAACAAAATTACCGAACTCCGAACAATCTTACAAAGGGAAAGTCAAAACTCATAAGTATATAAACAGACAAAATCAGTCAACAACCGGAAAACTGTGAAAACCGTAAAAACTGAACCTGTATATTGTGGTCAAAAACAACCATAAAAGGCACAATGACAAACTGAACCTGTATATTGTGGTCAAAAACAACTGTAGAAGGCACAATGACAAACTGAACCTGTATATTGTGGTCAAAAACAACTGTAGAAGGCACAATGACAAACTGAACCTGTATATTGTGGTCAAAAACAACCATAAAAGGCACAATGACAAACTAAACCTGTATATTGTGGTCAAAAACAACTGTAGAAGGCACAATGACAAACTGAACCTGTATATTGTGGTCAAAAACAACCATAAAAGGCACAATGACAAACTGAACCTGTATATTGTGGTCAAAAACAACTGTAAAAGGCACAATGACAAACTGAACCTGTATATTGTGGTCAAAAACAACTGTAAAAGGCACAATGACAAACAACCTGCATATTGTGGTCAAAAACAACTGTAGAAGGCACAATGACAAACAACCTGCATATTGTGGTCAAAAACAACTGTAGAAGGCACAATGACAAACAACCTGCATATTGTGGTCAAAAACAACTGTAGAAGGCACAATGACAAACAACCTGTATATTGTGGTAAAACACAACTGTAGAAGGCACAATGACAAACTGAACCTGCATATTGTGGTCAAAAACAACTGTAGAAGGCACAATGACAAACTGAACCTGTATATTGTGGTCAAAAACAACTGTAAAAGGCACAATGACAAACAACCTGCATATTGTGGTCAAAAACAACTGTAGAAGGCACAATGACAAACAACCTGCATATTGTGGTCAAAAACAACTGTAGAAGGCACAATGACAAACAACCTGTATATTGTGGTAAAACACAACTGTAGAAGGCACAATGACAAACTGAACCTGCATATTGTGGTCAAAAACAACTGTAGAAGGCACAATGACAAACTGAACCTGTATATTGTGGTCAAAAACAACTGTAAAAGGCACAATGACAAACAACCTGCATATTGTGGTCAAAAACAACTGTAGAAGGCACAATGACAAACAACCTGCATATTGTGGTCAAAAACAACTGTAGAAGGCACAATGACAAACAACCTGCATATTGTGGTCAAAAACAACTGTAGAAGGAACAATGACAAACAACCTGTATATTGTGGTAAAACACAACTGTAGAAGGCACAATGACAAACTGAACCTGCATATTGTGGTCAAAAACAACTGTAGAAGGCACAATGACAAACTGAACCTGTATATTGTGGTCAAAAACAACTGTAGAAGGCACAATGACAAATTGAACCTGTATATTGTGGTCAAACACAACTGTAGAAGGCACAATGACAAACTGAACCTGTATATTGTGGTCAAAAACAACTAAAAAAGGCACAATGACAAACTGTACCTGTATATTGTGGTAAAACACAACTGTAGAAGGCACAATGACAAACTGAACCTGCATATTGTGGTCAAAAACAACTGTAGAAGGCACAATGACAAACTGAACCTGTATATTGTGGTCAAAAACAACCATAAAAGGTACAATGACAACCTGCATATTGTGGTAAAAAACAACTGTAAAAGGCACAATGACAAACAACCTGCATATTGTGGTCAAAAACAACTGTAGAAGGCACAATGACAAACAACCTGCATATTGTGGTCAAAAACAACCATAAAAGGCACAATGACAACCTGCATATTGTGGTCAAAAACAACTGTAAAAGGCACAATGACAAACAATCTGCATATTGTGGTCAAAAACAACTGTAGAAGGCACAATGACAAACAACCTGCATATTGTGGTCAAAAACAACTGTAGAAGGCACAATGACAAACAACCTGCATATTGTGGTCAAAAACAACTGTAGAAGGCACAATGACAAACTGAACCTGTATATTGTGGTCAAAAACAACTAAAAAAGGCACAATGACAAACTGAACCTGTATATTATGGTAAAACACAACTGTAGAAGGCACAATGACAAACTGAACCTGCATATTGTGGTCAAAAACAACTGTAGAAGGCACAATGACAAACTGAACCTGCATATTGTGGTCAAAAACAACTGTAGAAGGCACAATGACAAACAACCTGCATATTGTGGTCAAAAACAACTGTAGAAGGCACAATGACAAACAACCTGCATATTGTGGTCAAAAACAACTGTAGAAGGCACAATGACAAACTGAACCTGTATATTGTGGTCAAAAACAACTAAAAAAGGCACAATGACAAACTGAACCTGTATATTGTGGTAAAACACAACTGTAGAAGGCACAATGACAAACTGAACCTGCATATTGTGGTCAAAAACAACTGTAGAAGGCACAATGACAAACTGAACCTGCATATTGTGGTCAAAAACAACTGTAGAAGGCACAATGATAAACAACCTGCATATTGTGGTCAAAAACAACTGTAGAAGGCACAATGACAAACAACCTGCATATTGTGGTCAAAAACAACTGTAGAAGGCACAATGACAAACTGAACCTGTATATTGTGGTCAAAAACAACTAAAAAAGGCACAATGACAAACTGAACCTGTATATTGTGGTAAAACACAACTGTAGAAGGCACAATGACAAACTGAACCTGCATATTGTGGTCAAAAACAACTGCAGAAGGCACAATGACAAACAACCTGCATATTGTGGTCAAAAACAACTGTAGAAGGCACAATGACAAACAACCTGCATATTGTGGTCAAAAACAACTGTAAAAGGCACAATGACAAACTGAACCTGTATATTGTGGTCAAAAACAACTGTAAAAGGCACAATGACAAACTGAACCTGTATATTGTGGTAAAACACAACTGTAGAAGGCACAATGACAAACTGAACCTGCATATTGTGGTCAAAAACAATCGTAGAAGGCACAATGACAAACTGAACCTGTATATTGTGGTCAAAAACAACCATAAAAGGCACAATGACAACCTGCATATTGTGGTCAAAAACAACTGTAAAAGGCACAATGACAAACAACCTGCATATTGTGGTCAAAAACAACTGTAGAAGGCACAATGACAAACAACCTGCATATTGTGGTCAAAAACAACTGTAGAAGGCACAATGACAAACAACCTGCATATTGTGGTCAAAAACAACTGTAGAAGGCACAATGACAAAAAACCTGCATATTGTGGTCAAAAACAACTGTAAAAGGCACAATGACAAACTGAACCTGTATATTGTGGTCAAAAACAACTGTAAAAGGCACAATGACAAACTGAACCTGTATATTGTGGTAAAACACAACTGTAGAAGGCACAATGACAAACTGAACCTGCATATTGTGGTCAAAAACAACTGTAGAAGGCACAATGACAAACTGAACCTGTATATTGTGGTCAAAAACAACCATAAAAGGCACAATGACAACCTGCATATTGTGGTAAAAAACAACTGTAAAAGGCACAATGACAAACAACCTGCATATTGTGGTCAAAAACAACTGTAGAAGGCACAATGACAAACTGAACCTGCATATTGTGGTCAAAAACAACCATAAAAGGCACAATGACAACCTGCATATTGTGGTCAAAAACAACTGTAAAAGGCACAATGACAAACAACCTGCATATTGTGGTCAAAAACAACTGTTGAAGGCACAATGACAAACAACCTGCATATTGTGGTCAAAAACAACTGTAGAAGGCACAATGACAAACAACCTGCATATTGTGGTCAAAAACAACTGTAGAAGGCACAATGACAAACAACCTGCATATTGTGGTCAAAAACAACTGTAAAAGGCACAATGACAAACTGAACCTGTATATTGTGGTAAAACACAACTGTAGAAGGCACAATGACAAACTGAACCTGCATATTGTTGTCAAAAACAACTGTAGAAGGCACAATGACAAACTGAACCTGTATATTGTGGTCAAAAACAACCATAAAAGGCACAATGACAACCTGCATATTGTGGTCAAAAACAACTGTAAAAGGCACAATGACAAACAACCTGCATATTGTGGTCAAAAACAACTGTAGAAGGCACAATGACAAACTGAACCTGCATATTGTGGTCAAAAACAACCATAAAAGGCACAATGACAACCTGCATATTGTGGTCAAAAACAACTGTAAAAGGCACAATGACAAACAAACTGCATATTGTGGTCAAAAACAACTGTAGAAGGCACAATGACAAACAACCTGCATATTGTGGTCAAAAACAACTGTAGAAGGCACAATGACAAACAACCTGCATATTGTGGTCAAAAACAACTGTAGAAGGCACAATGACAAACAACCTGCATATTGTGGTCAAAAACAACTGTAAAAGGCACAATGACAAACTGAACCTGTATATTGTGGTCAAAAACAACTGCAAAAGGCACAATGACAAACAACCTGTATATTGTGGTCAAAAACAACTGTAGAAGGCACAATGACAAACTGAACCTGCATATTGTGGTCAAAAACAACCATAAAAGGCACAATGACAACCTGCATATTGTGGTCAAAAACAACTGTAGAAGGCACAATGACAAACTGAACCTGTATATTGTGGTCAAAAACAACTAAAAAAGGCACAATGACAAACTGAACCTGTATATTGTGGTCAAACACAACTGTAGAAGGCACAATGACAAACTGAACCTGCATATTGTGGTAAAAAACAACCATAAAAGGCACAATGACAACCTGCATATTGTGGTCAAAAACAACTGTAAAAGGCACAATGACAAACAACCTGCATATTGTGGTCAAAAACAACTGTAGAAGGCACAATGACAAACTGAACCTGCATATTGTGGTCAAAAACAACCATAAAAGGCACAATGACAACCTGCATATTGTGGTCAAAAACAACTGTAAAAGGCACAATGACAAATAACCTGCATATTGTGGTCAAAAACAACTGTAGAAGGCACAATGACAAACAACCTGCATATTGTGGTCAAAAACAACTGTAGAAGGCACAATGACAAACAACCTGCATATTGTGGTCAAAAACAACTGTAGAAGGCACAATGACAAACAACCTGCATATTGTGGTCAAAAACAACTGTAAAAGGCACAATGACAAACTGAACCTGTATATTGTGGTCAAAAACAACTGTAAAAGGCACAATGACAAACTGAACCTGTATATTGTGGTAAAACACAACTGTAGAAGGCACAATGACAAACTGAACCTGCATATTGTGGTCAAAAACAACTGTAGAAGGCACAATGACAAACTGAACCTGTATATTGTGGTCAAAAACAACCATAAAAGGCACAATGACAACCTGCATATTGTGGTCAAAAACAACTGTAAAAGGCACAATGACAAACAACCTGCATATTGTGGTCAAAAACAACTGTAGAAGGCACAATGACAAACTGAACCCGCATATTGTGGTCAAAAACAACCATAAAAGGCACAATGACAACCTGCATATTGTGGTCAAAAACAACTGTAAAAGGCACAATGACAAACAACCTGCATATTGTGGTCAAAAACAACTGTTGAAGGCACAATGACAAACAACCTGCATATTGTGGTCAAAAACAACTGTAGAAGGCACAATGACAAACAACCTGCATATTGTGGTCAAAAACAACTGTAGAAGGCACAATGACAAACAACCTGCATATTGTGGTCAAAAACAACTGTAAAAGGCACAATGACAAACTGAACCTGTATATTGTGGTAAAATACAACTGTAGAAGGCACAATGACAAACTGAACCTGCATATTGTTGTCAAAAACAACTGTAGAAGGCACAATGACAAACTGAACCTGTATATTGTGGTCAAAAACAACCATAAAAGGCACAATGACAACCTGCATATTGTGGTCAAAAACAACTGTAAAAGGCACAATGACAAACAACCTGCATATTGTGGTCAAAAACAACTGTAGAAGGCACAATGACAAACTGAACCTGCATATTGTGGTCAAAAACAACCATAAAAGGCACAATGACAACCTGCATATTGTGGTCAAAAACAACTGTAAAAGGCACAATGACAAACAACCTGCATATTGTGGTCAAAAACAACTGTAGAAGGCACAATGACAAGCAACCTGCATATTGTGGTCAAAAACAACTGTAGAAGGCACAATGACAAACAACCTGCATATTGTGGTCAAAAACAACTGTAGAAGGCACAATGACAAACTGAACATGTATATTGTGGTCAAAAACAACCGTTAAAGGCACAATGACAAACTGAACCTGCATATTGTGGTAAAAAACAACTGTAGAAGGCACAATGACAAACAACCTGCATATTGTGGTCAAAACATTTAGATAAGGGAGACTACAGAATTGAAATCACAAATTCACAATTGTTCAATTAAGGGGCACAAAACTCTAGAACTATTCAAGGAATAATAACACAATCCAAACTTGACCTGCATATCGTGATCAAAAACATTTTTTTAATAAGGAAATTTTAGTTATTAAACAAAACCTAACAAATTTGTATTTTTCTGCAAATTAAAGGACGGACCATCCAAAATCAAATTTGTTTTGCTGTTCTCTAACCTTGTATTTAATTCTCAAATCATTTTCTCAAGAGAAACTTAAATTATTGAATGCCATGGAAACAAAATACCAGAGATACATACATACACTGGTTAAACTTTATACCAGGAACACCTAGCTGGAGCATAAAAACTGGTCGAATATGACTTATTTTTGTTTTGTTTATCTTTTGTCTTGTGTGCCCTATGTTGCCAGTGTCTCTGGATTGTCCATTCTTGATTCCACCTTCGGTTTTCTCTAAGGTTTATTTACCAGTCAGCTTGAAGGTTGCTCAATGTCAAGTGATCAGTTTTTATAGTTACTAACTGCTATATGATGAGGAGAACAAGTTACAGATTATAATGAGATGTCTGTTGATTATAATGAGATGTCTGTTGATTATAATGAGATGTCTGTTGATTATAATTAGATGTCTGTTGATTATAATTAGATGTCTGTTGATTATAATGAGATGTCTTGATTATAATGAGATGTCTGTTGATTATAGTGAGATGTCTGTTGATTATAATGAGATGTCTGTTGATTATAATGAGATGTCTGTTGATTATAATGAGATGTCTGTTGATTATAATGAGATGTCTGTTGATTATAATGAGATGTCTTGATTATAATGAGATGTCTGTTGATTATAATGAGATGTCTGTTAATTATAATGAGATGTCTGTTGATTATAATGAGATGTCTGTTGATTATAATGAGATGTCTTGATTATAATGAGATGTCTGTTGATTATAATGAGATGTATGTTGATTATAATGAGATGTCTGTTGATTATAATTAGATGTCTGTTGATTATAATTAGATGTCTGTTGATTATAATGAGATGTCTTGATTATAATGAGATGTCTGTTGATTATATTGAGATGTCTGTTGATTATAATGAGATGTCTGTTGATTATAATGAGATGTCTTGATTATAATGAGATGTCTGTTGATTATAATGAGATGTCTGTTGATTATAATGAGATGTCTTGATTATAATGAGATGTCTGTTGATTATAATGAGATGTCTTGATTATAATGAGATGTCTGTTGATTATAATGAGATGTCTGTTGTTTATCTTTGATGTTAGTGTATTGCCAAAAAATAAAATAAAACAAACATCTTATTTTAAATATATTGCTTTATCAAGAGATGATAATGGAGGATGCTGTTTTAGCAACCTTTTTAGCTTCCTTGCTTGATATCTGATCAATCGTTCAGAATTTTTTTTCGGACAACACAAGAGGTAGAATATTTTTTTTTCCAGAATTCCATATTAGGTTATATGACAATAACTCTGAATCAGATTATTTTTTGTCCTCCACCAAAATCAGAATATTTTTTTCAGCAACATTGGGAATTATAAATAAACCATAACCCCTCCCCCCTCCCCCCCTTCAAGTTAAATGGTCGTTCCCTAAAGTGACGATATAATACCAATAACCCCTAACCTAATTATAGGGTTAGGTTAATACTTTAAACATATGTTATTGTTCAAAAAGACAATAGTATAAGACAAAGGTTTAACAACTTAAGACAGTCTTCTCCCAATACATAGGGGCCGTCGTGGTCGTGATATTATGGTAGTTTGATTAACAATACCTGTGCAATCAGTACATATCGCCACTAAAGTTGTGGGTTCGAATCCCGTTCATGGTGAGGTGTACTCGATATATCATTATGTAATAAAGTTTGTCAGTGACTTGTGACAGGTCGGTGGTTTTGTCCGGGTACTCCAGTTTCCTCCACCAATAAAACTGACCGCCATGATAAACATCATAAACCAACCAAACCAAACAACCCATTAAATATGTTACAAAATACACAATTGAACAGTACACAAATGTATAGTAAACTTTTATAGTAAATAAAGGCACGAAAAACAATATATAAGAAACAATTAAAAACCTCATGGAACCTCATCGACTGTATGATCAAAATATAGACAAGCTATTGCAGCTATATGAAACCGGAAGAGACGCCATATTTATTTTATGAAGCCTTGCTCGGAATATATTTTTGTATCGCTGAATCAACCCACCATTTCTTTGGAAATGCCTGTACCAAGTCAGGGCCATTGCAGTTTTCTGGTTGTTGACTGATTTTGTCTGTTTGTTGACTTATGAGTTTTGCCTTTCCCTTTGGAAGATTACTCGGTGTTCAGTAATTTTGTTATTACCCTTATTGAGCATGATCTGGTGAAATTATTTACTTGAAATTCGGGTTATGGCTTAGAATTGGGATTTTATATTTATTTATATCTCAATTGGTAAGTTTCGATGTAAAACCAGCTCAATAATGAACATGAAAGTACGTCTTCGTAGATAAGTGGTATTTGTGGTATACACAAAAACATTAAGGTGTCAATACAATGATTTTAAAATGACCGATTGTTTAAAATATTACATAATTTAGATGTTTTATCATGGTTCTATCCCCCCACCCCCAACCCCAGCAAATAATGCTTAAATTGCATTTGTTTATAAAACAACATGTCACAATGCATCTGGTTATAAATAACCACCAACCATTTTTGGTTGAAAGATTAATGATATGTATATATGTCCATATCACCAATAACACTTGGTCATGAACTGATTGTAATATCACTCATAGTCCATATAACTCAGGAGGCTATTGTTTTCATTTGCATTTTTTAGATCAGCTTCCTCCTGTTACAGGAATCAATGCGACCTAAAAATACAAATTCCTGGAATAATTATAACAACTGGCATGATTTTCCTATCACAATGATTATTTACGTAAATTCGTTCCGGCTTTGTCAACCATACTTTCCGGTTGAGTCACAAAAATGTATTTATAAGTAGAACCAGTTTGGTTACTGTACAATATTGAAAGAATAATGGAAAAAAGCCCAATATCACAATTATGTTTCCTTTTTATAATTTATTTAAGAATGCAACTGTTTGTTTGTTCAGTATATATTGCAAACACCGATCCAAGACGGGAGCGTAGCTATAATCCGACAGCCCGTTAGTCCGACAGTCCGATATTCCTACAGCCCACTGATCCCGCAGTCCAATAGTTCGATAGTCCGACAGAAATGTGTTTGTTTTTCACTTTCATCGTACGAGTAAGAACAGCAACAAAGTAAAAATTCGCGGGAATGAATTTTCTTGAACATTTGTTTGAATTTGTTCTTGTATGACGGAATTTTCATTGACTTAAATGAAGAAATAGTAAACTTCTTTAATTCAATGATAATCTCAAAGTGACGACTATACGAATTTCGGGGAGATGGATGAGAGGGGGGTGGGGGGAGGGGATTTTATTTGGATCAAATTAAATCTTTTCGTCTTCTTCGCAGTTAAATAATTTTTTTTCGACAGAGCCGATGTAGCAGGCAATTTGTTCCGGACTGGAAAGACTGTCTTGGCTAGAAGAGTCGATCGGAACAATAGGCAAAGGCTATGTATTCTGGGTCTAAGCAGTATATTCGGACCTTTTTTCTTTGAATTCTCTAAAGTAAATGTTTGGGACGAACAGATATTTATAATATGTAATATAAACCATATAAGAATCTTTCAACGCCAGTTTGACGATGGATCTTGCTTTCACAGTGCACAAGACTTGACTAGGCGAATATTTCTTATAAAGAACAGATATTTTATTTTCATAGAATAGCTATTAATTGTACGTAGTCTGTCGAACTATCGGACTATCGGGCTGTCGGACTACTGGACCGTCGGACTACTGGACCGTCGGACTATCGGGATGTCGGATTATAGGTCTGACCCCGTCCAAGACATGGCATAAAATAATAAATATAATAAATAAATAAAGTTTTATTTAGAGTCGATACATATCACAACATACATAAAACACAAGCTCTACAGAGCTTTTCAAATCGACTATACATATAACAAAAACAACATACATGCATACATACAAGGTACATAAAAATACTAGCAAAAATTAAAACATCTATATTAAAAAATAATTTAAGCTAATTAATTTAAAATTTCAAGCACTAAGTAAATAAATTAAATTAAGCAGCCTAAAAAGTAACTATAATTAAAGACAAAGCACATATTTCAAAAGCATCACAGATAAGCAAAACAAATAAATAAATAAAATTATGCTTTAAAGCTATCTACTAGCATTACAGTGGCATGAGCTACCATTCCATGAATTATAGCATACGCATACTATTTAATATTTTGATTGTACATTTTGTTATGCAATTCTAGTTTTATTTAACTTGCAATTCAGGTAGAGATGAATACTGGAAGCTTGTCGCCATTTTGTCGTTACCACTACAAAAAGACATTCTTGAATTTTAAGTGTTCGCGACAATGGCAATTTAACATAGAAATAACGATTTTTAATTGTACAAAGTAGCTGAATTTAGGAGCCATGGCGAATATTCATACTATGGATCAGTATGTATCGCTTTTAAGATATTTCCTAATCATAACTATTGTTAAATTGAAAAATAATGATCAATAATAATACGAACAGTGGTATTTACATACTGACAAATCCGTTTCCTAATAAATGACACAACCGGTTTCTATACATCTTTACAATTTGACAAAGCCGGAATTAAAAAAATGTCTGTTGACATCAATTTTTAGGCTATAACTAGTTACTAACTGATTTTTCCTGAACAAAATTATATTTCTAAGTAAATTAAATCATTCATCAATATTTTTTCTTTTTTGGCAACATGTCATTCATTCGTAAATGCAACATATAGCGATATTTCAGTTGATTGTAATGATTTTTTTGCCGGATTCTGTAGAACTTTTAGAAATAATATAATTTCACACTGCAAAAAAGCAATGATATTTGGACAAAATTGACAATAATACAATACCAATCATAAAGCATCATAATTCAAAACAGTATATTCATCAAAACTTGGAATAATCGTCTGTGTTTTCTTTAAAAATACCGCTTTATAACATCCCGGATGTTAGCGAAACATTATCGACCAGAGCTCTTTGACGACAGTGCTGTAATCCTATCAAATCATATCGGTGGTTATCAGGTGTATAATTTTTTCAGGAGTAGAGTTCACTCTATGTCTTCTATTTGGTCTCATCCGGATCACCAAGTTTATAGTTAACATATAGTCTATCCCTAACAAGTACTACTTTTTATTTGTTTTTCTTTTCTTCCTTCATGATCGGAGAGAGTCGTCTCCTTTTCTGTTCAATTTATGGTGGAAACACCAAACGGAGTTCCTTTTAGATTCTTTCCCGCTCTTTTGGCCATTTTTAAATCAGAAAAGTTTTTAAAAAATCTACTAATGATAGACCCTGTGTATTTACTTGTATTGCATATTTATTTGTGAAATGCTATACATTACTTGACTTTTATATGAATATTTCCTCTGTGTTTATTTATGTAGAGCATGTATTTATCATGTTTTTATCTTAATAAATGAAAAAATTAAAAAATTGTAAAAATCCAAAATTAAAAGAAAAATTGTAAAAACTGATAATATAAAACTAAAAAATAAATAACAATTATATCAAACAAATTTTCTATGTTCCGAAATTTTTTATAAATTTGAAAACATTTTACCAGGCATGCGCCGGAAGTAAACATCAGTACGTTGATGGTTTTCCGTAACCAAAGAAGAAATTATTAGTGTTTTGCCTTTTGAGTATTAGTGCTATCTGATGAAATATGATAATAAATATTGTCTTCGTTATTTAAATATAAGTTTCATTTACACTGGATTCACTTTTTTACAAAAAGATTTCGCCAAATAGCAGAAAATATCGTTGAAACAAAAGGTAGCAAAAACACTTTTATAAAACTGATCCCATTAATTTTACAATAAAACAGTCCAATAGCAGCTCTGTGAGCAACAATATCATTACCCATTATCAAATGAGAAATTTAAATCAATAAGTATAAAAATTGACTGAACATAAATACAACCAGTAAATCCGAGTACATTTTTCAGATGATAGAATATAATTGGGGACCACATGAAGTAGATTGGTTTGCATCAGACCACAATTTCAAACTTCAATTTTTTTTATTCTAGATATTGGAATATGTATTCAACAGGTGTAGATGGATTCACAATAGATTGACACGAGTTAATGGATTGTTTGTACCTCCTATATTTTTAATGCCACGTGTATTGAAATATATGAGACAGTGTAGAGCAATTGGAACATTGATTGTTCAATGTTAGCCGTCGGCAAATTATTGGCCAATGCTATGCCCGAGTGTAACGGGTTTATAGATCAAATGATCGGATATTGTACGTTATCAGTCTCGAGATGTTATATATCCCGTTTTAAAGGGCAGTGGTTTTGTTACTCAACGGTGAGGCGTTAGCCGAACAGTTTAGCAAAACCACTGCCCATGCACTGCCCTTTAAAACGGGATATATAAAATCTCTAGACTGATAACATTTTAATCTGAATGTTCTAACATTAATAAATATGTCCTTGTTATAGGAAAAACATAAATACGTGTATCTTTGGAAAAAGGTCACAGAGCGATTATTGATTTTCTGTGCCGTATGAAATACACAGCACGGCAATAGGTGATAAATGGAAAAGAACTGAGCGTGGTTATTTAAACTTTTCTTTAGTTTAATCATAAAACAAAGCATCAACATTTTATATTGTCGTCTACAACGACAAGCACCTTCACGGTGTAGGATCAAATCAATTCCTTTCGGTAAATATCGGCGTTATTCGATTACTTTCGGTTATTACAACTACTCCTTTTGGAAATTATGGCACATCTGAAACGATGTTCGACCAACAAAGATGGAAAAAGACCAAGAACATAGGTAAAATCCTCCCAATACTATCTTTTACGGAACAGTAGAATACTTAATTGAATCAAATTTGTCACTGAATTCCATAGTAATCCTACAGTTTTCTTTAAAATCCTGAAAAATTTGAAGAGTGCCTTTGTTGTTGGAGCAAATATGTGAAAAAAATAAGCCAAATGTAACTGATTGGGTTACGTAGGTGTGTTATTCTTTCAATACAATACATGTTTCATCTACGATATGTGTATGTTCAATGTTTTATAGGTAAAATAGGCCTTAAAATCACTTTTTAAAGAAAAAATTGTCAACGCCTCCTTTTGGCTCATCGAAAATGATCAAGCATTTTGGCACCGATTCCTTTCAAACCAAAGAACTTGTACTAAATATTCAATAAAATGTCATTTTTTTTGCAGAAAGCCCAATAAAAAACGAACAAGATCTACTCTTTTCGTAGCTGGACAAATTGTGTGTGATTTCTCACTTTATTGAACGCAAATTCACCAACTCCGATTTATACTTGTATTACTGTATTTGTCACGAAAGAAAGGAATACGTGCCATTCACTTGAAGGAAGCGTTATTCAATATTGCAACTAAAACTACGATTTTCATTGAAAAAAATGTGATCACATGTAATATCGCAGTTACAAAGTATCAATAATGACCAGACATTTCGAAAGGGAAAGTGTCTTCAGTAAAGGAATTCTCTTTCTACTTCAAATTCGTGTATTTCTATCGCCGGTTGGCCTGTTTCACACGATCTTGTCACTTTGTTTCGTTTAATGCTGCATTACACTTTCATTAGAGTGCGTAAAACTGATTTTCCGAAATAAACACATTATTAAAGAGTTCCGTGATCTATCAATTGAGTGATAAATACTTACATTTCAGTGGTTAATGACGAAAAGAAGGTCCGGTGTTAATCAAACTTACATTGTTTTTACTGGAAGGAGTCGTTGTAATAACCGAAAGTAATCGAATAACGCCGATTTTTACCGAAAGAAATTGATTTGATCATACACCGTGACCTTTGCCAAGGGAATTAATTATGATTTTTTTTTGCCAAGGGAATTGATTTCTTTGATGTAAAAATAAATGACGTCCATGAAGTGTTAGAAGTAAATTTTTAGCCAATCAAAATTCTACTTGCCACACCAACATCAGATAACTGTTTTTGACAATACTGATCTGACGTTTGGAATGCTAGCTTGTGAGGTTAGATTTCAGATAATTTAGTTTTTAAAGATTGTATGCCTTGAAATTTACAAGCTATTAATGTTGATATGTTTTTCAGATGTTAATAGGGAGGCTTGTGTAAAGCCTTCTCCAGATTTGATATACTAGCTTTTTAATGCGTATTTGAATTTCATGAGATAAGATAAGATAAGATAAGATTTATTTATAGTCGGCATGTTAAAATAACAATACAACAGATGCCCTAGTGGATTTTTGACCGACATACACAACACAACAATAAATAACAGTTAAAAACAGCAAATGCATGCACACAGATTAATAAATCAAATAAAAGGACTCATAATAGCAAAATATAGCAATTTCATTTTCAGATCTGGCATTAAATGCTTGATATTATGTCAGCCTTGTTGTAACGCCTGCCAATAAAAGTAAAAATTGGGAAGTTGTTGATGGGACCGAGGGAAGACATTAACTCCAGTCAAATTATTGACCCTAATAATAAGTGGGATTATATTGTTGACAGGGATGATATTGACAAGTGTCTTATATGGGAACACACAAATTAAATACATTACTGTGATATGATGTTATGTATGTATTCGATTTTATATACCGCCGTGATCGTATGGTAGTTGGATTTACAACTACCTATGCAATCAGTGCCCATCACCACTGATGTTGTGAGTTCCAATCTCGATCAGGGCGAGGTGTACAACATTATGTGATAAAATTTGTCAGTGACTTGCGACAGGGTGGTGGTTATCTCCGGGTACTCAAGTGTCCTCCACCAATAAAACTGACCGCCACGATATAACTGAAATATTGTTGAAAGTGGCGTTAAACACCATCAAACAAACAAACAAACAAGACAAATTATCATATTTTTATGAAACTAATGGTTTTGTTTAACCCTTTATGTGTATTATATTCATTCTTTTATTGGAAAGTTGTAATATTCTAGTGTTTCACCTGTGTTTTATATCATGTTATTCTAGTGTTTCACCTGTGTTTTATATCATGTTATTCTAGTGTTTCACCTGTGTTTTATATCATGTTATTCTAGTGTTTCACCTGTGTTTTATATCATGTTATTCTAGTGTTTCACCTGTGTTTTATATCATGTTATTCTAGTGTTTCACCTGTGTTTTATATCATGTTATTCTAGTGTTTCACCTGTGTTTTATATCATGTTATTCTAGTGTTTCACCTGTGTTTTATATCATGTTATTCTAGTGTTTCACCTGTGTTTTATATCATGTTATTCTAGTGTTTCACCTGTGTTTTATATCATGTTATTCTAGTGTTTCACCTGTGTGTTATATCATGTTATTCTAGTGTTTCACCTGTGTTTTATATCATGTTATTCTAGTGTTTCACCTGTGTTTTATATCATGTTATTCTAGTGTTTCACCTGTGTTTTATATCATGTTATTCTAGTGTTTCACCTGTGTTTTATATCATGTTATTCTAGTGTTTCACCTGTGTTTTATATCATGTTATTCTAGTGTTTCACCTGTGTTTTATATCATGTTATTCTAGTGTTTCACCTGTGTTTTATATCATGTTATTTTGTTCATATGTAACTGCTTTTTAATTTTGTTAGACGAACCGTCGCTTATAACCCTGGTGATCGGTGCCCCCTTTGTAAAGGGGTAGTTTCTTAATACTCACCGAAACAACAGTTCACTGGTAGACATGTCGCACCACTGGGACA
This sequence comes from Bathymodiolus brooksi, assembly GCA_963680875.1. NCBI lineage: Eukaryota > Metazoa > Mollusca > Bivalvia > Mytilida > Modiolidae > Bathymodiolus > Bathymodiolus brooksi. The sequence goes on along the minus strand of OY804586.1, from coordinate 64,361,512 downwards.
CATTATCCTGATTCCGAACAAACCAGTCTTAGCGGAGAAGCAACAAATACCAATTTTATAGTCTTTGGTTTGACTCAGTAACCACCGATTCAGTTAGCAGTACATTTGGTACTAGTATATACTTTTAATTCGTTGTGTATTCTATTTTATAAATTTGGTATTTAATTTGAAGTAGAGATTATCATTTGACACTATAGTATCAATAGTTTATTATCTGAAATCACCAAACACTGGGGCGGATCCAGGATTTCAAGTTAGGGGGGGGGGGGGCACTTAAAAAAATTGCGCCGAGCGGAGAGAGGGGCGAAAATTTTTGGGGTATTTCGTGTGAAAAATCACGATTTTACGCAAAAAAAATCATATTTTTTCCAATTTTAGGGGGGGGGGGGCGCCGCTGCGCCCCCCCCCCCCCCCCCCCAGGATCCGTCCCTGAAACATGACATGAATATTCTTGTACAAGGTTTGTGTGTACAAGGTTTGTGTGTATTTTGTATTAATAAATGATAATTTTAGTCTACCAAATACTGATAGCCTTCAACAATTTGAAAATTATGTCAGAGGTTGCACATGACAATTGAAAATGGTTAAAACTATTTACAGGTTTCATAAATTAGTACATGCATTTCATAGAAGTAACTCAGAACTATGTGCTACGACAGTGGCTTCCAGTAAGATATCATACAAGGGAAAAGGATTCTTGTCTAAGTCGAGTCCGCCAAGGTGGTATAAAATGAAGGACGAGGACTATATGCTCAATGATGGTCACAGGGGCGGATCCAGGATTTCAAGTTAGGGGGGGGGGGGGGGGGGGGGCACTTAGAAAAATTGCGCCGAGCGGTGGGAGGTATTTCGTGTGAAAAATCACGATTTTATGCAAAAAAATCATATTTTTTCCAATTTTAGGGGGGCACGCGCCGGGTGCGCCCCCCCCTGGATCCGCCCCTGGGTCTCAAGTCCGTTTGTTGATGGGATATTTTCCTCTCAGAAACAACATACAGGTATCTGATTATACCTGAACTCTACATGAATTATTAATGGTTTGGTTCTATTCAAAGCTTTTTGCTGTATTCTGTTGAATTATTAATGGTTTGGTTCTATTCAAAGCTTTTTGCTGTATTCTGTTGAATCATTAATGGTTTGGTTCTATTCAAAGCTTTTTGCTGTATTCTGTTGAATTATTAATGGTTTGGTTCTATTCAATGTTTTTTGCTGTATTCTGTTGAATTATTAATCTTAAATACGCCTGCGCGTAATTGAAAAGTGTACTGTATGTACTATATGGTTCGCTTATATGTAACTAGTAAAAAGAATATATCAGATGTTGCTTTCAGTTTTTATAGACCTATCTATGTTTTAGCCGGTGTATAATATTGAGGGTGTCAATTTTCTAACGTCCGACTAACCTTATGGTTTATAGATTTTGCGAGTCAGTTGGTCAGTTATATATACCGATTTATCGGCGCTTACCATTAAACGTTATTTGTATTCCCAAAAATAGCAGAGAGATAACGAATGGCTATTTTAATAAATTAAATTTTCAACAATTTAATTCAAGATTTCAAGATTCTTTATTTTCTTAAACACCAAAGTAAGTACAGTGGTACAAAGAATTTGTTCAATATGATAACATAAATAATAACAATTTAATTCAGAAGTCGGCTTGTGAAAATAAGCTTAATCATTTGGTTAATTAACAAGCTGACCTATGACACGTGTCTTGACCATTATATATATTCAATTCACAACTGTTAATCTGGTAAATAACCTCATCGTCAAACAGCGCAATTAAGTATATTACACACCAAGGGTATAGATACAGGAATATCACATTTAGATTAAGTATATTACACACCAAGGGTATAGATACAGGAATATCACATTTAGATTAAGTATATTACACACCAAGGGTATAGATACGTGAATATCACATTTAGATTAAGTATATTACACACCAAGGGTATAGATACGTGAATATCACATTTAGATTAAGTATATTACACACCAAGGGTATAGATACGTGAATATCACATTTAGATTAAGTATATTACACACCAAGGGTATATATTGCAACAATAAGACATCAGATAACTCTTGGGTCTGCTACCATCTCGAGCCATGAGACAAGCAAATCAACAATTTCAACCCGGACTTTCCATAAATAAAGGAAAAGGTAACCAAATTAAATATGATTAATTAGTACTAATTTATCTAAGTAGCCTCTTACTGACAAACTCGTATGCCCCTGAGCCAAATCCAGGCCCATCAAAATATTCATGTGGGTCCTGTATCAAAGCTGTGACTTGGAAACACAAAGCCATATGCTGTGATGACTGTGAGCAATGGTATCATATAAACTGCCAGGGTATAGATAACTACATGTATGACATATTAAATAATAGTAACCTATCATGGGAGTGTGCAAACTGTGGAAAGGCAATTTTTTCTACCATATTCTTTAATAGCACCATAGAAACATCACATAGTTTCTCCACATTAGACAATCAAATTGAAAATATAGATCATACAGGTAAACCATCATTTTTCATCATCACCTACAAAAACAACCAAGGAAAATATAGATCATATAGGTAAACCATCATTTTTCATCATCACCTATACAAAAACAACCAAGGAAAATATAGATCATACAGGTAAACCATCATTTTTCATCATCACCTGTACAAAAACAACCAAGGAAAATATAGATCATACAGGTAAACCATCATTTTTCATCATCACCTACAAAAACAACCAAGGAAAGTATAGATCATACAGGTAAACCATCATTTTTCATCATCACCTACAAAAACAACCAAGGAAAGTATAGATCATACAGGTAAACCATCATTTTTCTTCATCACCTACAAAAACAACCAAGGAAAATATAGATCATACAGGTAAACCATCATTTTTCATCATCACCTACAAAAACAACCAAGGAAAATATAGATCATACAGGTAAACCATCATTTTTCATCATCACCTACAAAAACAACCAAGGAAAATATAGATCATACAGGTAAACCATAATTTTTCATCATCACCTGTACAAAAACAACCAAAGAAAATATAGATCATACAGGTAAACCATCATTTTTCATCATCACCTACAAAAACAACCAAGGAAAATATAGATCATATAGGTAAACCATCATTTTTCATCATCACCTACAAAAACAACCAAGGAAAATATAGATCATACAGGTAAACCATCATTTTTCATCATCACCTACAAAAACAACCAAGGAAAGTATAGATCATACAGGTAAACCATAATTTTTCATCATCACCTGTACAAAAACAACCAAGGAAAATATAGATCATACAGGTATACCATCATTTTTCATCATCACCTACAAAAACAACCAAGGAAAATATAGATCATACAGGTAAACCATAATTTTTCATCATCACCTGTACAAAAACAACCAAGGAAAATATAGATCATACAGGTAAACCATCATTTTTCATCATCACCTACAAAAACAACCAAGGAAAATATAGATCATACAGGTAAACCATAATTTTTCATCATCACCTGTACAAAAACAACCAAGGAAAATATAGATCATACAGGTAAACCATCATTTTTCATCATCACCTACAAAAACAACCAAGGAAAGTATAGATCATACAGGTAAACCATCATTTTTCATCATCACCTGTACAAAAACAACCAAGGAAAATATAGATCATACAGGTAAACCATCATTTTTCATCATCACCTACAAAAACAACCAAGGAAAATATAGATCATACAGGTAAACCATAATTTTTCATCATCACCTACAAAAACAACCAAGAAAAATATAGATCATCCAGGTAAACCATCATTTTTCATCATCACCTGTACAAAAACAACCAAGGAAAATATAGATCATACAGGTAAACCATCATTTTTCATCATCACCTACAAAAACAACCAAGGAAAATATAGATCATACAGGTAAACCATCATTTTTCATCATCACCTACAAAAACAACCAAGGAAAATATAGATCATATAGGTAAACCATCATTTTTCATCACCACCTACAAAAACAACCAAGGAAAATATAGATCATACAGGTAAACCATCATTTTTCATCATCACCTATACAAAAACAACCAAGGAAAATATAGATCATACAGGTAAACCATCATTTTTCATCATCACCTGTACAAAAACAACCAAGGAAAATATAGATCATACAGGTAAACCATCATTTTTCATCATCACCTACAAAAACAACCAAGGAAAATATAGATCATACAGGTAAACCATCATTTTTCATCATCACCTACAAAAACAACCAAGGAAAATATAGATCATACAGGTATACCATCATTTTTCATCACCACCTACAAAAACAACCAAGGAAAATATAGATCATACAGGTAAACCATCATTTTTCATCATCACCTATACAAAAACAACCAAGGAAAATATAGATCATACAGGTAAACCATCATTTTTCTTCATCACCTACAAAAACAACCAAGGAAAATATAGATCATACAGGTAAACCATCATTTTTCATCATCACCTACAAAAACAACCAAGGAAAATATAGATCATACAGGTAAACCATCATTTTTCATCATCACCTACAAAAACAACCAAGGAAAATATAGATCATACAGGTAAACCATAATTTTTCATCATCACCTGTACAAAAACAACCAAAGAAAATATAGATCATACAGGTAAACCATCATTTTTCATCATCACCTACAAAAACAACCAAGGAAAATATAGATCATATAGGTAAACCATCATTTTTCATCATCACCTACAAAAACAACCAAGGAAAATATAGATCATACAGGTAAACCATCATTTTTCATCATCACCTACAAAAACAACCAAGGAAAGTATAGATCATATAGGTAAACCATCATTTTTCATCATCACCTACAAAAACAACCAAGGAAAGTATAGATCATACAGGTAAACCATAATTTTTCATCATCACCTGTACAAAAACAACCAAGGAAAATATAGATCATACAGGTATACCATCATTTTTCATCATCACCTACAAAAACAACCAAGGAAAATATAGATCATACAGGTAAACCATAATTTTTCATCATCACCTGTACAAAAACAACCAAGGAAAATATAGATCATACAGGTAAACCATCATTTTTCATCATCACCTACAAAAACAACCAAGGAAAATATAGATCATACAGGTAAACCATAATTTTTCATCATCACCTGTACAAAAACAACCAAGGAAAATATAGATCATACAGGTAAACCATCATTTTTCATCATCACCTACAAAAACAACCAAGGAAAGTATAGATCATACAGGTAAACCATCATTTTTCATCATCACCTGTACAAAAACAACCAAGGAAAATATAGATCATACAGGTAAACCATCATTTTTCATCATCACCTACAAAATCAACCAAGGAAAATATAGATCATACAGGTAAACCATAATTTTTCATCATCACCTACAAAAACAACCAAGGAAAATATAGATCATACAGGTAAACCATCATTTTTCATCATCACCTGTACAAAAACAACCAAGGAAAATATAGATCATACAGGTAAACCATCATTTTTCATCATCACCTACAAAAACAACCAAGGAAAATATAGATCATACAGGTAAACCATCATTTTTCATCATCACCTACAAAAACAACCAAGGAAAATATAGATCATATAGGTAAACCATCATTTCTCATCACCACCTACAAAAACAACCAAGGAAAATATAGATCATACAGGTAAACCATCATTTTTCATCATCACCTATACAAAAACAACCAAGGAAAATATAGATCATACAGGTAAACCATCATTTTTCATCATCACCTGTACAAAAACAACCAAGGAAAATATAGATCATACAGGTAAACCATCATTTTTCATCATCACCTACAAAAACAACCAAGGAAAATATAGATCATACAGGTAAACCATCATTTTTCATCATCACCTACAAAAACAACCAAGGAAAATATAGATCATACAGGTAAACCATCATTTTTCATCATCACCTACAAAAACAACCAAGGAAAATATAGATCATACAGGTAAACCATCATTTTTCATCATCACCTACAAAAACAACCAAGGAAAATATAGATCATACAGGTAAACCATCATTTTTCATCATCACCTACAAAAACAACCAAGGAAAATATAGATCATACAGGTAAACCATCATTTTTCATCATCACCTACAAAAACAACCAAGGAAAATATAGATCATACAGGTAAACCATCATTTTTCATCATCACCTACAAAAACAACCAAGGAAAATATAGATCATACAGGTAAACCATCATTTTTCATCATCACCTGTACAAAAACAACCAAGGAAAATATAGATCATACAGGTAAACCATCATTTTTCATCATCACCTGTACAAAAACAACCAAGGAAAGTATAGATCATACAGGTAAACCATCATTTTTCATCATCACCTATACAAAAACAACCAAGGAAAATATAGATCATCCAGGTAAACCATCATTTTTCATCATCACCTACAAAAACAACCAAGGAAAATATAGATCATACAGGTAAACCATCATTTTTCATCATCACCTATACAAAAACAACCAAGGAAAATATAGATCATACAGGTAAACCATCATTTTTCATCATCACCTGTACAAAAACAACCAAAGAAAGTATAGATCAAACAGGTAAACCATCATTTTTCATCATCACCTACAAAAACAACCAAGGAAAATATAGATCATACAGGTAAACCATCATTTTTCATCATCACCTGTACAAAAACAACCAAGGAAAATATAGATCATACAGGTAAACCATCATTTTTCATCATCACCTGTACAAAAACAACCAAGGAAAATATAGATCATACAGGTAAACCATCATTTTTCATCATCACCTACAAAAACAACCAAGGAAAATATAGATCATACAGGTAAACCATCATTTTTCATCATCACCTACAAAAACAACCAAGGAAAATATAGATCATACAGGTAAACCATCATTTTTCATCATCACCTACAAAAACAACCAAGGAAAATATAGATCATACAGGTAAACCATCATTTTTCATCATCACCTACAAAAACAACCAAGGAAAATATAGATCATACAGGTAAACCATCATTTTTCATCATCACCTACAAAAACAACCAAGGAAAATATAGATCATACAGGTAAACCATCATTTTTCATCATCACCTACAAAAACAACCAAGGAAAATATAGATCATACAGGTAAACCATCATTTTTCATCATCACCTACAAAAACAACCAAGGAAAATATAGATCATACAGGTAAACCATCATTTTTCATCATCACCTGTACAAAAACAACCAAGGAAAATATAGATCATACAGGTAAACCATCATTTTTCATCATCACCTGTACAAAAACAACCAAGGAAAGTATAGATCATACAGGTAAACCATCATTTTTCATCATCACCTATACAAAAACAACCAAGGAAAATATAGATCATCCAGGTAAACCATCATTTTTCATCATCACCTACAAAAACAACCAAGGAAAATATAGATCATACAGGTAAACCATCATTTTTCATCATCACCTATACAAAAACAACCAAGGAAAATATAGATCATACAGGTAAACCATCATTTTTCATCATCACCTGTACAAAAACAACCAAAGAAAGTATAGATCAAACAGGTAAACCATCATTTTTCATCATCACCTACAAAAACAACCAAGGAAAATATAGATCATACAGGTAAACCATCATTTTTCATCATCACCTACAAAAACAACCAGGGAAAGTATCAAATACATCCAAACAAAAAAATAAACCACCTCTATGAGTACTCATTATAAATAAACCACCTCTAAGAGTACTCACTATAAATAAACCACCTCTAAGAGTACTCACGATAAATAAACCACCTCTAAGAGTACTCACTATAAATAAACCACCTCTAAGAGTACTCATAAATAAACCACCTCTAAGAGTACTCACTATAAATAAACCACCTCTAAGAGTACTCACGATAAATAAACCACCTCTAAGAGTACTCACGATAAATAAACCACCTCCAAGAGTACTCACTATAAATAAATCACCTCTAAGAGTACTCACTATAAATAAACCACCTCTAAGAGTACTCACTATAAATAAACCACCTCTAAGAGTACTCATTATAAATAAACCACCTCTAAGAGTACTCACTATAAATAAACCACCTCTAAGAGTACTAATTATAAATAAACCACCTCTAAGAGTACTCACTATAAATAAACCACCTCTAAGAGTACTCACTATAAATAAACCACCTCTAAGAGTACTCACTATAAATAAACCACCTCTAAGAGTACTCACTATAAATAAACCACCTCAAAGAGTACTCACTATAAATAAACCACCTCTAAGAGTACTCACTATAAATAAACCACCTCTAAGAGTACTCACTATAAATAAACCACCTCAAAGAGTACCCACTATAAATAAACCACCTCTAAGAGTACTCACTATAAATAAACCACCTCTAAGAGTACTCATTATAAATAAACCACCTCTAAGAGTACTCACTATAAATAAACCACCTCTAAGAGTACTAATTATAAATAAACCACCTCTAAGAGTACTCACTATAAATAAACCACCTCTAAGAGTACTCACTATAAATAAACCACCTCTAAGAGTACTCACTATAAATAAACCACCTCTAAGAGTACTCACTATAAATAAACCACTAAAAGAGTACTCACTATAAATAAACCACCTCTAAGAGTACTCACTATAAATAAACCACCTCTAAGAGTACTCACTATAAATAAACCACCTCAAAGAGTACCCACTATAAATAAACCACCTCTAAGAGTACTCATTATAAATAAACCACCTCTAAGAGTACTCATTATAAATAAACCACCTCTAAGAGTACTCACTATAAATAAACCACCTCTAAGAGTACTCACTATAAATAAACAACCTCTAAGAGTACTTACTATAAATAAACCACCTCTAACAGTACTCACTATAAATAAACCACCTCTAAGAGTACTCATTATAAATAAACAACCTCTAAGAGTACTGACTATAAATAAACCACCTCTATGAGTACTGACTATAAATAAACCACCTCTAAGAGTACTCACTATAAATAAACCACCTCTAAGAGTACTCACTATAAATAAACCACCTCTAAGAGTACTCACTATAAATAAACCACTTCTAAGAATACTCACTATAAATAAAACCACCTCTAAGAGTACTCATTATAAATAAACCACCTCTAAGAGTACTCACTATAAATAAACCACCTCTAAGAGTACTGACTATAAATAAACCACCTCTAAGAGTATTCGCTATAAATAAACCACCTCTAAGAGTACTCACTATAAATAAACCACCCCTAAGAGTACTCACTATGAATAAACCACCTCTAAGAGTACTCACTATAAATAAACCACCTCTAAGAGTACTCACTATAAATAAACCACCTCTAAGAGTACTCACTATAAAGAAACCACCTCTAAGAGTATTCACTATAAATAAACCACCTCTAAGAATACTCACTATAAATAAACCACCTCTAAGAGTACTCACTATAAATAAACCACCTCTAAGAGTACTCACTATAAATAAACCACCTCTAAGAGTACTCACTATAAATAAACCACCTCTAAGAGTACTCACTATAAATAAACCACCTCTAAGAGTACTCACTATAAATAAACCACCTCTAAGAGTACTCACTATAAATAAACCACCTCTAAGAGTACTCACCATAAATAAACCACCTCTAAGAGTACTCACTATAAATAAACCTCCTCTAAGAGTACTGACTATAAATAAACCACCTCTAAGAGTATTCGCTATAAATAAACCACTTCGAAGAGTACTCACTATAAATAAACCACCTCTAAGAGTACTCACTATAAATAAACCACCTTTAAGAGTACTCATTATAAATAAACCACCTCTAAGAGAACTGACTATAAATAAACCACTTCTAAGAATACTCACTATAAATAAACCACCTCTAAGAGTACTCATTATAAATAAACCACCTCTAAGAGTACTCACTATAAATAAACCACCTCTAAGAGTACTAATTATAAATAAACCACCTCTAAGAGTACTCACTATAAATAAACCACCTCTAAGAGTACTCACTATAAATAAACCACCTCTAAGAGTACTCACTATAAATAAACCACCTCTAAGAGTACTCACTATAAATAAACCACCTCAAAGAGTACTCACTATAAATAAACCACCTCTAAGAGTACTCACTATAAATAAACCACCTCTAAGAGTACTCACTATAAATAAACCACCTCAAAGAGTACCCACTATAAATAAACCACCTCTAAGAGTACTCACTATAAATAAACCACCTCTAAGAGTACTCATTATAAATAAACCACCTCTAAGAGTACTCACTATAAATAAACCACCTCTAAGAGTACTAATTATAAATAAACCACCTCTAAGAGTACTCACTATAAATAAACCACCTCTAAGAGTACTCACTATAAATAAACCACCTCTAAGAGTACTCACTATAAATAAACCACCTCTAAGAGTACTCACTATAAATAAACCACTAAAAGAGTACTCACTATAAATAAACCACCTCTAAGAGTACTCACTATAAATAAACCACCTCTAAGAGTACTCACTATAAATAAACCACCTCAAAGAGTACCCACTATAAATAAACCACCTCTAAGAGTACTCATTATAAATAAACCACCTCTAAGAGTACTCATTATAAATAAACCACCTCTAAGAGTACTCACTATAAATAAACCACCTCTAAGAGTACTCACTATAAATAAACAACCTCTAAGAGTACTTACTATAAATAAACCACCTCTAACAGTACTCACTATAAATAAACCACCTCTAAGAGTACTCATTATAAATAAACAACCTCTAAGAGTACTGACTATAAATAAACCACCTCTATGAGTACTGACTATAAATAAACCACCTCTAAGAGTACTCACTATAAATAAACCACCTCTAAGAGTACTCACTATAAATAAACCACCTCTAAGAGTACTCACTATAAATAAACCACTTCTAAGAATACTCACTATAAATAAAACCACCTCTAAGAGTACTCATTATAAATAAACCACCTCTAAGAGTACTCACTATAAATAAACCACCTCTAAGAGTACTGACTATAAATAAACCACCTCTAAGAGTATTCGCTATAAATAAACCACCTCTAAGAGTACTCACTATAAATAAACCACCCCTAAGAGTACTCACTATGAATAAACCACCTCTAAGAGTACTCACTATAAATAAACCACCTCTAAGAGTACTCACTATAAATAAACCACCTCTAAGAGTACTCACTATAAAGAAACCACCTCTAAGAGTATTCACTATAAATAAACCACCTCTAAGAATACTCACTATAAATAAACCACCTCTAAGAGTACTCACTATAAATAAACCACCTCTAAGAGTACTCACTATAAATAAACCACCTCTAAGAGTACTCACTATAAATAAACCACCTCTAAGAGTACTCACTATAAATAAACCACCTCTAAGAGTACTCACTATAAATAAACCACCTCTAAGAGTACTCACTATAAATAAACCACCTCTAAGAGTACTCACCATAAATAAACCACCTCTAAGAGTACTCACTATAAATAAACCTCCTCTAAGAGTACTGACTATAAATAAACCACCTCTAAGAGTATTCGCTATAAATAAACCACTTCGAAGAGTACTCACTATAAATAAACCACCTCTAAGAGTACTCACTATAAATAAACCACCTTTAAGAGTACTCATTATAAATAAACCACCTCTAAGAGAACTGACTATAAATAAACCACTTCTAAGAATACTCACTATAAATAAAACCACCTCTAAGAGTACTCACTATAAATAAACCACCTCTAAGAGTACTCACTATAAATAAACCACCTCTAAGAGTACTCACTATAAATAAACCACCTATAAGAGTATTCGCTAGAAATAAACCACCTCTAAGAGTACTCACTATAAATAAACCACCTCTAAGAGTACTCACTATAAATAAACCACCTCTAAGAGTACTCACTATAAATAAACCACCTCTAAGAGTACTCACTATAAATAAACCACCTCTAAGAGTATTCGCTATAAATAAACCACCTCTAAGAGTACTCACTATAAATAAACCACCTCTAAGAGTACTCACTATAAATAAACCACCTCTAAGAGTACTCACTATAAAGAAACCACCTCTAAGAGTACTCACTATAAATAAACCACCTCTAAGAGTACTGACTATAAATAAACCACCTCTAAGAGTACTCACCCTAAATAAACCACCTCTAAGAGTACTTACTATAAATAAACCACCTCTAACAGTACTCACTATAAATAAACCACCTCTAAGAGTACTCATTATAAATAAACAACCTCTAAGAGTACTGACTATAAATAAACCACCTCTATGAGTACTGACTATAAATAAACCACCTCTAAGAGTACTCACTATAAATAAACCACCTCTAAGAGTACTCACTATAAATAAACCACCTCTAAGAGTACTCACTATAAATAAACCACTTCTAAGAATACTCACTATAAATAAAACCACCTCTAAGAGTACTCATTATAAATAAACCACCTCTAAGAGTACTCACTATAAATAAACCACCTCTAAGAGTACTCACTATAAATAAACCACCTCTAAGAGTATTCGCTATAAATAAACCACCTCTAAGAGTACTCACTATAAATAAACCACCCCTAAGAGTACTCACTATAAATAAGCCACCTCTAAGAGTACTCACTATAAATAAACCACCTCTAAGAGTACTCACTATAAATAAACCACCTCTAAGAGTACTCACTATAAAGAAACCACCTCTAAGAGTATTCACTATAAATAAACCACCTCTAAGAATACTCACTATAAATAAACCACCTCTAAGAGTACTCACTATAAATAAACCACCTCTAAGAGTACTCACTATAAATAAACCACCTCTAAGAGTACTCACTATAAATAAACCACCTCTAAGAGTACTCACTATAAATAAACCACCTCTAAGAGTACTCACTATAAATAAACCACCTCTAAGAGTACTCACTATAAATAAACCACCTCTAAGAGTACTCACCATAAATAAACCACCTCTAAGAGTACTCACTATAAATAAACCTCCTCTAAGAGTACTGACTATAAATAAACCACCTCTAAGAGTATTCGCTATAAATAAACCACTTCGAAGAGTACTCACTATAAATAAACCACCTCTAAGAGTACTCACTATAAATAAACCACCTTTAAGAGTACCCATTATAAATAAACCACCTCTAAGAGAACTGACTATAAATAAACCACTTCTAAGAATACTCACTATAAATAAAACCACCTCTAAGAGTACTCACTATAAATAAACCACCTCTAAGAGTACTCACTATAAATAAACCACCTCTAAGAGTACTCACTATAAATAAACCACCTATAAGAGTATTCGCTAGAAATAAACCACCTCTAAGAGTACTCACTATAAATAAACCACCTCTAAGAGTACTCACTATAAATAAACCACCTCTAAGAGTACTCACTATAAATAAACCACCTCTAAGAGTACTCACTATAAATAAACCACCTCTAAGAGTATTCGCTATAAATAAACCACCTCTAAGAGTACTCACTATAAATAAACCACCTCTAAGAGTACTCACTATAAATAAACCACCTCTAAGAGTACTCACTATAAAGAAACCACCTCTAAGAGTACTGACTATAAATAAACCACCTCTAAGAGTACTGACTATAAATAAACCACCTCTAAGAGTACTCACCCTAAATAAACCACCTCTAAGAGTACTGACTATAAATAAACCACCTCTAAGAGTGCTCACTATAAAGAAACCACCTCTAAGAGTACTCACTATAAATAAACCACCTCTAAGAGTACTGACTATAAATAAACCACCTCTAAGAGTACTCACTATAAATAAACCACCTCTAAGAGTACTCACTATAAATAAACCACCTCTAAGAGTATTCGATATAAATAAACCACCTCTAAGAGTACTCACTATAAATAAACCACCTCTAAGAGTACTCACTATAAATAAACCACCTCTAAGAGTACTCACTATAAATAAACCACCTCTAAGAGTACTCACTATAAAAAAACCACCTCTAAGAGTACTCACTATATATAAACCACCTCTAAGAATACTCACTATAAATAAACCACCTCTAAGAGTACTCACTATAAATAAACCACCTCTAAGAGTACTAATTATAAATAAACCACCTCTAAGAGTACTCACTATAAATAAACCACCTCTAAGAGTACTCACCATAAATAAACCACCTCTAAGAGTACTCACCATAAATAAACCACCTCTAAGAGTATTCACTATAAATAAACCACCTCTAAGAGTATTCACTATAAATAAACTACCTCTAAGAGTACTCACTATAAATAAACCCCCTCTAAGAGTACTCACTATAAATAAACCACCTCTAAGAGTACGCACTATAAATAAACCACCTCTAAGAGTACGCACTATAAATAAACCACCTCTAAGAGTACTCACTATAAATAAACCACCTCTAAGAGTACTAATTATAAATAAACCACCTCTAAGAGTACTCACTATAAATAAACCACCTTTAAGAGTACTCACCATAAATAAACCACCTCTAAGGGTACTCACCATAAATAAACCACCTCTAAGAGTACTCATTATAAATAAACCACCTCTAAGAGTACTCACTATAAAGAAACCACCTCTAAGAGTACTCACTATAAATAAACCACCTCTAAGAGTACTCACTATAAATAAACCACCTCTAAGAGTACTCACTATAAATAAACCACCTCTAAGAGTACTCACTATAAATAAACCCCCTCTAAGAGTACTCACTATAAATAAATCACCCCTAAGAATGCTCACTATAAATAAACCACCTCTAAGAGTACTCACTATAAATAAACCACCTCTAAGAGTACTCACTATAAATAAACCACCTCTAAGAGTACTCACCATAAATAAACCACCTCTAAGAGTACTCACCATAAATAAACCACCTCTAAGAGTACTCACTATAAATAAACCACCTCTAAGAGTACTCACCATAAATAAACCACTTCTAAGAGTACTCACCATAAATAAACCACCTCTAAGAGTACTCACTATAAATAAACCACCTCTAAGAGTACTCACTATAAATAAACCACCTCTAAGAGTACTCACTATAAATAAATCACCTCTAAGAGTACTCACTATAAAGAAATCACCGCTAAAAGTACTCACTATAAATAAACCACCTCTAAGAGTACTCACTATAAATAAACCACCTCTAAGAGGACTGACTATAAATAAACCACCTCTAAGAGTACTCACTATAAATAAACCACCTCTAAGAGTACTCACTATAAATAAACCACCTCTAAGAGTACTCACTATAAATAAACCACCTCTAAGAGTACTCACTATAAATAAACCACCTCTATGAGTACTCACTATAAATAAACCACCTCTAAGAGTACTCACTATAAATAAACCACCTCTAAGAGTACTCACTATAAATAAACCACCTCTAAGAGTACTCACTATAAATAAACCACCTCTAAGAGTACTCACTATCAATTTCCAGTCTAATAAAAACATAAAAACCTGAATTAGACCAAAAAATTGAATCATGCAAATCTGACATCATATTTGGCACAGAAACATGGCTCTCTGACAATATATCACCTTACGAATACCTATCTCCTCTAAAATATACTATATATAGCAAGAACAGAAAAGATGGGTATGGAGGAGTACTAGTAGCCATCTCTAAGGGAACGACCATTTAACGTGAAGGGGGGGGGGGGGGGTTATGGTTTTTTTCTAAAAAAATATTCTGATTCCCAATGTTGCTGAAAAAAATATTCTGATTTTGGTGGAGGAAAAAAATTCGCACTTTATGCGACAAAAAAAAATATATTCTAACTCTTGTGCTGTCCGAAAAAAAAAATTCTGAACGAAACAAAAAACCATCTCCCTCCCCCTCTTCAAGTTAAATGGTCGGTCCCTAATCTATATATGACGTCACAAGCTACAGAATTAGATATTAACTGTGAAATTGTCTGGGCAAAAATTTCTACTCCAGGAAATAAGATCTTATACCTATTATAGACCACCATCAGACAAAGGGGTATCACTAGAACAGCGAAACACGTCACTTTACAAAGCATGCAATAAAACAAACTCATTTATCTAGCTTAGTGTCAATTTTAATTTTGGCCAAATTGACTGGGACATCCCAGCAGTTATACCTAGTAAACCTGATCCATCACTCCACCAACAACAATTAGATATATTAAAATGATCATAATCTCACACAAGTAATAGATAAATCAACAAGAAATGACAAAACACTTGATCTCCTATTCATGAACAATCCATCATTTGTAAATAGAACAAAAACTCTACCAATTGGAGAAAGTGACCATGATATTATTTTCAATGAAATAAACTTTGCACTACCAACAGTAAAACGACACCTCATAAAGTATATAATATATACAAAAAAGCTGATTGGGACAATATAGAACAAGATCTCAATTCTATATATTGCCATCAAAATGAAAACCATGCTAATATGGACATAGATGACATCTGGAATTATTTTAAAAACCAAACAGAAAAAACTATATAAAAACATATCCCAACAAAGTTAATAAGAAACAAATCAAGATTGCCAGGGGTAGATTACCAACTGAAAAAACTTATAAATAAGAAAAACAAACTAAATAAAACGAAAAACAAAACATTAAACATTCCAAAGCATACCAGAAAGTTAAAGCACAACTACAGAAAGAAATGAGAAATGCCTATTGGAAATACATTTGTACATAGAAAATATGATTTTTGACATTGAAATACAAGAACCAGGTCAATAAAGATTCAATAAACAACCAACAAATCTTTATTCGTACATTAAAAGCCAGAAAAGTGAATAAAGAAGAAGTACCAAGAACTACTTGGCTTCACATACACCGGTTTAACCCCATATTTTGTGCCTGTCCCATGCCAGGACCTGGATTTCCAAGCCAAATGTTGTGGTGTTTTTATGTTCAATGGTTTGAGGCGATAGATGTTGATATTGTAATCATCAGGCTTCAACTTTCTTTTCATTATTTCTATTTATTTGCAGCCATTTAATACATGATTTTATGCCATGACATAGCTGAAATACTGCTAAAGTTGGCATTAAACAATAATAAATCAATCATATACATGATTTTATGCCATGACATAGCTGAAATACTGCTAAAGTTGGCATTAAACAATAATAAATCAATTATATACATGATTTTATGCCATGACATAGCTGAAACACTGCTAAAGTTGACATTAAACAATAATAAATCAATCATATACATGATTTTATGCCATGACATAGCTGAAATACTGCTAAAGTTGGCATTAAACAATAATAAATCAATTATATACATGATTTTATACCATGACATAGCTGAAATACTGCTAAAGTTGACATTAAACAATAATAAATCAATGATTTACATGATTTTATGCCATGACATAGCTGAAATACTGCTAAAGTTGGCATTAAACAATAATAAATCAATCATATACATGATTTTATGCCATGACATAGCTGAAATAATGCTAAAGTTGGCATTAAACAATAATAAATCAATCATATACATGATTTTATGCCGTGACATAGCTGAAATACTGCTAAAGTTGGCATTAAACAATAATAAATCAATCATATACATGATTTTATGCCATGACATAGCTGAAATACTGCTAAAGTTGGCATTAAACAATAATAAATCAATGATATACATGATTTTATGCCATGACATAGCTGAAATACTGCTAAAGTTGACATTAAACAATAATAAATCAATCATATACATGATTTTATGCCATGACATAGCTGAAATACTGCTAAAGTTGGCATTAAACAATAATAAATCAATCATATACATGATTTTATGCCATGACATAGCTGAAATACTGCTAAAGTTGGCATTAAACAATAATAAATCAATCATATACATGATTTTATGCCATGACATAGCTGAAATACTGCTAAAGTTGGCATTAAACAATAATAAATCAATCATATACATGATTTTTATATTATAGGAAGGCTGGGCAGTTGTAACTTTCTTTTTATTTATTAATAAAGTCATCACATGCAAGGTAATTGATCAAAATTTTAATAATGACCATTTAAGCTATGTTTTGAAAAGTCTCTCGGTGAGACATATACATGATTTTATGCCATGACATAGCTGAAATACTGCTAAAGTTGGCATTAAACAATAATAAATCAATCATATACATGATTTTATGCCATGACATAGCTGAAATACTGCTAAAGTTGGCATTAAACAATAATAAATCAATCATATACATGATTTTTATATTATAGGAAGGCTGGGCAGTTGTAACTTTCTTTTTATTTATTAATAAAGTCATCACATGCAAGGTAATTGATCAAAATTTTAATAATGACCATTCGGTGAGACAAAGTTTTGTCATTCAACGAAGTGTTTAATTCTTTATCACTTTGTTTTGTGTACTAGGTGTTGTTTTACAAATCATTTTTAGATGTTTATAATTTATTTTACTTGTATAGTATCGTTATACCGTAACGATCCAACACCCCGTAAGATTGATCGTTGACTAGTTTTTCAGACGTTGTATATATATATGAGTAACATAGCGGGTGTCTTATTAGAAGGGGGTCGTCATGGTCATGATCGTATGATAGTTGAATTTACAACTACCTATGCAGTCAGTACCTATCACCACTAACGTTGTGAGTTTGAATCCCGCTAATGGCCAGGTGTATTCGATACAACATTATGTGCTAAAGTTTGTCAGTAACTTGCGACAGGTCGGTGGTCTTCTCCTGTTTCCTCCACCAATAAAACTGACAGCCACGATGTAACTGAAATATCGTTGAAAGTGGTGTTAAACTCCACAACCCTAACCCATCTTCTAAGAAGCAGGAACTGTTTAGCCTTTACAAACACCTGGGTTCAGAGTTCACCTCCAGTTTTTGGTGGGTCCATGTATTCTCTACCGTTTTTATAGTAAACAAATTGTCTAAGCAATTCAATATCACAATAAAATATTTTTGTTACATTGCAATGATACAAAAAGATATTATCTGAGTATTTAATTTATTACTACATGTAGGTATAAGACAAACATTCCCTCAAAACTAGCAATATATAGAAGCATTGTATCCCAGCACATATAATCACACACCTTCTTCTGACTTCTCTTTTAATCTGATTAAAACCATACTAATAAGTTACACTCCATTATAATCCGACACAACTCTAACCTTTTGTATCCTCTCTGGCTTTTCCTTTAAATGAAGCTGATTGCAAGATTTTGTCAGCTCTGATTTCATTGGTTGATCTAAAGTTCACTTATAAGGTCAAATCAAGTTGTATCAGATGTTAGTGGGGTGTAGTTTATTAAACATATGATTTTAATCAGATTGTTTATTTATAGTAGTATAATTTCCATATTATCCTGGTGGCCATCCCATTTGTCGTCCTCCCATCACGTGGACATGAAGATGATACACTGCTTGACCTCCATTTACTCCATCATTTATTGTTATTCTGAATCCATCCTCTAATCCTACTTCCTTAGCAACCTTCCTAGCAACAAGTAGAAGATGTCCAAGCAACTAAAATGAGAATAAAACAAGATTTTTTTTTTATTTAGTTCATCGTGTCTGTTCTGTAAAAACAAGGTTCAAAGTTTAATATATAATATCTAAAATATGGATTTCAATTATTTGAAAAATTCACAAGTGTTATATGCCCTATCTGTATATAATACACTTCTCTGACGTCACACTATTGTTTGAACAGTGGATTATTTTTAAGAATCTAGTTTATTCTTTTGTTCTTGAATATATGAACTTTAACCTTTTACTGTTTTAGGCTTAAAAACATGATATATATACTTTGGGACTTTAGGGCATCGAACCACTGCTGGGCTTTTTAAAGCTTACTTTGACTTTCAAAACTTCCATCTAACCACTCGGCCATGGTCACCACACTACTATATTCTATAATTAGTATATATGACTCTTGATAGTAATCTTTGTTAAAAAGAAATATCAACAATTTGTTTAACTAGAGGCTCCCAGGAGCCTGTAATCGCTCACCTGGTTTTCAATTTGACATCTAAAGTTGATAGAAAATGGGGGTGTTACACATAATTTTGAAAGTGGGCCACCCAAAGATCATTTCAACTCACAATTTCTGAGCAAAAGATTTTGATGTGATTTTTATCTCATAATATTCCTAAATCATCACTAAATGGAATAAACTGGCTGAAAAAATCTCACAGAAAACCCAGAATACATGTTAAACTACTCATTGCTGCAGCTAAAATTTGAGTTCATTTTGATTTGTAATAAAGCAGAAATTGACAACTAAAGAAATTTATATTTTTAGTAACAGCAGCCATTTTGAATGGAGGGCAGGGCTGTCGGACACAATATTGAAAGGGGACCACCCCGGCCAAATTTGCTTTAACTTGGTTCAGCGGTTTCAGAGGAGAAGATTTAAATGTGATCTTTTATCAAAATATGTCTAATTTGTATAATCGGTATAAATCGGTTGAAAGAAAAATTTCACAGAAAAACCAAGAATACATGTTAATCTACTCATTGTCATGTAGCTGCAGTTAAAATTTGGCTCATTTTGATTTATAATAAAGCAGCAATGGATAATTGAAGAAATTTCTATTTTTAGTAACAGCAGCCATCTTGAATGGAGGGCGGGACTGTCGGACATATAATTGTGAAAGGGACCCTCCCTGCCAGGTTCAGCTTAATTTGGTTCAGCGGTTTCAGAGGAAAATATTTAAATGTGATCTTTTATCAAAATATGCCTAATTTGCATAATCGGTATAAATCGGCTGAAAGAAAAATTGCACAGAAAAAACCCGGAATATATGATAAACTACTCATTGCCATGTAGCTGCAGTTAAAATTTAAGCTCATTTTGAATTATAATAAAGCAGCAATGGACAATTGAAGAAATTTCTATTTTTAGTAACAGCTGCCATCTTGAATGGAGGGCGGGACTCTCGGACATAATTGTGAAAGGGACACTCCCTTCCAGGTTTGGTTTAATTTGGTTCAGGGATTTCAGAGGAGAAGATTTAAATGTGAAAGTTTACGACGTACGACAGACGCCGCCAAGTGATGGCAAATCTACTGCACTCAAAACAAGAACACTAACCATTACACAAATAAGACATCAGACATCAATTAGTGCAATCACCCGAATCTACATTTAGGTTGATCAACATTTTAAGACAATTGTCATATTAATTAGAAATTTTATAATGTATGATGAAATTAGAGATTTTAACATGTGATGTATATACAGCAGGGGCGGATCCAGGGGGAGGCGCACCCGCCGTCCCCCCCCCCCCCCCCCCCACCTAAAATTGGAAAAAATATGATTTTTTGGCATAAAATCGTGATTTATCACACGAAATACCCCAACAAATTTTGCGCCTCCCTCCGCAATTGGAAAAAATATGATGTTTTTGCATAAAATCGTGATTTTTCACACGAAATACCCCAAAAATTTTCGCGCTTCCCTTTGCTCGGCGCAATTTTTTTAAGTGCGCCCCCCCCCCCCCTAACTTGAAATCCTGGATCCACCCCTGTACAGAATATTACTTCATAGTGCATGCCATGACGTTTAGTGAGAGGAAATTGTATTTTTATAGCGCTAGCTCACTCTCTAAGTTTCATGTTGATACACATGGACATGTTAACCTAACTCTATGAGTCACCCAGCCATTGCTAATATTGCTACTTAATATTGAGTCAGTCATGGAAATGAACATTTTACTGGTCCGAACAATGTTTTACAGGTCTGGGCTGGAGGACCATTGCTCATTGTAAGGACTGTTGAATGCTATCAGAAAAGTAGCAAATATTAATATTATAGTTTTTGATTTGACATGACCAGGGATCTTTTATTTGATGCCAACAAATATCTGTTTTTGTCCAATCAGAAAAATTGTAACATAACAATATCACTAGAATAGCCTAATTTATATCCTGGGAGACTGGATTATACCTCTTCATCTTCATCTGCAGCCTCAGCTGGTCTAGTTAGAGGTTTCTTTGGTAAAACTAAGAAATGAGTGGGAGCTTCAGGTGAAATATCATTGAATGCTATACACTGAAATACAAAAAAATACAATTACCTGTTTGTCAGAATCTTCAGCGTCAGACAATTTGACTATTGGTTTTTTAGGCACTACCATGAAATGTGTGGGTGCTTGGGCACTGATGTCATTAAAGGCAACACACTGCAAATAAATACATACATTTTTGTATATCAACCTTTTTTTAACATGTTTTGACATAACTCGTAAGGTATAACATAAAAATGATCATCATGTGATCAATTTCACGACTTTTTTTGGTATAGTCTGTTTCTCTATATCAACAACATGGCGCCTTTATGAAATCTGAAAACGAAAAATAGACTATACCAAACAACATCATGAAATTGATCATGTGATAATCTTAATGTAGGCTGCCAATATGGTAGACAATTCTAACTAATTAAACTTTTGGTTTTTATGTACATGTATTTCTAACTGCTTAAAATGGTAAGACATTTTCATTATTTTTGCAGATTTGAACTAGAAAATATGTCTATATAATTATATTATCTGTTCTTGATAGTAATTTGTTCTCAATAACTATGTGTATGTGCAAATTTGACAGATTCCGCGAAATAGCATGTGTTGTTCGTTCACCAGGATTTTACCTACTGAACAACACTCCGGTCTCCCCCTCCTAAAAGCAACACATAAGGGAATTTGCATTATTTATTATTATTAGGCCAAACAAAAAAATATGTGTGTTTACGGTCACATGTCAAATTTTTTTACGGTCGGTCGGTATTATTATTATTATTTTTTTTTAATTATCGGCAAAACCGGAAATAGTCGTTCCCGGTTCCGGAATCCGATATTTCATTTTCGAATTTCCAGTAAGCCGTCATTTGTTGAAGCTGTTTTATGACGAGTTACGCAGTTTTTCTACCTTCTTTGCTCTCAATTTCGACAAAAAGCTAGCGGTTGAATAAATAAAACATTGCTGCTGATTAAACAACAAAAATGGTTATCCGAATTCTGTGTAAAAATTGATAGGGTCGCTAGCAAATATTAGTCGAATAATTGCCGATAAAAAAGGTTAGGGTCGGCAGCTGAAAAATAGGGTAGGTCGGGTGACCGTAAACACACATATTTTTTTGCTTGGCCTTATGAAGGTCAAGTACAAAATGCAACAGGAAAATTTCGTGTAATATCATCCAGGATAAAAATATCTTATATCTTCTCGTATATCTTAAAATATAAAATACAAAAATCTGTTAAAAAGAAATTATGCATAAAAGGATAAAAAATAAAAAAATAAAATAAATTGTTCAATTTATATATTGCACATGTATTTAGATTTATTCATATTCTGAAATCATGGTAAGAAAAGTTTGAAGGTAATCAGAAGCTGTGAATCAAAGGACAGACAATGCATTGACCAAAAGAATAAACAATAAATTACAAAATACTACACAGAAAACTAAGGATTGAGCAACACGAACCCCATACCTGTTAACCTCTGGGAACTGCTAGGGGGGAGATCTCCTCCCTACCAACTCTTCTAAGGGGGGGATTTTGTGCGTCGCCTTTAAACGCACAAAATTGTACCTTGTAGTTGCATACATGTAATAGAGTTGCTATGCTACAACTGGAGATTTGTAAATTTTTGGCTGGAGATTTGGTCTCATAAGTGGAGATCTTTTATCGACGTATTTGGTGCATGTTTTTATTGTTAATTGATGTTTTCTTTTTGTTTGTTTCAGTATTGAACCAACTGCATCCCATTTCAATATATATTGTTTACATTTCTGTCTTATTAGTAGTGTTTCATATGATGAATGAAGGATAAAAACTGTATTTATAATTTATTCATAATCATTCATAATCATAAGGTTATAACAAAGCAATAAAAATGGAGACAGAATGCTCTGAACAATAAAGTCATAGAGCACTAAAATTAAAAAGTCACTTTGCTGCTGGTGCATTGGGTGATAGCATACGTTTTGGCATTTTTGTGGTTTATCAATTCCATCCTGGAACTTAGTTCTTAAATAATACTTTGATCGGCTTTGGTCCCAAACAAGCCATAACAACTCAATCCGCGATGAATTCATTGCACGTTTGATCGAAATAAGAAGTTTTCCTCGGCATCAAAGGTTGTCCGACTCCTGTTTGCACAACGGTTTATAACTATTTTTAATTGCCACTATCACACTTCTAATCATCTAAGCGTGTGCCACAAACCCACTTCCTTATCCCCAATTAACTGTCAATCAGTGGATAATTGTTGTATAATCATCAACACCTTAATTAATCTCCATGACCCAATTTACCTGTAACGGTGTCAAACAGATCAATAACCGGATATCATTTACATTCGTATCTCTCGGCGTTTTTCATCAGTGCGGGAGTTCCAAATGGGGAATTTCCAGAAATATTGATCTCAAAATGTAGGTCAAGATTTTATTGTACTTGATTTTTTTGTTGGGGGGATATCGTGCGGGAGGAAAAGGTGCGTGCGGGAGATTAATGTCTCCAGCGCATGAGACAAGGCTCTTACGCGGGAGACTCCCGCGAAAAGGGGGAGGGTTAACAGGTATGGAACCCTACAAAAAATAGGGGGTAAACATTTTGCATATTCTTAGATAAAAATTGTGTGAATCAAGCCCTCCATACTATTTATTCCACCCCTATCGAGAACTAGTGACATAGTGTATGCAGTATGAAATATGTTGTTTTCTTTGGTTAAATACAGCAGTATTCTTCTGGTTTTTTAGGAAACGATGACAACATTATTGCAAATTAATACAATAAGAATGGTCTGTTTTTATTGATCATGTAAGCGAGGAGTAAACATAATTGCTTTATGTTACAGAGAACCAATAACACCATGCAGAATACATGTATAAATGAAATCTTCTCTGCGTTCAATCTGACACAATCTGTACATAACAAAAGATTTCCAGTCAAATCGGCCTCAAAATGAAAGTCAAATCAGCCCCAAAAAATAAAAATAAAAAAAGAATAAATAAATAAAAAATAACTTCTTCTGAACACCGAAATAGAAATAAACCCTTTTATATTTACAAGGGGCTAATTCAATGATAGAAAGGCAAATCCCCCCATTAAATGACCAATGTACTCGTACATGCATGAGAGCAATGCCATTCATATACAGAGGTCATCAAGGGCTGGTGCCTAAAGGACATTTAGACTGTAAATGATTAAACAAAATGAAATTAAAGTACTCCTCATGGCCAATGTACATGGAGGAAATTTGCATCATATATATATATGCAGACACTGAAATTTTATCGGCAAGATTATTGATTATTTTAAGCATGGCTAGATGAATTAGTAGTACCAGATTGCCGATTCCATTTTGCCGAATCCCATATTGACGACTTTTGTTAAAAATGACAAAATTTCATCATATTATTTTTTATTTTCGTGCAATTTTAATTAGAAAAACCATAATCAAATGCATACTGATTGTTGAACAGGAGATGCCGATACTCATTACTCAAACAATTGAAGAACAATGGAAAACAACTACAAATAAGTAAATGTTTTTTTAGAGTTTTACTAAGTAAGAAAGAAAAACAATGCCGAAAATTGTCGTTAAATAGCAAATTATTTAGAACTGATTGATGATTCCGGTAATCTAAAAATGAACTATAGTACTATACCCACAATATCCAAGCTAGATGATTATGGTAGATTTTAATAAATGATCGGCAATAAAAACAAAAAATGTGTATTTATTTAATTATTTACAATTTTCCTTCATAAATTGGAAGCATTATTCTACTTGCAATAACAATATTTTTCATATGTCGTCAATTTGGGAATCGGCTAATTGGACTCGGCAAACTGGGAATCAGCAATTTGGGATGCTACCGGCTAGATATAGTCAGACGTTTATATTTAGTTTATTTTCGTATCAATGGTAAACATTTACTGGTACAAAACACAACTGTACTTACTAGACAGTTTTAATTCTTCAATAATTTTTACTTGGGGCCGATTTGACCTGCTTCCTAACAAAATATGCATTGGAATGCATCGGGTAGTCAGATTTTAAATTTCCAGAATACTTTTCTTAGCCTTAGGGATTGTGACGAAATTTGATTGACTGGAGATACAGTATTACCACAGGAGTCGGAAGTTCTATCAATAATAAGGTATAGGGGCACCTCGAACATCGCTGGGCAACTAAAAAAACATCTTCGAGGTGCCCCTATACCTTATTAATATTATTGATAGAACTTCCGACTCCTGTGCCTGTGGTATTACTAGTATTACAGAACAGAAAATTTCTTCAGCAGTCAAATCTCAACGAGTTCAGAACATTGCGTGAAACAAGTGACCGAGTAATCTCGTTGAGGTTTGTCTTCCTCGGAAATTTTCTTAGGAAGTCAAATCTCGACAGTGACCGAAATTTTCACGCTGATTCTACTTTCACTTTCACTACGACACTAATCACAACTGACACCAGGTTATGGAAACGATTATCTCCCTTGGCTATATACTCAGCCATTACAACCAAAAGGGGGGTGCTAATGTGTTTATCGTGTTAGGTAAATGAGTTTGCCAGACATTTATTTATGGATATATTGTGACAAAATATGGATGTAATTGTTTGAAATATATATTTCACAAGGAGGTTTTGTATTATTTTACATTCAACATACGTCTTCTTGTAAAATTTTAGATGTGAAGTGAAATGTAATCAAATTTTGGACCAAATGTTACCAGCGAGCTGCTGGTGAGATCAGGATCAGAATCAGAAAGATTTTTAGTTTGACAAATTTTTCTGAATGGTTTTTTGTTCCTTTGTATGGTATTTTTACCTTAATAATTATATATAAAAACAGAAAATATTGGTTATATATTTTTATAAAATAAATTAATTAAAAAAAACACGTGTTTTCTTAGAATATGGTAAATCCGAGGATTTATGATATGCAAAGCAGATGTTTGTTTACAAACAATAATTATATATATATAAGTGTATGTAGATACATTGTATCTAACATAGTTAACACTTAATCCAAATTTTATTTAGCATATGCATTTTGATTATTTTATTTTATGAATATAAATTGTTATTAAATACAGAGGATCTATTTAGATCATAGATTGGCTTCATACTCCTACAGGAGTACAGACAGTATTGTAAAATATTTATTTCATTTTTTTTTAATCACTATTGGTTCAATTTTTTTTTACAAAAAGTTTTTCAGTAGTAATTTTATAATACTATACAGTACTATGATTATCTCCCTTTATTTATATTCCTTAAAAAGCATTTTCCCCAATAATTACTGTTAATTCAACTTTTTGCATTTAATTGTTATATTTTGAAATTGTTATCAATATTAAACAATAAATTTTTTTTATGTTCATATTTATATGAATATTATAGTTGCAATTATTTAAATTAAATATACCTACCTTGAAGAACTTTCGATTTATTTATATAATCAACGCCCACTTTATTATAAATATATTTCCGAATTTCCTTCGATATTTTCCGTATATTACAATATAGATATTTTGACTTTAAATAAAACTTATTCGACTTCGGTATTTTCCGATTTATTTCGGTCAATTCTAAATTTGCATAGACACTTCAAATACGTCAAAAAATTATCCAATGAAAAGGTTCTCGATATACGAGAACTAGACGAGAATTTCCTTACTTATTATAAAATCCCGAGATACATCGAATGGTATAATCGGCCATTTTCTAGCATCATTATTTGCTGATTCCATCCCCTTTCCCTATGTCTTATGACATCCCCTGCTGACACAAGTATTATCATTTTGTATTGTCACTGATCTTATAGATCTACCTGTTCATCTTCATAGATAAACTTTGTAGGTATTTCTCCTCGGATTATTTTCCCAAAGATCGTGTCACCGCCAGGTTTTGCAGTTTGTGCCTTTTCTGTTTCGGAAGCCATGCCGGTGGATGTGCAGGGTACCTGTAAATTGCGAAACGAAACGCGAAACGAAATATACCGAAACGAAACGAAACCAAACCAAACCAAACGAAATTCACCGAAACGAAACGATATTTACCGAAACGAAACGAAATAAATCGAAACGAAATTGACCGAAACGAAACGAAACGGTATAATACAAAATGAAATAAAACCTATTTTAACGAAAATAGGACCCTGATTGTCAGAACATCACCATGTATGTAGGAAGTTATCCCCCACACAACAGTCATTTTCATTTCGTCATTCGGCACAGTATAGCTGGAATATCACTGATGTGGTGTTTAGCAGTCAACAATCGATGAATCAATCATTTCTTCATTGCTAGATGAAGAACGATTTTTTTTTATATAACCTGGAAAACAATGAACTATCTTTTTCTACGCTTAAATGATACTTTCTCTATTTTTTTCATTTAATTTTTTATCTTTCCCCAAGAAATTGTTTCGTTAAAATAGGTTTGATTTCATTTTGTATTATACCGTTTCGTTTCGTTTCGATTTATTTCGTTTCGCATCGATTTCGTTTCGTTTCGGTAAATTTCGTTTCGCTTCGGTGAATTTCGTTTGGTTTGGTTTGGTTTCGTTTCGGTATATTTCGTTTCGCATTTTTACAGGTACCCAAAAAAAACGGACATCTAGATACCATAATTTATAATTTAAATACAACGTACACGAAACTAACAAATGTCATATGAAAATTGCAGACTGTCCGGTGTTGCCATATTAGATGTGTAGATTAGCAGTAACACCTCATTTCTGATTATGAATAAAATTAATTAATAAAAATCCTTAATTCCATATCCACAGCGGCACGCACTTTGTCTTTGAGAAACCTTCCGTTCTTTCTTATATTGTGGTAAAATGTGATATTTTCAGAGTTTTGGGGTATAGCTTTATCGATCAAATATACTTTTTTATTTTCGAATTAAATTTATCTTATAAACTAAAATGTAGGCCTATTGCTTTCAATAATATCAATTTTAAGTCATTATGTTATTAAATAGCATAGAAACTGCCAAAGTATGCATAAATAAAAGTGAAAGTATTGATTTTGACCGAACACTTATTGTCACGTGATCTTAAAATGGTGGATATAAACTTTGAGAAGTTATGAGTATGACCTCAAATAATTACACGAATTCATTCACATTAGTTAACTTTGCAAAGCAGAATAATCAGAAATGAAATCCGTGGAAGCAAAAGTTGTTGTTTTGGGATCCCAAGGTATATCAATGTCGATTTTATGTACATTTTCTTTTTATTCACCACGTCTTCTTCTACAAGTTCTAGTTCTATTTCTTTAAAGACTTTACTGCCTACGGCTAAACGCATCCAACCCCAAACCAGTTCGGCCCCAAGTCGTTCCGGTCCCAAGTCGATTCGGCCCTACTATAAATATTACGTTATAAATTAGCAAACCTGAACGTCAAACGAATGATAAGCGGGAGATAACTAGTTTCCACAGGAGTCACACTCCAGAGCTTGCTGCCGCGGTCTGGCAGGTCTGGAACACACTACACAATGGTAAGACATCATGGAAGGAATGAATGAAAGCTATAGTCATAGTTTCTTAATTATAGCCACAGCACGGCAGAACAAAGACTCAAATTTCTCACACCCTAAGATTAGCTTGGGTTTTGAGTTCTTGTATGTTTTTACTACACTTGATTTTATAAATTGTTCAAATTAATTGGCGATATCAAACAATAAAATTAGCTTGGGCAGTGTTCTAGCTAGAATTTAAGAAGGGAAGGGTGCAAAACTGAAAAGGGGCAATTTTATGCATGTGACCTGTGTCTGTGAATAAAAGGGCAATGTGTCAGGGGGGTCTGAATCAATTAATTTTCTCTTTAATGTGTTAATCTGTGGTTCATTTGCTTCATTTTGGTTTCTACAAAAAATAAAGATTGTTGTCTAGAAAAAAGGAAACAACAATTCAAAGTAAAACAAAATTTGATATAAATAATCTTATGCAAATTAGGGATCAAGTGACTTTGGCAACCACAATAATACTGGTGTAAAAATTGTATACCAATATTGTATAGTTTTTCAAAACTTCCATATTGTAATGGATGTCTATTTACTCATGTGTGTTATTACTACAGGTAATTTATAGAACTGGTTGCTAAATATTGTCTTTGTTTCAGTTTAGGTAGACGGGTTTTTATTTCAGATTAAACTTAAGGGGTTTTATTGTGTTTGATAATCAAATATTGTATTAATGTAAATGACATATTTAGATTTTGTTAATTTTGGTTTGTTTCAAGTATAACAAAGGGAAATAACTCATTTTTTATATCAACTTACGAAGTTGAAAAATACGATGTCAAACTTTTGTTTTCCTTGGCCACTTTCTTTGCATTTTCTTTCAAACGTCTTTCCCGGTAAGGCATTGTGAATGATATGAATTTCAAAGTTCAAATTTTTATAATACCGTGAAATCTAATCAGAAAATCGATCGATATACGTTATATTAGTTAATGTTCTAAATTTAGCTTTGACATATTCAAATTGATAGGGGGCGCTACAATGTAAATATGAAACACTATTGTTCGAAACGTGATCCACAGATAAAAAGGGCACTTGTGTTTACGAAAAAGATATCCACGTTAGTCACAAAGGGCAGGGCGCTGCTACAAATAGAGGAAAAGGGCAGGGCGTCACTCGGACAAGGGCGGGCGCTGCGCCCTGTTAAAACGGGCTAGCAAGAAAACTGTTGGGTATAGCTTAATTTAGAGTACAATCGAAGATAACGAGTATACTCCCTTCCTATGGTACCGCAGGTTCTATGATACCGCAGTATTTTTTTTGTCTGTTCCTATGCACTGCAGTGCCACCCGCCGGTTTTTCTATTTATATATTCATAAACACAACAGTCACATTTATCGGAACGTTTGGTCATTCTGTCCAAATGTCTTGAATTTTTGTAAGTACACGCATTTTTATCTTTTCCTTAGAAATAGCGGACATTTTTATTTTACCCTGATACCATGCTTTGTAAAATGTCCAATAATTAAACCATAGTTGTCATAATTCGTCTGCTATTTCCTAAAGAAATGTCGTCCGTTTGATTACGTTTCATTTCAACCCGATTTGGGATTTTTGGTGCTATTTTTAGTTACTTTCTAGACCGACAAAGTTGATGGAAAAATTAAGCTATGAAAACATATTAACCAACATAACGTTACATCAAATTGACTCAACTTCGTTACATTTGTTATTTCAAAGAAACTTTACTTTATTAAATGTGATAAATTATCAAGATTTTCTTTATGGTATAAGTTTGCCAGATATTCACCTTGATTTAGTATTTATAAACGATGTCTTGATTTATCAAACATTGTGTCCCATAACATTAATTTTGCAATTACCGCGATATCATAGGAAACCATTTCTGGGAGGTACATCGGCGTTGTCATAGAGAAAAGTGGCGACGTATTTTTAAACAAATTCAAAGAATAAAATGAATTGTGGGGGAAAATAGGTTTCTATATCGGGGAATAAAATATAACATTTTTGGATTCATTCCGAAAACTAGTTACGTTACACAGACGTTAAACATTAAGTACCGCGGTACCATAGAACCCCGGGCTACATTGATTTCTTGATTACACACAAACAATTCTAATGTTTGAATTTTTAAAATTAAAATCGATCAAAAACATTTTGAAATGATAAACACTTGTGTATTTCAGTTCAAAAGTATTTAATTTCAAATGGGGCCGAATCGACTTTTAATTTAGGGACGGATCGACTTGAGGCCGGATCGACTTGGGCCGGAACGACCTAGGCCGAATCGACTTGGGGCCGGAACGACCTGAAACCAAATGCATCACAGGCAGGTGACATCATCAAGTGGTGTCGATTAAAAGATCCATGGATTATATTTACAATTAAAAACAAAAGGTCCGCAGTATCTAGGCTGTGAGAAGTAGTCCGAGATTCCTCTGCCGTCCAATGGCTTTTTGTTCGACTTGTTTCTCTGGGTCATCCGGTTTCCTCCACCAATGAAACTTACCACCACGATATACAGAAATATTGTTGAAAGTGGTGTTTCGAACACAAAAAAGATCATGACAATAACATATATGCAGAGAGAAATCCAGGTTGAATTCTTTTTGAAAGTGACCTAAGGACACATAATAATAATCATACTTTTTATTTACAGGTGTTGGTAAGACTAGTGTTGTAATTAGATATGTCGGAGGAATGTTCAGTAAAGCTGTTAGTCCTACAATTGGAGCATCTTTCTTCACTTATAAAA
Source organism: Bathymodiolus brooksi (assembly GCA_963680875.1). NCBI lineage: Eukaryota > Metazoa > Mollusca > Bivalvia > Mytilida > Modiolidae > Bathymodiolus > Bathymodiolus brooksi. The sequence continues at coordinate 64,329,107 of OY804586.1, read as the reverse complement.
TGTAAGTACAGAAGTACATACATACCTAAGTACATAGTCATAAGAAAGAAATACATATATACCTAAGTACAGAGTCATAAGAGAGAAATACAGACATACCTAAGTACATAGTCATAAGAGAGAAATACATGTACATACATACCTAAGTACATAGTCATAAGAGAGAAATACAATTCAATTCAATTCAATTAAATATTTTAATGGAAATAGCACAGTATATTGGCGTGATCCAATTAGCATTAAAAGTACATCACAAGATAAAAGACATTTAGTTATAACATAATTGTTAAAGTATTCATACATTGTATATAAACACGGAGACGTGTACACATCTCTGATAATAATAATAAGTCACTACTAATAGTGAAAGATAATTTAGTGTGAAGATTAGTTTTGGTCGACTGATGGATGTTCTCTCAAAAACATGGCTTCTTTGATAAATTTACCAACTAATTTTGCATCACGTGTTACTGCAGGATAAATAAAATCATTGATTTTATTAAAATCATATGATTATAAAAGGAATATTATATTCATTTCTTAATAAATTGTATTGAGGACACTGAAAAAGAAAATGTACCTCATCTTCCACATTTGTGGGACAGAATTTACAAAATATTTGATCAGCTGGTATTTTTGTTGTACCATATCTACCAGTTTCTATCGCCAAAGAATGTGCGCCGATTCTTAATTTTGTCAGCATGCGTCTTAAATCTTTAGATATATTGAGTTTTAAATATCTTTGTAGTTCAAAATCGCCAAATTTTTAACTCACCCCTTCAAAAATTGTGTCCGGTGATCCCGACTTCCAATCAAGATGGCAGCCAAGCTAAAAATAGAAAAAAAGGGGGGATGGAATTTTAATTGTCCATTGCTGTTTTAGTATCAGCCAAAATGAGCTCAAATTTTAACTGCAGCTACATGGCAAGGAGTAGTTTAACATATATTCCGGGTTTTTCTGTGAAATTTTTCTCTCAGCCGATTTATACCGATTATGCAAATTAGGCAGATTTGGATAAAGGATCACATTTAAATCTTCTCCTCTGAAATTGCTGAACCAAATTAAACCAAACCTGGCAGGGATGGTCCCTGGGTGGGTCCCTTTCAAAATTGTGTCTGACAACCCCACCCTCCATTCAAGATCATGAAGATGGCTGCTGTTACTAAAAATAAAAATTTCTTCAATAGTCCATTGCTGCTTTAGTATAAGTCAAAATGAGCTCAAATTTCAACTGCAGCTACATGGCAAGGAGTAGTTTAACATATAATCCGGGTTTTTCTGTGAAATTTTTCTGTCAGCCGATTTATACCGATTATGCAAATAAGGCATATTTTGATAAAAGATCACATTTAAATCTTCTCCTCTGAAACCGCCAAACCAAATTAAACCAAACCTGTCAGGGATGGCCCGTGGGTGGGTCCCTTACAAAATTGTGTCCGACAGCCCCGCCCTCCATTAAAGATGGCTGCTGTTACTAAAAATAGAAATTTCTTCAATTGTCCATTGCTGCTTTAGTATAAGTCAAAATGAGCTCAAATTTTAACTGCAGCTACATGGGAAGGAGTAGTGTAACATATATTCCTGGTTTTTCTGTGAAATGTTTCTGTCAACCGATTTATACCGATTATGCAAATAAGGCATATTTTGATAAAAGATCACATTTAAATCTTCTCCTCTGAAACTGCCAAACCAAATTAAACCAAACCTGTCAGGGATGGCCCCTGGGTGGGTCCCTTTCAAAATTGTGTCCGACAGCCCCGCCCTCCATTAAAGATGGCTGCTGTTACTAAAAATAGAAATTTCTTCAATTGTCCATTGCTGCTTTAGTATAAGTCAAAATGAGCTCAAATTTTAACTGCAGCTACATGGGAAGGAGTAGTTTAACATATATTCCATTTTTTTCTGTGAGCCGATTTATACCGATTATGCAAATTAGGCATATTTTGAAATAGAAAAAAGGGGGGATGAAATTTTAATTGTCCATTGCTGCTTTAGTATAAGTCAAAATGAACTCAAATTTTAACTGCAGCTACATGGCAAGGAGTAGTGTAACATATATTCCTGGTTTTTCTGTGAAATTTTCTTTCAGCCGATTTATACCAATTATGCAAATAAGGCATATTTTGATAAAAGATCACATTTAAATCTTCTCCTCTGAAACCGCTGAACCAAATTAAACCGAACCTGGCAGGGATGGTCCCTGGGTAGGTCCCTTTCAAAATGAGCTCAAATTTTAACTGAAGCTACATGGCAATGAGTAGTTTAACATATTCTGGGTTTTTCTGTGAGATTTTTTCAGCCAGTTTATTCCATTTAGGAATATTATGAGATAAAAATCACATCTAAATCTTTTGCTCAGAAATTTGAGTTGAAATGATCTTTGGGTGGCCCACTTTCAAAATTATGTGTAACACCCCCATTTTCTATTAACTTTAGATGTAAAATTGAAAACCAGGTGAGCGATTACAGGCTCCTGGGAGCCTCCAGTTTTACTATAAAATCTTAATTTACCACTATTGTTCTGTTTTATTCTACATAATTCTGATTTTAATTTATCTTTATAAAAATCTTCTATCTTTTTGTTGAAGGATTTTGAGTTAATTGTTGATGATAATTGAAATAAGTCTAATAATTTCGTACATTTTTTTCGACCAAGAATTTTCTTTTTTTAGTAATAATTGATCCTCAGCAAACGCTGCTTTAAGAATATTATGAAATACATACATGTATACCCAAGTACATAGTCGTAAGAAAGAAATACATACATACAGGTATATACATTCTGGAAACCATTACACAATTCAATTACTAGGATGGGCCATCATGGTCGTGATTGTATGGTAGTTGAATTTACATCTACAGTACATAGCATAATAAATCACTGTGATAGACATATCACTCTTCTTAGTGATACTGATATATCTTTTGTTCTGTTTAATCTATTTACTTAAATTGATATGCCTTTTGATAGTAAGTTAAAGTAACACTCTAAATGCAAAAGAAATTTTGAAGATATATTTAATAGAACAAAAGATATATCCAAATCACCAGGATGAGTAATATGTCTATCACAGTGATTTATCACTCTATGTCTCTGACTGTACTGTATCTATGTAAGGCCAAAATTAAAATATCGTTAATTTCCCCAATCCGACCCTATCTAGTGAATCTAAAGGAAAAGCTTATGGATCAAACAAAGAAATCCCATGAAAAACACTAAATACAAACAAAATGAAAACTTAAGGTGAGAAACATCTGGAAAAAATTCTTAAAACTAAGACTGAATTCTGCATAGTGACACCACTTTTGACACGTATTAGTATTTATCTTGAAAATGGGATTTCTCTTGGGAACAGTTTTTCCCATTCTCATGCATTCACCACAAATAGACAGAACAATATGGTGGGTCTTCAATGTATCCTCGTGCCTTTCAGCACCAACTTCTGCACAGGTGCAAATATCTGGCTGCGGAAGTTTGCTTGCATATTATGCAAACTCAATAGGCGTGGTGAGATACATCTGCAGTCGAACATTTACAACACCTTCAAGCTTTTCTCTTAATATCAAGGTCTCAAGTAGAATAAACATTAAAAAAATGCACTATCATAGAAATAATAACAATCTAATACAAAAGAAGGGTCAGAGGTTAATGGCTATTTATAGATAAAAATGTAGTGTTTTTTGGTTGTTTACCATTACTTAACACCAATAAAGTTGATATATTATTGAAAATGGTGTTGAACACCATAACCCTAACCTCATTACTTTATGTCTTCTTATAAATATTTAACATATATTAAGTACATGTATTATAGAACATCAAAAGACATTGATGATGATTGGTTAATTCAAAATAAAAAAGTAGTAGTGTACTAGTTACATAGTAAGGTTTGACTGGATCTAAATGAATTAATCCTCATGTGTGCACTTCTGACCAGGAGCCAGTTGACAATCCATTTCTGACCAGGAACCAGTTGACAATCCACTTCTGACCAGGAACCAGTTGACAATCCACTTCTGACCAGGAGCCAGTTGACAATCCACTTCTGACCAGGAACCAGTTGACAATCCACTTATGACCAGGAACCATTTGACAATCCACTTCTGACCAGGAACCAGTTGACAATCCACTTATGACCAGGAACCAGTTGACAATCCACTTATGACCAGGAACCAGTTGACAATCCACTTATGACCAGGAACCAGTTGACAATCCACTTATGACCAGGAACCAGTTGACAATCCACTTATGACCAGGAACCAGTTGACAATCCACTTATGACCAGGAACCAGTTGACAATCCACTTATGACCAGGAACCAGTTGACAATCCACTTATGACCAGGAACCAGTTGACAATCCACTTATGACCAGGAACCATTTGACAAACTCAGAATGTTTTGATTTTTTTGTTGTAATTTTTAGTTTTATTTACATCTGCCTACATTTTATAATTGAATTCAATTGTTTGACTTTTATTACAGGACATTGGACAACTACAGAATAAAGTTACAAGTGTGGGATACAGCAGGACAAGAGAGATTTAGAGCTATGGTAATTTATTTCCTCTTGTTCACTTGAAGAGTGAAGGACTTTTGTAATTGCCTATTGTCTGTGTCCACATTACTCTGTTGTGATTGGGGAATATTTTGTTGGTTAAAGGGTATTTTAACAAGACAGGTGCCACATGTGGAGCAGGAACTGCCTACCCTTCCGGAGCACCTTAGTTCACACCGGTTTTTTTGTGGGGTTCGTGTTGATCAATCTTTAGTTTTCTGTGTAATGTTTTGTAAATCGTTGGCCATTGTATTGTCTCTATGTCTTCGATTTACGGCTTCTAATTACCCCATTGGTATCTTCAAACTTTTCGTAAGTGTTATTTTATTATGTTAGCTTGCTAAATACTATTACTTTTTATATATTAAAATAATTATGCCGTTGTCCTCTATAATTAAATACCTTTTTTAGCTTGTCGTCCGTCCGTCGTACGTTGTAAACTTTCACATTTAAATCTTCTCTGAAACCCCTGAACCAAATTAAACCAAACCTGGCAGGGATGGTCCTTGGATGGGTCCCTTTCAAAATTGTGTCCGACAGACCCGCCCTCCATTCAAGATGGCTGCTGTTACTAAAAATAGAAATTTCTTCAATTGTCCATTGCTGCTTTATTATAAATCTAAATGAGCTCAAATTTTAACTGCAGCTACATGGAAATGAGTAGTTTAACATATATTCCGGGTTTTTCTGTGAAATTTTTCTTTCAACCGATTTATACTGATTATACAAATTAGACATATTTTGATAAAAGATCACATTTAAATCTTCTCCTCTGAAACCGCTAAACCAAATTAAAGCAAATTTGGCTGGGATGGTCCCTGGGTGGGTCCCTTTCAATAATGTGTCTGACAGCCCCGCCCTCCATTCAAAATGGCTGCTATTACTAAAAATAGAAATTTCTTTAGTTGTTAATTTCTGCTTTATTACAAATCAAAAAGAACTCAAATATTAACTGCAGCTACATGGCAATGAGTAGTTTAACATATATTCAGGGTTTTTCTGTGAGATTTTTTCAGCCAGTTTATTCTATTTAGGAATATTATGAGATAAAAATCACATCAAAATCTTTTGCTCAGAAATTTGAGTTGAGATGATGTGTAACACTCCCATTTTCTATCAACTTTAGATGTCAAATTCAAAACCAGGTGAGCGATTACATGTTCCTGGGAGCCTCTAGCTATATATAGTTTTTACATAAAATGAAATAAAATGTTCAAGTTAATTCTGAAATACATGTATTGTTGAAAGTGGTGTTAAACACCATAACCCCCCAACACTAGAATGTTGAGAATGTTTTATTAAATTTTTAACATGACTATTTGTCACCGGCACTCTTTACTTTCTGGTTCAAAACAGTCTCCTTAAGTTACAAGAACAGGGACCATTGTTCTTTTTAAAAAATAATTCTAGTACTATTGGGTTATTTGATTTTTGTAATTTTTGTTTATTTTTAAAGCATTCATTTCATTTCACATGATCACACCATTAGTATTTTATCAAAATAACAGTGTAAGATCCAAGCTAAAATTACATATATATTAACAATTAGTACTAGTAAGAAAAAGAAACATTGAAGTTTAGATAAGTTCACCAATGTGGTTGGTCATTTTTTAAATTTATCAACATTCAGCAATTTTTCAGCCATATAGTGACTACCAGAAATGATGGTAGAGGATTGGAAAACAAGTGATTGGACACTTATACTTTCATTTTCTCTGAGACTCTCAATATATTTACAGGCTCCAATGTATTATAGAAAGGCCAATGCTGCCATGTTGATTTATGATATGACGTCTGCTGATAGTTTTTATGATATTAAAGATTGGGTTAGTGGTAAGTATGGCTGCCATGTTGATTTATGATATGACGTCTGCTGATAGTTTTTATGATATTAAAGATTGGGTTAGTGGTAAGTATGGCTGCCATGTTGATTTATGATATGACGTCTGCTGATAGTTTTTATGATATTAAAGACTGGGTTAGTGGTAAGTATGGCTGCCATGTTGATTTATGGATGACGGTCCGATAGTTCGAATGTCCAATAGTCCGAAGATCCGATAGTCCGAAGATCCGATAGTCCGAAGGTCCAATAGTCCGAAGGTCCGATTGTTTGAAGGTTCTATAGTGCGAAGGTTTGATAGTCCGAAACCCAAATATATTTTTTTTTATATAATTTTTATTCTGTGAATCGACTTTGAATTTCAAGATTGATAAAAGATGGATTCCTTTTGTTAGAAATTAGATATATACTTCACTGTAAGTACAGTAGATGAAAAAACCAGTTTAGTTACAATAGCGAATTGTTGGATCAAGGTGGTGACAGTTACAAATGTATATCGACTACAAATTTCATTTAAACATATACATATATTTCTACTGTTAATTTTATCTATTCTTTTATTTATTTTTAAAGTAATTTAAAATTGGAATCATTTTTAGCTCACCTGAGGGTCATGTGAGCTATTGTCACCACTGAGCGTTCGTCGTCTGTCGTCCATCCGTCTGTCCGTTAACTTTTCACATTTTAATCAACTCCTCTGAAGCCACTGGGCCAATTTGAACCAAACTTTGGTGGAATGGTCCTTGAATGGCCCCCTTCCAAAATTGTGTCCGGTGATCCCGACTTCCAACCAAGATGGCCACCAAGCAAAAAATAGAAAAAAAGGGGGGATGGAATTTTAATTGTCCATTGCTGCTTTAGTATAAGTCAAAAATGATTTGTGATCGTTTTTAACTTTTTAATTTTTACCTCCGCAAAATATTTCTCCAAGAAATGGATGAAAAATCATTTTTAAGAGAGAATTGATTTGAAATGAGTGATTTATTTTCATCTTTATTGATATTTACAATAATTAAAACACTTTTTAAAGTACATTTTTTTTTACTGTTTCTAAATTTTACAAAAATCTTGTAAAATGAGCGTTGACAGAGATGTTGTGTAGCGTAGCAGGAACGACAACTCTGGATAGAGAATGGTATGAATCATCTTCCATCTTTATACATTTCAGAATTAAAGAGAAAGGTCATATCTGTATTTAAATAAAAATTTCAAAACAAATAATTTATACAAAATTTGTATTGTTTGTTTTTTTCTGTTTCAGAATTAAAGAAGAATATTGATACTCCCATTGGTAAGAAACAACAATGTATAAAAAGAACTTTTTGTCCTTATTAGTAATTTTTAGCATGTTTTACTATTTTGTGAATTTTATGTTTACTAGTATTAGAACAGAGCTTTTGTCTCTCTATCAAAAGTAAACAATAAACAGTTTTTTTGATGGGGTCCGTGTCTTGCCCATCTTTTTTTTGTGTTGTCCTATTATGTGTCTTTATATTCTTTGTTCCTTGTACGAATTCCGCATAAAAATGATGTTTGATTCATCTTAACCTCCTTTGTAGGAGGACTCATGTCTTATTTACGTTATTTGTGTTTGTTTACATTTAGTGGTGTCCAACACATATTGTGTTGTGTTTTTTGTTTTGTTTGTCTTTGTCTTGTCTCTTGTGTACCCTATGTTGTCAGTTTCTCTGGATTTTCCATTCTAGATTGCCCTTTCGTGTTTTCTCTAACGTTTATAGATGAAATAACTTGACACAGATTACGCCACAGTTTAATCCAATACTTCTTGTAAAGATATATAGTAAGGATTTAATGTCGCGATAGATATTTTGACATTTTATCATAATTAAGAAAGAAATCAAAATTTTATTTTTTTTATTTTTCATCCTATTTAAAATATTGTTTTGCGAAATTATCTATCTTTATGCATTATTGATGGTCTATTAAAACATTAAGCTATTTTGTTGAATTAAAAATCCATTTTTACTTTCACAGCCCTGCTTTTACTAGTCGCCAACAACCACTAACAAAGGATCACAATTAGCAAAGTTATGGTGTTTAACACCACTTTCAACAATATATCCAGGGCTCTACAATGCGACTAAAACACTCGCATTTGCGAGTTACTTTTGTAAAATGCGAGTAAAAATTCTGTATAGATAGCCAGACGGCGAGTTTATATATCCAGAAAATGTTCGTTCCCTCACCGATCATACTTTCCAATTTAAATTCCGACTTTGATTATCCGGTCTTTTAAACCGCACAATTGACTCAGACATGAAAGTTTTAAATCACGTACTTTTAACGCTTGCAAGCGACCACGATGATAAAAAAATAAAACCTTCTTACAAAAATTCTTCGTTAAAAATAGATCGGTAAATCAATTGATAATGAAACTGGCCTGCCCGATGCAGCATCGCCGTAAGTATCAATCGAAAATACTGATGAAGGTTCTCAAGCTGAAAAGCGTAAATTTCAAGATGTCTGGAAGTCTAAAGTTTTTGTGGCTCGTTTATGATTCCAGTAAAAACGTTATGAATTGTGATTTTTGCAGAAAGGCAGGCCCAGATATTTAGACTTTATTATATCAAAATTTGGCTTAAAAAGACATTAACTTTTTAAATTATTTTAATTATGTTTCTTTATTTACAAGTTTTAATAAATAAAAAGACAAGTGCAAAGACAACAAAAAAGTGTAACACAAACCTACAAAAAGTGGGGTCAAGTTCAAGTTCAAGAGAGTAAGCATGTTCTGTTTCATTCAGGGCATTAATAATTATGTACAAATAAATACATATTGGAGCTATATAGTATGAATTGGTAATACATATTATTGGAGTTATATAGCTGCAAGAATGTAGCTCCTGTGACAAACTTGTGTCTCGGCAGAGTAAGCGAGCATTTAGGGTTTTATTATTAGAACTAGAGTTATATGGTACAAATTGGCTGGCAATTAACATACTTTTGTTGACTAGTAAAAAATGTTTCCTTAGTAGCCAAGGGCTAGTGGGAGCTGGTATGAATTGTAGAGCCCTGATATCAGTTATATCGCGATGGTCAGTTTTATTGATGGAGGAAACCGGAGGATCCGCAGAAAACCACTGACCTGCCGCTCCTCACTGACAAACTTTATCACATAATATTGTATCGACTACACCTCACCATGAGCGGGATTCAAACTCACAATGTTAGTGGTGATAAGCACTGATTGAATAGGTAGTTGCGAACAAGTAAACTACAGTTTCTTTGAATTATACTTACAGTGATGAATATGCAACATTTAATTAAATTTGGAGTGTTTAGTTGGTAATAAAGGTGATTAAATTCTTCCTCTTGAAATCTTCCGAATTTAGATAATTTCTAATCTAATATAAGGGGCTAAATGAGAGATAAGACTTAGATTAGGTTTGTTTGCTCACAGTAACCTCATATTTTCTTTGCGAAAAAACCTTTATTAACTAAATACAAACAAAAATATCAATATACATGCCATACAATTGTACATCAAAAATCACCCTATAATATACTAACAGAACGTACCAACACTTACAAGTTACTGAGAGCGTCTCGATAATAGTTATACTTGCATCGGCTATTTATAGCTCAGTGACAACCCGCCATATTGCTGCCAAAACATTTCCTGTGCATTATTAATTTCCATATCAAACAGACCTAAATACTTCTTAGCAAACAGGTTTTATTCTAAATAAAAGCATTGAAACTAAAAAGAGAAATCCCATATAATCTAAATAGAGATACATTTATTGTATATTTGTCCATTGCAGTGATGTGTTTAGTTGGTAATAAGAGTGACCTTGGTGATGATAGAGAAGTTTCCACAGAAGATGCTATGGAGTATGCCTCATCTATTGGAGCCTTATTTTGTGAAACATCTGCTCTCAAGAATACAGGTATTCATATATAACATGTATTGTCAATCATCTTATTTTCAGAATTATCCCAGGGGTGTGGAAATACGGAAATGTTGTGCTTGTCCTTGGACAAGTTGTCTGAAAAAAGTTACTTGTCCGGACAAAATCCTACTTGTCCGGTTTCTTTTAAAACATTCGATACTTGCAAACACAGTTGCTGGTTCATGAGTGTCAGGGTGGGCTTTTCTTAAGAGTATTGTCTCTTGATCAGTGACAGAGGAGTCTACACAATTGAAATAAATCGAACTGGCTTTGCATTCTATTGTATGATTGCATAACACTTTAGATATTGTTTTAATAAAGTACCCCTGCATAAATGATCACTGCCCAAATGAAGACCATTTATATGTGTACTGTAGTCAGTGAATGGCAGGATGTTTTGAGATACAACATGAGCTGTGTTGAAAAGATTCTCATATCTATCAAATTCATTTTGATTAACTTTGGCAATGGCTTTGTCCATCAAAAATTAAACCAGTCGTGTGTTTAGTTTTACCGGTGTCCTTCGTGAGGCAATGCAAGCTGAATGTTTTGCAGATGACTGGTGAGAGAACCAAGCATCTTGGGCTCTATTCATGCATTCACGATTTCTGATCCACAATATCAGGATATTTCCTCCAGATACGGCGATATGAGACACTATCATCATCCAGCCGTAACTGGCAGAAATCGGCTAACCACTTGCCGTGACTTGGACTGAAACGTCTCATATTCTTTGTCTTTTTCTGCTAGAGCTTTGTGTTTATTAACCTTCTCAGACGATTTTTTATTGCCAGAGCCTTACAGTCTTTTTTTTTTTAAATCATTTTTTAATATATAATATGTCCATTGTCACGACTGAAACCTGATTTGTATGTTCAAGGATATTAGGCATTATGTGTATTCGTATTTGTATGCGACTGACAAAAGAACATCATATTCGGAACTCCAATGAAAAAACGTTATGTGGTCCTGGTTATTGTTTTGTAAATACAGTAAAATTTTCATTGCAATCGGATCGTAATACTCAATTTAGAACTTGTATAATTCTGGTTATTTTTAGCTGCTTTCGGAACACCACTGACGAGATCGTTTCCAACAACAAAAAACTGCCAATATTACGATATAATATTCAGGGGGGGGGTGAAAGTACGTCATAGCGTAGGATTTCAGACCTGAAATTTGGAAGCCATTTTTGTCGCTTGAAGTTAATTTTTTACCTGTAGCGTTAGTTATTGTAAAGATAATATTAAATGTGATAGTGTGTCAAATGCCCCTAACTGTCTGCTAAACAATGATGTGTCCATCGTTCAAAAGCATTTTGTCAGACTCTCAAACACTTCAACAATGTTTTCGCAACAGGTGAAAATAACGTAGGATATTGGAGGCACTTTCACTAAAAACAGCCCGTTTCTCCTTCTGTCACATATATGGACGAGAGAAACATATTACCGAGTGTTCGAAAATTAATTACAAATCCAACTGACGTAAAATGTCTTAATAATTCGCAACGATTTTGTCTACTGGGGACGAAATCATAATATGATGTCGGCTACACTTGTGTGTAACGAAGGATGTTGGCCACATACATGTTATAGATAAAACGGGTCTATAGCTTGAATAGCAGGTGATTTTAAAGCAGTTGGAATACCAATTGATTATTTCATGTAGAGGAAATACATGTATAGTTACAACGTATCACTTCTACACCAGGACTCAACTACTTTAACACATGATATCCTCTGGACTGCAACAGAATGCACCATTTTGCGTCCTTCTGAAATTTTTAAAAAATTTTCATGGTTTTATCATACTATATTTAAATTTTTGACTACACAGATTTTATATCCTAAATGCAGCATTTTGCATCCTTCTGAACTTGAAAAAAAAGACCCCCCCCCCCCCTACTGCTTTTAGTCTCGAGAGGGTTGGCATGTACATGTATGTAAAACAGGTTGATCAAATTTCATAAAGCTATAGGGCCTGTCATGGTCGTCATCGTATGGTAGTTGGATTTATGACTACCTATGCAATCAGTGCCTATCAGCACTAACATTGTGAGTTTTAATCTCACTCCAGTGAGGTGTACTCTTGATATAACATTTTATGTGATAAAGTTTGTCAGTGACATGTGGCAGGTCTGTGGGTTTTTTTACGGGTACTCCGGTTTCTTCCACCAATGAAACTGACCAGCACGATATAGCTGAAATATTGTTGAAAGTGGTGTTAAGCATCATACCCCCCCTCCCATGTAGGATTATACCAAATCAACATGTTAGAATAGGAATTACACTAATTTTGCATCCATCGTTGTTGTTGTCATCGTACGTTAAGATAATTTACTCTGAAACTACTTTGCCAAAATGGAAGCAAGTTCTACAGAAATGGTCCTGTGATGGACCCCAACAGAATTGTGATTTTGGTCAAATCCAAAAATTAAGCATGGCTGCCAGAGCCAGTAATATTATGGTTTGATTGGCTAAGCCTCAAAAGCTTCATGGTTCAAAAGATACAGTACTCAATAGTTTGAAATTTAATATTGTGCGGTTGACCATATGGTGGTCCTAACTCCTTTCCAGAATTTATGTTTTTTTGTGCTGGTCCGAAATAAATGGCCACTACTGTAGGACAGAGTGTAACATAGGTCCACATTAAAAAATAAATAAGAAAACTCTTTATACTACTCACATGATTTAACCAATATTTATATGAATGATCAGCCGGAGACTTTGAGCCGTAATGAAAGGGGGAGGTTTGGCGCTTTAAAATCTGATTCAACCCACCATTTCTTTAGAAATGCCTGTACCAAGTCAGGGTCATTACGGTTTTCACAGTTTTCCGGTTGTTGACTGATTTTGTCTGTTTATATGACTTTCCCTTTGTAAGATTGCTTGGAGTTCGGTAATTTTGTTATTACCCTTATTTACAAAGTTGACATTGTTATGTATTGATCAGAATTTAAGGATTAGCCATTACAGGAAGAAAACTTTTAAAAAGACACAATAGAAAATTATCTTGTCAGATATGGAAGGGAATATCTGCCACAAATACAAACACAAAAAGTTTTATTTTAAGTTGGGCATATATAAACAATAAACATAAGCTCTAATGAGCTTTTTACCGACATAATTAGAACAAAGAAATATATATTTCTTAATTTGTTAAATACAGTGTCTTTAAGTTTGTAAAATGTACTTTCTTGATTCATAACATACATTTTCTTGGGATCAGATTATGTGAAGTTTTATATTTCTTGAAATTCTTCGTTTCCTAAATCAGCTATAAAATGTCATTTCTTGATTGACAGATGTAAGTTCATGATTTGTGAAATGTATTCTCTTAATGTGTAACAGTAGATTTCTTAATGTGTAACAGTAGATTTCTTAATGTGTAACAGTAGATTTCTTAATGTGTAACAGGAGATTTCTTAATGTGTAACAGTAGATTTCTTAATGTGTAACAGTAGATTTCTTAATGTGTAACAGTAGATTTCTTAATGTGTAACAGTAGATTTCTTAATGTGTAACAGTAGATTTCTTAATGTGTAACAGTAGATTTCTTAATGTGTAACAGTAGATTTCTTAATGTGTAACAGTAGATTTCTTAATGTGTAACAGTAGATTTCTTAATGTGTAACAGTAGATTTCTTAATGTGTAACAGTAGATTTCTTAATGTGTAACAGTAGATTTCTTAATGTGTAACAGTAGATTTCTTAATGTGTAACAGTAGATTTCTTAATGTGTAACAGTAGATTTCTTAATGTGTAACAGTAGATTTCTTAATGTGTAACAGTAGATTTCTTAATGTGTAACAGGAGATTTCTTAATGTGTAACAGGAGATTTCTTAATGTGTAACAGTAGATTTCTTAATGTGTAACAGTAGATTTCTTAATGTGTAACAGTAGATTTCTTAATGTGTAACAGTAGATTTCTTAATGTGTAACAGTAGATTTCTTAATGTGTAACAGTAGATTTCTTAATGTGTAACAGTAGATTTCTTAATGTGTAACAGTAGATTTCTTAATGTGTAACAGTAGATTTCTTAATGTGTAACAGTAGATTTCTTAATGTGTAACAGAAGATTTCTTAATGTGTAACAGTAGATTTCTTAATGTGTAACAGTAGATTTCTTAATGTGTAACAGTAGATTTCTTAATGTGTAACAGTAGATTTCTTAAGTATTTGATTTCTTTGTTTCTGTAATAATAGACCAATTCCTTTAATTTGTCGACTGAAAATATGTTTGATGGATTTTGTGTTTGGTTTTGTGTGAAATTTTTTTCATGTATGAAAGTCTTAATTTGGTAAATGTGATGAAAACTCTGCCATAAAATACACATACAAATTACGAATCAAGAAATAACAAATGAAGAATGAGATAGCCCCACACGATTACACATGAGGGTGCTGTGTATGCTACAGAAGTAGACATGTTCTGTACAGATTGTTGACTTTGGCCGAAACAATGTGATTGTAATGAAGTTGGTTTACCTGAAATTCACCAATGGACTACTGAATGTAGACTCGAGATGTGACAATGTGTTAAATTTTGACTGCTTATTTTGTTATTAAAGAAGGATGTACATGACCACAGGGTTAGGTGTTCTGGTGTTTAGCACTACTTTTAACAATATTTCAGTTAAATTGTGGCAGTCAGATCTTCCCATTGTCTGGTGATCTTACAAAATTACCCAAATGACTCGTCGATAATGTATACATGTGATACAGTTTGACTCCGTGCTGATCTTCATAAATTTCAGCTCATCTGGTCAAAGACCGTATGAACTTTTTGACATCACTGGGTTTCCTTTGAATAAAATTTTGTCAAACCTGAACAAAAGATTCTCTATTGTCAAAATATTGTACCTACATAAATATTTTGAAATAAATAAATAATTTTCAAATTTCTTCCGTTTAGGCAGAGAAATTAGACTTTATTTGTTCAATGTTCAGGATTATGGAGAAAGCTGTCGTCTATAAATACTGGTAGCACATGCTTCTAGTTTTTTCCCACAATTCTTAAAGTTCTGAAAAGGTGGATGATTTCAATTATTATTGTTATTGGTGTTTAACGTCACTTACTACAATATTTCAGTTATATTGTCACTGAGTTTTATTGGTGGAGAAACCAGAGTAGAGGGAGATAACCTACTGCAAGTCACTGACAAACTTTATGCCATAAAGTTGTTACAATACCCAGGATTTTAACTAAAGTTGTAACAATACACAGGATTTTAACTCACAATTTTGTGTTGATAGGCACTGATAGATATTTGCGGCCCCTAATGTTTAAGGTGAGTTGGCAGTGTGGTTGTATTCCCTAATGTTTAAGGTGAGTTGGCAGTGTGGTTGTATCCCCTAATGTTTAAGGTGAGTTGGCAGTGTGGTTGTATCCCCTAATGTTTAAGGTGAGTTGGCAGTGTGGTTGTATCCCCTAATGTTTAAGGTGAGTTGGCAGTGTGGTTGTATCCCCTAATGTTTAAGGTGAGTTGGCAGTGTGGTTGTATCCCCTAATGTTTAAGGTGAGTTGGCAGTGTGGTTGTATCCCCTAATGTTTACGGTGAGTTGGCAGTGTGGTTGTATCCCCTAATGTTTAAGGTGAGTTGGCAGTGTGGTTGTATCCCCTAATGTTTAAGGTGAGTTGGCAGTGTGGTTGTATCCCCTAATGTTTAAGGTGAGTTGGCAGTGTGGTTGTATCCCCTAATGTTTAAGGTGAGTTGGCAGTGTGGTTGTATCCCCTAATGTTTAAGGTGAGTTGGCAGTGTGGTTGTATCCCCTAATGTTTAAGGTGAGTTGGCAGTGTGGTTGTATCCCCTAATGTTTAAGGTGAGTTGGCAGTGTGGTTGTATCCCCTAATGTTTAAGGTGAGTTGGCAGTGTGGTTGTATCCCCTAATGTTTACGGTGAGTTGGCAATGTGGTTGTATCCCCTAATGTTTAAGGTGAGTTGGCAGTGTGGTTGTATCCCCTAATGTTTAAGGTGAGTTGGCAATGTGGTTGTATCCCCTAATGTTTAAGGTGAGTTGGCAGTGTGGTTATATCCCCTAATGTTTAAGGTGAGTTGGCAGTGTGGTTGTATCCCCTAATGTTTAAGGTGAGTTGGCAGTGTGGTTGTATCCCCTAATGTTTAAGGTGAGTTGGCAGTGTGGTTGTATCCCCTAATGTTTAAGGTGAGTTGGCAGTGTGGTTGTATCCCCTAATGTTTAAGGTGAGTTTGCAGTGTGGTTGTATCCCCTAATGTTTAAGGTGAGTTGGCATTGTGGTTGCATTGTATCCCCTAATGTTTACGGTGAGTTGGCAGTGTGGTTGTATCCCCTAATGTTTAAGGTGAGTTGGCAGTGTGGTTGTATCCCCTAATGTTTAAGGTGAGTTGGCAGTGTGGTTGTATCCCCTAATGTTTAAGGTGAGTTGGCAGTGTGGTTGTATCCCCTAATGTTTAAGGTGAGTTGGCAGTGTGGTTGTATCCCCTAATGTTTAAGGTGAGTTGGCATTGTGGTTGCATTGTATCCCCTAATGTTTACGGTGAGTTGGCAGTGTGGTTGTATCCCCTAATGTTTAAGGTGAGTTGGCAGTGTGGTTGTATCCCCTAATGTTTGAGGTGAGTTGGCAGTGTGGTTGTATCCCCTAATGTTTAAGGTGAGTTGGCAGTGTGGTTGTATCCCCTAATGTTTAAGGTGAGTTGGCAGTGTGGTTGTATCCCCTAATGTTTAAGGTGAGTTGGCAGTGTGGTTGTATCCCCTAATGTTTAAGGTGAGTTGGCAGTGTGGTTGTATCCCCTAATGTTTAAGGTGAGTTGGCAGTGTGGTTGTATCCCCTAATGTTTAAGGTGAGTTGGCAGTGTGGGTGTATCCCCTAATGTTTAAGGTGAGTTGGCAGTGTGGTTGTATCCCTTAATGTTTAAGGTGAGTTGGCAGTGTGGTTGTATCCCCTAATGTTTAAGGTGAGTTTGCAGTGTGGTTGTATCCCCTAATGTTTAAGGTGAGTTGGCATTGTGGTTGTATCCCCTAATGTTTAAGGTGAGTTGGCAGTGTGGTTGTATCCCCTAATGTTTAAGGTGAGTTGGCAGTGTGGTTGTATCCCCTAATGTTTAAGGTGAGTTTGCAGTGTGGTTGTATCCCCTAATGTTTAAGGTGAGTTTGCAGTGTGGTTGTATCCCCTAATGTTTAAGGTGAGTTGGCAGTGTGGTTGTATCCCCTAATGTTTAAGGTGAGTTGGCATTGTGGTTGTATCCCCTAATGTTTAAGGTGAGTTGGCAGTGTGGTTGTATCCCCTAATGTTTAAGGTGAGTTGGCAGTGTGGTTGTATCCCCTAATGTTTAAGGTGAGTTTGCAGTGTGGTTGTATCCCCTAATGTTTAAGGTGAGTTTGCAGTGTGGTTGTATCCCCTAATGTTTAAGGTGAGTTGGCAGTGTGGTTGTATCCCCTAATGTTTAAGGTGAGTTGGCAGTGTGGTTGTATCCCCTAATGTTTAAGGTGAGTTGGCAGTGTGGTTGTATCCCCTAATGTTTAAGGTGAGGTGACAGTGTGGTTGTATCCCCTAATGTTTAAGGTGAGTTGGCAGTGTGGTTGTATCCTCTAATGTTTAAGGTGAGTTGGCAGTGTGGTTGTATCCCCTAATGTTTATGGTGAGTTGGCAGTGTGGTTGTATCCCCTAATGTTTAAGGTGAGTTGGCAGTGTGGTTGTATCCCCTAATGTTTAAGGTGAGTTGGCAGTGTGGTTGTATCCTCTAATGTTTAAGGTGAGTTGGCAGTGTGGTTGTATCCCCTAATGTTTAAGGTGAGTTGGCAGTGTGGTTGTATCCTCTAATGTTTAAGGTGAGTTGGCAGTGTGGTTGTATCCCCTAATGTTTAAGGTGAGTTGGCAGTGTGGTTGTATCCTCTAATGTTTAAGGTGAGTTTGCAGTGTGGTTGTATCCCCTAATGTTTAAGGTGAGTTTGCAGTGTGGTTGTATCCCCTAATGTTTAAGGTGAGTTGGCAGTGTGGTTGTATCCCCTAATGTTTAAGGTGAGTTGGCAGTGTGGTTGTATCCCCTAATGTTTAAGGTGAGTTGGCAGTGTGGTTGTATCCCCTAATGTTTAAGGTGAGTTTGCAGTGTGGTTGTATCCCCTAATGTTTATGGTGAGTTGGCAGTGTGGTTGTATCCCCTAATGTTTAAGGTGAGTTGGCAGTGTGGTTGTATCCCCTAATGTTTAAGGTGAGTTTGCAGTGTGGTTGTATCCCCTAATGTTTAAGGTGAGTTGGCATTGTGGTTGTATCCCCTAATGTTTAAGGTGAGTTGGCAGTGTGGTTGTATCCCCTAATGTTTAAGGTGAGTTGGCAGTGTGGTTGTATCCCCTAATGTTTAAGGTGAGTTTGCAGTGTGGTTGTATCCCCTAATGTTTAAGGTGAGTTTGCAGTGTGGTTGTATCCCCTAATGTTTAAGGTGAGTTGGCAGTGTGGTTGTATCCCCTAATGTTTAAGGTGAGTTGGCAGTGTGGTTGTATCCCCTAATGTTTAAGGTGAGTTGGCAGTGTGGTTGTATCCCCTAATGTTTAAGGTGAGTTGGCAGTGTGGTTGTATCCCCTAATGTTTAAGGTGAGATGACAGTGTGGTTGTATCCCCTAATGTTTAAGGTGAGTTTGCAGTGTGGTTGTATCCTCTAATGTTTAAGGTGAGTTGGCAGTGTGGTTGTATCCCCTAATGTTTACGGTGAGTTGGCAGTGTGGTTGTATCCCCTAATGTTTAAGGTGAGTTGGCAGTGTGGTTGTATCCCCTAATGTTTAAGGTGAGTTGGCAGTGTGGTTGTATCCTCTACTGTTTAAGGTGAGTTGGCAGTATGGTTGTATCCCCTAATGTTTAAGGTGAGTTGGCAGTGTGGTTGTATCCTCTAATGTTTAAGGTGAGTTGGCAGTGTGGTTGTATCCCCTAATGTTTAAGGTGAGGTGGCAGTGTGGTTGTATTGTTGTTGTTGTTTACTGTTATATGAGATTGTAGACCCCTAATTTCTTAACATTTTTTAATGGAGTTTCAAGGTAAATGTATTTTAACTAATTTCTGATTTTTTTCGGTTTTCTTTCAGGAATTGATGATGCCTTTTTACAAGTAGCACAGCATCTTGTAAAACTTTATGAAACGAATCCAAATAGTGGACTTTATACAATAGACTTTCAGGACAATTCTCGTCCTAGTACATCCTCAGGGATGAAAGTGGACTCTCCTAAAAAGCAGACGTCACTTGAGGACTCAGGAGGAGGCTGTGGCTGTTAGAATCAATGTTGTCTTAATTTTTTGTATTTAAAAACAAGATATATTTTTGTTGATTTTATATTTACATGTATAATGTATATACATATATATATATATATATAAGTGAAAGACAAAACCAAATCTACATTGCCATTGTTGCATATAACATGCTGTGATGTTGCCATTGTTACATATAACATGCTGTGATGTTGCCATAGTTACATATAACATGCTGTGATGTAAATATATATGCAATTAATGTTGTGATCATTTTGTTTTTAATTTGTAGTGTTATGTATTATTTATTAACCACATTATTCGGCATGAAAAGGAAAATGTTTTACTTCTGGCCCTTCTGTTATAAACTTTTGAATTTGATTTTTGTATTTATACTAAATAAACTGCCTATCAGATAACTGTATCTAACAAATACAGTTCTCTGATCGTATGAGTACAAGTAAAAAATTCAAACTGAAAAGTTTTATGACAATAAAGCCTGGTCAGGTAAATGTGGTCAATATGTATATATAGATTATTACATGCCATTTATATCCATCATACCCTTTATCATCCTTTCCTCCCGCTATATCTACCTGCTGACTCCGAAAGCAAAACTCATATCAAAGTTTGCGTGAGCTGAGCTGGACTTGTCAACAGTGAGCAGGAGTTATAACCAAATTCTCCCAACATTTAAACGATAATTCCTGTGAAGATGACAAAAGTAAATAAAATTCATCAACTCCATTAGCTAGTTAACATTTTATTTTTTTAAGCATATATCAAATTAAGAACTGTCGTGTCAGCAATATCAACAAACATCATCCTACAAAAATGTACTTGACATAATTCTTGATAACCTCTGCTGAAACATCATAATTTTTATGTCATAGGCGAGGTCGTGACCTTTGTGTTTTCTAACCTGGAACGGCATTGGTAAACAAAACCTTTAATGAAAATGGGTGAATCCTATTGCCGACTTTGATGTTTGTAATAAAAAAAAATGAATATCGCCATTAAAGGAAAAATTCAACAATCTAAACATTTATATAAACCTGTAAAAATGAATGATATATTTGCAAACTACTTATGAACTATGTTTTGGGGAAGTGTATTTTGAATATTTTGAATCATGTGATTTTTCCCCACGAAAATACAAATATTATTGTATCCGTGTTTATGTTTGATTTAAGGATGTTAAACATGTCATCTGAATGTGAATATGATTGATACTGAAAAATATCAGCCTGCTCGACAGAATATGAAGCTTGTGACTCGTTCGCTTCGCTCACTCGCCAACAAACTTCATATTCTGGCTCGGCAGGCTGATATTTTCGGTATCAATCAATTCACATCCAGATAACATATACTTATCAGTCCCTAGGTCATGATATCAGCCCAAGAGCCGATAGACTCGAGGGATGATATATGAACGAGGGCTGATAAAGGGTATGATATGAAAAATGGCATGTTATGATCTATTTATCATATACTTAGAAGTATAAAAAAGATTAAAAATTAAAAAAGAAGTGGCGTGAAATAGACTTAAGACCATTGACGGAAAGGCATGTAATAACATTCCGGAAGCAGTTAATAAACTTGCTTTATCAGCCCGCTTGGGCCATTCTTGTGAAACTGGGTTAAATTAACATGATTCCTTTTATTATTCTAAACAAAACTCAATATCACACTATATTTCGCACCATTCCGTTGTCAGAGCTACTTTTCTGTATGTTTTACAGCTAGGTCCCTTTGACAACAGTGGTTTATATCTATGATTATTTATTTGACCCACATTTCACATTTTCCGGTTCTACTTTTCATAGAATTTGGTCAAAGGGAGGTAATTTTTTATTTACAAAAAGTAAGCAAACATTGAGGTGGTGGAATGGGGCAAGAGAAAGAGTTGAACACTGTGAAAGGTGCAACATCATAAAATCTGAGACACCTAACAAGGCCTGCTGAGTCTGGTACCATTTAAATCTTGCCATCGGGTGTCTCAGATTTTACAATCTTGCACCTCTCCCGATGTTAGACCCTATATTTGTACTAGTACAATTTTATTATCCATGTATTGAGATTACTTTTGAAATGTCTACAGCTGTTCATTTACTTTAATTATACACCCGCTCCCCGAAGGGGGAGGGGGGTATACTGTTTTACCTCTGTCCGTCTGTCCATCCTTCTGTCCATCCAAGATATTTTTCGTCACATTTTTCTCAGTAACTTTTGATGGCAGAAATCTGATATTTGGTCACAAGCGTCATATAGGTATACCATATTGTGTTTAGCATTTTTGGACCCGTCAGATTCCTACTTCCTGTTTGCCGACTTAGTTGGTTTTTATACACATTGAACATATATGCACATTTTTCGTCACATTTTTCTCAGCAACTATTGATGGCAGAAATCTGATATTTGGTCACAAGCTTCATATAGGTACCCCATAGCGTTTTTGGACCCATCAGATTCCTATTTCCTGTTTGCCGACTTTGTTGATTTTAGGTACCCCATATCGTGGGAAGCGTTTTTGGACCCGTCAGATTCCTACTTCCTGTTTGCCGACATAGTTGGTTTTTATACACATTGAACATATGTGCACATTTTTCGTCACATTTTTCTCAGCAACTATTGATGGCAGAGATCTGATATTTGGTCACAAGCTTCATATAGGTACCCCATATCGTGGGAAGCGTTTTTGGACCCGTCAGATTCCTACTTCCTGTTTGCCGACATAGTTGGTTTTTATACACATTGAACATATGTGCACATTTTTCGTCACATTTTTCTCAGCAACTATTGATGGCAGAGATCTGATATTTGGTCACAAGCTTCATATAGGTACCCCATATCGTGGGAAGCGTTTTTGGACCCATCAGATTCCTACTTCCTGTTTGCCGACTTTGTTGATTTTTATACACATTGAGCATACATTTTGTATATGCCCATTTTTAGTCGCATATTCCCCTGCAACTATTGATGGCAGAAATCTGATATTTGGTCACAAGCTTCATATAGGTACCCCATATCGTGGGAAGCGTTTTTTGACCCGTCAGATTCCTATTTCCTGTTTGCCGAAGAGCGGGAGTATCATAAGTGAGCATTAGCTCACAGTTCATCTTGTTTTTATCTAAGTATAAGGGAGGATAGTCTTTAATTTTTCTTTACTATTAATTTTATCGAAGTGTTGGATAGTCTGTCTTGTTCATTTACATCCGTTCTTTCTAATTGTAGAATAAATTCCATATATTGTTTTCTTTGATATTTAATTCATTTTATTAGCTCACCTTGCCAAAGGCAATGTGAGCTTTTGCCAGCACTTGGTGTCCGTCGTCCTTTAACATTTCACATTTTAATCATCTCCTCTAAAACCACTTGGCCAAATGAACCAAAACTTGGTAGGAAGCATCTATGGAAGGTACTCTATAAAGATTGCTCATTTCATCTTGATCTGTTAACAAACATGGCCACCATGGACAATTCTTTTTTCTGCTTATTTCTAAAAAAAATTATCCTCTGAAACCGAGTAGCCAAATGAACTGAAATTTGGTAGGAAGCACATATGGAATGTTCGGTGTAAAGTTTTCACAAAACAGAATGAAAGGTGAGTGACACAGGCTCAGCCTAATGAGCCTCTTTTTATCAGTGTTATAAAAATTTGAAAATAATTCTATTTTAATGAAGTGAATTAATTCAAATGACATGTATTACTATCAAGAGTAAATTATCACGTTTGATTTTTTCTTATTAGTTGAAATGTGAAGATGTAACTAAGTCTTTTTGTTTTGTAGGGGGTTCATGTTTTATGTGAAGATGTAACTAAGTCTTTTTGTTTTGTAGGGGGTTCATGTTTTATGTGAAGATGTAACTAAGTCTTTTTGTTTTGTAGGGGGTTCATGTTTTATGTGAAGATGTAACTAAGTCTTTTTGTTTTTCATGTTTTATTTATGTTATTTGTATTTATTTACATATATTGCTGTCCAACACAATTTCCATATCATATTTAACGACGGGTGCCACACCCTCGATTTTCAGTGTGGTTCATGTTTAGATTTCTGTGTAATGATGTGGTGATCGGGGTTTGTCCTTTTATTCGGTTTTGTTTGGCCTTTTATTAGAAAGACAAACAAAAACATATTAATTTTTTGGGTGTTTTTTAGCAAAGGCAATGTGAGCTTTTGCCATCACTTGGCATTTGTCGTCCGTTAACTTTTCACATTTTGATCTTCTCCTCTGAAACTCCTAAGCCAAATGAACTGAAACTTGGTAGGAAGGATCTATGTAAGGTTCTCTATAAAGATTGCACATTTTGTCCTGATCCATTAACAAACATGGCCGCCACAGTCAATTGTTGTTTCTGATTGGCCTATTTAAAAAAAGCTTCTCCTCTGAAACCACTTGGCCAAATGAACCAAAACTTGGTAGGAAGCATTTATGGAAGATCCTCTATAAAGACTGCTCATTTCGTTCCGATCCGTTAACAAACATGGCCACCACAGGCAATCTTGTTTCTGATTGGTTGATTTCTAAAAATTCTTCTCCTCTGAAACCGCTTGGCCAAATGAACCGAAACTTGGTAGGAAGCATCTGTGGAAGGTTCGTTATAAAGATTGCTCATTTCATCCCGATCCATTAACAAACATGGCCACCACAGGCAATTATTGTTTCTGATTGGTAGATTTCTAAAAAATCTTCTCCTCTGAAACCGCTTGGCCAAATGAACTGTAACTTGGTAGGAAGCATCTATGGAAGATTATCTATATAGATTGCTCATTTCGTCCCGATCCGTTTACAAACATGGTCACCACAGGCAATTCTTGTTTCTTATTGGCAGATTTTAAAAACCTTCTCGTCTGAAACGGCTAGGCCAAGTGGAAAGAAACTTGGTAGGAAGTATCTATGGAAGGTCCTCTATAAAGTTTGCTTAATTTCGTCCCAATCTGTTAACAAACATGGCCGCCACAGGCAATTCTTGTTTCTGATTAGTTGATTTCTAAAAAATCTTCTCTTCTAAAACTACTTGGCCAAATGAATCGAAATTTGGTAGGAAGTATCCTTGGAGGGTCCTCTATAAAGATTTGCTAATTTCGTCCCGATTCGTTAACAAACATGGCCACCATAGGAAATTCTTGTTTCTGGTTGGTCGATTTCTAAATAATCTTCTCCTCTGAAATTGAGTAGCCAAATGAACCGAAATTTGGAAGGAAGCATCTATGGAAGGTTCTGTATTAAGTTTCCTCAAAGCAGAATGAAAGGTGAGTGACACAGGCTCAGCCCACTGAGCCTCTAGTTTATTTTGTTTTGTTTGTAAATGAATTAGATAATTTGATTTGCATTTTTTATTAATAAAACTGCTTTAAAACCAAGTGGGTATATATTATTACGTCTTATGAATATGTTTTGTAGTCATTTAACGTGTATATGCGTGGTATGGTATTATACCAAGTAGTTATAACTGTATTATAACACAGATATCATTTAGTGTTTATAATTTATGATAATCTATTTTCCCAGTACAGAACAAACGTTATATCACCAGTATCTCTACTGCCCATTGGCACTGATAGTGTTTATAATTTATGATAATCTATTTTCCCAGTACAGAACAAACATTATATCACCAGTATCTCTACTTCCCATTGGCACTGACAGTGTTTATAATTTATGATAATCTATTTTCCCAGTACAGAACAAACGTTATATCACCAGTACCTCTACCGCCCATTGGCACTGACAGTGTTTATAATTTATGATAATCTATTTTCCCAGTACAGAACAAACGTTATATCACCAGTATCTCTACCGCCCATTGGCACTGATAGTGTTTATAATTTATGATA
Organism: Bathymodiolus brooksi; assembly: GCA_963680875.1. Lineage (NCBI taxonomy): Eukaryota > Metazoa > Mollusca > Bivalvia > Mytilida > Modiolidae > Bathymodiolus > Bathymodiolus brooksi. The sequence continues at coordinate 64,303,738 of OY804586.1, read as the reverse complement.
ATCTATTTTCCCAGTACAGAACAAACGTTATATCACCAGTATCTCTACCGCCCATTGGCACTGATAGTGTTTATAATTTATGATAATCTATTTTCCCAGTACAGAACAAACGTTATATCACCAGTATCTCTACTGCCCATTGGCACTGACAGTGTTTATAATTTATGATAATCTATTTTCCCAGTACAGAACAAACGTTATATCACCAGTATCTCTACCGCCCATTGGCACTGACAGTGTTTATAATTTATGATAATCTATTTTCCCAGTACAGAACAAACGTTATATCACCAGTATCTCTAATCTATTTTCCCAGTACAGAACAAACGTTATATCACCAGTATCTCTACTGCCCATTGGCACTGATAGTGTTTATAATTTATGATAATCTATTTTCCCAGTGCAGAACAAACGTTATATCACCAGTATCTCTACCGCCCATTGGCACTGATAGTGTTTATAATTTATGATAATCTATTTTCCCAGTACAGAACCAACGTTATATCACCAGTATCTCTACCGCCCATTGGCACTGATAGTGTTTATAATTTATGATAATCTATTTTCCCAGTACAGAACCAACGTTATATCACCAGTATCTCTACCGCCCATTGGCACTGACAGTGTTTATAATTTATGATAATCTATTTTCCCAGTACAGAACCAACGTTATATCACCAGTATCTCTACCGCCCATTGGCACTGACAAGTGTTTATAATTTATGATAATCTATTTTCCCAGTACAGAACCAACGTTATATCACCAGTATCTCTACCGCCCATTGGCACTGACAGTGTTTATAATTTATGATAATCTATTTTCCCAGTACAGAACCAACGTTATATCACCAGTATCTCTACTGCCCATTGGCACTGACAGTGTTTATAATTTATGATAATCTATTTTCCCAGTACAGAACCAACGTTATATCACCAGTATCTCTACTGCCCATTGGCACTGACAGTGTTTATAATTTATGATAATCTATTTTCCCAGTACAGAACCAACGTTATATCACCAGTATCTCTACCGCCCATTGGCACTGATAGTGTTTATAATTTATGATAATCTATTTTCCCAGTACAGAACAAACGTTATATCACCAGTATCTCTACTGCCCATTGGCACTGACAGTGTTTATAATTTATGATAATCTATTTTCCCAGTACAGAACAAACGTTATATCACCAGTATCTCTACCGCCCATTGGCACTGATAGTGTTTATAAATTATGATAATCTATTTTCCCAGTACAGAACAAACGTTATATCACCAGTATCTCTACCGCCCATTGGCACTGATAGTGTTTATAATTTATGATAATCTATTTTCCCAGTACAGAAAAAACGTTATATCACCAGTATCTCTACCGCCCATTGGCACTGATAGTGTTTATAATTTATGATAATCTATTTTCCCAGTACAGAACAAACGTTATATCACCAGTATCTCTACTGCCCATTGGCACTGACAGTGTTTATAATTTATGATAATCTATTTTCCCAGTACAGAACAAACGTTATATCACCAGTATCTCTACCGCCCATTGGCTCTGATAGTGTTTATAATTTATGATAATCTATTTTCCCAGTACAGAACAAACGTTATATCACCAGTATCTCTACTGCCCATTGGCACTGACAGTGTTTATAATTTATGATAATCTATTTTCCCAGTACAGAACAAACGTTATATCACCAGTATCTCTACTGCCCATTGGCACTGATAGTGTTTATAATTTATGATAATCTATTTTCCCAGTGCAGAACAAACGTTATATCACCAGTATCTCTACCGCCCATTGGCACTGATAGTGTTTATAATTTATGATAATCTATTTTCCCAGTACAGAACCAACGTTATATCACCAGTATCTCTACCGCCCATTGGCACTGATAGTGTTTATAATTTATGATAATCTATTTTCCCAGTACAGAACCAACGTTATATCACCAGTATCTCTACCGCCCATTGGCACTGACAGTGTTTATAATTTATGATAATCTATTTTCCCAGTACAGAACAAACGTTATATCACCAGTATCTCTACTGCCCATTGGCACTGACAGTGTTTATAATTTATGATAATCTATTTTCCCAGTACAGAACCAACGTTATATCACCAGTATCTCTACTGCCCATTGGCACTGATAGTGTTTATAATTTATGATAATCTATTTTCCCAGTACAGAACCAACGTTATATCACCAGTATCTCTACTGCCCATTGGCACTGACAGTGTTTATAATTTATGATAATCTATTTTCCCAGTACAGAACCAACGTTATATCACCAGTATCTCTACCGCCCATTGGCACTGACAAGTGTTTATAATTTATGATAATCTATTTTCCCAGTACAGAACCAACGTTATATCACCAGTATCTCTACCGCCCATTGGCACTGACAGTGTTTATAATTTATGATAATCTATTTTCCCAGTACAGAACCAACGTTATATCACCAGTATCTCTACTGCCCATTGGCACTGACAGTGTTTATAATTTATGATAATCTATTTTCCCAGTACAGAACCAACGTTATATCACCAGTATCTCTACTGCCCATTGGCACTGACAGTGTTTATAATTTATGATAATCTATTTTCCCAGTACAGAACCAACGTTATATCACCAGTATCTCTACTGCCCATTGGCACTGACAGTGTTTATAATTTATGATAATCTATTTTCCCAGTACAGAACCAACGTTATATCACCAGTATCTCTACCGCCCATTGGCACTGATAGTGTTTATAATTTATGATAATCTATTTTCCCAGTACAGAACAAACATTATATCACCAGTATCTCTACTGCCCATTGGCACTGACAGTGTTTATAATTTATGATAATCTATTTTCCCAGTACAGAACAAACGTTATATCACCAGTATCTCTACTGCCCATTGGCACTGACAGTGTTTATAATTTATGATAATCTATTTTCCCGGTACAGAACAAACGTTATATCACCAGTATCTCTACCGCCCATTGGCACTGATAGTGTTTATAATTTATGATAATCTATTTTCCCAGTACAGAACAAACGTTATATCACCAGTATCTCTAATCTATTTTCCCAGTACAGAACAAACGTTATATCACCAGTATCTCTACTGCCCATTGGCACTGACAGTGTTTATAATTTATGATAATCTATTTTCCCAGTACAGAACAAACGTTATATCACCAGTATCTCTACTGCCCATTGGCACTGATAGTGTTTATAATTTATGATAATCTATTTTCCCAGTGCAGAACAAACGTTATATCACCAGTATCTCTACCGCCCATTGGCACTGATAGTGTTTATAATTTATGATAATCTATTTTCCCAGTACAGAACCAACGTTATATCACCAGTATCTCTACCGCCCATTGGCACTGATAGTGTTTGTAATTTATGATAATCTATTTTCCCAGTACAGAACCAACGTTATATCACCAGTATCTCTACCGCCCATTGGCACTGATAGTGTTTATAATTTATGATAATCTATTTTCCCAGTACAGAACAAACGTTATATCACCAGTATCTCTACTGCCCATTGGCACTGACAGTGTTTATAATTTATGATAATCTATTTTCCCAGTACAGAACCAACGTTATATCACCAGTATCTCTACTGCCCATTGGCACTGATAGTGTTTATAATTTATGATAATCTATTTTCCCAGTACAGAACCAACGTTATATCACCAGTATCTCTACTGCCCATTGGCACTGACAGTGTTTATAATTTATGATAATCTATTTTCCCAGTACAGAACCAACGTTATATCACCAGTATCTCTACCGCCCATTGGCACTGACAAGTGTTTATAATTTATGATAATCTATTTTCCCAGTACAGAACCAACGTTATATCACCAGTATCTCTACCGCCCATTGGCACTGACAGTGTTTATAATTTATGATAATCTATTTTCCCAGTACAGAACCAACGTTATATCACCAGTATCTCTACTGCCCATTGGCACTGACAGTGTTTATAATTTATGATAATCTATTTTCCCAGTACAGAACCAACGTTATATCACCAGTATCTCTACTGCCCATTGGCACTGACAGTGTTTATAATTTATGATAATCTATTTTCCCAGTACAGAACCAACGTTATATCACCAGTATCTCTACCGCCCATTGGCACTGATAGTGTTTATAATTTATGATAATCTATTTTCCCAGTACAGAACAAACGTTATATCACCAGTATCTCTACTGCCCATTGGCACTGACAGTGTTTATAATTTATGATAATCTATTTTCCCAGTACAGAACAAACGTTATATCACCAGTATCTCTACCGCCCATTGGCACTGATAGTGTTTATAATTTATGATAATCTATTTTCCCAGTACAGAACAAACGTTATATCACCAGTATCTCTACCGCCCATTGGCACTGATAGTGTTTATAATTTATGATAATCTATTTTCCCAGTACAGAACAAACGTTATATCACCAGTATCTCTACCGCCCATTGGCACTGATAGTGTTTATAATTTATGATAATCTATTTTCCCAGTACAGAACAAACGTTATATCACCAGTATCTCTACTGCCCATTGGCACTGACAGTGTTTATAAATTATGATAATCTATTTTCCCAGTACAGAACAAACGTTATATCACCAGTATCTCTACCGCCCATTGGCACTGATAGTGTTTATAATTTATGATAATCTATTTTCCCAGTACAGAACCAACGTTATATCACCAGTATCTCTACCGCCCATTGGCACTGATAGTGTTTATAAATTATGATAATCTATTTTCCCAGTACAGAACAAACGTTATATCACCAGTATCTCTACCGCCCATTGGCACTGATAGTGTTTATAATTTATGATAATCTATTTTCCCAGTACAGAACAAACGTTATATCACCAGTATCTCTACTGCCCATTGGCACTGACAGTGTTTATAATTTATGATAATCTATTTTCCCAGTACAGAACAAACGTTATATCACCAGTATCTCTACTGCCCATTGGCACTGATAGTGTTTATTATTTATGATAATCTATTTTCCCAGTGCAGAACAAACGTTATATCACCAGTATCTCTACCGCCCATTGGCACTGATAGTGTTTATAATTTATGATAATCTATTTTCCCAGTACAGAACCAACGTTATATCACCAGTATCTCTACCGCCCATTGGCACTGATAGTGTTTATAATTTATGATAATCTATTTTCCCAGTACAGAACCAACGTTATATCACCAGTATCTCTACCGCCCATTGGCACTGATAGTGTTTATAATTTATGATAATCTATTTTCCCAGTACAGAACAAACGTTATATCACCAGTATCTCTACTGCCCATTGGCACTGACAGTGTTTATAATTTATGATAATCTATTTTCCCAGTACAGAACCAACGTTATATCACCAGTATCTCTACTGCCCATTGGCACTGATAGTGTTTATAATTTATGATAATCTATTTTCCCAGTACAGAACAAACGTTATATCACCAGTATCTCTACTGCCCATTGGCACTGACAGTGTTTATAATTTATGATAATCTATTTTCCCAGTACAGAATCAACGTTATATCACCAGTATCTCTACCGCCCATTGGCACTGACAAGTGTTTATAATTTATGATAATCTATTTTCCCAGTACAGAACCAACGTTATATCACCAGTATCTCTACCGCCCATTGGCACTGACAGTGTTTATAATTTATGATAATCTATTTTCCCAGTACAGAACCAACGTTATATCACCAGTATCTCTACTGCCCATTGGCACTGACAGTGTTTATAATTTATGATAATCTATTTTCCCAGTACAGAACCAACGTTATATCACCAGTATCTCTACTGCCCATTGGCACTGACAGTGTTTATAATTTATGATAATCTATTTTCCCAGTACAGAACCAACGTTATATCACCAGTATCTCTACTGCCCATTGGCACTGACAGTGTTTATAATTTATGATAATCTATTTTCCCAGTACAGAACCAACGTTATATCACCAGTATCTCTACCGCCCATTGGCACTGACAGTGTTTATAATTTATGATAATCTATTTTCCCAGTACAGAACCAACGTTATATCACCAGTATCTCTACCGCCCATTGGCACTGACAGTGTTTATAATTTATGATAATCTATTTTCCCAGTACAGAACCAACGTTATATCACCAGTATCTCTACCGCCCATTGGCACTGATAGTGTTTATAATTTATGATAATCTATTTTCTCAGTACAGAACCAACGTTATATCACCAGTATCTCTACTGCCCATTGGCACTGACAGTGTTTATAATTTATGATAATCTATTTTCCCAGTACAGAACCAACGTTATATCACCAGTATCTCTACCGCCCATTGGCACTGACAGTGTTTATAATTTATGATAATCTATTTTCCCAGTACAGAACCAACGTTATATCACCAGTATCTCTACCGCCCATTGGCACTGACAGTGTTTATAATTTATGATAATCTATTTTCCCAGTACAGAACCAACGTTATATCACCAGTAACTCTACTGCCCATTGGCACTGACAGTGTTTATAATTTATGATAATCTATTTTCCCAGTACAGAACCAACGTTATATCACCAGTATCTCTACTGCCCATTGGCACTGACAGTGTTTATAATTTATGATAATCTATTTTCCCAGTACAGAACCAACGTTATATCACCAGTATCTCTACCGCCCATTGGCACTGACAGTGTTTATAATTTATGATAATCTATTTTCCCAGTACAGAACCAACGTTATATCACCAGTATCTCTACCGCCCATTGGCACTGACAGTGTTTATAATTTATGATAATCTATTTTCCCAGTACAGAACCAACGTTATATCACCAGTATCTCTACTGCCCATTGGCACTGACAGTGTTTATAATTTATGATAATCTATTTTCCCAGTACAGAACCAACGTTATATCACCAGTATCTCTACTGCCCATTGGCACTGACAGTGTTTATAATTTATGATAATCTATTTTCCCAGTACAGAACCAACGTTATATCACCAGTATCTCTACCGCCCATTGGCACTGACAGTGTTTATAATTTATGATAATCTATTTTCCCAGTACAGAACCAACGTTATATCACCAGTATCTCTACTGCCCATTGGCACTGACAGTGTTTATAATTTATGATAATCTATTTTCCCAGTACAGAACCAACGTTATATCACCAGTATCTCTACCGCCCATTGGCACTGACAGTGTTTATAATTTATGATAATCTATTTTCCCAGTACAGAACCAACGTTATATCACCAGTATCTCTACCGCCCATTGGCACTGACAGTGTTTATAATTTATGATAATCTATTTTCCCAGTACAGAACCAACGTTATATCACCAGTATCTCTACCGCTCATTGGCACTGACAGTGTTTATAATTTATGATAATCTATTTTCCCAGTACAGAACCAACGTTATATCACCAGTATCTCTACCGCCCATTGGCACTGATAGTGTTTATAATTTATGATAATCTATTTTCCCAGTACAGAACCAACGTTATATCACCAGTATCTCTACCGCCCATTGGCACTGACAGTGTTTATAATTTATGATAATCTATTTTCCCAGTACAGAACCAACGTTATATCACCAGCATCTCTACTGCCCATTGGCACTGATAGTGTTTATAATTTATGATAATCTATTTTCCCAGTACAGAACCAACGTTATATCACCAGTATCTCTACTGCCCATTGGCACTGACAGTGTTTATAATTTATGATAATCTATTTTCCCAGTACAGAACCAACGTTATATCACCAGTATCTCTACTGCCCATTGGCACTGACAGTGTTTATAATTTATGATAATCTATTTTCCCGGTACAGAACAAACGTTATATCACCAGTATCTCTACCGCCCATTGGCACTGACAGTGTTTATAATTTATGATAATCTATTTTCCCAGTACAGAACCAACGTTATATCACCAGTATCTCTACTGCCCATTGGCACTGATAGTGTTTATAATTTATGATAATCTATTTTCCCAGTACAGAACCAACGTTATATCACCAGTATCTCTACTGCCCATTGGCACTGACAGTGTTTATAATTTATGATAATCTATTTTCCCAGTACAGAACCAACGTTATATCACCAGTATCTCTACTGCCCATTGGCACTGACAGTGTTTATAATTTATGATAATCTATTTTCCCAGTACAGAACCAACGTTATATCACCAGTATCTCTACCGCCCATTGGCACTGACAGTGTTTATAATTTATGATAATCTATTTTCCCAGTACAGAACCAACGTTATATCACCAGTATCTCTACTGCCCATTGGCACTGACAGTGTTTATAATTTATGATAATCTATTTTCCCAGTACAGAACCAACGTTATATCACCAGTATCTCTACTGCCCATTGGCACTGACAGTGTTTATAATTTATGATAATCTATTTTCCCAGTACAGAACCAACGTTATATCACCAGTATCTCTACCGCCCATTGGCACTGACAGTGTTTATAATTTATGATAATCTATTTTCCCAGTACAGAACCAACGTTATATCACCAGTATCTCTACTGCCCATTGGCACTGACAGTGTTTATAATTTATGATAATCTATTTTCCCAGTACAGAACCAACGTTATATCACCAGTATCTCTACTGCCCATTGGCACTGACAGTGTTTATAATTTATGATAATCTATTTTCCCAGTACAGAACCAACGCTATATCACCAGTATCTCTACTGCCCATTGGCACTGACAGTGTTTATAATTTATGATAATCTATTTTCCCAGTACAGAACCAACGTTATATCACCAGTATCTCTACCGCCCATTGGCACTGACAGTGTTTATAATTTATGATAATCTATTTTCCCAGTACAGAACCAACGTTATATCACCAGTATCTCTACCGCCCATTGGCACTGACAGTGTTTATAATTTATGATAATCTATTTTCCCAGTACAGAACCAACGTTATATCACCAGTATCTCTACTGCCCATTGGCACTGACAGTGTTTATAATTTATGATAATCTATTTTCCCAGTACAGAACCAACGTTATATCACCAGTATCTCTACCGCCCATTGGCACTGACAGTGTTTATAATTTATGATAATCTATTTTCCCAGTCCAGAACCAACGTTATATCACCAGTATCTCTACCGCCCATTGGCACTGACAGTGTTTATAATTTATGATAATCTATTTTCCCAGTACAGAACCAACGTTATATCACCAGTATCTCTACTGCCCATTGGCACTGATAGTGTTTATAATTTATGATAATCTATTTTCCCAGCACAGAACCAACGTTATATCACCAGTATCTCTACTGTCCATTGGCACTGACAGTGTTTATAATTTATGATAATCTATTTTCCCAGTACAGAACCAACGTTATATCACCAGTATCTCTACTGCCCATTGGCACTGACAGTGTTTATAATTTATGATAATCTATTTTCCCAGTACAGAACAAACGTTATATCACCAGTATCTCTACTGCCCATTGGCACTGACAGTGTTTATAATTTATGATAATCTATTTTCCCAGTACAGAACCAACGTTATATCACCAGTATCTCTACTGCCCATTGGCACTGACAGTGTTTATAATTTATGATAATCTATTTTCCCAGTACAGAACCAACGTTATATCACCAGTATCTCTACTGCCCATTGGCACTGACAGTGTTTATAATTTATGATAATCTATTTTCCCAGTACAGAACCAACGTTATATCACCAGTATCTCTACTGCCCATTGGCACTGACAGTGTTTATAATTTATGATAATCTATTTTCCCGGTACAGAACAAACGTTATATCACCAGTATCTCTACTGCCCATTGGCACTGACAGTGTTTATAATTTATGATAATCTATTTTCCCAGTACAGAACCAACGTTATATCACCAGTATCTCTACCGCCCATTGGCACTGACAGTGTTTATAATTTATGATAATCTATTTTCCCAGTACAGAACCAACGTTATATCACCAGTATCTCTACTGCCCATTGGCACTGACAGTGTTTATAATTTATGATAATCTATTTTCCCAGTACAGAACCAACGTTATATCACCAGTATCTCTACTGCCCATTGGCACTGACAGTGTTTATAATTTATGATAATCTATTTTCCCAGTACAGAACCAACGTTATATCACCAGTATCTCTACCGCCCATTGGCACTGACAGTGTTTATAATTTATGATAATCTATTTTCCCAGTACAGAACAAACGTTATATCACCAGTATCTCTACCGCTCATTGGCACTGACAGTGTTTATAATTTATGATAATCTATTTTCCCAGTACAGAACCAACGTTATATCACCAGTATCTCTACTGCCCATTGGCACTGACAGTGTTTATAATTTATGATAATCTATTTTCCCAGTACAGAACCAACGTTATATCACCAGTATCTCTACTGCCCATTGGCACTGACAGTGTTTATAATTTATGATAATCTATTTTCCCAGTACAGAACCAACGTTATATCACCAGTATCTCTACTGCCCATTGGCACTGACAGTGTTTATAATTTATGATAATCTATTTTCCCAGTACAGAACCAACGTTATATCACCAGTATCTCTACTGCCCATTGGCACTGACAGTGTTTATAATTTATGATAATCTATTTTCCCAGTACAGAACAAACGTTATATCACCAGTATCTCTACTGCCCATTGGCACTGACAGTGTTTATAATTTATGATAATCTATTTTCCCAGTACAGAACAAACGTTATATCACCAGTATCTCTACTGCCCATTGGCACTGACAGTGTTTATAATTTATGATAATCTATTTTCCCAGTACAGAACCAACGTTATATCACCAGTATCTCTACTGCCCATTGGCACTGACAGTGTTTATAATTTATGATAATCTATTTTCCCAGTACAGAACCAACGTTATATCACCAGTATCTCTACTGCACATTGGCACTGACAGTGTTTATAATTTATGATAATCTATTTTCCCGGTACAGAACAAACGTTATATCACCAGTATCTCTACCGCCCATTGGCACTGACAGTGTTTATAATTTATGATAATCTATTTTCCCAGTACAGAACCAACGTTATATCACCAGTATCTCTACTGCCCATTGGCACTGATAGTGTTTATAATTTATGATAATCTATTTTCCCAGTACAGAACCAACGTTATATCACCAGTATCTCTACTGCCCATTGGCACTGACAGTGTTTATAATTTATGATAATCTATTTTCCCAGTACAGAACCAACGTTATATCACCAGTATCTCTACTGCCCATTGGCACTGACAGTGTTTATAATTTATGATAATCTATTTTCCCAGTACAGAACCAACGTTATATCACCAGTATCTCTACCGCCCATTGGCACTGACAGTGTTTATAATTTATGATAATCTATTTTCCCAGTACAGAACCAACGTTATATCACCAGTATCTCTACTGCCCATTGGCACTGACAGTGTTTATAATTTATGATAATCTATTTTCCCAGTACAGAACCAACGTTATATCACCAGTATCTCTACTGCCCATTGGCACTGACAGTGTTTATAATTTATGATAATCTATTTTCCCAGTACAGAACCAACGTTATATCACCAGTATCTCTACCGCCCATTGGCACTGACAGTGTTTATAATTTATGATAATCTATTTTCCCAGTACAGAACCAACGTTATATCACCAGTATCTCTACTGCCCATTGGCACTGACAGTGTTTATAATTTATGATAATCTATTTTCCCAGTACAGAACCAACGTTATATCACCAGTATCTCTACTGCCCATTGGCACTGACAGTGTTTATAATTTATGATAATCTATTTTCCCAGTACAGAACCAACGCTATATCACCAGTATCTCTACTGCCCATTGGCACTGACAGTGTTTATAATTTATGATAATCTATTTTCCCAGTACAGAACCAACGTTATATCACCAGTATCTCTACCGCCCATTGGCACTGACAGTGTTTATAATTTATGATAATCTATTTTCCCAGTACAGAACCAACGTTATATCACCAGTATCTCTACCGCCCATTGGCACTGACAGTGTTTATAATTTATGATAATCTATTTTCCCAGTACAGAACCAACGTTATATCACCAGTATCTCTACTGCCCATTGGCACTGACAGTGTTTATAATTTATGATAATCTATTTTCCCAGTACAGAACCAACGTTATATCACCAGTATCTCTACCGCCCATTGGCACTGACAGTGTTTATAATTTATGATAATCTATTTTCCCAGTCCAGAACCAACGTTATATCACCAGTATCTCTACCGCCCATTGGCACTGACAGTGTTTATAATTTATGATAATCTATTTTCCCAGTACAGAACCAACGTTATATCACCAGTATCTCTACTGCCCATTGGCACTGATAGTGTTTATAATTTATGATAATCTATTTTCCCAGCACAGAACCAACGTTATATCACCAGTATCTCTACTGCTCATTGGCACTGACAGTGTTTATAATTTATGATAATCTATTTTCCCAGTACAGAACCAACGTTATATCACCAGTATCTCTACTGCCCATTGGCACTGACAGTGTTTATAATTTATGATAATCTATTTTCCCAGTACAGAACAAACGTTATATCACCAGTATCTCTACTGCCCATTGGCACTGACAGTGTTTATAATTTATGATAATCTATTTTCCCAGTACAGAACCAACGTTATATCACCAGTATCTCTACTGCCCATTGGCACTGACAGTGTTTATAATTTATGATAATCTATTTTCCCAGTACAGAACCAACGTTATATCACCAGTATCTCTACTGCCCATTGGCACTGACAGTGTTTATAATTTATGATAATCTATTTTCCCAGTACAGAACCAACGTTATATCACCAGTATCTCTACTGCCCATTGGCACTGACAGTGTTTATAATTTATGATAATCTATTTTCCCGGTACAGAACAAACGTTATATCACCAGTATCTCTACTGCCCATTGGCACTGACAGTGTTTATAATTTATGATAATCTATTTTCCCAGTACAGAACCAACGTTATATCACCAGTATCTCTACCGCCCATTGGCACTGACAGTGTTTATAATTTATGATAATCTATTTTCCCAGTACAGAACCAACGTTATATCACCAGTATCTCTACTGCCCATTGGCACTGACAGTGTTTATAATTTATGATAATCTATTTTCCCAGTACAGAACCAACGTTATATCACCAGTATCTCTACTGCCCATTGGCACTGACAGTGTTTATAATTTATGATAATCTATTTTCCCAGTACAGAACCAACGTTATATCACCAGTATCTCTACCGCCCATTGGCACTGACAGTGTTTATAATTTATGATAATCTATTTTCCCAGTACAGAACAAACGTTATATCACCAGTATCTCTACTGCCCATTGGCACTGACAGTGTTTATAATTTATGATAATCTATTTTCCCAGTACAGAACAAACGTTATATCACCAGTATCTCTACTGCCCATTGGCACTGACAGTGTTTATAATTTATGATAATCTATTTTCCCAGTACAGAACAAACGTTATATCACCAGTATCTCTACTGCCCATTGGCACTGACAGTGTTTATAATTTATGATAATCTATTTTCCCAGTACAGAACCAACGTTATATCACCAGTATCTCTACTGCCCATTGGCACTGACAGTGTTTATAATTTATGATAATCTATTTTCCCAGTACAGAACCAACGTTATATCACCAGTATCTCTACTGCACATTGGCACTGACAGTGTTTATAATTTATGATAATCTATTTTCCCAGTACAGAACCAACGTTATATCACCAGTATCTCTACTGCCCATTGGCACTGACAGTGTTTATAATTTATGATAATCTATTTTCCCAGTACAGAACCAACGTTATATCACCAGTATCTCTACTGCCCATTGGCACTGACAGTGTTTATAATTTATGATAATCTATTTTCCCAGTACAGAACCAACGTTATATCACCAGTATCTCTACTGCCCATTGGCACTGACAGTGTTTATAATTTATGATAATCTATTTTCCCAGTACAGAACCAACGTTATATCACCAGTATCTCTACTGCCCATTGGCACTGACAGTGTTTATAATTTATGATAATCTATTTTCCCAGTACAGAACCAACGTTATATCACCAGTATCTCTACCGCCCATTGGCACTGACAGTGTTTATAATTTATGATAATCTATTTTCCCAGTACAGAACAAACGTTATATCACCAGTATCTCTACTGCCCATTGGCACTGACAGTGTTTATAATTTATGATAATCTATTTTCCCAGTACAGAACAAACGTTATATCACCAGTATCTCTACTGCCCATTGGCACTGACAGTGTTTATAATTTATGATAATCTATTTTCCCAGTACAGAACAAACGTTATATCACCAGTATCTCTACTGCCCATTGGCACTGACAGTGTTTATAATTTATGATAATCTATTTTCCCAGTACAGAACCAACGTTATATCACCAGTATCTCTACTGCCCATTGGCACTGACAGTGTTTATAATTTATGATAATCTATTTTCCCAGTACAGAACCAACGTTATATCACCAGTATCTCTACTGCACATTGGCACTGACAGTGTTTATAATTTATGATAATCTATTTTCCCAGTACAGAACCAACGTTATATCACCAGTATCTCTACTGCCCATTGGCACTGACAGTGTTTATAATTTATGATAATCTATTTTCCCAGTACAGAACCAACGTTATATCACCAGTATCTCTACTGCCCATTGGCACTGACAGTGTTTATAATTTATGATAATCTATTTTCCCAGTACAGAACCAACGTTATATCACCAGTATCTCTACTGCCCATTGGCACTGACAGTGTTTATAATTTATGATAATCTATTTTCCCAGTACAGAACCAACGTTATATCACCAGTATCTCTACTGCCCATTGGCACTGACAGTGTTTATAATTTATGATAATCTATTTTCCCAGTACAGAACCAACGTTATATCACCAGTATCTCTACTGCCCATTGGCACTGATAGTGTTTTGATTTATATTATTCTAATGCATTTTTCTGCAAAATGATCATCTCTAGGGTTGGCGGGCCTTAATAATAGCTATTTTATTTTAAAAAGGGGTCTAAAAGGGGACCAAATTCCAAATTTTGCATATTTGGAAAGAATATATAAAATTTATTTTTCATTCGATTTTGATGTGGTTTTTAGCTTACCTGGCCAAAGGCTACATGAGCTTTTTGCCATCACTTGGTGTCCATCATACGTCATAAAAAGTTACATTTAAATCTCCTCCTCTAAGTGTACAACATGCAGATTACATGTTACAATATTGATATAACCAGGATTTCCAGATTCCTTAATTTTTTTGTTTACAGCTCTGAAAATAGTTTTGTTAACGTTACGACCATCACTACTTAAAGTTAATATAGACTGTGTGACAACTCCATCTGTCTCTAACTGGTCACAAATGGAAGTTGCTACTTGTTCACCCTTTTTAGCTCACCTGACCCAAAGGGTCATGTGAGGTATTGCCATCATTTGGCGTCCGTCGTCCGTCCGTTAACTTTTTCATATTTTAATCTACTCCTTTGAAACAACTGGGCCAAATGGAACCAAGCTTGGCAGAAAGCATCTATATAAGG
The DNA here is from genome assembly GCA_963680875.1 of Bathymodiolus brooksi. Lineage (NCBI taxonomy): Eukaryota > Metazoa > Mollusca > Bivalvia > Mytilida > Modiolidae > Bathymodiolus > Bathymodiolus brooksi. Next base: position 64,288,081 of record OY804586.1, on the reverse strand, counting down.
TCCTCTATAAAGTTTCCTCATTTCGTCCCATTCTGCCAACAAATATGGCCGCCAAGGGCAATTCTTGTTTCTGATTGGCCAATGTTAAAAAAAAATTCTCCTCTGAAACTGCTTGGCCAAATGGAGCCAAACTTGGCAGGAAGCATCTATGTAAGATCCTCTATAAAACTTCTTCATTTGGTTCCATTCAGCCAACAAACATGGCCGTTGTTACTAAAAATAGAACATGGTAACATTGCACATTTTTGGTAATAACTCAAAAACCATTAATAATATCGGAAATCTGACGGGGTAAAAATGATTAGCACAGCAAGATCTAACTACCCCGAAATTTTGAAGAAAATCTGATTACCTATCTTGGAGTTATTGCCCTTTTTTCATCAAATTTTCAAAATTTTAATACTTTTCGTTTTTTATTTCAAAAACTATAAGAGATAGATGTTAAGTTTAAGCAGCAAACATGTGCAGGCATGTCAAGATTTACAGCTACCCTGCAATTTTGAAGTTAATCTGAGTACCCAATTTGGAGTTATTGCTTTTTATTCCTCAAATTTTCAAAATTTTAATACTTTTTGTCCTTTATTTCAAAAACTATAAGAGATAGATGTTAAGTTTAAACTGCAAACATGTTCAACATGTCAAGATCTACCTACCCTGCAATTTTAAAGTAAATCTGAGCACCCAATTTGGAGTTATTGCTTTTTATTCCTCAAATTTTCAAAATTTTAATACCTTTTGTCCTTTATTTAAAAAATATAAGAGATAGCTGTTAAGTTTAAACAGCAAACATGTTCAGCATGTAAAGATCTACCTAGCCTGCAATTTTAAAGTAAATCTTATTACCCATCTTGAAGTTATTGCCCTTTTTTCATCAAATTTTAAAAATGTTAATACTTTTCATCCTTTATTTCAAAAACCATAAGAGATAGATGTTAAGTGTAAACTGAAAACATGTTCAGCTTGTCAAGAGCTACATGCCCTGCAATTTTAAAGTAAATCTGATTACCCGTCTAGGAGTTATTGCCCTTTTTATAATTTTTTAGCTCAAAAGGGCCATGTGAGGTATTGCCATCACTTGGCGTCCGTCGTCCGTCTGTTAACTTTTCATATTTTAATCTTCTCCTCTGAAACAACTTGGCCAAATGGAACCAAACTTGGCAGTAAGCATCTATGTAAGGTCCTCTATAAAGTTTCTCCATTTCATTCCGTTCCACCAACAAATATGGCCACCAAGGGCAATTCTTGTTTCTGATTGGCAACTGTTTAAACAAATCTTCTCCTCTGAAACTGCTTGGCAAAATGGAGCCAAACTTGGCAGGAAGCATCTATGTAAGATCCTCTATAAAGCTACTTCATTTGGTTCCATTCGGCAAACAAACATGGCTGCCAAGATTAATTCTTTTTTCTGATTGGCTAATGTTAAAAAAATCTTCTCTGAAACTGCTTGGCCAAATGGAGCCAAACTTGGCAGGAAGCATCTATGTAAGGTCCAAACCTGGCATAGATGGTCCCTGGGTGTGTCCCTTTCAAAATTGTGTCCCACAGCCCCACCCTCCATTCAAGATGGCTGCTGTTTTTTAAGGTAATGAGTATCTCCTTTTGAAATTTGCTTCAGTATCATTCTATTGTCTGGTGAGCGATACAGGCTCAGTGGGCTGAGCCTCTAGTTAGAATCTTCTCACTACTTCATTCTGTGATTCAGACCAATAACAAAAGTGTAAATACATCTGTTTCACAACCTGGGCAGTTGATGTTTAGATCATAGTGTAAAGTTATTGGATTTCTGTTTTAATAACACCAGATCGAAAACAATGGCCAAGTCGGATGACAACTTAAAAGATTTAACTGTGGCATTAAAAGGACTAGTGGAAAATCTGAACAACCCTGAACAAGGGAGAGTAAATAATACAAACGTTTCTCCCCAACAATTTAAACCGGATAAGTATGTTCCATCTCTTAAGGCCCTGTTACACGGTAAAGCAACTATCGCGATTCTTGTATCATGCAACTTTTTGTATCATGATCCTTGTCAGTTTACACACTAAATCAAGTAGCATGTTTCATGCAGAGTTTGTTTACAAATTGTTCCCGCCAAAATGAAGAATCCTGACAATGAAGACATTATCATACAAATTGAGGAGACTCTCCATCTGTTCCTTTGACCAAATAACATCACTACTTGTTTCCCCTTTCCAGTCATGTTTTATTTACCATGTGCTGACCATGTGCTTTTATTTGTTGATGATGTTGTAACCTCCTGACTTCAAACCAAGATCTCTGATTGGTCAGCGATAAAATGTATGTGATCCTTGCTGTACAGGATAGAACATGTTATATCCCAAAGTGTGTATCATGCAACTTCTAAAAGTTGCATGATACAGAGTAATAGCACTGTTTACACTGTATTTTTTGGTTTATGATACAAGTATCATGATACTTGCTTTACCGTGTAACAGGGGCTTTACGGAATCACCAAAAACATGGCTTTCCAAATTTCAAAGTTGGGTCGAAATCAGTCGATATGAGGATTTTAATTTAATTAAACATTCATTAGTACCAGACGTTGACTTGCCATGGTTGGACTCTCTAAATCCTGTGAACGCGAACCAGCTGTACGAAAGTTTTATCAAACATTTCCAAACGAACAGCCAACATGAATGATCGAACAAACTTTATGGAGTAAAACTATACAAGTTGGTGATAACCTAGAACAATATATTTCTAGTATTCAGTTTGGCGGAGCGACTTGGAAAGAGTGAAAGAGAAAAAATGTCTTCTTTCGTGTGAGGTTTGCCTGCCCATCTGAGGGAACTGTTGTTCAAAATGACCTGAAAACATTTGAGGAGGCAGCAAGATGTGCTCGATTGTCACAGGAAGCTCTTACGATAACAACAAATAGTGCTGGTGCAAATGTTTTGTCACCAGAACTCAACACTTTCATGGAACGTCAGCAATCTTCAATGGATCAGCTAACAAATCATAACTGCAATGCAGATGGAAAAATCTGAGGTGTGCGCAATATCGGACAGACCGAAAATAACATGCCAACTATGTGACACAGTGGGACATTTCGCAAAACAATGTTTTCGGAATAAAGGAAACGACGTGCGTGATTCAGTGCGATGTTACCATTGTGGTAAATATGGGCACAAGAAAGCAGTTTGCAGATCTAAGCAAAAACAATTAGATAAGCCTGGTCGTACTAGGGCTGCCACTGGGTATATAAGTAGTTTTAAGAGCCCTGATAACAATGACATTGACATGATATCGTCAGTAAATTTATTGGGAAATTATGTTCAAATTAAGATAGGACATCTGAACTGTAGTGCATTATGTGACTCAGGTGCAGACATTAATGTTATTCATGAACAATTAATTAGAAATGTTGCTTGTAAAAGCATATATCTGACAAGAAATTTATAACTGCTGTTGATACTGAACAAATACCTATTTTCTATAAGGTATATTTACCTGTTTATATTGATGGTCATAAGTTAAATGTGAAATTTTATGTAGTTTCAAATTTATATCCAAATGTTATTCTAGGCTTAATTAGATTTTTTGAAGAGCCATAATATTACTCTTGATTTTCAAAACAAGAAATTATATTTCGACCCTAGACGCCAACTCGTTTTGGAAAAAGGCATTTCTATACCAGCTAAAAGTGAAATTTGTAGTTGATTTTCGGCAATATTGAATAGCCATACAGTTATGGATGCCCACCCCTTTCCTACAACGGAAGAAACTCTTGAAAGTTTAGGGACTACTTCGCCTGCTTATTTTTCATGTTTGGACCTCCAGTCTGGCTTTTATAAGCTGGAAATTGATACCCTATCCCGTCCACTTACTGCTTGGCGTTGTCATTTGGGGTTGTTTCAGTATAAACGATTGCCAATGGGACTCAAAAATAGTCCGCTAAAATTTCAAAGAGTTATGGAAGCAGTGTTACGAGGATTGAATTGGAAATTTTCTCTTGTTTATTTGGACGATGTGATAGTGTTCAGCAAAACGTTTCAAGACCATTTGTCGCATTTACAACAAGTTTTTGAGAGACTTAGAGCAGCCGGACTTAAACTGCATCCATCAAAGTGCAATTTTGCGAAACGGGAGATCCGCTATCTTGTCAATAGCGAAGGAATATCACCCGATCCAGACAAAGTGACAGCTATTGTAACGTATCTGTATTCTGTAATTGTTGTTCTGCCAATCAAGGCACACCTCCTATTAACAGGAAGAATCTCATCTACTATCCTCCACCACGTAATGAGTATAAAATCCACCGCCACTTATTATTAGGTTATTATTTACACGATATAGTGACTAGAGTTTATCACGACATAAAATATATTATGTCAAGTTCAGAATGATGTGGAACGTGTGACACAAATGTATGTTATGCAGGAAGGTCTTTTTCTGCTGCAGAGAAAAAATATGGAATCTTTGATAAAGAATGTGTGGCGCTTGTGTATACAAGTTAAACGATTTGACTGTTACTTGCGACATAATAAATTCAAAGCATTCGTGGACCATTCAGCATTAAGATGGTTATTGACAATGAACCCGTGGGAAAATTTGCACGCTGGGTTCCTGTGTTGCAATCATATGATTTTGACATTTCGTAACGCCCAGGAAGGGTTCACACTGATGCTGACGGCGTATCAAGGCGGACTTATGATACTCAAGATAGCCAATTAGATGGCTGGGATGAACTGCCCTCCTTTGATTGCATTAGCATGACAGATAAGAGTAACACGCATTCAACAAATATGGAAAGCAGTAAATCCTCATTGACATGTGCCGCTGCTGCAAGAATAGCTAATGACAACAACTTGTCCTTATCAAGTGAAAATATCAGGGAAAATCAAAGAAATGATGCATGATATTTATACTATAACTATGCGCGCATTCGTGAGTTAGTGTTATTTGGTCATTCATGACATATTTTTGATAATGAAACTCGTCAATTAGTTATAGTATTTATTATATAGATAAAAAAAAAGTTTCGAATCGAATTTAATATAAAATGAGTTTAATTGCACTATATTACGTGTGTAGCGTAGGGATATACTATAATGTTTATCGCTTCAAAAAACATGGCGCCACCCAACAACGACAATAAAATAATTAAAATGCTTACCTTGAAATATTATTTTAGTTAAATTTGATCCAAATTGATGCGTACACGAAGCCAAATAACGTCTAATTTTTACGTTTCAAACTGGAAGTCTTCATATGACGTCGACAACGAAATGGCGCGAAATATAGCGAGAGTGAAATAAAAATGGTAATTTCACTAGTGAAATTATCGTTTTTATTTAACTCGGAAATCACAGTATTTCATCGATATCTATATAATAAAAAGAGATAATCACTTATCTTGAAACACAAGAACTTCCAAGTGATAAAAATAAACGCCGTAATGTTTTAATTACGCATAGCTCTGTCGTATGTATTAGACAATGGAATTTTATTTCACATTTATACACAAGACAAACGGCGAATGAAACAATATTGACATTCGCTTACAACTTTGTGTTCCAAAACATTTAGTAAAAACTGTTCTTGAAGAAACACATAATTCTTTATTCAATGGTAATCACACAGGTATACACCGAACACTTAGCAAGACCCGTTTACGCTATTATTGGCCAACTTTGAACTCTGATGTTATTGAATAGGTTAAATCTTGTATAATGTGTAGTCACCGAAACCGCCCACAAAGTTTTAACAAAAGCGAGATTAGTCCCCATGCCTGTTCCCAATGAGCCATTTCAAGTTGTTAGTACTGATATTTTAGGACCACTGCGAAAAACAACAACTGGAAACAAATACGTACTCGTTTTTATCTGCTACATGACAAAATATGTTGAACTTCTACCTTTAAAAGACATGTGTGCTGTAACCGTTGCTGATGCGTTCATTAAAAATGTGTTTTGTCGTCATGGAATATGTAAAGTTCTACATTCTGACCGAGGGACAAATTACTTGTCAAACTTAGTGAAGGAAATTTGTCGTTTATTGGATATTCGAAAAACTCAAATTACTAGTTTTCACCCACAATGCAACGGACAAAGCGAGAGAATGATGTCGACCATAGTAAACTCAATTTCGAAACGTATTGATGACGATGAGGACAATTTAGATAGATTCATTCCGTTTATTCAGTTTTCGTATAATAACACCCCTTGTTTAGACAGCACGGAATATACACCCTTTTTCTTGTTGCACGGACGTCATCCTCGTTCGTTACCTGACTAGACATTGAACATTTCAATGTTCTCGTTACTTGTCGGGACTACATTATTCGGTTAATGGGAAACCTGGAGAAAGCTCGGGAGACAGCCGTTGACATTCTTAAGGAGAGGAAAAAGGAAATGACAAGAAAGGCGAATCAGAAGATAAATGAACAACAGTTTATTGTCGGAGATGTAGTATACTTGTACCGCCCAGTAGTCACTCCTGGAAAACACCGCATGTCTTTACGGCCTTGGGTCGAACAATTTTATATTGCTGAAAAACTGTCTGATATTTTCGGTGATAGGACCCTCGATCTACCCCCAATAAATACGAATTTTCTAGACCATTACCACACACAGGTGGTTTCAAACAAATTAAACCGTTTAAGTATAAGAGGCGAAAAACCGATTCATATTTGTTTACAGTTCTAAGAAACCCATATTGAATGTTCATAGCATAACAATTTTCAACAATATTATCATGGGTAGTACAAGGTATTTATTGTGAAATAAGGATATAAAGCGTAAGAGATGCCCCTAGTTATACTGGTAAGTCTGTAGGATTTCAATCGTTTACTTTTCAATAACGTCTTATACAAAAGGACTAGAGTGGCCTCCCTTTACATTATCTTATTAGACAGAGTTGACATCTTCATAGCGAACTGAAAAAAATGTCCTTTCTTGTGATTAGAAAAATATACATATAAGATTTTATAAATATTTCTTAGGAACAAGACCATCTTCATCTAATCTAGCATTTATAACAAAACTAGGTAGAACTACAAATAAAAAGTTCAAGGTTTACTTTCAATAATAAGATTTTTAGACCTCTTGCTATAGAATCGTTTCTTTTAACTAGATTTGATTGGATGCTATACATAGTAACATGAAACGTTTAGTAGAGGATGCTAATGTAGATATAAATAACTTAATCTGAAAACTGGCTAAAATTGATTAAATATACCAATATTTACACTAAATATAACCAAACTACTATACTGGTGTGCCTAATTACTGAAAAAGTTCTCCTGTCTATATAAACAAGTTTTCTTAATATTATGTACATTCATTATGCAGTAAAAAAAAAAGGAGCTGTTTGTTATTTTGTTTGTTTCATATTTAATGTTTTTTATCATCACGTTCTGCAGATAAGTATTGTAAACAATAAAAACGTTAAAATTGAATGACTGAAAGCGTAGAGTTCAATACAGGACTTTGGTGACAGGCAATTCAAGGCCAGTGGAAGAGGCGCGTCTTATATATTATGAAAACTTTTTTCTCTAATTCTTGTTCAATTTTCACACTTCTCAACCCGTGTGAGAAGAAATCGATAATCAACGTGTGGATCACTTTGTTCTCAGTCGCTGATTGGTCAATTACGCAATTATGTCTCAACCCGTGGGTGAGTTAAGAATTTCACGCTACTTTTCCCGTAAAAATGTTACGTTTCGCAAAATGTCATTGTGTCAATAAAATCGTTTAATTAACCGTAACTAACCGTAATTAACCGTACCGTCATCAAGAACCCCTCATCTGGAATCTTGTCCCTTCTCCATCATTGCTTCAAAAACATTCCTTAACGGGTGTGACGTCAATTGAAGTATACGTCAGTGACGTCATTGAACGTCGATTTGAGAAAGTGAAAAACGGCCATATATTTGGTTAAATTAGTGAGAAAAAGAATCAAACAAATTTTTAGTGGTTCATTAGAGAAACAATCTCTAACATTGTTTCCCTTTTATTACGATAATTTCTCAAATCTCAATAGTTAAATTTTTACATTTTAAAGTTCTCGGTAAACCTCGAACTTTAAAATGTGAAAATTTAACTATCTTGATTTGAGAAATTATCGTAATAAACGGGAAACAATGTTAGAGACTATATCTCTAAAATGTCTCATGATATTGTAAAATTTCACTAAAATATAAAAACAATCTGTCGCTAAAACGTCCTTCGCCGTTCCAATTGGCATATGCTATTGATTGACAATTGTAGTTGTATGCAAAACTTATCCATTGCTGTCTATTTTGAACGATGCCATTTATAAAATGTATACAAGAATCAAAATAAGTTTGACATTACAACCTTCAATGAACTAAGCATGACGTACATGGCCTGGAGTGTCTTTTGTATTAAATATAGAAGTGATATTCATTGTATGCCTTCATCTATAGTACTTAAACCTAGGGGTAATATTTAATTAATCAGAAAGAATATGGATGTAAATGAACATGATAGACTATTCAACATTACACTTGACACCAATTAATTATATATATATAAAGTAAAAGAACAGCAGTCACAGCTGGGTTTTCAACAATGAGCAAACCTCATATCATAAAATGAGTGTGAAACGGCCGCCTGCAGGTGAACAATACTATTTACTTATGCCGATAAATGCTACATCCGGGCATCTTTGTCGTTCCGATTTTATTTGGTGTATATAATTTAATATCCAAGATGTGGGGCCATCAACAAGAAAACAAAACACGGGTGAAGCAATCTTAACATGATTTCTTCTATTCTGTTTTCTCCTGCATTGTTGGTAACTAATGGTAACCAACCGCTGACCACGCTCCGATACTCTCCTGTTATCATGTGATGAGTGGCAAGTATGTATGTGTGATCACATGTGATGAGTGGCGAGTATGTATGTGTGCTCACATGTGATGAGTGGCGAGTATGTATGTGTGATTACATGTGATGAGTGACGAGTATGTATGTGTGATTACATGTGATGAGTGGCGAGTATGTATGTGTGATTACATGTGATGAGTGGCGAGTATGTATGTGTGATTACATGTGATGAGTGGCGAGTATGTATGTTTGATCACATGTGATGAGTGGCGAGTATGTATGTGTGATTACATGTGATGAGTGGCGAGTATGTATGTGTGATTACATGTGATGAGTGGCGAGTATGTATGTTTGATCACATGTGATGAGTGGCGAGTATGTATGTGTGATTACATGTGATGAGTGGCGAGTATGTATGTGTGATTACATGTGATGAGTGGTGAGTATGTATGTGTGATTACATGTGATGAGTGGCGAGTATGTATGTGTGATTACATGTGATGAGTGGCGAGTATGTATGTGTGATTACATGTGATGAGTGGCGAGTATGTATGTGTGATTACATGTGATGAGTGGCGAGTATGTATGTGTGATTACATGTGATGAGTGGCGAGTATGTATGTTTGATCACATGTGATGAGTGGCGAGTATGTATGTGTGATTACATGTGATGAGTGGCGAGTATGTATGTGTGATTACATGTGATGAGTGGCGAGTATGTATGTGTGATTACATGTGATGAGTGGCGAGTATGTATGTTTGATCACATGTGATGAGTGGCGAGTATGTATGTGTGATTACATGTGATGAGTGGCGAGTATGTATGTGTGATTACATGTGATGAGTGGCGAGTATGTATGTGTGATTACATGTGATGAGTGGCGAGTATGTATGTTTGATCACATGTGATGAGTGGCGAGTATGTATGTGTGATTACATGTGATGAGTGGCGAGTATGTATGTGTGATTACATGTGATGAGTGGCGAGTATGTATGTGTGATTACATGTGATGAGTGGCGAGTATGTATGTGTGATTACATGTGATGAGTGGCGAGTATGTATGTTTGATCACATGTGATGAGTGGCGAGTATGTATGTGTGATTACATGTGATGAGTGGCGAGTATGTATGTGTGATTACATGTGATGAGTGGCGAGTATGTATGTGTGATCACATGTGATGAGTGGCGAGTATGTATGTGTGATTACATGTGATGAGTGGCGAGTATGTATGTTTGATCACATGTGATGAGTGGCGAGTATGTATGTGTGATCACATGTGATGAGTGGCGAGTATGTATGTGTGATTACATGTGATGAGTGGCGAGTATGTATGTGTGATTACATGTGATGAGTGGCGAGTATGTATGTGTGATTACATGTGATGAGTGGCGAGTATGTATGTGTGATTACATGTGATGAGTGGCGAGTATGTATGTGTGATTACATGTGATGAGTGGCGAGTATGTATGTGTGATTACATGTGATGAATGGCGAGTATGTATGTGTGATTACATGTGATGAGTGGCGAGTATGTATGTGTGATTACATGTGATGAGTGGCGAGTATGTATGTGTGATTATATGTGATGAGTGGCGAGTATGTATGTGTGATTACATGTGATGAGTGGCGAGTATGTATGTGTGATTACATGTGATGAGTGGCGAGTATGTATGTGTGATTATATGTGATGAGTGGCGAGTATGTATGTGTGATTACATGTGATGAGTGGCGAGTATGTATGTGTGATCACATGTGGATTACTGACGATCCCCATCCTGCTTTAGGAAACCTGTAACAATTCTCATTAAAGTAACATTTTAGCATTGCTTTACAATGGGTAGATTTACATGTTGTCCCCGGGGGATATTTAGCAAACATTTCAAGTGCAGATAATAGTTATTTACTTTGTGATGCCTATAATTCATACCAAACCCTTTACATAAAATGAGACAAATTCTTGAAATTCATTAATTCGTTGATAATATGTGATACATATATTATATAAATTTTATCATTCAAGAAAAAGAAGATTCGATTATTTTGTAAACAAAAATAAATTTACAGAATTAGTCAAAGATAAAATTAAACATAAATATGGATTGGTTGGTTCGTTGGCTGGTTTATGGTATTTAACGTCACTTTCAACAATATTTCAGCTATTTCGTGGCGGTTAGTTTTATTGGTGGAGGAAACTGGAGTACTCGGAGAAAACCTGTCGCAAGTAACTGACAAACTTTATCACATATAGTTGTATCGAGTACACCTCGCCAGAGTGGGGTTGGAACTCACAACGTTAGTGGTGATAAGCACTGATTGCATAGGTAGTAATAAATCCAACTACCATACGATCACGACCACGACGGTCCCCATTGTTATGGTGGTTAATGCCACTTTGAATAATGATCCTTTAAAAACTACCTTTGGTTATGTATTTGTGCCTGCATCGTTCTGCGATTGCATTTTATTGTACAAAGTGTTTAGACAGCTAAATAAATTATCAGCCACTAGTCGATAAATAAATTATCAGCCACTAGTCGATAAATAAATTATCAGTCACTAGTCGATAAATAAATTATCAGTCACTAGTCAATAAATAAATTATCAGCCACTAGTCGATAAATAAATTATCAGCCACTAGTCGATAAATAAATTATCAGCCACTAGTCGATAAATAAATTATCAGCCACTAGTCGATGTTGGTGCTAAATCATTGCGCGATCAGTTCAACTGCATTGATTCAGCGGCGGACATAGACAAAATTAATACGGCTATAACAGATTTGCTGCTAATAAGCATCATATGAAACAATACCGACTAAGAATTTTATTTCAAAATAGAAACCACACTGGACTTCTGAAGTAAGGGCAACCCATAGGGCAGCTCATGATAAACGTATGCTTTGAATTAGTGAAGGTAGGCCCTATAGAATGCAACATAAATCTGATCGTAACTATAAAGCTACAAAGAGACTGTTTACGAACACACAAAGTTTCCGATTCCAATGATAAGCGTTATTCGTGATGGTTATAGTAGTATTTCAGATAAAATTGAGAATCATACACTAAACAAACATTTTCTTTTGATGAAGTTGATACCGGTGTTAAATCCTTGAAATTATAAAAATCTCCGACTGAAAATAAATTCCAAATTGAGCACCTCAGATATGAAGGGCAACAGTTTTTAATATTAAATACTAAGTTGTGCAGTGTTATCATTACAGTCGGTCATATTCTTACAATATGGAGGAAAGGACTTGTTATATCAGTCCATAAAGAAGGGTCAAAGCCGTGGCATAAATGTGAATCAAACAGACATATTGCCCTTTTATGTTCATTTTACAATATTTTGGAGAAGATTATTTTCCGAAGAATTCAATATTGGATTGAAACATTTTCAATTATATTCCAAAACAAGCAGCAGCAAGGATTCACAGAATCCTTAAATTGTATTACAATGACTTATTCTGTCTGAAGCCATGTTGTCTGTCCGAAGCCATATTGTCTGTCTGAAGCCATATTGTCTGTCTGAAGCCATGTTGTCTGTCTGAAGCCATATTGTCTCTCTGAAGCCATATTGTCTGTCTGAAGCCATGTTGTCTGTCTGAAGCCATATTGTCTGTCTGAAACCATGTTGTCTGTCTGAAGCCATATTGTCTGTCTGAAGCCATATTGTCTGTCTGAAGCCATGTCTGTCTGAAGCCATATTGTCTGTTTTCGAGCTTCACAGTATTATATTTTCTGCCTTTCTTGACAGTATGTGGACTGTTGATACGGTTAGGCATGCATGACTCATCAATAAACTGAAAACCCTTCGGATTAAGGGACCGCTACTGCGAATAATTTATCAATGTTATACTGACATGAAGTATGCAATTTTCGTAAATGGGGTAGCATCATCTTGGTTTCCAGTTAACTGTGACGTACGACAAGTCGGTGTGCTGTCGACAAACTCTTTATTGATGACTTATTAAATAAATTATAAAAGTCAAATTGTGGTATTAGACTAAGAGACATTAGTTTTGGTAACCCAGCATTTGCAGAGGACACTGCGTTGCTTGCACTTTGATCGACATCTCTACAAACTTTTGATAAAACATATGTTTTACCTAATCTCAGTTTTAATTTAGTAATGCCAAAACTGACATTCCTATCTTCCGTCGTAGAAGAATTGTGAGTAATTATCCGTTTGTGTGGAAAGTTGGAAATGAACTTATACAAATAGCAAAATCAAAGGTTCATCTTAGAATTCCTATAATGTCAGACATGAAAAATAGTGGGGCTGTCATAAAAACATGCGACAAAGGGAGAAAGTCGTTACATGGTCTATTACCAATATAAACCTATATCGGCATAATTGTTCTATCATCAGCATTGAATGGCTGTGAGTTATGGACTAATTTGACAACAAATAACATTCGTTCTTTGCGTAAAATGCAGCATTACTCACTGAAACGTACCCAGGACTTGCGTAAACTTACACGATCTGATATGGTGGACAGTTTGGTTGGGTTATTCGACTTTACGTTTAAAATTAATAGGAAGAAATTAATGTTTTTCCAGAAGTTAGCGTCGCTGAATGTATTGTGTTCTGTGAATCGTGTTTTTCTAAACAGAATTTACATGTTTACATTTATATGAAAGATAGACATGTATGGTTTTATCCCGGACGTGTTCAAATTGTTTAAAACCACATGCAAACTTGAAGATTACTTTAAGAATTATGTACAAACAAAGGAATTTCAACAGGACAGTTTCAAACGCTATTAAAAGCTTAGCTACTTTTGAACGTTTATCGCGTATGGAACAGGATACTGACTTTAACCAGTTCAAAAACGTGCATACATATGAGATTTTTAGTGGATGGTTAGCAGCCAGAACAACAATTGAACTTTCAAATGCATACTTTCTAGTAAAATGAGTAACATGTTTGCCCCAATCTGACTTGACGATTTGCAGTAAATGCCCGTCACCTTTTATGGATACGATTGCATATTTTGCTTTAAGTTGTTCAGCAACGGAAGAGGTTAGTGGCAAATTCTGGACATCAATCCTTAATATATTTGGAATCCCAATTTATATTTATCTTGACAATTTATATACTTCATCGACTGAAGAATTGTTGTACATACGTCTAGGACGTGTACAGAACGTAATGACAAATTGTCCAAATATAGAAGACGATGTAAAAACGTTTATAAAAATTAGACCTAAATATCTACACGATACTGAGCGCATATTTTCCCCACAGGATTATTAATTGAGTTAATGTTTTTTACTATTTAGATAGGTGTGAATTATGGGAATTTATCCGTAAAATAAATTCCTATATCTCACATGTGAAATATCAGTTTTTTCCCGCCGGAACTACTTTTACACAACTATAAGTGTGGTGGTTACGTCCCTTGTGGTGTTACGGTGAATACACATACGATTGTAAACTGAAAAAATTCCGTGAAATGTTATTGACGACTTTGGAACATAACCAACATGACGTCATTGACGTCATATGAAGACTTCCAGTTTGAAACGTAAAGATTAGATGTTATTTGGCTTCGTGTACGCTTCAATTTTGATACAATTTAAATCAAATAAGTTTTCAAGGTAAGCATTTTCAAGATGGTAGTTCCTTCCAGCTGAACCCCTTATTAGCATTGCTCGTAGATTTATACGCGTGGAATGAAATATACAAATAAAAACTATAATATATAAGAAATTTTGAAAGTCTATATAATAAACAGTATAATTAAATCATACATTTTGAATATCAAAATAAGACCACTCGTGACCGAATACGCATTAATGATTAAACTCGTGGACGGAGCAAGTTCCGCCCACTAGTTTAATCCTTATGCGTACTTCGGTCACTCGTGGTCTTATTTTGATATTCAAAATCTACGATTAGTTATACTATATATTTGTTTTTCTTTCTCTCTCTTTAAAGAACTGCTCAGTATATTTAACTCCAATTTTGTAATTTTTAATTGAAAAATGTTAGTTATATGTCTCTGTACAAGAGGAATTAAAAAATATATAAATTATTTTTGGAAGTAGAAAACTAGAAAACATTTTGCAAACTGAGGATTACCAATCATGTACTAGAAATAGAAAAAAGGGGGGGGAACAGAGAGAGAAAAACAACTTTGTATTTAATTGTTCAAATAAATTTGAAGATGATGTTCATTTCTCTTTACATTGCTCTTTCAACTCAACGCACATAAAGGAAATTAGATTGTGAGGGGGGGTTATGGTTTGTTGTTTCGTTCAGAATTTTTTTTCGGACAACACGAGAGTTAGAATATTTTTTTTTTTTGTCGTGTAAACCATTTTATCTCATAAAGTGTATTAATGACAATAACAATGGCTTAGCTGTTATAAGTTCTATTACAACGGTCTATATCAAACGACATACTATGAGAAATGTTAATTGGTGTTTCAACGATGTAAGCACTAAACCCTATGTCACTGGCATCACTATTTATAATACTCTGACACGATTCATATGTGCTAAAATATTTAACATTCTCGTCTCAAATAAAATCTTTCCAAAATAATACTCGATTCTGATAACTTAATATAAGAATACCATAATGAGTTGTTACTGTCAATAGTAAAATGCTTAGGGACCGACCATTTAACTTGAAAAGGGGGGGGGGATATGGTTTTTTGTTTCGTTCAGAATTTTTTTTTCGGACAACACGAAAGTTAGAATATTAATTTTTTTGTCGCGCCAAGCGCGAATTTTTTTTCCAGAATTCAACATTAGGTTATATGGCAAAAACTCTGAATCAGATTATTTTTTTTTCCCTCCACCAGAATCAGAATATTTTTTTCAGCAACATTGGGAATCAGAATATTTTTTTAGCCCCGCCCCCCTTTCAAGTTAAATGGTCGTTGCCTTACAGCTATATTATCATCTGAAAACCTTGCACAATCTACTACTTCTTTTACACTAAAAACTCTGACTTGGTCAACGAGGAAAGTGGACTTTTCTAATATCTACAATTTTTTAAATATTTTCATTTCATGTGATAACTTACAATATTTTGCATGTATAATGTAAATATTTGTAGTTTTGTATTATGCCTTCAACTCTTCATGGTAGCATATCTGTGCATAAATAAACTATTTGTGCATATATATATTCTTGTAATAAAGGACTTTAATTAATTTTTTTCTGAAAATAGTGACATAATCTAAGGTAAAAAAAATCACTACTTATTCTTGTTGTTGTATTAACAATAATACTTCAAATTTTAATATTTCATCTTGTTTATTTATAAAATTTCCACAAGTTAGGGACCGACCATTTAACTTGAAAGGGGGGGGGGGGGGGTGGTTATTGTTTTTGTTTCGTTCAGAATTTTTTTTTCGGACAACACAAGAGTTAGAATATTTATTTTTTTTGTCGCGCAAAGCGCGAATTTTTTTTCCAGAATTTAACATTAGGTTATGTGACAAAAACTCTGTATCAGATTTTTTTTCCCTCCACCAAAATCAGAATATCTTTTTCAGCAACATTGGGAATCAGAATATTTTTTTTTAGAAAAAAAACCATAACCCCCCCTTCAAGTTAAATGGTCGTTCCCTTATTTACAGAATTTGCACAAGTTACATTACGGTTGAATGATATTTTTACTCATGGGTTTCCATTTGTGATTTCTTCCGTACTTTGTACATTAAACAATGTTATTTTTAGATATTTATTGATATTTACATGTTGTCCTTGTACCAATGGTATGCATTGGCCATTTTTGAAAATAGCTGGACGATAATAACTATCATTTTCAATTTAATCTATGGTTTCACACTTCAAACCTAATTGGTACCTCGACTAAAGTTTCAAACATTTAAATGATATAACTATATGCTTTGTCACTCTGAAAAATCAGCTATGTTGTTGAATACTAATTGATCGTCTATAAAGGAACTTAAATCACACAACAATGAATCACATATACTCAAAATATTTATCCGATTTTTATTTGGACATTGTTGAGTACAAGAATATAAACACACAATTACAATGGGCCATGTGTACAATTATCAATATAAATGTCATTATAGACACACATATATTGGTCAAAATAAACAGCATGTTGCCATCAAACCTACGCATTTTGTTTAGTAGAGCAGATATAGGATCGCCCTGTCAAAACTGTGGTCATTTTATGGAAATGATCATCACACGCAATGAATAAAACTGCTAAGTCACATCTATGCAATAATCAAAGAAATTTAAGAAATTCTAGCTAAATAAAATAAAAAAAGCTGCAATGGAATGAAAATAAAAAAGAAAGGGTTAAACAAACAGAGAAAAACTTTTATCTTTTATTACCAAGAAAATTTCATAATTTGCGAATTCATATTTAATCGACTGATTTCATTATTGCATACTGACATTTCATCTCTTCAATTTGCTTTAAATTCTGCAATGTTTTAATAATCTTCCATATTAGCCACAAATAATGTTCTTAGACGTGCTCCGATGGCTACAGTCTGCTGACGTAGTTCTTTATTTAAGCTTTACCTATAAACAACATCTCCATTTTCCAGAATATTATTCTTCTTATGTAAATATCTATTATAAATTATACACCTTTCATAAATCAGTTTCTGTTGGACTGTATTTTTTTATTGCTTGGCCACTGGAAATATAGATAATATGAGGGGAGGTTTGGGACCTCATTTATAATAGGAATCATTCACCGTTTTGGTGACGCTGCTGTTCCATAAGTGGTTACATGTGCGTTTGAATCACAAAGACGCTTGTATCTTATAACGTAAACTTAATGACGGCACTGAATTATAAAACTTGGACAGTGTAAACATTGAAGGCTTAACTAGTACAGCGCGGGGTGATATTACCTATTTAGTAGACAAGTACAAAAATGTACATGTAAAATAAAAGAATAGTTTTTAAGTCGTAAGAAAAGAGTTTTATTATGAAAATATTAAGAAATACAACGACCGTTTACAACCCATATTTGTCATGTACCATGTTCATGAATGGTGTACATGATGTACGGTTATTCACACTGCAATACTGATGAATTTCAATTCAACATTTTAAAGTACCTGTATTTCGGTAAATATACTACCTCCAAGTGAACAAAATAGAATGATAAAGACACCACCTCCATGTACAAAATTATGAATGAATATATTTATGTATATTAAGGCAATCTTCAAATCTAAATCATACTCTTTAAGATTATTTGGGACAATATTATACAGCCCATATATTCCTTCTTCGTGTAGTATTATTAACTGTAACACACGGATTAATTATAGCATTTATTTTAGAAAGTCTTTGAGCAGTATTATGAATGGCATAATAAATAGTTTAATAAAGAAAATTCGTATTTTCATACTATTTTAAAATGAACTCAAACTTTGAGCCGTAATGAAAGGGGGAGGTTTGGCGCTTTAAAATCTGATTCAACCCACCATTTCTTTAGAAATGCCTATACCAAGTCAGGGTCATTACGGTTTTCACAGTTTTCCGGTTGTTGACTGATTTTGTCTGTTTATATACTTATGAGTTTTGACTTTCCCTTTGTTAGATTGGTCGGAGTTCGGTAATTTTGTTATTACCCTTATTCGACAGATTTAGGTAGTATTCAAATATTTTGTGCGATCATACAGGTGGATCATCGTACAAAACCTGGAACTGCCTAAAGACTCCAGTTGTCACCGACAGAGTTCATCCGGGTTTTTAGTGAGGTTAGTGTTGCTCAATCTTTAGTTTTCTATGTAGTATTTTGTAGACCACTGTTAATCATTTAGTCCTTTTTCTTTTGGCCATTGCATTACCTGCCCTTCTTCGATTTACGGCTTCGGATTACGCCTTTGGTGTCTACAAGTTTTTCTTATATAATTGACCTATACACGCACGACAATGCTATCCCAATTATCAAATTTATTTGATTGTAATATATATGTAAAAATATATTGCAATTGAAGATTACAGTTGTTTGGCATGAAGAACTTTTTAACGGTAAGGCAAAGCACATTAATTTTGTGGATTTATTCCATTCTAATGTAGATAAAACGTTATTTATACTTTTAGTTAGCTGCATGTTATTGAAATGAACAGTCAAACGCTTTGAATTACAGTTTCAGAAATGCTACGGAAAAATCGCGATTTTTTCTATACAAAAAAAAAATAATAAACATAACAAAATGTAAAGGTACACGATTGGAAACGTCCGGACTACCGAGTTTAATAATGTAGAACTAGATACATCTTGTAACTATCGTCATAAAACATCGCATAATAAAAAAAATGCTTTACCGTAGTTGGTCTACTTTTACCTTAAACAAGAATTTGTTAAATTTTGAAAATGAATTTATTGAAATTAGAAAATCAGGAATTTGATGGGTTAAAGTGGGAAGAGATGGGATGAGAATGTAAAAATAATTTAAACAAAAATTAGAAAATGAAAATATGCTTCAAAAATAAAAACTGTGGTCATCTATGTCAATTAAGCTCAATTAAGTTTTTCCTTTCCTTAAGCTGGATATATCATACAGATGAAGAATATTTTTTGATGAACATTTTGGAAAATAATCATAAATGTATTCCCTTCGGATCTTCCCTTTAACTGTTAAAAAGTACCAAAAAAACTATGGTACTTGAAAAGATGTCTTTGCCCACAGAAATTATATTTGTTTATTGTTACAAATTTATTTTATTATTAAATTTTTTCAAATTATTTTTAATGATTCCTCGATTTTAATTAATATTATTTCATGTGACTATTTGAATTTGTCGTTGGCGAATGAATACGTTGGTGACGTCACAATACCAACCCAGGTTATCAAGTATAACCAAAATTTTCTACAGGTGGATCAGCCAATCAGATTACAGTATTCAAATCAAATTATATTATTATTTGTTCTTTTTCTGTGCTTAGTGAAAATTGTATATTACTGCCTATAGGTATTAATGAATTTGTTGTGTTTCCGTGAATTTTACATGTATGGTTTTTTACCCTTTAATCCAGATTTTTATTATTTTGGTCATGAAGTGACAATAGGGATCATTCACCACTTCTCCCGTTTGGTGACGCTACTGTTCCATAAGTGGCTACATGTGCGTTTGAATCACAAAGACGCTTGTATCTTAACGTTAACCTAATGACGGCACTGAATTATAAAACTTGGATAGTGCAAACATTGAAGCTTAACTTAGTACAGCGCGGGTGATATTACCTGTTAGAAGTATAGATTTAGTTGATGAGTATATGTAAAATAAAAGTATCATCTGGAAGTCGCAAGAAAAGAGTTTTATTATGACCATATAAAGAAATACAACAGACGTTTACAAGCCATATCGGCATGTACCTTGGTGTAGCCTATACATGTTCATAAAAGGTGTACATTGTACATGATGTTTGGTTACTCACACTGCAATACTGATGAACTTCATTCCAACATTTTAAAGTACCTGAATTTCGGGAAATACTATCTCCAAGTGAACAAAATAGAATGATAAAGTCCCCGTCTCCACATACAAAATTTTGAATGAACATATCTAGGTCTATCTATATTTAGGCAATCTTCAAATCTAAATCACACTCTTTAAAATTATTTGGTACAAAATTATACATATAATATATTCCTTCTTCGTGTAGTGTTATTAACTGTTAAAGATTCGACAACAAGCGGGTTAATCATAGCATTTATTTTAGAAAGATTTTGAGCAGATGTATTATGAATGGCATAATAAATAGTTAAATAAAGAAAATTCGTTGTTTCTTACTATTTTTAATTATTTTCGACAGATTTTGGTAGCATTCAAATATTTTGTACAATCAGACTGGCTGATCATCGAACAAAACATGGAACTGCCATACAATGCAAAACTAGACTCAAGTTGTCACCGACAGAATTCCGTCGGGTTTTAAGTGGGATTCGTGCTGCTCAATCTTCAGTTTTCTGTGTAGTTTTTTGTAGACCACTGTTTATCATTTTGTCTTTTTTCGCTTGGCCATTGCATTGCCTGCCCTTCTTCGATATATGACTTCCGATAACCCTTTTGGCATCTACAAACTTTGCTTATCTGTTGACCTATACACGCACCACTATTATTATACTATCCCAATTATCAAATTTATTTCATTGTAATATATATGTAAAAATATATTGAAGATTACAATTATTTGGCATAATGAACTTTTTAATGGTAAAGGACTAAAGGCAAAACACATGATTTTTATAGGTTTATTCCATTCTAATACAGGTAAAAACGTTATTTATAACTTTAGTTAGCTGCCTGTTATTGAAATGAACAGTCAAACGATTTGAATTACGAGTTCAGTAATGCTACGAAAAAAATCGGGAATTGCATAAAACCCAGCGTTCTATACAATAAAAACAAATAAACATAAAAAAATGTAAACGTACACGATTGGAAACGTACGGACTACTGGGTTTGGTGCTTAACACCACTTTCAACAAATTTCAATGGGGGTCAGTTATATTGGTGGGAGGAAAACGGATTGCACAGAGAAAACCACGGACCTGCCACAAGTCACTGGCAAACCTTATCACATAATATTGTATCGCCTGGGCGAGATTCGAACTCATAACGTTAGTCGTGATAGGTACTGATTGCATATATCTGGAAACTATCGTGATAGAACATCACGTAATAAAAAAAAAAACTTTATTTGGTATACTGATACCCGAATGAAGAATTTGTTAAATTTTGAAAATGAATTGATTGAATATAGAAAATCGTGAATTTGATGGTAAAAAGTGGGAAGGGATGGGATGAGAATCTAAAAAGAATTTTATTTTGTGTGGCTTAAACTAAAAATTGAAACAAAAATGAGAAAAGGAAAATATGCTTCAAAAATAAAAACTGTGATCATCTAGGTAGGGAGGGTCAATTAAGTTTTTCCTTTCCATAAACTGGATATATCGTACAGATGAAGAATATTTTTTGCTGAAATTTTTTGAAAATAATCATAAATGTGTTCACTTTGGATTGTTTAATTACAAAGATAAATTATTATTGCTATTAATTTTTTTTTATCATTAGCCGTTTTTACATTTTTTTTTAATAAGCTCCCCTTTAAATGATATAAAATACCAACTATGTTACTTGAAAATGTGTCTATACACACAGAAATTCTATTTGTTCATTGTTACAATTTTTTTTTTTAATTATTACTTGTTCTTTTTCTGTGTTTGTTGAAAATTGTATATTACTGCCTAAAAGTATAAATGAATTTGTTGTGTTCCTGAGTATTGTACATGTATGGTTTTGATTTTTTACCCTTTTACCCATATTTTTATTATTGGTCATAAAGGGACAATTTTTTCCCAGAACAAAATTCTGTTTCAGAGTGCATTTTTTTCCAGTTACAAAAATGTAGCATCGAAATCTTTTTATAAGAGTAAAATACACCCTTTTTCCCTAATGCTAATGCAAAGAAATGAAATGTGATACACATATATACACCGTTAGGAATTTAATTAATAACCTAATATCCCTGTCGTTCTGTAGTCAACTGTTCCAGCGCAATGGTTGTAAGTATAAGATACAGTACTATTAAAAAAAAGAAGCGGCCCGTATTGAATATCCCGCAATACGGGTAACTTCTTTTGTTTCAATAGTAATTTATCTAACTTGTAAAATAATGTTATAATTTATACAATAAAACAGTTTTGTTTGTGAACGAATTTACAGAATTTTCCCATTCATGTTATAAGGGCATTAGCCACGTTAACAATTCAAGCGTCATCGAGATTAAAACGTTCCGCTAACCACTTATGGAACAACAGCGACGTCTGTCGAAAGAAATTTGGTGAATGATCCCCATTTTTTCCAGAACAAAAATTCTGCCTCAGAGTGCCTTTTTTTCAGTTACAAAAATGAAGCATCAACAATTTTTATAAGAGTATATTACATCCTTTTTCCCAATGATATAAATGACCATGGCAAAGAAATGAAATGTGATACACCAATACAACATTATGAATTTAATCAATAACCTAATATTCCTGTCGTTCTTATGTCAACTGTAAGCATAAGATCAGTACTATTGAAACAAATGAAGTGGTTCGTATTAGATATAACGGGTTTCTTTTTCCGTATGAGTACTCAGCGGCATGCAACTGATATAAGAGACCGCATTTACAATAACATCGTATTGACGCGGTTTATATAGGCGTTTGGTAGATGGATCAAGTTTCTTTATGGCCACCGTCCATTTCAATTTCTTTGAGGGGTCTTTGGGAAATCTATGCCCAACCTCTAAATTACTACACCCATGTACACAGCACCGCTGAGGCAAGCTAAAAGGGCATAAATATTGACATGTCCTTGTAACCAACGTAAACAATTCAAACGTCAACGAGATTAAAACGTTCCGATAACCACTTATAGAACAACAGCGACGTCTGTCGAAACAAATTTTGTGAATGATCCCCATTGTATGGTTTATTCCCGCCACATATTTGATAGCTGCGGAACCGTAGCTTTTATGGTCCTTGGCCAGTTTTCTGATATTTGCGGACCATTCCGTAGCCACATATTTGACTGCCCAAACAGCCGTTGTCATTTAAGTTTATAAGTTTGCGGTTTACCAGAAGAGTGGTTCATGTTGTCAATCATTTTCATTTATCCTTGTATCGTCATATAGCATCGTGTTATCGGTTTTCGTGCTATTATCGATTTTCAGATATAGCGATTAACATTGTTAACCCTTCATTCATATGACGATTGGAATTTTCAAAGAATGGCTAGTTAAATATTTCTTTGTACATAAGATTGTTTTTAAAGCCATTCTTGTATTTTAATATACTCTCGATTATCTGGCAACTTTTGTTGTCAGTAAAATGGCGTCATCTGTTTTCGTGTGAAGTAAAAACAAGGCCAATATACGGGATGGAAACGAATATATAATCCGGAAATGGCTGGTTTTAAAATTTCATGGTTCTGGCCATCTATCAAATCATACTACATTTAAATAAAATAACAGAATGTTTGAAAATTACCACTTTCAAAATTGTGTTTACTTTAGATGTTTTTTTTAGTGCTGAAACCACAATGCACTGCAAAGTGACATGTATTTTATATATGAAACAGGCACATTTCAGTCAGCTCTTTTGTTTACAAGTACGATCAGTGACCCCATGACAGTTACATGACAGGAAGAGCCGGTGTCTGAGAGGCAGATGACATAGTTAAATTTTATATAGTCCTTCTGGATTTTTTTCCAGCTACTTTATAAATGAAGTAAATTTTTAGCATTACAAAAAGTATGGTTCAGTAGGTAGGTTCACTGTTCTTGGTACTTACGTCTTTAAAAGCAAACTTTAACATCTTTTACAGATGTCACGCTGTAGTCTTGTTTATGTTCCATAAATAGAAACCGGAAGACACATCAAAAATAATGCGTGCGCTGTGGAAATCAAAATAAAATGGATAAAACGAAAACAGTTGACGCACGAAAACACATACCGTGACGATAATTCCGAAAAAAAAGTCGCAAATTTAATTTCTGAAAATCAGAGACTTTGTCGTCCAAATCTCCTACTCGCAATCATACTGTAGTGAAAAGTACAGAGTATAACAGACGGTAGTTAAGTTATTCTATGTCTAAAAATAATTATTATGTCAATGTCGCTCATGTCTTTAACAAAAATTGTAAAAGGTACCGGTATTTCCCTTTATCATGGTATGTTATTAATGTCAGTCAACAAAGTGATAAACCACAAGTAAAACAAAAACAATTGTGAAATAAAATAACAAGGTAAAAAATTGTTACAAAGGTAAACACAAAAATTGTTTATTACTTGTCCTTGTAGATATTTTAAATGATAAGCTGATGTTATATGAAAGAAATCAAATTGGTTTTTGCCAACATTTAAAAAATTTCAATACCCACCTGGCTAAAATACATCTGATTTTACCATCATAGAGATCTTATTTATTTACTTGTAACATTACAGTTAAAATCCAGGTGAAATTAAAGAACAGACTATAATTGTTAAAACAACAATTTCCTCGGTGTGTTCACGTGGGAGCAGCACGTTTGCGCGACTGTTTTGATAAAAATAACTCATTTGCGCGACTTTTTCCAAAATTGTTTATAATACGTTTGCGTGACTCAATTTCTTAGTAGGTAAGTATACGATTGCGCGACTTTTAAAATACTATAATGTTGGCAAATTTTATATCAACTTCTACTGAAATTGTGGGCAGCTTGTTCAAAATCTATAGATATCTCCTACTTATAGTACTGAAAAGTAATCGCAGATCATGTAGAAATTTTACATAGTAAAACTGAAGAGTACTCACATATTGTGTTGTATATATATATATATATATATAGATGTGAAAGAGATTAACGAACATTTAATCTCAAACGTTCTACCACTCGGTATGGAATTTTTTTTGACAAATTGTGGCGATGCGCACAGAAACCATGTTCGGCCAGATGCAAGACAGATCTGCAGGAATTGATGGTTTTAGGAGGCCGGTTCGATCATTGTCACGAGGAACCAAATCAAAGAAGTTTTGAGAAACAGAAAGTCCGAACTGAGTGCAAGCGGAAAGCAGATGAGGAACCATGTGAGAGGCCATGTAAACTGATCATACAAGAAATTGAAAAGCAAAACCTGACAGAAATACTACCTAAAAATATAAGGTAAACATACATGCATTTATTTTTTAATATAACAAGTGTGGACACAGAAATGTGCTGTCCAAAAGGCAAGTGTGGATGTCAATATCTCATATTATTAACTTTAAAAAAAATAATAATCATGGATTATTATTTAAGTTAAAGCTCTGTTCTTAATGTATTTTTACTTTTATAGCCTAATTAATAAAGCTACTATTTTTAGATTTGTTTTAATTTGAAGTTGGACCATACATGTGAAAACCATCAAAATCGACCCTTTTGATATATTTTATTTCCGCCCGAATGAAGTACAATTATCCGCTAAGGTGAAAGACTTTAACCGCACAAATGAAAAACGCCGTATATTTTACCAATGCAACTACATATGATTACTTTTATCGCAATGACATCATTATTCTTATTTGCATATCTTTTAACCACTTCACAGATATATGAAGCTATGTTTTTTGAATGATTTGTCTTTGTCTATTTTTCCATTTCAAAGCTTGGTAACATCAGTGACATAAACTGGTTCATGACCTGATTCCACTTTGAATTTATAGAAAAACTACTAGAGTTTAAGTTTGCATATTTTGTCAGATTTATCTATAAGCTGATACAAGTATATTATATTCACTGAATAAAAAATTTGAGACATCAATTATTTGTTTATTTGTAATTTGAAATTCCTCCATTTTTTTTATAATGACCCATATCATTTCTCGTTGTACAAACCACGAGAGAAGATAGGAATGAAATTTCGCTATTACTTAAATTAATAGTTTTCAACTTAGTAATATCTTTATTTTTGGTATTTTGCAGCATTTTTCGTTCTTTCCAAATAATCCACTTTGTTGTTGTCAAAATCACGTTAACTATAGCTTTAATTTCATCATCTCTATGGCTTATTCCTAAGATTATCGTATTTTCTGATTTTGATGTAGATTGGATTTCATTTTGCAAATAAAATTCATTTTTGTTGCTGAACATTTCTGTCCATACCTAATACCTGCCTTTTTAGGTTTTTCTTTAGTGTTGACTAATGAATGAAAATTGTAACAAACTTGTCGATCGGTTTTACTTGGCCAGGAACAATGGCACAGGTTAACAATCTACTCGTATATTATAACATGGATGCACTCTTTTCATTTGATCTTTTTATGGTTTATATACCAGAATGTAAGCAACAGCTAAGAACTATGAAATAATACACGCAGATACGAGATATTGCACACTTTCAATCTGGGCTTTAGTTTTGCTACTCTCAGAGAGTTGTGCAATAATTTACGACCTAGATGAGATATTGCATGGCTTCATGTTACAAATCATTTATACCAGCTATACATCAAATCATTAGTTATTGTTATTTCTCAGTCACAGTTACTGTTGGTCAGCTTAGTTGTGGACAATTGTCATTTGTTTTATCTATTATCTCAACGTACTTGAAAGTTCACTGTTCGTCTGCTCAGCCCAGCACGCGGAAATTAACATTCCCGCCAGAAGAAAACAACCAATAAAACCAGTTATCAACCTTCATGATTATTCAAATGAACATTACTGAGTAAACAGTACTCATAGTAAAAAGTGTTAAGAATAAATCATTTGCAAATATTGATTTTAATAATGATGTCATTTATCAGAATACTATAATAAATATGAATTTAATAATGGATAAGCATGTCACTCTGCTACACATATACTACCCACCAATTTACAACTAACAAACAGATATATTAACTATTATTATTATACCTCACATAATAAAGAATCAATTCTATTGGTTAAAAGATAATCACATGACATAAAATAATCTGGATATTTTTGCTTCTAATCGCCGCCAACGGTGAATAACCTCAAGAATTACACACGTCCATTGAATAACCCTATTATTCAACGGTGTAATAACCCTCGAAATTTACAACGTCAGTGAATAACCCTAATGGAATAATACTTTAACAATTCAAATATTAAACAGTATATTTCAACTGCTTGTTCGGTATAATAAAACAGTTACGGCCCTCTGAATCGTTGAATATTCACCTCTTCCGAGGGCCGTAATGAAACAACATTATTAAGAAAAAACTGGTCGTACGTGCTAAAGTGGGTCACGGGTCACTGTAATCGGGCGGCTGTATCGAGAAACAGATACGGTGTTGAAAAAACTATTGATACTCATAAAATATTGATAAATGCAATAACATTTTATGTTTGTCTTCAAGAAATATGATAGACAAAACCGTGTGTGAAGTTTTATGACGAAATATCTCCGATTTCTATGTAAATTTACGAGTTGAAGTGGGGAAACACCCACAGGCAATTTTAGCGATGTAATTTGATCTTGCACAAGAATAATGAGCGTCCTGATTAAAACACACTGACTCCGCATGGTAAAAAGATGCATGTAAAAGAAATCTATGTTATATTTATTTATTTGTTTGATTCTGGAATATTGTTGATCGTTGATTAAAACAAGAAAAAAGGGGAAAAGGGGGGGGGGAGGGTGAATTTTATTTGTGAATTTTACAGTTAAATAAATGATATGTTTTGACAGTTTAAAGAGAAAAATAAAAATTTGTTGCGACTAAAGCTTAAATCAGCGTTAAAAATTGAACAAATATCAGTGGTTTTGTAAATGAGATTTATTTTAAATAGAAAATCTGAATTTATTATTTATTAATTTATTATTAATGATACAATTTTATGTCCCTTGGGAAAACACAGGACCGGACGTTAAGCAAAAATAATAATCCAGGATTAGTTTTTTATTAAAAAAATCCAGGACCCCTGTGTCCATGAATATTTTTTTTTAAGTTAATAATATGAAATATTGACATCCACACTTGCCTTTTGGACAGCACATTTCTGTGTCCACACTTGTTGTATATTAATATATTAAGTTGCTTGGAAGCGCTTTCAATCAGTACATAAATATTGTATGGATAAACATGTGAGCGATTCAGACTCAGGTGAGCCTATAGTTATTGTTATATGACCATACAAAACTATTTACAACTATATACATGTACAATTACAGTTACAGAGAAACAGAAATGAACACAGAAAATCTTCATTTATGACTTTTATCATTTTACATACCTTCAAAAGATCTGATTTTTTCGTTACGGTCATAATATTTTTAAAATTAAGAACATTTGGCCTATTTCTAACGTAACTTGGGATGAGGTGCTTACGGTTTTGCTCAAAGTATCGACATTGTAAAATATACTGAAATTCATCTCCAATGTCATTTGTGTCACCGTTGGATTAACAACTACCTGTGCAATCAGTGCCTATCACCACTAAAGTTGTGAGTTCCAATCCCGCTCATGGCGAGGTGTACTCGATATCACATGATGTGATAGATTTACGACAGGTCAGTGGTTTCATCCACCAATAAAACTGACCGCCATGATATAGCTAAAATAGTGTTGCAAGAGGCCATAGTCCTAACCCTATATGTTATCTTTTTACCACAAATCAAGTTACATGAATGGGTGATCACCAGGGGGAGATAAGACATTCAAACATCTCTGGTATTTCCAGCAGTGCGTATTTCAAACAATGCAGAAGAATAAAAATTATAGATAATATTATTGAATATCCTAATTAAGAAACACACAATCGAATGATACATGTAAATACCTTAGATCATCAATAAACATTGTATTACGCCTTCAGGTACATGTATTTGCTAAACAATTAAAGGTAGTCATTTATTGATTGGTTGTTATGTAACGTCACGTGAGCAGAATGACAGCTATGATTATGACTAGTATAAGTATATATATCTTTATTCTCAAAAACCATTACAAGGGGGCCCGGGTGGCTCAATGAGTTAGGTCGTTGGATCTAACAACTCGTACAAGCCTATCACCAATACGACGTGGGCTCGCGCCCGGCTTTGTAAATTACAAAAAAAGGGTGCACTTGACTCGCAGCCGCATGTGATAAAGTTCAACAGTTGCTTGCCCATGGTCGGTAGTTCTCTCCGGGTACTCCGGCTTCCTCCATCACTAAAACTGGTCGCCATGATATAGCTGAAATATTGTTGAAAGTGGCATTAAAACACCAAAAATCAAAATTACCATTACAATAAGGTATAGAGATGTTCACGAAAAAATAATGACAATATTTACATATTATATATTAAATTCTAGCCTGGAGCAGGCACATCTTTATTTATCTCTTTTATTAGTTTACACAGTTTAGTGAGTTCTGTTCTGTTCTGGCTGCTACTGGAAGATATTTCTTTGCTTGGGGAATGTTGTGAAAAGCATAATTTAAGAATGAATTTGACCATTTTTCATGTTGATTTCGAAGAGAGAGTGCTTGTCGTCCGAAAGTTTTTCCCATACGACATCAGCAGTTTTATGTTATGTTTTAACTTCAACATGTTCAAGCATCTTTAATGTTTATGTTGCTTCATGTTTTTTTCCATAAAAATGTATATTTGCATATATAGTTTGTCTTTATGATCCAATAGAGTTGAATAAACATAATTTCATAATTGCTACTATAATAATAATCTCAAACATCAACAATTGTTATTTTCCTTAAATAAAGTTCTTCTCTTCCAAGGCTGTTTTTTTTAGATCTGCACTGCATACATTTCATGAAGATTCTTCGGATCGCTTTGTTTTTTATTGAATGTATATTTATAAACACAATTTTTTTGTTGATGTTTCCAGACTTAAATTTTTTATGACATAGAGCAAAATAAAATATTTTTTAGACTAACTTGGACATCAATTTTTTTTCTTAAAAAAATAATAAAAGCCCCCCCCCCTTTCCTCAGTTATAAAACGGTTAGTGCCTTATGTGATATCAACCTCTCTATATTTCAGATTTGAAGGAAAGATGTTTTTGAATGCGGGCATTAGACCTGATCAATTGAAGGAACAATACATATTAGATGCACGCTACAATTTTTTTTATGTAGAGAGTTGTATAAAATCATCGAAACAAGTACGTGTTATTGTTGGTTTTAATATGCTTTCTTTTTCGTCCACGTTTACTTAATATCAACATATTTTATTAACGCCGGACACCTAGGAGGACAATTTTCAGGAACGATATCGGGTACAAACAATGATTCAAAAATAAAATTAAGCACAAACGGAATATGAATGTATTGTGTCAAATCTATGGTCACACTTTTGAATTTTCTCCTTACATATAGCATGTAATTTATCGAAACATTATTTTATGAAATAAGTTTGGTAACATTTTACGCTTAACAAATACATTTTTTTCCTAATAGCTTTGATTTATTTATTATTTAAAATTCCTTAAAGCAAATATATTTAAGAATTAGTTGGATATAAAAAAGTGAAGGATTTTTTTTTATCATCAAGGGGTGAAATGAAAACACATCAATAGGCCTAGGTATAACTTGTATTGTCAGAAATGATAAATTCAATAAACACATTTATTACATAATGATTTTATTTAAACAATTTTATTGGCTATCATGCTGTCACCTGACATTCTGTAAAATTTGATATTGTTTGATTAAAACTCGTATTGACTTGGTTTCACTTTCACTTTCACTTTTCATTGTATTGTAATAAAACAATTACAGTCTTTTGTATCGGTCAATACGAGATTTTATGGACCTTAGAAATCAATATTCACCTCAGCCTAAAGGCTTCGGTGAATATAATTTTTAAGGTCCATAAAAACTCGTATTGACCTCAACAAAAGACTATAATTGTATAGTATCAATCAATATCAATATTTTTCACAAATCATAACAATATTATAAAAATAACCTTTTTTGTTTGTCAACAGAGTCCTCTTATTGTTTCCTAATTTAAACATATGTACACATGTATAAACATAAATTAAGAAGTGGGATATTTTTTTTTTAAAACAAGTCCCAGCAAAACATTCAATATAAATACTAACAGCCAAATATTCCATGTAATATAACAAACTTTTAGCAAAGAAATTTGCATAGATATAAGCAAGGAAAAGAAAACTTACCAATTATTGAGCAAATTTCTCAAGTACAACCACCCTAAACAAGACCGGATCAAACTGGTGTACCAAATCAAATGGAAAATAAAAATTTCACTGTCTTGCTAATTAAGTAATTAAAAAAAAATTATTCAACCCAATGTAAACTTTAATGTAATCAGTTTCCGAGATATATACTATATAAATGATACGATTTCCTTTATACCTCCATTATAGGAGAGGTTACTTGTCGCAAGTCGTAACTCTATAAGAACTAGTTCAGTGAAACGCACGTATACGTGCACGTAAGGAAATCGTAAGAGTGTTCTTAGACTTACGATTAACGATCACTATAGTGAAACGGTCGCCTTATTTATTAATAGTTTTCTTTGATATTTAAAAAAAATTAACATTCCATTATATAATAAATTTCATCACCAATTTCTTGTTTTTGACATAAACACACAATTTTACGTTTCTTTCTATGCTTTGGTATTCGCATGGTTGCTAGTTCTAAGCTTGAAAAAAAAATCAAATGTTTCCTTTAAAAGTCTATAAATAAAACTGTTTGGTGAATTTTGAATTTGAAGTGTGCCATAACTGTTTGAATTGATCTTTTAAACGGATCTTAACCCATTTACAATCCAAATCCAAATCTGGTTTTCATTTTATATGATAAACAATCTTTGATAAAAGTTCATAATTAATTTTCCGGAATCGATTCCGTATACGGTTCTTTTATTGTATTCCTTATTGCGACACTTTAAATCCACGCGAAAACAACATGCGGTATTTGGCAAAGTAATTATCTGCCCTTGCTACTGTATCGTATTCCCTTAAGTTATCGTTCCGTTATAAGGAAAATGAAATGTAACCGAGGTCACGAACGTCATAAATCATGACCTTGTAAGGAATGTCGGTTACATTCCTAACAATATGTGACATGTAATTATTTATAATTATTATATGATAAATATCTATATGTTAATATCTTTGATTATCAAATATAAATATGACGGGTATGACATTTATGTGTAAGAGATCTCGATATTTCTAATATTACTTAATACATAAACTATATACTTATATTTAAAGATATGGTGTGTGTATTTAGAAATATAACACAGTTGTTACACGTTGATGTGCTTTTTGTTCAGGTATTCGTGATATGTAGTCAAACACCAACTCAGCAATATTTTTAGCTATAGCATGGCGAGAACTAGTTAATTTTCAATGAGATTATGATGAGATCCGACACCCATAGTTAAAAAAAAAAAAAAAAAAAAAAAAAATATATATATATAAGTTGGATTTTATAGAGTGCTAGCTCACTAAACAACAGTCCGCGGATAGATATGTCGCCCTCCACTCAGACACATTATCCTGATTCCGAGCCAACCAGTCTTTGCTCTTTCTCCTTAATGCTGCCTGCTTAGCGGAGAAGCAACAATATCAATTTTATAGTCTTTGGTTTGACCCAATCGGAACTCGAACCCACGATCTACCGCACTCTAGGCGAGCACGCTAACCATTACACCACCGATCTGGGTTCCAGGTATTCGAGACAAAAGTGTAAGAGACCAATGGAGAATAACAATGGATTTTTTTCTAAAAGAAAAAAGAAAAAACAAGAAAGATAGATAAAATAAAAGATTAAAATTGATATTATTTGTTTTCATGTTTAATCTATTTTCGTAATCGGACAATTATTTTTGTTTCGTTCAGAAATTTTTTTTCGGACAACACAAGAGTTAGAATATTCATTTTTTTTTGTTGAGCGAAGCGCGAAATTTTTTTTTCCTCCACCAAAATCAGAATATTTTTTTCAGCAACATTGGGAATCAGAATATTTTTTTAGAAAAAAACAATAACCCCCCCCCCCCCCCCCCCTTCAAGTTAAATGGTCGTTCCCTTAAGGTAGCATTCTTTTTGAAATTTAATATCTAAAGTTTTAGAAAAAGTACATGTAACTAACTTCAACTACATATCCACATGTTCTTTTTTTAAATTTAATTTTTAAGTGAATAGAAAAAAAAAAAACTGCAAATGAATGAAGTTAATATTTTCTGAAGAAATTCTATATTTTAAAATGTACGCAGTAAAAATACTAGGTTTATGAGTTTATGGTCTTTAACGCCACTTTCAAGAATATTTCAGTTTTATTGGTGGGGGGAACCTGAGTACCTAGAGAATACTACCAACGTGACGCAAGTCACTGGTAAAAATACTAACATGATATTGGATAGTTATGTATGAATAAATGATACTATTTATTGTTTACATGTATATTTTATTGCCAAACTTTGATAGATGGATGACCAGTTACACAGACGTGTATTTATTGTTTTATTGTTATTTGTCATTTGACGACAAACAAGGCAAAAGTCTAGTCCACCTCGAGATTCCAAATTGATAGTCATGGGGAGTTAAATTTTTACGCCAATTCAAACAAAAATGAGACAAAATGAGGAATTTTTTGAATGTGGATGATTTAAATTAAAATACTGATATTTAGTGACAAATTGTTTAACAAGGAATAATTGGCATGACAATGCGGTGGACATTATTTGTGTTATTTTTAATATTGTTTCCTAATTTGATGTCATGCAGCCATTTGTCTCATTTACGAAGAAGGAATAACGGTAATGCCAATTCACTTGGCTTTAGGAGTAGCTCTAATAGTAACAGTAACTCTAGAAGAGCAAATGTGATATCACAGGTGGGTATTATACTTTTATATTTATTAGGGAACGACCATTTAACTTGAAGGGGGGGGGAGGGGGGTTATGGTTTTTTTCTAAAAAAATATTCTGATTCCCAATGTTGGTGAAAAAAATATTCTGATTTTGGTGGAAGAAAAAAAAATAATCTGATTCAGAATTTTTGTCATGTAACCTAATGTTAAATTCTGGAAAAAAATTTCGCGCTTTGCGCGACAAAAAAAATAAATATTCTAACTCTTGCGTTGTCCAAAAAAAAATTTCTGAACGAAGCAAAAAACCATAACCCCCCCCCCACACCCACCCCCCTTCAAGTTAAATGGTCGTTCCCTTAGTAAATGATATGTCAGAAACGTTAGGAGAATTTAGACTAACATCTTTAGCATGTGTTAAGCACTTGCATGACTTCTTCATTTACTAAGATGGCAGCTTTGTTCCCATAAATATCGCTTAGCCCCGCCACTTTTCATCAAAGTACCCGAACCTAGCCAGGATAATGAGCGGTCATGCGTATATGTGTGCTAAGGGTATTGATTTTGCTTCTGTTTCTACGATTTTACAATTGATTTTAGAACTTCTGACGGTGTGGTGTTTATCATTTAATTGTTATACCGTTTCCAAAAAAGGAATGTAGATGGTTGTACATCTCAATTAATCCATAGAAAAAAATGGAAATATTTTAAAAACTAATTCTTTGGTTATCAAATTGAATATAACATTACGAAACTGAAGTAAAATTAACTGAAATATTGTTGAAAGTGTTTTACACCATAATTCCCTTTTTTGAAAATGTATATACATGGATAGATGTAAATACAGTAACGATATGTAAATATTAAAATAAGAAATAAAATGTACAGACAGAGATCCTACAAATCTACTGGTAAACTGGATAGGACATTTCTTATTCTGCAATCAGTACATTTGCTGTACAAATAAGCTATACGAATACATTTTTGCTTTATTCGTACTAGACGAATAAACTTTTCAGCCTACGAATAAACTTTCCTGGTACCCTGTACCTATGTACAGCGGAGGGCGCAGACAAGTATGAATCTGGTACTAATGTAACGCGGACCACGAAGAAGACACCATTGACAACATTTATGAAAGGCGAGGAATGACGCTTGTTTCTGTCCTTTTTGTCTAAATCTAACAAATTTTCCGACTTTTTTGACATTGTAGGATAAACACAAAATACGTACATTGTCGTTAAATATAAAATTCATTTGTACTCGCTGCGAAACATGCATGAAAAATCTCGACAAAGGCTCGCTATTCTGCCTGTTTCTAAAGTTCGTACAAATAAATTTTATATTTACCGACACTGTACGTATATTGTATATTTGTTGGTTGTTGGTAGTTGAGTGTAAATTTTACATATGTGATCATGTTTTTCCAACACATTGCTTTAGAACATTTGAAAATTGGCTACATTGTAAAAGCATAATGATATTCATCTCCATTTTTAAATGAATTACAAAATGTATCCAATAGATTATATTTGAACATATTATTCCATGTTTCTATATGGTTTTTGTTACGGAAATTAGATAATATAGGCACATATGTGTTGCCTCAACAATGTTTTTTTTTCAATTATAGAATACTTTTTATAACCTCAGTCAAACAATTTTGTTGAGGCTGCTGTTTTTGTCTCAATTTCAAATTAGTAAACATATTAGACGAATCACTGTCTTTTTTACCTCTCACCCAACTTTAGAATATGACTAGTCGTTCATTTTCCACTTCAATATATCAATTGGTCGAGATTCTTCTTCGCTCATTTTAAAGCATATATCATTGTAAAGTAGAATCGATATCTTTTCTGAATCAACTGGAGGTATATAATTAAATTAATTAAAATTTAGAAATTGCGGAAATATGATTTTTACGCGGAAATGCAAAGCATTGGTATGATAGAATGCTTCGCTGTTTGCACGTAAAAGACAAATGCGTTGACACTTGCCGTTTTAGTTGGGTTCGTGTTGCTCCATCTTTGGTTTTCTGTGTAGTGTTTTGTCAATCATTATTTGTCTGTCTGTCCTTTGACCTTTTGTCAATGTGTTGTCTGTCCTTCTTCTATTTACGCTTCTGAATACGTCATTGGTATCTTCAAACATTAAGTGGTAGGTTTCGTCCGTTTTCAGGCAAAGTTATCCTGCTCCATCATATCTTCTGTTTCATCTGGTAGTGGTATTAAAATAAATCACATCCTACATCGGTCGAGTTACACATGACAAACTCTACCTTCGAATTACAAACCAATCCATAAACTAGTTTCAATAGAAAACTTTTAATTTGTCATTTTAATATGATAGGTGCCCAAGTTATAACGAAAATACAAGTGGATTCGTATCAATTTGACCTAGCCTAAAAGTATACATCCATATACAGTGATATAGGTTTTACAACTTTTTTCAAATCAATCAAAGACATGTTCATTGTTTGCTTACTTTGCTATTTACCTAGTTAAAATTTTTCATTGTTTGAAATGACGAAATAATCAACTTCCCCAAATAATTAAGTTCAGAGATTCATTGAACGACCATATTTTAAAAACAAAATGCATTTTCCATGGACATTTTTCTGCTGTGTGAAAACAAATATGGATAGGATTTGATGAATATTGTGGCCATTTAATCTAATTTTTTATGTACTATTTACAACATGATTTTCAAACGAGGCAAAGGTTGGCAAACAAAAAGGGCCCAACATGTACCATCAAAACAAACATTATACAGCTAACATGATAGGCAAAACGGAAATATCATTAACAATACAATATTACACCTAACTGTTCATCTAGTTAATTTTGCATTAAAATCTCAAACAACATTGACAACCTTGCTTGGCAAGGCAAAACAAAAACATGATGAAAGTAAATTTATTCAATAGACATTGCTAATTGTCTGAAATCGCTCTATTCCCCAAAAGAAAATTTTTTGGGCGGTGGAGGTTATTCAAATAAATTGTCAAACTTGTGAACTTTTGGACTGGATAAATCAACGCATCTTTCCAACTTAAGCGATGTAGGTCATGTGATCGCACGTGCATCTTTGGACCTAATTAATATTCATGAGATAAAAGCACTACTTAGCTCTTCGCATAAAATCTGTTATTCTTCGAATAACTTGGTATGTATGCTCACAGACACACACAGAATAACCAGCTCCTTGGACCTTGACGACTACGCTCTACTTGCTCAAAAAGCCAGTAAGGCTTATTTCCCCATTTTCTGCAGCTTCCTCTGTTTGCCTCGCTTAAGGGACCGACCATTTAACTTGAAGGGGGGGTTATGGTTTTTTGTTTCGTTCAGAATTTTTTTTTCGGACAACACAAGAGTTAGAATATTATTTTTTGTCGCGCGGTGCACGAAATTTGTTTCCAGAATTTAACATTAGGTTATATGACAAAAACTCTGAATCAGATTATTCCCCCCCCCCTTTCAAGTTAAATGGTCGTTCCCTAACATGGCTATCTTCACTCGTGATCACGAAGTGGAACATTTCTTGGGGAAAAATGCAAAATGTGTTTAGATCTATCTCAAATACACTAAAATTGGTTTTCCCATCTATGATGACATATCCATTGGCAAATATCCATACAGTCACAAAATTAATGAAATTGCGCAATTGTAAGCATATAAATAAATTACACGTGTAACGGATCCTCGTCGCCATTAAAAATGACCTTCTTGTCCAAAATCAGTCATGAAAAATCTCACGATTATTAATCTTCCCGAGTCGTTTGATCAAATCAAATTGTCACAATAGTAATTTTTGAATCAGAATCCACATAAAAATCCAATAGTATAAAATCAAATTATTCAAATAAATTGTCAAGCTTCTGAACTTTTGGACTCGATAAATCAACGCATCTTTCCGATGTAGGTGATGTGATCGCACGTGCATCTTGGGACCTAATTAATATTCATGAGATAAAAGCATTACTTAGCTCTTGCATATAATCTGTTATTCTTTGAATAACCTGGTATTTATTGCTATCACCGGGTCGATACATCTGCTGGTGGACTATTGGTCACCGAGGCTACCATCCGCACAGGTGTCGGTGTTACGGCACTGACATGGTTTATTAGATATATTTATTATTGCAATTTACAGTTCCTAAATAATGTAATTATTATCTAAACTAAGGTTCTCCTCCCTCAGGAATAGGTGACCTTGGTCGACCTTGGCTATCCTGTTTAAGCTCTTTCGTTTATTGTTCACAAACACTTTTAAATTATTTGGCTTTCTAATATTTTGATTATGAGCGTCCCTGATGAAGGTTATTACAGACACGTGTCTCACATCCTACGACTTACACCTGTTATATATGCTTCAGATGTTGACTCCATGCCAAGTGATATGTAACTCTTTATTCAACCATAAAATTGTATGGACCTATCAACAAACGTTGTACAGACACATACCATACTCTCATTTGATCGAAACCCTTACTCAGTAATACAGTAAATCAATGACAGGTGTTTTTTTTAGACTTGGTGGATTTTACACCCTATGTAAGGGACCGTTCTGATCGTGATCGTATGGTTGTTGGATTTACAATTACCTAAGCAATCAGTACCTATCACCACTAATGTTGTCAGTTAGAGTTCCGCTCCCAAACACTTTTAAATTATTTGGCTTTCTAATATTTTGATATTGAGCGTCACTGATGAAGGTTGTTACAGAACCACGTGGTGCGCACTAAATTAGATGTCTATCTATTTATTATTAGAGTATGGTTATGATACTAAAATATGCAAACACAAAATATGAAACTTGACCAATTGGACGATAGTTTCCGAACAAAAATGTATCTTCACATTTTATTCAACCCACCATTTCTTTAGAAATGCCTGTACCAAGTCAGGGTCATTACGGTTTTCACAGTTTTTCGGTTGTTGACTGATTTTGTCTGTTTATATACTTATGAGTTTTGACTTTCCCTTTGTAAGATTGTTCGGAGTTCGGTAATTTTGTTATTACCCTTATTTCACAGAGAGAATTTCATTTGATAGATAGTACATATAACACGAAGGAAAGTTACAGTTTTATTACATTCAAAAGCGCTCTTAACTTAAACTAGTTTTACTTTTGCTAAGACAAAAATAAAATAAGAGCAGTGAAGATAAGGCATGCAAATATCGATTACAAGTCTTTGTGAGCGTCAAAAAAGAACTACAGAAATAAATTAATCAATAGATATGTAAATAAAACTGTTATCTAAATATTAATGTTGCGTAGAAAACTGTTACAATCTATTATGTTATTCAATTCAGCTGGGTCATATACATCTATATATATTCAATAAAAAAAAAATAAGAATTGCTCATTTACGATAAGCTTTATAAGACATTTACTGAATTTGATGTAGACTAAGATAACTGTATTACACTTTACTGTAAAGATGTTATCTACTCTCCTATGTGTATTAAACTTTACTGTAAAGATGTTTTCTACTCTCCTATGTGTATTAAACTTTACTGTAAAGATGTTTTCTACTCTCCTATGTGTATTAAACTTTACTGTAAAGATGTTTTCTACTCTCCTATGTGTATTAAACTTTACTTATGTAAATATGTTTTCTACTCTTCTATGTGTATTAAACTTTACTGTAAAGATGTTTTCTACTCTTCTATGTGTATTAAACTTTACTGTAAAGATGTTTTCTACTCTTCTATGTGTATTAAACTTTACTATAAAGATGTTTTCTACTCTCCTATGTGTATTAAACTTTACTGTAAAGATGTTTTCTACTCTTCTATGTGTATTAAACTTTACTTATGTAAAGATGTTTTCTACTCTTCTATGTGTATTAAACTTTACTTATGTAAAGATGTTTTCTACTCTCCTATGTGTATTAAACTTTACTGTAAAGATGTTTTCTACTCTCCTATGTGTATTAAACTTTAATTATGTAAAGATGTTTTCTACTCTTCTATGTGTATTAAACTTTACTGTAAAGATGTTTTCTACTCTCCTATGTGTATTAAACTTTACTGTAAAGATGTGTTCTACTCTCCTATGTGTATTAAACTTTACTGTAAAGATGTTTTCTACTCTCCTATGTGTATTAAACTTTACTGTAAAGATGTTTTCTACTCTTCTATGTGTATTAAACTTTACTGTAAAGATGTGTTCTACTCTGCTATGTGTATTAAACTTTACTGTAAAGATGTTTTCTACTCTTCTATGTGTATTAAACTTTACTGTAAAGATGTGTTCTACTCTGCTATGTGTATTAAACTTTACTGTAAAGATGTTCTCTACTCTCCTATGTGTGTTAAACTTTACTGTAAAGATGTTATCTACTCTCCTATGTGTATTAAACTTTACTGTAAAGATGTGTTCTACTCTGCTATGTGTATTAAACTTTACTGTAAAGATGTTCTCTACTCTCCTGTGTGTATTAAACTTTACTGTAAAGATGTTTTCTACTCTTCTATGTGTATTAAACTTTACTGTAAAGATGTGTTCTACTCTGCTATGTGTATTAAACTTTACTGTAAAGATGTTATCTACTCTCCTATGTGTATTAAACTTTACTGTAAAGATATTTTCTACTCTCCTATGTGTATTAAACTTTACTGTAAAGATGTTATCTACTCTCCTATGTGTATTAAACTTTACTGTAAAGATGTTATCTACTCTCCTATGTGTATTAAACTTTACTATAAAGATGTTATCTACTCTCCTATGTGTATTAAACTTTACTGTAAAGATGTTATCTACTCTCCTATGTGTATTAAACTTTACTGTAAGGATGTTTTCTACTCTCCTATGAGTATTACACTTTACTGTAAAGATGTTATCTACTCTCCTATGTGTATTAAACTTTACTGTAAAGATGTTTTCTACTCTTCTATGTGTATTAAACTTTACTGTAAAGATGTTTTCTACTCTCCTATGTGTATTAAACTTTACTGTGAAGATGTTTTCTACTCTCCTATGTGTATTGAACTTTACTGTAAAGATGTTTTCTACTCTTCTATGTGTATTAAACTTTACTGTAAAGATGTTTTCTACTCTTCTATGTGTATTAAACTTTACTGTAAAGATGTTTTCTACTCTCCTATGTGTATTAAACTTTACTGTAAAGATGTTTTCTACTCTTCTATGTGTATTAAACTTTACTGTAAAGATGTTTTCTACTCTCCTATGTGTATTAAACTTTACTGTAAAGATGTTTTCTACTCTCCTATGTGTATTAAACTTTACTGTAAAGATGTTTTCTACTCTCCTATGTGTATTAAAATTTACTGTGAAGATGTTTTCTACTCTCCTATGTGTATTAAACTTTACTGTAAAGATGTTTTCTACTCTCCTATGTGTATTAAACTTTACTGTAAAGATGTTTTCTACTCTCCTATGTGTATTAAACTTTACTGTAACGATGTTTTCTACTCTCTTATATGTATTAAACTTTACTGTAAAGATGTTTTCTACTCTCCTATGTGTATTAAACTTTACTGTAAAGATGTTTTCTACTCTCCTATGTGTATTAAACTTTACTGTAAAGATGTTTTCTACTCTTTTATGTGTATTAAACTTTACTGTAAAGATGTTTTCTACTCTCCTATGTGTATTACACTTTACTGTAAAGATGTTTTCTACTCTCCTATGTGTATTAAACTTTACTGTAAAGATGTTTTCTACTCTCCTATGTGTATTAAACTTTACTGTAAAGATGTTTTCTACTCTCCTATGTGTATTA
Organism: Bathymodiolus brooksi; assembly: GCA_963680875.1. NCBI lineage: Eukaryota > Metazoa > Mollusca > Bivalvia > Mytilida > Modiolidae > Bathymodiolus > Bathymodiolus brooksi. The sequence continues at coordinate 64,246,226 of OY804586.1, read as the reverse complement.
AACTTTACTGTAAAGATGTTTTCTACTCTCCTATGTGTATTAAACTTTACTGTAAAGATGTTTTCTACTCTCCTATGTGTATTAAACTTTACTGTAAAGATGTTTTCTACTCTCTTATATGTATTAAACTTTACTGTAAAGATGTTTTCTACTCTCCTATGTGTATTAAACTTTACTGTAAAGATGTTTTCTACTCTCTTATATGTATTAAACTTTACTGTAAAGATGTTATCTACTCTCCTATGTGTATTAAACTTTACTGTAAAGATGTTTTCTACTCTCCTATGTGTATTAAACTTTACTGTAAAGATGTTTTCTACTCTCTTATATGTATTAAACTTTACTGTAAAGATGTTTTCTACTCTCTTATATGTATTAAACTTTACTGTAAAGATGTTTTCTACTCTCCTATGTGTATTAAACTTTACTGTAAAGATGTTTTCTACTCTCTTATATGTATTAAACTTTACTGTAAAGATGTTTTCTACTCTCCTATGTGTATTAAACTTTACTGTAAAGATGTTTTCTACTCTTTATGTGTATTAAACTTTACTGTAAAGATGTTTTCTACTCTCCTATGTGTATTAAACTTTACTGTAAAGATGTTTTCTACTCTCCTATGTGTATTAAACTTTACTGTAAAGATGTTTTCTACTCTCCTATGTGTATTAAACTTTACTGTAAAGATGTTTTCTACTCTCTTATATGTATTAAACTTTACTGTAAAGATGTTTTCTACTCTCCTATGTGTATTAAACTTTACTGTAAAGATGTTTTCTACTCTTTTATGTGTATTAAACATTACTGTAAAGATGTTTTCTACTCTCCTATGTGTATTAAACTTTACTGTAAAGATGTTTTCTACTCTCCTATGTGTATTAAACTTTACTGTAAAGATGTTTTCTACTCTCTTATATGTATTAAACTTTACTGTAAAGATGTTTTCTACTCTTCTATGTGTATTAAACTTTACTGTAAAGATGTTTTCTACTCTCCTATGTGTATTAAACTTTACTGTAAAGATGTTTTCTACTCTCCTATGTGTATTAAACTTTACTGTAAAGATGTTTTCTACTCTCCTATGTGTATTACACTTTACTGTAAAGATGTTTTCTACTCTCCTATGTGTATTAAACTTTACTGTAAAGATGTTTTCTACTCTCCTATGTGTATTAAACTTTACTGTAAAGATGTTTTCTACTCTCCTATGTGTATTAACCTTTACTGTAAAGATGTTTTCTACTCTCCTATGTGTATTAAACTTTACTGTAAAGATGTTTTCTACTCTCCTATGTGTATTAAACTTTACTGTAAAGATGTTTTCTACTCTCTTATATGTATTACACTTTACTGTAAAGATGTTTTCTACTCTCCTATGTGTATTAAACTTTACTGTAAAGATGTTTTCTACTCTCTTATATGTATTAAACTTTACTGTAAAGATGTTTTCTACTCTCCTATGTGTATTAACCTTTACTGTAAAGATGTTTTCTACTCTGCTATGTGTATTAAACTTTACTGTAAAGATGTTTTCTACTCTCCTATGTGTATTAAACTTTACTGTAAAGATGTTTTCTACTCTCCTATGTGTATTAAACTTTACTGTAAAGATGTTTTCTACTCTCTTATATGTATTAAACTTTACTGTAAAGATGTTTTCTACTCTCTTATGTGTATTAAACTTTACTGTAAAGATGTTTTCTACTCTCTTATATGTATTAAACTTTACTGTAAAGATGTTTTCTACTCTCCTATGTGTATTAACCTTTACTGTAAAGATGTTTTCTACTCTCCTATGTGTATTAAACTTTACTGTAAAGATGTTTTCTACTCTCCTATGTGTATTAAACTTTACTGTAAGGATGTTTTCTACTCTCTTATATGTATTAAACTTTACTGTAAAGATGTTTTCTACTCTCCTATGTGTATTAACCTTTACTGTAAAGATGTTTTCTACTCTCCTATGTGTATTAAACTTTACTGTAAAGATGTTTTCTACTCTTTTATGTGTATTAAACTTTACTGTAAAGATGTTTTCTACTCTCCTATGTGTATTACACTTTACTGTAAAGATGTTTTCTACTCTCCTATGTGTATTAAACTTTACTGTAAAGATGTTTTCTACTCTCCTATGTGTATTAAACTTTACTGTAAAGATGTTTTCTACTCTCTTATATGTATTAAACTTTACTGTAAAGATGTTTTCTACTCTCCTATGTGTATTAAACTTTACTGTAAAGATGTTTTCTACTCTTTTATGTGTATTAAACTTTACTGTAAAGATGTTTTCTACTCTCCTATGTGTATTAAACTTTACTGTAAAGATGTTTTCTACTCTCCTATGTGTATTAAACTTTACTGTAAAGATGTTTTCTACTCTCTTATATGTATTAAACTTTTACTCTTCTATGTGTATTAAACTTTACTGTAAAGATGTTTTCTACTCTCCTATGTGTATTAAACTTTACTGTAAAGATGTTTTCTACTCTCCTATGTGTATTAAACTTTACTGTAAAGATGTTTTCTACTCTCCTATGTGTATTACACTTTACTGTAAAGATGTTTTCTACTCTCCTATGTGTATTAAACTTTACTGTAAAGATGTTTTCTACTCTCCTATGTGTATTAAACTTTACTGTAAAGATGTTTTCTACTCTCCTATGTGTATTAACCTTTACTGTAAAGATGTTTTCTACTCTCCTATGTGTATTAAACTTTACTGTAAAGATGTTTTCTACTCTCCTATGTGTATTAAACTTTACTGTAAAGATGTTTTCTACTCTCTTATATGTATTACACTTTACTGTAAAGATGTTTTCTACTCTCCTATGTGTATTAAACTTTACTGTAAAGATGTTTTCTACTCTCTTATATGTATTAAACTTTACTGTAAAGATGTTTTCTACTCTCCTATGTGTATTAACCTTTACTGTAAAGATGTTTTCTACTCTCCTATGTGTATTAAACTTTACTGTAAAGATGTTTTCTACTCTCCTATGTGTATTAAACTTTACTGTAAAGATGTTTTCTACTCTCCTATGTGTATTAAACTTTACTGTAAAGATGTTTTCTACTCTCTTATATGTATTAAACTTTACTGTAAAGATGTTTTCTACTCTCTTATGTGTATTAAACCTTACTGTAAAGATGTTTTCTACTCTCTTATATGTATTAAACTTTACTGTAAAGATGTTTTCTACTCTCCTATGTGTATTAACCTTTACTGTAAAGATGTTTTCTACTCTCCTATGTGTATTAAACTTTACTGTAAAGATGTTTTCTACTCTGCTATGTGTATTAAACTTTACTGTAAAGATGTTTTCTACTCTCTTATATGTATTAAACTTTACTGTAAAGATGTTTTCTACTCTCCTATGTGTATTAAACTTTACTGTAAAGATGTTTTCTACTCTCCTATGTGTATTAAACTTTACTGTAAAGATGTTTTCTACTCTCCTATGTGTATTACATTTTACTGTGAAGATGTTTTCTACTCTCTTATATGTATTAAACTTTACTGTAAAGATGTTTTCTACTCTCCTATGTGTATTAAACTTTACTGTAAAGATGTTTTCTACTCTCTTATATGAATTAAACTCTACTGTAAAGATGTTTTCTACTCTCCTATGTGTATTAACCTTTACTGTAAAGATGTTTTCTACTCTCCTATGTGTATTAAACTTTACTGTAAAGATGTTTTCTACTCTCCTATGTGTATTAAACTTTACTGTAAAGATGTTTTCTACTCTCTTATATGTATTAAACTTTACTGTAAAGATGTTTTCTACTCTTCTATGTGTATTAAACTTTACTGTAAAGATGTTTTCTACTCTCCTATGTGTATTAAACTTAACTGTAAAGATGTTTTCTACTCTCCTATGTGTATTAAACTTTACTGTAAAGATGTTTTCTACTCTCCTATGTGTATTAAACTTTACTGTAAAGATGTTTTCTACTCTCCTATGTGTATTAACCTTTACTGTAAAGATGTTTTCTACTCTCCTATGTGTATTAAACTTTACTGTAAAGATGTTTTCTACTCTCCTATGTGTATTAAACTTTACTGTAAAGATGTTTTCTACTCTCTTATATGTATTACACTTTACTGTAAAGATGTTTTCTACTCTCCTATGTGTATTAAACTTTACTGTAAAGATGTTTTCTACTCTCTTATATGTATTAAACTTTACTGTAAAGATGTGTTCTACTCTCCTATGTGTATTAACCTTTACTGTAAAGATGTTTTCTACTCTCCTATGTGTATTAAACTTTACTGTAAAGATGTTTTCTACTCTCCTATGTGTATTAAACTTTACTGTAAAGATGTTTTCTACTCTCCTATGTGTATTAAACTTTACTGTAAAGATGTTTTCTACTCTCTTATGTGTATTAAACTTTACTGTAAAGATGTTTTCTACTCTCCTATGTGTATTAAACTTTACTGTAAAGATGTTTTCTACTCTCTTATATGTATTAAACTTTACTGTAAAGATGTTTTCTACTCTCCTATGTGTATTAAACTTTACTGTAAAGATGTTTTCTACTCTCCTATGTGTATTAAACTTTACTGTAAAGATGTTTTCTACAATCTTATGTGTATTAAACTTTACTGTAAAGATGTTTTCTACTCTCTTATATGTATTAAACTTTACTGTAAAGATGTTTTCTACTCTCCTATGTGTATTAACCTTTACTGTAAAGATGTTTTCTACTCTCCTATGTGTATTAAACTTTACTGTAAAGATGTTTTCTACTCTGCTATGTGTATTAAACTTTACTGTAAAGATGTTTTCTACTCTCTTATATGTATTAAACTTTACTGTAAAGATGTTTTCTACTCTCCTATGTGTATTAAACTTTACTGTAAAGATGTTTTCTACTCTCCTATGTGTATTAAACTTTACTGTAAAGATGTTTTCTACTCTCCTATGTGTATTACACTTTACTGTGAAGATGTTTTCTACTCTCTTATATGTATTAAACTTTACTGTAAAGATGTTTTCTACTCTCCTATGTGTATTAAACTTTACTGTAAAGATGTTTTCTACTCTCTTATATGTATTAAACTTTACTGTAAAGATGTTTTCTACTCTCCTATGTGTATTAACCTTTACTGTAAAGATGTTTTCTACTCTCCTATGTGTATTAAACTTTACTGTAAAGATGTTTTCTACTCTCCTATGTGTATTAAACTTTACTGTAAAGATGTTTTCTACTCTCCTATGTGTATTAAACTTTACTGTAAAGATGTTTTCTACTCTCTTATATGTATTAAACTTTACTGTAAAGATGTTTTCTACTCTCCTATGTGTATTAAACTTTACTTTAAAGATGTTTTCTACTCTCCTATATGTATTAAACTTTACTGTAAAGATGTTTTCTACTCCCTTATATGTATTAAACTTTACTGTAAAGATGTTTTCTACTCTCCTATGTGTATTAACCTTTACTGTAAAGATGTTTTCTACTCTCCTATGTGTATTAAACTTTACTGTAAAGATGTTTTCTACTCTTCTATGTGTATTAAACTTTACTGTAAAGATGTTTTCTACTCTCTTATATGTATTAAACTTTACTGTAAAGATGTTTTCTACTCTCCTATGTGTATTAAACTTTACTGTAAAGATGTTTTCTACTCTCCTATGTGTATTACACTTTACTGTGAAGATGTTTTCTACTCTCTTATATGTATTAAACTTTACTGTAAAGATGTTTTCTACTCTCCTATGTGTATTAAACTTTACTGTAAAGATGTTTTCTACCCTCCTATGTGTATTAAACTTTACTGTAAAGATGTTTTCTACTCTCTTATATGTATTAAACTTTACTGTAAAGATGTTTTCTACTCTCTTATATGTATTAAACTTTACTGTAAAGATGTTTTCTACTCTCCTATGTGTATTAAACTTTACTGTAAAGATGTTTTCTACTCTCCTATGTGTATTAAACTTTACTGTAAAGATGTTTTCTACTCTGCTATGTGTATTAAACTTTACTGTAAAGATGTTTTCTACTCTCCTATGTGTATTACACTTTACTGTGAAGATGTTTTCTACTCTCTTATATGTATTAAACTTTACTGTAAAGATGTTTTCTACTCTCCTATGTGTATTAAACTTTACTGTAAAGATGTTTTCTACTCTCCTATGTGTATTAAACTTTACTGTAAAGATGTTTTCTACTCTTTTATGTGTATTAAACTTTACTGTAAAGATGTTTTCTACTCTTTTATATGTATTAAACTTTACTGTAAAGATGTTTTCTACTCTCTTATATGTATTAAACTTTACTGTAAAGATGTTTTCTACTCTCCTATGTGTATTAAACTTTACTGTAAAGATGTTTTCTACTCTGCTATGTGTATTAAACTTTACTGTAAAGATGTTTTCTACTCTCTTATATGTATTAAACTTTACTTTAAAGATGTTTTCTACTCTCCTATGTGTATTAAACTTTATTGTAAAGATGTTTTCTACTCTCCTATGTGTAATACACTTTACTGTGAAGATGTTTTCTACTCTCCTATGTGTATTAAACTTTACTGTAAAGATGGTTTCTACTCTCCTATGTGTATTACACTTTACTGTGAAGATGTTTTCTACTCTCTTATATGTATTAAACTTTACTGTAAAGATGTTTTCTACTCTCCTATGTGTATTAAACTTTACTGTAAAGATGTTTTCTACTCTCCTATGTGTATTAAACTTTACTGTAAAGATGTTTTCTACTCTCTTATATGTATTAAACTTTACTGTAAAGATGTTTTCTACTCTCCTATGTGTATTAAACTTTACTGTAAAGATGTTTTCTACTCTCCTATGTGTATTAAACTTTACTGTAAAGATGTTTTCTACTCTCTTATATGTATTAAACTTTACTGTAAAGATGTTTTCTACTCTCCTATGTGTATTAAACTTTACTGTAAAGATGTTTTCTACTCTGCTATGTGTATTAAACTTTACTGTAAAGATGTTTTCTACTCTCTTATATGTATTAAACTTTACTGTAAAGATGATTTCTACTCTCCTATGTGTATTAAACTTTACTGTAAAGATGTTTTCTACTCTCTTATATGTATTAAACTTTACTGTAAAGATGTTTTCTACTCTCCTATGTGTATTAAACTTTACTGTAAAGATGTTTTCTACTCTCCTATGTGTATTACACTTTACTGTGAAGATGTTTTCTACTCTCTTATATGTATTAAACTTTACTGTAAAGATGTTTTCTACTCTCCTATGTGTATTAAACTTTACTGTAAAGATGTTTTCTACTCTCCTATGTGTATTACACTTTACTGTGAAGATGTTTTCTACTCTCTTATATGTATTAAACTTTACTGTAAAGATGTTTTCTACTCTCCTATGTGTATTAAACTTTACTGTAAAGATGTTTTCTACTCTCTTATGTGTATTAAACTTTACTGTAAAGATGTTTTCCACTCTCCTATGTGTATTAAACTTTACTGTAAAGATGTTTTCTACTCTCCTATGTGTATTACACTTTACTGTGAAGATGTTTTCTACTCTCTTATATGTATTAAACTTTACTGTAAAGATGTTTTCTACTCTCCTATGTGTATTAAACTTTACTATAAAGATGTTTTCTAATCTGCTATGTGTATTAAACTTTACTGTAAAGATGTTTTCTACTCTCTTATATGTATTAAACTTTACTGTAAAGATGTTTTCTACTCTCCTATGTGTATTAAACTTTACTGTAAAGATGTTTTCTACTCTCCTATGTGTATTACACTTTACTGTGAAGATGTTTTCTACTCTCTTATATGTATTAAACTTTACTGTAAAGATGTTTTCTACTCTCCTATGTGTATTAAACTTTACTGTAAAGATGTTTTCTACTCTCTTATGTGTATTAAACTTTACTGTAAAGATGTTTTCCACTCTCCTATGTGTATTAAACTTTACTGTAAAGATGTTTTCTACTCTCCTATGTGTATTACACTTTACTGTGAAGATGTTTTCTACTCTCTTATATGTATTAAACTTTACTGTAAAGATGTTTTCTACTCTCCTATGTGTATTAAACTTTACTGTAAAGATGTTTTCTAATCTGCTATGCGTATTAAACTTTACTGTAAAGATGTTTTCTACTCTCCTATGTGTATTACACTTTACTGTGAAGATGTTTTCTACTCTCTTATATGTATTAAACTTTACTGTAAAGATGTTTTCTACTCTCCTATGTGTATTAAACTTTACTGTAAAGATGTTTTCTACTCTCCTATGTGTATTAAACTTTACTGTAAAGATGTTTTCTACTCTCTTATATGTATTAAACTTTACTGTAAAGATGTTTTCTACTCTCCTATGTGTATTAAACTTTACTGTAAAGATGTTTTCTACTCTCCTATGTGTATTAAACTTTACTGTAAAGATGTTTTCTACTCTCTTATATGTATTAAACTTTACTGTAAAGATGTTTTCTACTCTCCTATGTGTATTAAACTTTACTGTAAAGATGTTTTCTACTCTCTTATATGTATTAAACTTTACTGTAAAGATGATTTCTACTCTCCTATGTGTATTAAACTTTACTGTAAAGATGTTTTCTACTCTCTTATATGTATTAAACTTTACTGTAAAGATGTTTTCTACTCTCCTATGTGTATTAAACTTTACTGTAAAGATGTTTTCTACTCTCCTATGTGTATTACACTTTACTGTGAAGATGTTTTCTACTCTCTTATATGTATTAAACTTTACTGTAAAGATGTTTTCTACTCTCCTATGTGTATTAAACTTTACTGTAAAGATGTTTTCTACTCTCCTATGTGTATTACACTTTACTGTGAAGATGTTTTCTACTCTCTTATATGTATTAAACTTTACTGTAAAGATGTTTTCTACTCTCCTATGTGTATTAAACTTTACTGTAAAGATGTTTTCTACTCTCCTATGTGTATTAAACTTTACTGTAAAGATGTTTTCTACTCTCCTATGTGTATTAAACTTTACTGTAAAGATGTTTTCTACTCTCCTATGTGTATTGCACTTTGCTGTGAAGATGTTTTCTACTCTCTTATGTGTATTAACCTTTACTGTGAAGATGTTTTCTACTCTCCTATGAGTATTAAACTTTACTGTGAAGATGTTTTCCACTCTCCTATGTGTATTAACCTTTACTGTAAAGATGTTTTCTACTCTCCTATGTGTATTAAACTTTACTGTAAAAATGTTTTCTACTCTCCTATGTGTATTAAACTTTACTGTAAAGATGTTTTCTACTCTCCTATGTGTAATAAACTTTACTGTAAAGATGTTTTCTACTCTCTTATGTGTATTAAACTTTACTGTAAAGATGTTTTCTACTCTCCTATTAGTATTAAACTTTACTGTGAAGATGTTTTCCACTCTCCTATGTGTATTAAACTTTACTGTAAAGATGTTTTCTACTCTCCTATGTGTATTAAACATTACTGTAAAGATGTTTTCCACTCTCCTATGTGTATTAAACTTTACTGTAAAGATGTTGTCTACTCTCCTATGTGTATTAAACTTTACTGTAAAGATGTTTTCTACTCTCCTATGTGTATTACACTTTTCTGTGAAGATGTTTTCTACTCTCTTATGTGTATTAACCTTTACTGTGAAGATGTTTTCTACTCTCCTATGAGTATTAAACTTTACTGTGAAGATGTTTTCCACTCTCCTATGTGTATTAACCTTTACTGTGAAGATGTTTTCTACTCTCCTATGTGTTTTAAACTTCACTGTGAAGATGTTTTCTACTCTCCTATGTGTATTACACTTTACTGTGAAGATGTTTTCTACTCTCTTATATGTATTAAACTTTACTGTAAAGATGTTTTCTACTCTCCTATGTGTATTAAACTTTACTGTAAAGATGTTTTCTACTCTCCTATGTGTATTACACTTTACTGTGAAGATGTTTTCTACTCTCTTATATGTATTAAACTTTACTGTAAAGATGTTTTCTACTCTCCTATGTGTATTAAACTTTACTGTAAAGATGTTTTCTACTCTCCTATGTGTATTAAACTTTACTGTAAAGATGTTTTCTACTCTCCTATGTGTATTAAACTTTACTGTAAAGATGTTTTCTACTCTCCTATGTGTATTGCACTTTGCTGTGAAGATGTTTTCTACTCTCTTATGTGTATTAACCTTTACTGTGAAGATGTTTTCTACTCTCCTATGAGTATTAAACTTTACTGTGAAGATGTTTTCCACTCTCCTATGTGTATTAACCTTTACTGTAAAGATGTTTTCTACTCTCCTATGTGTATTAAACTTTACTGTAAAAATGTTTTCTACTCTCCTATGTGTATTAAACTTTACTGTAAAGATGTTTTCTACTCTCCTATGTGTAATAAACTTTACTGTAAAGATGTTTTCTACTCTCCTATTAGTATTAAACTTTACTGTGAAGATGTTTTCCACTCTCCTATGTGTATTAACCTTTACTGTGAAGATGTTTTCTACTCTCCTATGTGTATTAAACTTCACTGTGAAGATGTTTTCTACTCTCCTATGTGTATTAAACTTTACTGTAAAGATATTTTCTACTCTCCTATGTGTATTAACCTTTACTGTAGAGATGTTTTCTACTCTCCTATGTTTATTAAACTTTACTGTGAAGGTGTTTTCTACTCTCCTATGTTTATGAAACTTTACTGTAAAGATGTTTTCTACTCTCCTATGTGTATTACACTTTACTGTGAAGATGTTTTCTACTCTCCTATGTGTATTACACTTTACACTAAAGATGTTTTCTACTCTTTTATGTGTATTAAACTTTACTGTAAAGATTTTTTCTACTCTCCTATGTGTATTAAACTTTACTGTAAAGATGTTATCTACTCTCCTATGTTTATTAAACTTTACTGTAAAGATGTTATCTACTCTCCTATGTGTATTACACTTTACTGTAAAGATGTTTTCTACTCTCCTATGTGTATTAAACTTTACTGTAAAGATGTTTTCTACTCTCCTATGTGTATTAAACTTTACTGTAAAGATGTTTTCTACTCTCCTATGTGTATTAAACTTTACTGTAAAGATGTTTTCTACTCTCCTATGTGTATTAAACTTTACTGTAAAGATGTTTTCTACTCTCCTATGTGTATTAAACTTTACTGTAAAGATGTTTTCTACTCTCCTATGTGTATTACACTTTGCTGTGAAGATGTTTTCTACTCTCTTATGTGTATTAACCTTTACTGTGAAGATGTTTTCTACTCTCCTATGAGTATTAAACTTTACTGTGAAGATATTTTCCACTCTCCTATGTGTATTAACCTTTACTGTAAAGATGTTTTCCACTCTCCTATGTGTATTAAACTTTACTGTAAAGATGTTTTCTACTCTCCTATGTGTATTAAACTTTACTGTAAAGATGTTTTCTACTCTCCTATGTGTATTACCCTTTACTGTGAAGATGTTTTCTACTCTCTTATGTGTATTAACCTTTACTGTGAAGATGTTTTCTACTCTCCTATGAGTATTAAACTTTACTGTGAAGATGTTTTCCACTCTCCTATGTGTATTAACCTTTACTGTAAAGATGTTTTCTACTCTCCTATGTGTATTAAACTTTACTGTAAAGATGTTTTCCACTCTTCTATGTGTATTAAACTTTACTGTAAAGATGTTTTCTACTCTCCTATGTGTATTAAACTTTACTGTAAAGATGTTTTCTACTCTCCTATGTGTATTACACTTTTCTGTGAAGATGTTTTCTACTCTCTTATGTGTATTAACCTTTACTGTGAAGATGTTTTCTACTCTCCTATGAGTATTAAACCTTACTGTGAAGATGTTTTCCACTCTCCTATGTGTATTAACCTTTACTGTGAAGATGTTTTCCACTCTCCTATGTGTATTAAACTTTACTGTGAAGATGTTTTCTACTCTCCTATGTGTATTAAACTTTACTGTAAAGATATTTTCTACTCTCCTATGTGTATTAACCTTTACTGTAGAGATGTTTTCTACTCTCCTATGTTTATTAAACTTTACTGTGAAGGTGTTTTCTACTCTCCTATGTTTATTAAACTTTACTGTAAAGATGTTTTCTACTCTCCTATGTGTATTACACTTTACTGTGAAGATGTTTTCTACTCTCCTATGTGTATTACACTTTACTGTAAAGATGTTATCTACTCTCCTATGTGTATTAAACTTTACTGTGAAGATGTTTTCTTCTCTCCTATGTGTATTAACCTTTACTGTGAAGATGTTTTCTACTCTCCTATGAATATTAAACTTTATTGTGAAGATGTTTTCTACTCTCCTATGTTTATTAAACTTTACTGTAAAGATGTTTTCTACTCTCCTATGTTTATTAAACTTTACTGTAAAGATGTGTTCTACTCTCCTATGTGTATTAAACTTTACTGTAAAGATGTTTTCTACTCTCCTATGTGTATTAAACTTTACTGTAAAGATGTTTTCTACTCTCTTATATGTATTAAACTTTACTGTAAAGATGTTTTCTACTCTCCTATGTGTATTAAACTTTAATGTAAAGATGTTTTCTACTCTTTTATGTGTATTAAACTTTACTGTAAAGATGTTTTCTACTCTCCTATGTGTATTAAACTTTACTGTAAAGATGTTTTCTACTCTCCTATGTGTATTAAACTTTACTGTAAAGATGTTTTCTACTCTCTTATATGTATTAAACTTTACTGTAAAGATGTTTTCTACTCTTCTATGTGTATTAAACTTTACTGTAAAGATGTTTTCTACTCTTCTATGTTTATTAAACTTTACTGTGAAGGTGTTTTCTACTCTCCTATGTTTATTAAACTTTACTGTAAAGATGTGTTCTACTCTCCTATGTGTATTACACTTTACTGTGAAGATGTTTTCTACTCTCCTATGTGTATTAAACTTTACTGTAAAGATGTTTTCTACTCTCCTATGTGTATTAAACTTTACTGTAAAGATGTTTTCTACTCTCCTATGTGTATTAAACTTTACTGTAAAGATGTGTTCTACTCTCCTATGTGTATTAAACTTTACTGTAAAGATGTTTTCCACTCTCCTATGTGTATTAAACTTTACTGTAAAGATGTTTTCTACTCTCCTATGTGTATTACACTTTACTGTGAAGATGTTTTCTACTCTCTTATATGTATTAAACTTTACTGTAAAGATGTTTTCTACTCTCCTATGTGTATTAAACTTTACTATAAAGATGTTTTCTAATCTGCTATGTGTATTAAACTTTACTGTAAAGATGTTTTCTACTCTCTTATATGTATTAAACTTTACTGTAAAGATGTTTTCTACTCTCCTATGTGTATTAAACTTTACTGTAAAGATGTTTTCTACTCTCCTATGTGTATTACACTTTACTGTGAAGATGTTTTCTACTCTCTTATATGTATTAAACTTTACTGTAAAGATGTTTTCTACTCTCCTATGTGTATTAAACTTTACTGTAAAGATGTTTTCTACTCTCTTATGTGTATTAAACTTTACTGTAAAGATGTTTTCCACTCTCCTATGTGTATTAAACTTTACTGTAAAGATGTTTTCTACTCTCCTATGTGTATTACACTTTACTGTGAAGATGTTTTCTACTCTCTTATATGTATTAAACTTTACTGTAAAGATGTTTTCTACTCTCCTATGTGTATTAAACTTTACTGTAAAGATGTTTTCTAATCTGCTATGCGTATTAAACTTTACTGTAAAGATGTTTTCTACTCTCTTATATGTATTAAACTTTACTGTAAAGATTTTTTCTACTCTCCTATGTGTATTAAACTTTACTGTAAAGATGTTTTCTACTCTCCTATGTGTATTACACTTTACTGTGAAGATGTTTTCTACTCTCCTATGTGTATTAAACTTTACTGTAAAGATGTTTTCTACTCTCCTATGTGTATTACACTTTACTGTGAAGATGTTTTCTACTCTCTTATATGTATTAAACTTTACTGTAAAGATGTTTTCTACTCTCCTATGTGTATTAAACTTTACTGTAAAGATGTTTTCTACTCTCCTATGTGTATTAAACTTTACTGTAAAGATGTTTTCTACTCTCTTATATGTATTAAACTTTACTGTAAAGATGTTTTCTACTCTCCTATGTGTATTAAACTTTACTGTAAAGATGTTTTCTACTCTCCTATGTGTATTAAACTTTACTGTAAAGATGTTTTCTACTCTCTTATATGTATTAAACTTTACTGTAAAGATGTTTTCTACTCTCCTATGTGTATTAAACTTTACTGTAAAGATGTTTTCTACTCTGCTATGTGTATTAAACTTTACTGTAAAGATGTTTTCTACTCTCTTATATGTATTAAACTTTACTTTAAAGATGATTTCTATTCTCCTATGTGTATTAAACTTTACTGTAAAGATGTTTTCTACTCTCTTATATGTATTAAACTTTACTGTAAAGATGTTTTCTACTCTCCTATGTGTATTACACTTTACTGTGAAGATGTTTTCTACTCTCTTATATGTATTAAACTTTACTGTAAAGATGTTTTCTACTCTCCTATGTGTATTAAACTTTACTGTAAAGATGTTTTCTACTCTCCTATGTGTATTAAACTTTACTGTAAAGATGTTTTCTACTCTCTTATATGTATTAAACTTTACTGTAAAGATGTTTTCTACTCTCCTATGTGTATTAAACTTTACTGTAAAGATGTTTTCTACTCTCCTATGTGTATTAAACTTTACTGTAAAGATGTTTTCTACTCTCTTATATGTATTAAACTTTACTGTAAAGATGTTTTCTACTCTCCTATGTGTATTAAACTTTACTGTAAAGATGTTTTCTACTCTGCTATGTGTATTAAACTTTACTGTAAAGATGTTTTCTACTCTCTTATATGTATTAAACTTTACTGTAAAGATGATTTCTACTCTCCTATGTGTATTAAACTTTACTGTAAAGATGTTTTCTACTCTCTTATATGTATTAAACTTTACTGTAAAGATGTTTTCTACTCTCCTATGTGTATTAAACTTTACTGTAAAGATGTTTTCTACTCTCCTATGTGTATTACACTTTACTGTGAAGATGTTTTCTACTCTCTTATATGTATTAAACTTTACTGTAAAGATGTTTTCTACTCTCCTATGTGTATTAAACTTTACTGTAAAGATGTTTTCTACTCTCCTATGTGTATTACACTTTACTGTGAAGATGTTTTCTACTCTCTTATATGTATTAAACTTTACTGTAAAGATGTTTTCTACTCTCCTATGTGTATTAAACTTTACTGTAAAGATGTTTTCTACTCTCCTATGTGTATTAAACTTTACTGTAAAGATGTTTTCTACTCTCCTATGTGTATTAAACTTTACTGTAAAGATGTTTTCTACTCTCCTATGTGTATTGCACTTTGCTGTGAAGATGTTTTCTACTCTCCTATGTGTATTAACCTTTACTGTGAAGATGTTTTCTACTCTCCTATGAGTATTAAACTTTACTGTGAAGATGTTTTCCACTCTCCTATGTGTATTAACCTTTACTGTAAAGATGTTTTCTACTCTCCTATGTGTATTAAACTTTACTGTAAAAATGTTTTCTACTCTCCTATGTGTATTAAACTTTACTGTAAAGATGTTTTCTACTCTCCTATGTGTAATAAACTTTACTGTGAAGATGTTTTCTACTCTCTTATATGTATTAAACTTTACTGTAAAGATGTTTTCTACTCTCCTATGTGTATTAAACTTTACTGTAAAGATGTTTTCTAATCTGCTATGCGTATTAAACTTTACTGTAAAGATGTTTTCTACTCTCTTATATGTATTAAACTTTACTGTAAAGATTTTTTCTACTCTCCTATGTGTATTAAACTTTACTGTAAAGATGTTTTCTACTCTCCTATGTGTATTACACTTTACTGTGAAGATGTTTTCTACTCTCCTATGTGTATTAAACTTTACTGTAAAGATGTTTTCTACTCTCCTATGTGTATTACACTTTACTGTGAAGATGTTTTCTACTCTCTTATATGTATTAAACTTTACTGTAAAGATGTTTTCTACTCTCCTATGTGTATTAAACTTTACTGTAAAGATGTTTTCTACTCTCCTATGTGTATTAAACTTTACTGTAAAGATGTTTTCTACTCTCTTATATGTATTAAACTTTACTGTAAAGATGTTTTCTATTCTCCTATGTGTATTAAACTTTACTGTAAAGATGTTTTCTACTCTCCTATGTGTATTAAACTTTACTGTAAAGATGTTTTCTACTCTCTTATATGTATTAAACTTTACTGTAAAGATGTTTTCTACTCTCCTATGTGTATTAAACTTTACTGTAAAGATGTTTTCTACTCTGCTATGTGTATTAAACTTTACTGTAAAGATGTTTTCTACTCTCTTATATGTATTAAACTTTACTGTAAAGATGATTTCTACTCTCCTATGTGTATTAAACTTTACTGTAAAGATGTTTTCTACTCTCTTATATGTATTAAACTTTACTGTAAAGATGTTTTCTACTCTCCTATGTGTATTACACTTTACTGTGAAGATGTTTTCTACTCTCTTATATGTATTAAACTTTACTGTAAAGATGTTTTCTACTCTCCTATGTGTATTAAACTTTACTGTAAAGATGTTTTCTACTCTCTTATGTGTATTAAACTTTACTGTAAAGATGTTTTCCACTCTCCTATGTGTATTAAACTTTACTGTAAAGATGTTTTCTACTCTCCTATGTGTATTACACTTTACTGTGAAGATGTTTTCTACTCTCTTATATGTATTAAACTTTACTGTAAAGATGTTTTCTACTCTCCTATGTGTATTAAACTTTACTGTAAAGATGTTTTCTAATCTGCTATGCGTATTAAACTTTACTGTAAAGATGTTTTCTACTCTCCTATGTGTATTACACTTTACTGTGAAGATGTTTTCTACTCTCTTATATGTATTAAACTTTACTGTAAAGATGTTTTCTACTCTCCTATGTGTATTAAACTTTACTGTAAAGATGTTTTCTACTCTCCTATGTGTATTAAACTTTACTGTAAAGATGTTTTCTACTCTCTTATATGTATTAAACTTTACTGTAAAGATGTTTTCTACTCTCCTATGTGTATTAAACTTTACTGTAAAGATGTTTTCTACTCTCCTATGTGTATTAAACTTTACTGTAAAGATGTTTTCTACTCTCTTATATGTATTAAACTTTACAGTAAAGATGTTTTCTACTCTCCTATGTGTATTAAACTTTACTGTAAAGATGTTTTCTACTCTGCTATGTGTATTAAACTTTACTGTAAAGATGTTTTCTACTCTCTTATATGTATTAAACTTTACTGTAAAGATGATTTCTACTCTCCTATGTGTATTAAACTTTACTGTAAAGATGTTTTCTACTCTCTTATATGTATTAAACTTTACTGTAAAGATGTTTTCTACTCTCCTATGTGTATTAAACTTTACTGTAAAGATGTTTTCTACTCTCCTATGTGTATTACACTTTACTGTGAAGATGTTTTCTACTCTCTTATATGTATTAAACTTTACTGTAAAGATGTTTTCTACTCTCCTATGTGTATTAAACTTTACTGTAAAGATGTTTTCTACTCTCCTATGTGTATTACACTTTACTGTGAAGATGTTTTCTACTCTCTTATATGTATTAAACTTTACTGTAAAGATGTTTTCTACTCTCCTATGTGTATTAAACTTTACTGTAAAGATGTTTTCTACTCTCCTATGTGTATTAAACTTTACTGTAAAGATGTTTTCTACTCTCCTATGTGTATTAAACTTTACTGTAAAGATGTTTTCTACTCTCCTATGTGTATTGCACTTTGCTGTGAAGATGTTTTCTACTCTCCTATGTGTATTAACCTTTACTGTGAAGATGTTTTCTACTCTCCTATGAGTATTAAACTTTACTGTGAAGATGTTTTCCACTCTCCTATGTGTATTAACCTTTACTGTAAAGATGTTTTCTACTCTCCTATGTGTATTAAACTTTACTGTAAAAATGTTTTCTACTCTCCTATGTGTATTAAACTTTACTGTAAAGATGTTTTCTACTCTCCTATGTGTAATAAACTTTACTGTAAAGATGTTTTCTACTCTCTTATGTGTATTAAACTTTACTGTAAAGATGTTTTCTACTCTCCTATTAGTATTAAACTTTACTGTGAAGATGTTTTCCACTCTCCTATGTGTATTAAACTTTACTGTAAAGATGTTTTCTACTCTCCTATGTGTATTAAACATTACTGTAAAGATGTTTTCCACTCTCCTATGTGTATTAAACTTTACTGTAAAGATGTTGTCTACTCTCCTATGTGTATTAAACTTTACTGTAAAGATGTTTTCTACTCTCCTATGTGTATTACACTTTTCTGTGAAGATGTTTTCTACTCTCTTATGTGTATTAACCTTTACTGTGAAGATGTTTTCTACTCTCCTATGAGTATTAAACTTTACTGTGAAGATGTTTTCCACTCTCCTATGTGTATTAACCTTTACTGTGAAGATGTTTTCTACTCTCCTATGTGTATTAAACTTCACTGTGAAGATGTTTTCTACTCTCCTATGTGTATTAAACTTTACTGTAAAGATATTTTCTACTCTCCTATGTGTATTAACCTTTACTGTAGAGATGTTTTCTACTCTCCTATGTTTATTAAACTTTACTGTGAAGGTGTTTTCTACTCTCCTATGTTTATGAAACTTTACTGTAAAGATGTTTTCTACTCTCCTATGTGTATTACACTTTACTGTGAAGATGTTTTCTACTCTCCTATGTGTATTACACTTTACACTAAAGATGTTTTCTACTCTTTTATGTGTATTAAACTTTACTGTAAAGATTTTTTCTACTCTCCTATGTGTATTAAACTTTACTGTAAAGATGTTATCTACTCTCCTATGTTTATTAAACTTTACTGTAAAGATGTTATCTACTCTCCTATGTGTATTACACTTTACTGTAAAGTTGTTTTCTACTCTCCTATGTGTATTAAACTTTACTGTAAAGATGTTTTCTACTCTCCTATGTGTATTAAACTTTACTGTAAAGATGTTTTCTACTCTCCTATGTGTATTAAACTTTACTGTAAAGATGTTTTCTACTCTCCTATGTGTATTAAACTTTACTGTAAAGATGTTTTCTACTCTCCTATGTGTATTACCCTTTACTGTGAAGATGTTTTCTACTCTCTTATGTGTATTAACCTTTACTGTGAAGATGTTTTCTACTCTCCTATGAGTATTAAACTTTACTGTGAAGATGTTTTCCACTCTCCTATGTGTATTAACCTTTACTGTAAAGATGTTTTCTACTCTCCTATGTGTATTAAACTTTACTGTAAAGATGTTTTCCACTCTTCTATGTGTATTAAACTTTACTGTAAAGATGTTTTCTACTCTCCTATGTGTATTAAACTTTACTGTAAAGATGTTTTCTACTCTCCTATGTGTATTACACTTTTCTGTGAAGATGTTTTCTACTCTCTTATGTGTATTAACCTTTACTGTGAAGATGTTTTCTACTCTCCTATGAGTATTAAACCTTACTGTGAAGATGTTTTCCACTCTCCTATGTGTATTAACCTTTACTGTGAAGATGTTTTCTACTCTCCTATGTGTATTAAACTTTACTGTGAAGATGTTTTCTACTCTCCTATGTGTATTAAACTTTACTGTAAAGATATTTTCTACTCTCCTATGTGTATTAACCTTTACTGTAGAGATGTTTTCTACTCTCCTATGTTTATTAAACTTTACTGTAAAGATGTTTTCTACTCTCCTATGTGTATTAAACTTTACTGTAAAGATGTTTTCTACTCTGCTATGTGTATTAAACTTTACTGTAAAGATGTTTTCTACTCTCTTATATGTATTAAACTTTACTGTAAAGATGATTTCTACTCTCCTATGTGTATTAAACTTTACTGTAAAGATGTTTTCTACTCTCTTATATGTATTAAACTTTACTGTAAAGATGTTTTCTACTCTCCTATGTGTATTAAACTTTACTGTAAAGATGTTTTCTACTCTCCTATGTGTATTACACTTTACTGTGAAGATGTTTTCTACTCTCTTATATGTATTAAACTTTACTGTAAAGATGTTTTCTACTCTCCTATGTGTATTAAACTTTACTGTAAAGATGTTTTCTACTCTCCTATGTGTATTACACTTTACTGTGAAGATGTTTTCTACTCTCTTATATGTATTAAACTTTACTGTAAAGATGTTTTCTACTCTCCTATGTGTATTAAACTTTACTGTAAAGATGTTTTCTACTCTCCTATGTGTATTAAACTTTACTGTAAAGATGTTTTCTACTCTCCTATGTGTATTAAACTTTACTGTAAAGATGTTTTCTACTCTCCTATGTGTATTGCACTTTGCTGTGAAGATGTTTTCTACTCTCCTATGTGTATTAACCTTTACTGTGAAGATGTTTTCTACTCTCCTATGAGTATTAAACTTTACTGTGAAGATGTTTTCCACTCTCCTATGTGTATTAACCTTTACTGTAAAGATGTTTTCTACTCTCCTATGTGTATTAAACTTTACTGTAAAAATGTTTTCTACTCTCCTATGTGTATTAAACTTTACTGTAAAGATGTTTTCTACTCTCCTATGTGTAATAAACTTTACTGTAAAGATGTTTTCTACTCTCTTATGTGTATTAAACTTTACTGTAAAGATGTTTTCTACTCTCCTATTAGTATTAAACTTTACTGTGAAGATGTTTTCCACTCTCCTATGTGTATTAAACTTTACTGTAAAGATGTTTTCTACTCTCCTATGTGTATTAAACATTACTGTAAAGATGTTTTCCACTCTCCTATGTGTATTAAACTTTACTGTAAAGATGTTGTCTACTCTCCTATGTGTATTAAACTTTACTGTAAAGATGTTTTCTACTCTCCTATGTGTATTACACTTTTCTGTGAAGATGTTTTCTACTCTCTTATGTGTATTAACCTTTACTGTGAAGATGTTTTCTACTCTCCTATGAGTATTAAACTTTACTGTGAAGATGTTTTCCACTCTCCTATGTGTATTAACCTTTACTGTGAAGATGTTTTCTACTCTCCTATGTGTATTAAACCTCACTGTGAAGATGTTTTCTACTCTCCTATGTGTATTAAACTTTACTGTAAAGATATTTTCTACTCTCCTATGTGTATTAACCTTTACTGTAGAGATGTTTTCTACTCTCCTATGTTTATTAAACTTTACTGTGAAGGTGTTTTCTACTCTCCTATGTTTATGAAACTTTACTGTAAAGATGTTTTCTACTCTCCTATGTGTATTACACTTTACTGTGAAGATGTTTTCTACTCTCCTATGTGTATTACACTTTACACTAAAGATGTTTTCTACTCTTTTATGTGTATTAAACTTTACTGTAAAGATTTTTTCTACTCTCCTATGTGTATTAAACTTTACTGTAAAGATGTTATCTACTCTCCTATGTTTATTAAACTTTACTGTAAAGATGTTATCTATTCTCCTATGTGTATTACACTTTACTGTAAAGATGTTTTCTACTCTCCTATGGGTATTAAACTTTACTGTAAAGATGTTTTCTACTCTCCTATGTGTATTAAACTTTACTGTAAAGATGTTTTCTACTCTCCAATGTGTATTAAACTTTACTGTAAAGATGTTTTCTACTCTCCTATGTGTATTAAACTTTACTGTAAAGATGTTTTCTACTCTCCTATGTGTATTACCCTTTACTGTGAAGATGTTTTCTACTCTCTTATGTGTATTAACCTTTACTGTGAAGATGTTTTCTACTCTCCTATGAGTATTAAACTTTACTGTGAAGATGTTTTCCACTCTCCTATGTGTATTAACCTTTACTGTAAAGATGTTTTCTACTCTCCTATGTGTATTAAACTTTACTGTAAAGATGTTTTCCACTCTTCTATGTGTATTAAACTTTACTGTAAAGATGTTTTCTACTCTCCTATGTGTATTAAACTTTACTGTAAAGATGTTTTCTACTCTCCTATGTGTATTACACTTTTCTGTGAAGATGTTTTCTACTCTCTTATGTGTATTAACCTTTACTGTGAAGATGTTTTCTACTCTCCTATGAGTATTAAACCTTACTGTGAAGATGTTTTCCACTCTCCTATGTGTATTAACCTTTACTGTGAAGATGTTTTCTACTCTCCTATGTGTATTAAACTTTACTGTGAAGATGTTTTCTACTCTCCTATGTGTATTAAACTTTACTGTAAAGATATTTTCTACTCTCCTATGTGTATTAACCTTTACTGTAGAGATGTTTTCTACTCTCCTATGTTTATTAAACTTTACTGTGAAGGTGTTTTCTACTCTCCTATGTTTATTAAACTTTACTGTAAAGATGTTTTCTACTCTCCTATGTGTATTACACTTTACTGTGAAGATGTTTTCTACTCTCCTATGTGTATTACACTTTACTGTAAAGATGTTATCTACTCTCCTATGTGTATTAAACTTTACTGTGAAGATGTTTTCTTCTCTCCTATGTGTATTAACCTTTACTGTGAAGATGTTTTCTACTCTCCTATGAATATTAAACTTTATTGTGAAGATGTTTTCTACTCTCCTATGTTTATTAAACTTTACTGTAAAGATGTTTTCTACTCTCCTATGTTTATTAAACTTTACTGTAAAGATGTGTTCTACTCTCCTATGTGTATTAAACTTTACTGTAAAGATGTTTTCTACTCTCCTATGTGTATTAAACTTTACTGTAAAGATGTTTTCTACTCTCTTATATGTATTAAACTTTACTGTAAAGATGTTTTCTACTCTCCTATGTGTATTAAACTTTACTGTAAAGATGTTTTCTACTCTTTTATGTGAATTAAACTTTACTGTAAAGATGTTTTCTACTCTCCTATGTGTATTAAACTTTACTGTAAAGATGTTTTCTACTCTCCTATGTGTATTAAACTTTACTGTAAAGATGTTTTCTACTCTCTTATATGTATTAAACTTTACTGTAAAGATGTTTTCTACTCTTCTATGTGTATTAAACTTTACTGTAAAGATGTTTTCTACTCTTCTATGTTTATTAAACTTTACTGTGAAGGTGTTTTCTACTCTCCTATGTTTATTAAACTTTACTGTAAAGATGTTTTCTACTCTCCTATGTGTATTACACTTTACTGTGAAGATGTTTTCTACTCTCCTATGTGTATTACACTTTACACTAAAGATGTTTTCTACTCTTTTATGTGTATTAAACTTTACTGTAAAGATTTTTTCTACTCTCCTATGTGTATTAAACTTTACTGTAAAGATGTTATCTACTCTCTTATGTTTATTAAACTTTACTGTAAATATGTTATCTACTCTCCTATGTGTATTACACTTTACTGTAAAGATGTTTTCTACTCTCCTATGTGTATTAAACTTTACTGTAAAGATGTTTTCTACTCTCCTATGTGTATTAAACTTTACTGTAAAGATGTTTTCTACTCTCCTATGTGTATTAAACTTTACTGTAAAGATGTTTTCTACTCTCCTATGTGTATTAAACTTTACTGTAAAGATGTTTTCTACTCTCCTATGTGTATTAAACTTTACTGTAAAGATGTTTTCCACTCTCCTATGTGTATTAAACTTTACTGTAAAGATGTTTTCTACTCTCCTATGTGTATTACACTTTACTGTGAAGATGTTTTCTACTCTCTTATATGTATTAAACTTTACTGTAAAGATGTTTTCTACTCTCCTATGTGTATTAAACTTTACTATAAAGATGTTTTCTAATCTGCTATGTGTATTAAACTTTACTGTAAAGATGTTTTCTACTCTCTTATATGTATTAAACTTTACTGTAAAGATGTTTTCTACTCTCCTATGTGTATTAAACTTTACTGTAAAGATGTTTTCTACTCTCCTATGTGTATTACACTTTACTGTGAAGATGTTTTCCACTCTCTTATATGTATTAAACTTTACTGTAAAGATGTTTTCTACTCTCCTATGTGTATTAAACTTTACTGTAAAGATGTTTTCTACTCTCTTATGTGTATTAAACTTTACTGTAAAGATGTTTTCCACTCTCCTATGTGTATTAAACTTTACTGTAAAGATGTTTTCTACTCTCCTATGTGTATTACACTTTACTGTGAAGATGTTTTCTACTCTCTTATATGTATTAAACTTTACTGTAAAGATGTTTTCTACTCTCCTATGTGTATTAAACTTTACTGTAAAGATGTTTTCTAATCTGCTATGCGTATTAAACTTTACTGTAAAGATGTTTTCTACTCTCTTATATGTATTAAACTTTACTGTAAAGATTTTTTCTACTCTCCTATGTGTATTAAACTTTACTGTAAAGATGTTTTCTACTCTCCTATGTGTATTACACTTTACTGTGAAGATGTTTTCTACTCTCCTATGTGTATTAAACTTTACTGTAAAGATGTTTTCTACTCTCCTATGTGTATTACACTTTACTGTGAAGATGTTTTCTACTCTCTTATATGTATTAAACTTTACTGTAAAGATGTTTTCTACTCTCCTATGTGTATTAAACTTTACTGTAAAGATGTTTTCTACTCTCCTATGTGTATTAAACTTTACTGTAAAGATGTTTTCTACTCTCTTATATGTATTAAACTTTACTGTAAAGATGTTTTCTACTCTCCTATGTGTATTAAACTTTACTGTAAAGATGTTTTCTACTCTCCTATGTGTATTAAACTTTACTGTAAAGATGTTTTCTACTCTCTTATATGTATTAAACTTTACTGTAAAGATGTTTTCTACTCTCCTATGTGTATTAAACTTTACTGTAAAGATGTTTTCTACTCTGCTATGTGTATTAAACTTTTCTGTAAAGATGTTTTCTACTCTCTTATATGTATTAAACTTTACTGTAAAGATGATTTCTACTCTCCTATGTGTATTAAACTTTACTGTAAAGATGTTTTCTACTCTCTTATATGTATTAAACTTTACTGTAAAGATGTTTTCTACTCTCATATGTGTATTAAACTTTACTGTAAAGATGTTTTCTACTCTCCTATGTGTATTACACTTTACTGTGAAGATGTTTTCTACTCTCTTATATGTATTAAACTTTACTGTAAAGATGTTTTCTACTCTCCTATGTGTATTAAACTTTACTGTAAAGATGTTTTCTACTCTCCTATGTGTATTACACTTTACTGTGAAGATGTTTTCTACTCTCTTATATGTATTAAACTTTACTGTAAAGATGTTTTCTACTCTCCTATGTGTATTAAACTTTACTGTAAAGATGTTTTCTACTCTCCTATGTGTATTAAACTTTACTCTAAAGATGTTTTCTACTCTCCTATGTGTATTAAACTTTACTGTAAAGATGTTTTCTACTCTCCTATGTGTATTACACTTTGCTGTGAAGATGTTTTCTACTCTCTTATGTGTATTAACCTTTACTGTGAAGATGTTTTCTACTCTCCTATGAGTATTAAACTTTACTGTGAAGATGTTTTCCACTCTCCTATGTGTATTAACCTTTACTGTAAAGATGTTTTCTACTCTCCTATGTGTATTAAACTTTACTGTAAAAATGTTTTCTACTCTCCTATGTGTATTAAACTTTACTGTAAAGATGTTTTCTACTCTCCTATGTGTAATAAACTTTACTGTAAAGATGTTTTCTACTCTCTTATGTGTATTAAACTTTACTGTAAAGATGTTTTCTACTCTCCTATTAGTATTAAACTTTACTGTGAAGATGTTTTCCACTCTCCTATGTGTATTAAACTTTACTGTAAAGATGTTTTCTACTCTCCTATGTGTATTAAACATTACTGTAAAGATGTTTTCCACTCTCCTATGTGTATTAAACTTTACTGTAAAGATGTTGTCTACTCTCCTATGTGTATTAAACTTTACTGTAAAGATGTTTTCTACTCTCCTATGTGTATTACACTTTTCTGTGAAGATGTTTTCTACTCTCTTTTGTGTATTAACCTTTACTGTGAAGATGTTTTCTACTCTCCTATGAGTATTAAACTTTACTGTGAAGATGTTTTCCACTCTTCTATGTGTATTAACCTTTACTGTGAAGATGTTTTCTACTCTCCTATGTGTATTAAACTTTACTGTGAAGATGTTTTCTACTCTCCTATGTGTATTAAACTTTACTGTGAAGATATTTTCTACTCTCCTATGTGTATTAACCTTTACTGTAGAGATGTTTTCTACTCTCCTATGTTTATTAAACTTTACTGTGAAGGTGTTTTCTACTCTCCTATGTTTATTAAACTTTACTGTAAAGATGTTTTCTACTCTCCTATGTGTATTACACTTTACTGTGAAGATGTTTTCTACTCTCCTATGTGTATTACACTTTACACTAAAGATGTTTTCTACTCTTTTATGTGTATTAAACTTTACTGTAAAGATTTTTTCTACTCTCCTATGTGTATTAAACTTTACTGTAAAGATGTTATCTACTCTCCTATGTTTATTAAACTTTACTGTAAAGATGTTATCTACTCTCCTATGTGTATTACACTTTACTGTAAAGATGTTTTCTACTCTCCTATGTGTATTAAACTTTACTGTAAAGATGTTTTCTACTCTCCTATGTGTATTAAACTTTACTGTAAAGATGTTTTCTACTCTCCTATGTGTATTAAACTTTACTGTAAAGATGTTTTCTACTCTCCTATGTGTATTAAACTTTACTGTAAAGATGTTTTCTACTCTACTATGTGTATTAAACTTTACTGTAAAGATGTTTTCTACTCTCCTATGTGTATTACACTTTGCTGTGAAGATGTTTTCTACTCTCTTATGTGTATTAACCTTTACTCTGAAGATGTTTTCCACTCTCCTATGTGTATTAACCTTTACTGTAAAGATGTTTTCCACTCTCCTATGTGTATTAAACTTTACTGTAAAGATGTTTTCCACTCTCCTATGTGTATTAAACTTTACTGTAAAGATGTTTTCTACTCTCCTATGTGTATTACCCTTTACTGTGAAGATGTTTTCTACTCTCTTATGTGTATTAACCTTTACTGTGAAGATGTTTTCTACTCTCCTATGAGTATTAAACTTTACTGTGAAGATGTTTTCCACTCTCCTATGTGTATTAACCTTTACTGTAAAGATGTTTTCTACTCTCCTATGTGTATTAAACTTTACTGTAAAGATGTTTTCCACTCTTCTATGTGTATTAAACTTTACTGTAAAGATGTTTTTCTACTCTCCTATGTGTATTAACCTTTACTGTAAAGATGTTTTCTACTCTCCTATGTGTATTACACTTTTCTGTGAAGATGTTTTCTACTCTCTTATGTGTATTAACCTTTACTGTGAAGATGTTTTCTACTCTCCTATGAGTATTAAACCTTACTGTGAAGATGTTTTCCACTCTCCTATGTGTATTAACCTTTACTGTGAAGATGTTTTCTACTCTCCTATGTGTATTAAACTTTACTGTGAAGATGTTTTCTACTCTCCTATGTGTATTAAACTTTACTGTAAAGATATTTTCTACTCTCCTATGTGTATTAACCTTTACTGTAGAGATGTTTTCTACTCTCCTATGTTTATTAAACTTTACTGTGAAGGTGTTTTCTACTCTCCTATGTTTATTAAACTTTACTGTAAAGATGTTTTCTACTCTCCTATGTGTATTACACTTTACTGTGAAGATGTTTTCTACTCTCCTATGTGTATTACACTTTACTGTAAAGATGTTATCTACTCTCCTATGTATATTAAACTTTACTGTGAAGATGTTTTCTTCTCTCCTATGTGTATTAACCTTTACTGTGAAGATGTTTTCTACTCTCCTATGAATATTAAACTTTATTGTGAAGATGTTTTCTACTCTCCTATGTTTATTAAACTTTACTGTAAAGATGTTTTCTACTCTCCTATGTTTATTAAACTTTACTGTAAAGATGTGTTCTACTCTCCTATGTGTATTAAACTTTACTGTAAAGATGTTTTCTACTCTCCTATGTGTATTAAACTTTACTGTAAAGATGTTTTCTACTCTCTTATATGTATTAAACTTTACTGTAAAGATGTTTTCTACTCTCCTATGTGTATTAAACTTTACTGTAAAGATGTTTTCTACTCTTTTATGTGTATTAAACTTTACTGTAAAGATGTTTTCTACTCTCCTATGTGTATTAAACTTTACTGTAAAGATGTTTTCTACTCTCCTATGTGTATTAAACTTTACTGTAAAGATGTTTTCTACTCTCTTATATGTATTAAACTTTACTGTAAAGATGTTTTCTACTCTTCTATGTGTATTAAACTTTACTGTAAAGATGTTTTCCACTCTTCTATGTGTATTAAACTTTACTGTAAAGATGTTTTTCTACTCTCCTATGTGTATTAACCTTTACTGTAAAGATGTTTTCTACTCTCCTATGTGTATTACACTTTTCTGTGAAGATGTTTTCTACTCTCTTATGTGTATTAACCTTTACTGTGAAGATGTTTTCTACTCTCCTATGAGTATTAAACCTTACTGTGAAGATGTTTTTCTACTCTCCTATGTGTATTAACCTTTACTGTAAAGATGTTTTCTACTCTCCTATGTGTATTACACTTTTCTGTGAAGATGTTTTCTACTCTCTTATGTGTATTAACCTTTACTGTGAAGATGTTTTCTACTCTCCTATGAGTATTAAACCTTACTGTGAAGATGTTTTCCACTCTCCTATGTGTATTAACCTTTACTGTGAAGATGTTTTCTACTCTCCTATGTGTATTAAACTTTACTGTGAAGATGTTTTCTACTCTCCTATGTGTATTAAACTTTACTGTAAAGATATTTTCTACTCTCCTATGTGTATTAACCTTTACTGTAGAGATGTTTTCTACTCTCCTATGTTTATTAAACTTTACTGTGAAGGTGTTTTCTACTCTCCTATGTTTATTAAACTTTACTGTAAAGATGTTTTCTACTCTCCTATGTGTATTACACTTTACTGTGAAGATGTTTTCTACTCTCCTATGTGTATTACACTTTACTGTAAAGATGTTATCTACTCTCCTATGTATATTAAACTTTACTGTGAAGATGTTTTCTTCTCTCCTATGTGTATTAACCTTTACTGTGAAGATGTTTTCTACTCTCCTATGAATATTAAACTTTATTGTGAAGATGTTTTCTACTCTCCTATGTTTATTAAACTTTACTGTAAAGATGTTTTCTACTCTCCTATGTTTATTAAACTTTACTGTAAAGATGTGTTCTACTCTCCTATGTGTATTAAACTTTACTGTAAAGATGTTTTCTACTCTCCTATGTGTATTAAACTTTACTGTAAAGATGTTTTCTACTCTCTTATATGTATTAAACTTTACTGTAAAGATGTTTTCTACTCTCCTATGTGTATTAAACTTTACTGTAAAGATGTTTTCTACTCTTTTATGTGTATTAAACTTTACTGTAAAGATGTTTTCTACTCTCCTATGTGTATTAAACTTTACTGTAAAGATGTTTTCTACTCTCCTATGTGTATTAAACTTTACTGTAAAGATGTTTTCTACTCTCTTATATGTATTAAACTTTACTGTAAAGATGTTTTCTACTCTTCTATGTGTATTAAACTTTACTGTAAAGATGTTTTCTACTCTTCTATGTTTATTAAACTTTACTGTGAAGGTGTTTTCTGCTCTCCTATGTTTATTAAACTTTACTGTAAAGATGTTTTCTACTCTCCTATGTGTATTACACTTTACTGTGAAGATGTTTTCTACTCTCCTATGTGTATTACACTTTACACTAAAGATGTTTTCTACTCTTTTATGTGTATTAAACTTTACTGTAAAGATTTTTTCTACTCTCCTATGTGTATTAAACTTTACTGTAAAGATGTTATCTACTCTCCTATGTTTATTAAACTTTACTGTAAAGATGTTTTCTACTCTCCTATGTGTATTAAACTTTACTGTAAAGATGTTTTCTACTCTCCTATGTGTATTAAACTTTACTGTAAAGATGTTTTCTACTCTCCTATGTGTATTAAACTTTACTGTAAAGATGTTTTCTACTCTCCTATGTGTATTAAACTTTACTGTAAAGATGTTTTCTACTCTCCTATGTGTATTAAACTTTACTGTAAAGATGTTTTCTACTCTCCTATGTGTATTACACTTTGCTGTGAAGATGTTTTCTACTCTCTTATGTGTATTAACCTTTACTGTGAAGATGTTTTCTACTCTCCTATGAGTATTAAACTTTACTGTGAAGATGTTTTCCACTCTACTATGTGTATTAACCTTTACTGTAAAGATGTTTTCCACTCTCCTATGTGTATTAAACTTTACTGTAAAGATGTTTTCTACTCTCCTATGTGTATTACACTTTACTGTAAAGATGTTTTCCACTCTTCTATGTGTATTACCCTTTACTGTGAAGATGTTTTCTACTCTCTTATGTGTATTAACCTTTACTGTGAAGATGTTTTCTACTCTCCTATGAGTATTAAACTTTACTGTGAAGATGTTTTCCACTCTCCTATGTGTATTAACCTTTACTGTAAAGATGTTTTCTACTCTCCTATGTGTATTAAACTTTACTGTAAAGATGTTTTCCACTCTTCTATGTGTATTAAACTTTACTGTAAAGATATTTTCTACTCTCCTATGTGTATTAAACTTTACTGTAAAGATGTTTTCTACTCTCCTATGTGTATTACACTTTTCTGTGAAGATGTTTTCTACTCTCTTATGTGTATTAACCTTTACTGTGAAGATGTTTTGTACTCTCCTATGAGTATTAAACCTTACTGTGAAGATGTTTTCCACTCTCCTATGTGTATTAACCTTTACTGTGAAGATGTTTTCTACTCTCCTATGTGTATTAAACTTTACTGTGAAGATGTTTTCTACTCTCCTATGTGTATTAAACTTTACTGTAAAGATATTTTCTACTCTCCTATGTGTATTAACCTTTACTGTAGAGATGTTTTCTACTCTCCTATGTTTATTAAACTTTACTGTGAAGGTGTTTTCTACTCTCCTATGTTTATTAAACTTTACTGTAAAGATGTTTTCTACTCTCCTATGTGTATTACACTTTACTGTGAAGATGTTTTCTACTCTCCTATGTGTATTACACTTTACTGTAAAGATGTTATCTACTCTCCTATGTGTATTAAACTTTACTGTGAAGATGTTTTCTTCTCTCCTATGTGTATTAACCTTTACTGTGAAGATGTTTTCTACTCTCCTATGAATATTAAACTTTATTGTGAAGATGTTTTCTACTCTCCTATGTTTATTAAACTTTACTGTAAAGATGTTTTCTACTCTCCTATGTTTATTAAACTTTACTGTAAAGATGTGTTCTACTCTTCTATGTGTATTAAACTTTACTGTAAAGATGTTTTCTACTCTCCTATGTGTATTAAACTTTACTGTGAAGATGTTTTCTACTCTTCTATGTGTATTAAACTTTACTGTAAAGATGTGTTCTACTCTTCTATGTGTATTAAACTTTAGTGTAAAGATGTTTTCTACTCTCCTATGTTTATTAAACTTTACTGTAAAGATGTGTTCTACTCTTCTATGTGTATTAAACTTTACTGTAAAGATGTTTTCTACTCTCCTATGTGTATTACACTTTACTGTGAAGATGTTTTCTACTCTTCTATGTGTATTAAACTTTACTGTAAAGATGTTTTCTACTCTCCTATGTGTACTAAACTTTACTGTGAAGATGTTTTCTACTCTCCTATGTGTATTACACTTTACTGTGAAGATGTTTTCTACTCTCCCATGTTTATTAAACTTTACTGTAAAGATGTGTTCTACTCTTCTATGTGTATTAAACTTTACTGTGAAGATGTTTTCTACTCTCCTATGTGTATTAAACTTTACTGTGAAGATGTTTTCTACTCTCCTATGTGTATTAAACTTTACTGTGAAGATGTTTTCTACTCTCCTATGTGTGTTAAACTTTACTGTAAAGATGTTTTCTACTCTTCTATGTGTATTAAACTTTACTGTAAAGATGTGTTCTACTCTCCTATATTTATTAAACTTTACTGTAAAGATGTGTTCTACTCTCCTATGTGTATTAAACTTTACTGTATAGATGTTTTCTACTCTTCTATGTGTATTAAACTTTACTGTAAAGATGTTTTCTACTCTCCTATGTGTATTAAACTTTACTGTAAAGATGTTTTCTACTCTCCTATGTGTATTAAACTTTACTGTAAAGATGTTTTCTACTCTCCTATGTGTATTAAACTTTACTGTGAAGATGTTTTCTACTCTTCTATGTGTATTAAACTTTACTGTGAAGATGTTTTCTACTCTTCTATGTGTATTAAACTTTACTGTAAAGATGTTGTCTACTCTTCTATGTGTATTAAACTTTACTGTAAAGATGTGTTCTACTCTCCTATGTGTATTAAACTTTACTGTAAAGATGTTTTCTACTATTCTATGTGTATTAAACTTTACTGTAAAGATGTTTTCTACTCTCCTATGTGTATTAAACTTTACTGTAAAGATGTTTTCTACTCTTCTATGTGTATTAAACTTTACTGTAAAGATGTTTTCTACTCTTCTATGTGTATTAAACTTTACTGTAAAGATGTTTTCTACTCTCCTATGTGTATTAAACTTTACTGTAAAGATGTTTTCTACTCTTCTATGTGTATTAAACGTTACTGTAAAGATATTTTCTACTCTTCTATGTGTATTAAACTTTACTGTAAAGATGTTTTCTACTCTCCTATGTGTATTAAACTTTACTGTAAAGATGTTTTCTACTCTTCTATGTGTATTAAACTTTACTGTAAAGATGTTTTCTACTCTTCTATGTGTATTAAACTTTACTGTAAAGATGTTTTCTACTCTCCTATGTGTATTAAACTTTACTGTAAAGATGTTTTCTACTCTTCTATGTGTATTAAACTTTACTGTAAAGATGTTTTCTACTCTTCTATGTGTATTAAACTTTACTGTAAAGATGTTTTCTACTCTCCTATGAGTATTAAACTTTACTGTGAAGATGTTTTCCACTCTCCTATGTGTATTAACCTTTACAGTGAAGATGTTTTCCACTCTCCTATGTGTATTAAACTTTACTGTAAAGATGTTTTCCACTCTCCTATGTGTATTAACCTTTACTGTGAAGATGTTTTCTACTCTCCTATGTGCATTAAACTTTACTGTGAAGATGTTTTCTACTCTCCTATGTGTATTAAACTTTACTGTGAAGATGTTTTCTACTCTCCTATGTGTATTAAACTTTACTGTGAAGATGTTTTCTACTCTCCTATATTTATTAAACTTTACTGTAAAGATGTTTTCTACTCTTCTATGGGTATTCAACTTTACTGTAAAGATGTTATCTACTCTCCTATGTTTATTAAACTTTACTGTGAAGATGTTTTCTACTCTCCTATGTGTATTAAACTTTACTGTGAAGATGTGTTCTACTCTGCTATGTGTATAACACTTTACTGTGAAGATGTTTTCTACTCTCCTATGCGTATTACACTTTACTGTAAAGATGTTATCTACTCTCCTATGTGTATTAAACTTTACTGTGAAGATGTTTTCTTCTCTCCTATGTGTATTAAACTTTACTGTAAAGATGTTTTCTACTCTCCTATGTGTATTAAACTTTACTGTAAAGATGTTTTCTACTCTCCTATGTGTATTAAACTTTACTGTAAAGATGTTTTCTACTCTCCTATGTGTATTACACTTTACTGTGAAGATGTTTTCTACTCTCCTATGTGTATTAAACTTTACTGTAAAGATGTTTTCTACTCTCCTATGTGTATTAAACTTTACTGTAAATATGTTTTCTACTCTACTATGTGCATTAAACTTTCATACTAACCATATAAAACCATCGTAAGTGACATGTGTCACTGTTTAATGACCGGAGTTCGCTAATATTCAAAGCCTTATTATTTGTAGGTCATTCTCGTATAATTAAACGTAGAACGTTTTATTTCCCTACCTTTTCCGTCCAAATTCCTTAAATGCATGGAAGCTAGCAAGACTGATAAAAACTCCTGTCGATGAACAAAAATATACAGTTCATAATTGTAGTTACAATTTGAATATAATAATGTTATTTACATAACGATACAAATGCATTTTTAAACGAGAAGTAACTAGGAGTTGAAAAGTATGTTCCGGCGTGTAATAACAATATTTCAGTTAGGGAACGACCACTTAACTTGAAGGGGGGGGGGGGGGGGGGGGTTATGTTTTTTTTCTAAAAAAATATTCTGATTCCCAATGTTGCTGAAAAAAATATTCTGATTTTGGTGGAGAAAAAAAAAAAAATCTGATTCAGAATTTTTGTCATTTAATCTAATGTTAAATTCTGGAAAAAAAATAAATATTCTAACTCTTGTGTTCTCCGAAAAAAAAATTCTGAACGAAACAAAAAACCATAACCCTCCCCCCCTTCAAGTAAAATGATCGGTCCCTTAGATCATTGCTTATTAAAATGTTTAAGAAGATAATAATTAATTTTTTTTTAAACAACGTGATATCTTTTATTCAAATGCTTGTTACAATTAACACGCCAAAAGTCCAAGCTCCTTTTGGTGTTTCCCAATAATATTTGTTTGTGAAAATGACAATAATATAATGTCAAACCGTCACTTTAAAATTGAATGTGACATATAAGATGTGAGAATGGATATCTCTGATGTATGTCTACACATTTTGAAAAGTAAAATGAGATTAATTATATTGTAAAAGAAGTATTTTATGATATTCAGTTAGTGTATTCTGTACATGTGGGTATTATTAAGTTGGTGTTCTGCTATGTATATGTGGGTATTATTAAGTTGGTGTTCTGCTATGTATATGTGGGTATTATTAAGTTGGTGTCCTGCTATGTATATGTGGGTATTATTAAGTTGATGTTCTGCTATGTATATGTGGGTATTATTAAGTTGGTGTTCTGCTATGTATATGTGGGTATTATTAACTTGGTGTTCTGCTATGTATATGTGGGTATTATTAAGTTGGTGTTCTGCTATGTATATGTGGGTATTATTAAGTTGGTGTTCTGCTATGTATATGTGGGTATTATTAAGTTGGTGTTCTGCTATGTATATGTGGGTATTATTAATTTGGTGTTCTGCTATGTATATGTGGGTATTATTAAGTTGGTGTTCTGCTATGTATATGTGGGTATTATTAAGTTGGTGTTCTGCTATGTATATGTGGGTATTATTAAGTTGGTGTTCTGCTATGTATATGTGGGTATTATTAAGTTGGTGTTCTGCTATGCATATGTGGGTATTATTAAGTTGGTGTTCTGCTATGTATATGTGGGTATTATTAAGTTGGTGTTCTGCTATGTATATGTGGGTATTATTAAGTTGGTGTTCTGCTATGTATATGTGGGTATTAATAAGTTGGTGTTCTGCTATGTATGTGTGGGTATTATTAAGTTGGTGTTCTGCTATGTATATGTGGGTATTATTAAGTTGGTGTCCTGCTATGTATATGTGGGTATTATTAAGTTGGTGTTCTGCTATGTATATGTGGGTATTATTAAGTTGGGGTTCTGCTATGTATATGTGGGTATTATTAAGTTGGTGTCCTGCTATGTATATGTGGGTATTATTAAGTTGATGTTCTGCTATGTATATGTGGGTATTATAAAGTTGGTTGTCTGCTATGTATATGTGGGTATTATTAAGTTGGTGTTCTGCTATGTATATGTGGGTATTATTAAGTTGGTGTTCTGCTATGCATATGTGGGTATTACTAAGTTGGTGTTCTGCTATGTATATGTGGGTATTATTAAGTTGGTGGTCTGCTATGTAAATGTGGGTATTATTAAGTTGGTGTTCTGCTATGTATATGTGGGTATTATTAAGTTGGTGTTCTACTATGTATATGTGGGTATTATTAAGTTGGTGTTCTTCTATGTATATGTGAGTATTATTAAGTTGGTGTTCTGCTATGTATATGTGGGTATTATTAAGTTGGTGTTCTGCTATGTATATGTGGGTATTATTAAGTTGGTGTTCTCCTATGTATATATGGGTATTATTAAGTTGGTGTTCTATGCATATGTGGGTATTATTAAGATGGTGTTCAGCTATGTATATATGGGTATTATTAAGTTGGTGTTCTGCAATGTATATGTGGGTATTATTAAGTTGGTGTTCTGCTATGTATATGTGGGTATTATTAAGTTGGTGTTCTACTATGTATATGTGGGTATTATTAAGTTGGTGTTCTTCTATGTATATGTGAGTATTATTAAGTTGGTGTTCTGCTATGTATATGTGGGTATTATTAAGTTGGTGTTCTGCTATGTATATGTGGGTATTATTAAGTTGGTGTTCTCCTATGTATATATGGGTATTATTAAGTTGGTGTTCTATGCATATGTGGGTATTATTAAGATGGTGTTCAGCTATGTATATATGGGTATTATTAAGTTGGTGTTCTGCAATGTATATGTGGGTATTATTAAGTTGGTGTTCTGCTATGTATATGTGGGTATTATCAAGTTGGTGTTCTGCTATGTATATGTGGGTATTATTAAGTTGGTGTTCTGCTATGTATATGTGGGTATTATTAAGTTGGTGTTCTGCTATGTATATGTGGGTATTATTAAGTTGGTGTTCTGCTATGTATATGTGGGTATTATTAAGTTGGTGTTCTGCTATGTATATGTGGGTATTATTAAGTTGGTGTTCTGCTATGTATGTGTGGGTATTATTAAGTTGGTGGTCTGCTATTTATATGTGGGTATTATTAAGTTGGTGTTCTGCTATGTATGTGTGGGTATTATTAAGTTGGTGTTCTGCTATGTATATGTGGGTATTATTAAGTTGGTGTTCTGCTATGTATATGTGGGTATTATTAAGTTGGGGTTTTGCTATGTATATGTGGGTATTATTAAGTTGGTGTTCTGCTATGTATATGTGGGTATTATTAAGTTGGTGTTCTGCTATGCATATGTGGGTATTATTAAATTGGTGTTGTGCTATGTATATGTGGGTATTATTATGTTGGTGTACTGCTATGCATATGTGGGTATTATTAAGTTGATGTTCTGCTATGTATATGTGGGTATTATTAACTTGGTGTTCTGCTATATATATGTGGGTATTATTAAGTTGGTGTTCTGCTATGTATATGTGGGTATTATTAAGGTGGTGTTCTGCTATGTATATGTGAGTATTATTAAGTTGGTGTTCTGCTATGTATATGTGGGTATTATTAAGTTGGTGTTCTGCTATGTATATGTGGGTATTATTAAGTTGTAGTTCTGATATGTACATGTGGGTATTATTAAGTTGGTGTTCTGCTATGTATATGTGGGTATTATTAAGTTGGTGTTCTGCTATGTATATGTGGGTATTATTAAGTTGGTGTTCTGCTATGTATATGTGGGTATTATTAAGTTGGTGTTCTGCTATGCATATGTGGGTATTATTAAGTTGGTGTTCTGCTATGTATATGTGGGTATTATTAAGTTGGTGTTCTGCTATGAATATGTGGGTATTATTAAGTTGGTGTTCTGCTATGTATATGTGGGTATTATTAAGTTGGTGTTCTGCTATGTACATGTGGGTATTATTAAGTTGGTGTTCTGCTATGCATATGTGGGTAGTATTAAATTGGTGTTCTGCTATGTATTTGTGTGTATTATTAAGTTGGTGTTCTGCAATATATATGAGGGTATTATTAAGTTGGTGTTCTGCTATGTATATCTGGGTATTATTAAGTTGGTGTTCTGCTATGTATATGTGGGTATTATGAAGTTGGTGTTCTGCTATGTATATGTGGGTATTATTAAGTTGGTGTTCTGCTCTATATATGTGGGTATTATTAAGTTGGTGTTCTGCTATGTATATGTGGGTATTATTAAGTTGGTGTTCTGCTATATATATGTGGGTATTATTAAGTTGGTGTTCTGCTATGTATATGTGGGTATTATTAAGTTGGTCTTCTGCTATGCATATGTGGGCATTATTAAGATGGTGTTCTGCTATGTATATGTGGGTATTATTAAGTTGGTGTTCTGCTATGAATATGTGGGTATTATTAAGTTGGTGTTCTGGTATGTATATGTGGGTATTATTAAGGTGGTGTTCTGCTATGTATATGTGGGTATTATTAAGTTGGTGTTCTGCTATGTATATGTGAGTATTATTAAGTTGGTGTTCTGCTATGTATATGTGGGTATTATTAAGTTGGTGTTCTGCTATGTATATGTGGGTATTATTAAGTTGGTGTTCTGCTATGTATATGTGGGTATTATTAAGTTGGTGTTCTACTATGTATATGAGGGTATTATTAAGTTGGTGTTCTGCTATGTATATGTGGGTATTATTAAGTTGGTGTTCTGCTATGTATATGTGGGTATTATTAAGTTGGTGTTCTGCTATGTATATGTGGGTATTATTAAGTTGGTGTTCTGCTATGTGTATGTGGGTATTATTAAGTTGGGGTTCTGCTATGTATATGTGGGTATTTCTAAGTTGGTGTTCTGCTATGTATATGTGGGTATTATTAAGTTGGGGTTCTGCTATGTATATGTGGGTATTATTAAGTTGGTGTTCTGCTATGTATATGTGGGTATTATTAAGTTGGTGTTCTGCTATGCATGTGGGTATTATTAAGTTGGTGTTCTGCTATGTATATGTGGGTATTATTAAGTTGGTGTTCTGCTATATATATGTGGGTATTATTAAGTTGGTTTTCTGCTATGTATATGTGGGTATTACTAAGTTGGTGTTCTGCTATGTATATGTGGGTATTATTAAGTTGGGGTTCTTCTATGTATATGTGGGTATTATTAAGTTGGTGTTCTGCTATATATATGTGGGTATTATTAAGTTGGTGTTCTGCTATGCATATTTGGGTATTATTAAGTTGGTGTTCTGCTATGTATATGTGGGTATTATTAAGTTGGTGTACTGCTATGCATATGTGGGTATTATTAAGTTGGTGTTCTGCTATGGATATGTGGGTATTATTAAGTTGGTCTTCTGCTATGCATATGTGGGCATTATTAAGATGGTGTTCTGCTATGTATATGTGGGTATTATTAAGTTGGTGTTCTGCTATGAATATGTGGGTATTATTAAGTTGGTGTTCTGGTATGTATATGTGGGTATTATTAAGGTGGTGTTCTGCTATGTATATGTGGGTATTATTAAGTTGGTGTTCTGCTATGTATATGTGAGTATTATTAAGTTGGTGTTCTGCTATGTATATGTGGGTATTATTAAGTTGGTGTTCTGCTATGTATATGTGGGTATTATTAAGTTGGTGTTCTGCTATGTATATGTGGGTATTATTAAGTTGGTGTTCTACTATGTATATGAGGGTATTATTAAGTTGGTGTTCTGCTATGTATATGTGGGTATTATTAAGTTGGTGTTCTGCTATGTATATGTGGGTATTATTAAGTTGGTGTTCTGCTATGTATATGTGGGTATTATTAAGTTGGTGTTCTGCTATGTGTATGTGGGTATTATTAAGTTGGGGTTCTGCTATGTATATGTGGGTATTTCTAAGTTGGTGTTCTGCTATGTATATGTGGGTATTATTAAGTTGGGGTTCTGCTATGTATATGTGGGTATTATTAAGTTGGTGTTCTGCTATGTATATGTGGGTATTATTAAGTTGGTGTTCTGCTATGCATGTGGGTATTATTAAGTTGGTGTTCTGCTATGTATATGTGGGTATTATTAAGTTGGTGTTCTGCTATATATATGTGGGTATTATTAAGTTGGTTTTCTGCTATGTATATGTGGGTATTATTAAGTTGGTGTTCTGCTATGTATATGTGGGTATTATTAAGTTGGGGTTCTTCTATGTATATGTGGGTATTATTAAGTTGGTGTTCTGCTATATATATGTGGGTATTATTAAGTTGGTGTTCTGCTATGCATATTTGGGTATTATTAAGTTGGTGTTCTGCTATGTATATGTGGGTATTATTAAGTTGGTGTACTGCTATGCATATGTGGGTATTATTAAGTTGGTGTTCTGCTATGTATATGTGGGTATTATTAAGTTGGTGTTCTGCTATATATATGTGGGTATTATTAAGTTGGTGTTCTGCTATGTATATGTGGGTATTATTAAGGTGGTGTTCTGCTATGTATAGATGAGTATTATTAAGTTGGTGTTCTGCTATGTATATGTGGGTATTATTAAGTTGGTCTTCTGCTATGCATATGTGGGCATTATTAAGATGGTGTTCTGCTATGTATATATGGGTATTATTAAGTTGGTGTTCTGCTATGAATATGTGGGTATTATTAAGTTGGTGTTCTGGTATGTATATGTGGGTATTATTAAGGTGGTGTTCTGCTATGTATATGTGGGTATTATTAAGTTGGTGTTCTGCTATGTATATGTGGGTATTATTAAGTTGGTGTTCTGCTATGTATATGTGGGTATTATTAAGTTGGTGTTCTGCTATGTATATGTGGGTATTATTAAGTTGGTGTTCTCCTATGAATATGTGGGTATTATTAAGTTGGTGTTCTGGTATGTATATGTGGGTATTATTAAGGTGGTGTTCTGCTATGTATATGTGGGCATTATTAAGTTGGTGTTCTGCTATGTATATGTGAGTATTATTAAGTTGGTGTTCTGCTATGTATATGTGGGTATTATTAAGTTGGTGTTCTGCTATGTATATGTGGGTATTATTAAGTTGGTGTTCTGCTATGTATATGTGGGTATTATTAAGTTGGTGTTCTACTATGTATATGAGGGTATTATTAAGTTGGTGTTCTGCTATGTATATGTGGGTATTATTAAGTTGGTGTTCTGCTATGTATATGTGGGTATTATTAAGTTGGTGTTCTGCTATGTATATGTGGGTATTATTAAGTTGGTGTTCTGCTATGTGTATGTGGGTATTATTAAGTTGGGGTTCTGCTATGTATATGTGGGTATTTCTAAGTTGGTGTTCTGCTATGTATATGTGGGTATTATTAAGTTGGGGTTCTGCTATGTATATGTGG
This sequence comes from Bathymodiolus brooksi, assembly GCA_963680875.1. Lineage (NCBI taxonomy): Eukaryota > Metazoa > Mollusca > Bivalvia > Mytilida > Modiolidae > Bathymodiolus > Bathymodiolus brooksi. The sequence continues at coordinate 64,205,278 of OY804586.1, read as the reverse complement.
GTATTATTAAGTTGGTGTTCTGCTATGTATATGTGGGTATTATTAAGTTGGTGTTCTGCTATGCATGTGGGTATTATTAAGTTGGTGTTCTGCTATGTATATGTGGGTATTATTAAGTTGGTGTTCTGCTATATATATGTGGGTATTATTAAGTTGGTGTTCTGCTATGTATATGTGGGTATTATTAAGTTGGTGTTCTGCTATGTATATGTGGGTATTATTAAGTTGGTGTTCTGCTATATATATGTGGGTATTATTAAGTTGGTGTTCTGCTATGCATATTTGGGTATTATTAAGTTGGTGTTCTGCTATGTATATGTGGGTATTATTAAGTTGGTGTACTGCTATGCATATGTGGGTATTATTAAGTTGGTGTTCTGCTATGTATATGTGGGTATTATTAAGTTGGTGTTCTGCTATATATATGTGGGTATTATTAAGTTGGTGTTCTGCTATGTATATGTGGGTATTATTAAGGTGGTGTTCTGCTATGTATAGATGAGTATTATTAAGTTGGTGTTCTGCTATGTATATGTGGGTATTATTAAGTTGGTCTTCTGCTATGCATATGTGGGCATTATTAAGATGGTGTTCTGCTATGTATATATGGGTATTATTAAGTTGGTGTTCTGCTATGAATATGTGGGTATTATTAAGTTGGTGTTCTGGTATGTATATGTGGGTATTATTAAGGTGGTGTTCTGCTATGTATATGTGGGTATTATTAAGTTGGTGTTCTGCTATGTATATGTGGGTATTATTAAGTTGGTGTTCTGCTATGTATATGTGGGTATTATTAAGTTGGTGTTCTGCTATGTATATGTGGGTATTATTAAGTTGGTGTTCTGCTATGTATATGTGGGTATTATTAAGTTGGTGTTCTACTATGTATATGTGGGTATTATTAAGTTGGTGTTCTGCTATGTATATGTGGGTATTATTAAGTTGGTGTTCTGCTATGTATATGTGGGTATTATTAAGTTGGTGTTCTGCTATGTATATGTGGGTATTATTAAGTTGGTGTTCTGCTATGTGTATGTGGGTATTATTAAGTTGGGGTTCTGCTATGTATATGTGGGTATTTCTAAGCTGGTGTTCTGCTATGTATATGTGGGTATTATTAAGTTGGGGTTCTGCTATGTATATGTGGGTATTATTAAGTTGGTGTTCTGCTATGTATATGTGGGTATTATTAAGTTGGTGTTCTGCTATGTATATGTGGGTATTATTAAGTTGGTGTTCTGCTATGTATATGTGGGTATTATTAAGTTGGTGTTCTGCTATGTATATGTGGGTATTATTAAGTTGGTGTTCTGCTATGTATATGTGGGTATTATTAAGTTGGTGTTCTGCTATGTATATGTGGGTATTAATAAGTTGGTGTTCTGCTATGTATATGTGGGTATTATTAAGTTGGTGTTCTGCTATGTATATGTGGGTATTATTAAGTTGGTGTTCTGCTATGTATATGTGGGTATTATTAAGTTGGTGTTCTACTATGTATATGTGGGTATTATTAAGTTGGTGTTCTGCTATGTATATGTGGGTATTATTAAGTTGGTGTTCTGCTATGTATATGTGGGTATTATTAAGTTGGTGTTCTGCTATGTATATGTGGGTATTATTAAGTTGGTGTTCTGCTATGTGTATTTGGGTATTATTAAGTTGGGGTTCTGCTATGTATATGTGGGTATTTCTAAGCTGGTGTTCTGCTATGTATATGTGGGTATTATTAAGTTGGGGTTCTGCTATGTATATGTGGGTATTATTAAGTTGGTGTTCTGCTATGTATATGTGGGTATTATTAAGTTGGTGTTCTGCTATGCATGTGGGTATTATTAAGTTGGTGTTCTGCTATGTATATGTGGGTATTATTAAGTTGGTGTTCTGCTATATATATGTGGGTATTATTAAGTTGGTTTTCTGCTATGTATATGTGGGTATTATTAAGTTGGTGTTCTGCTATGTATATGTGGGTATTATTAAGTTGAGGTTCTGCTATGTATATGTGGGTATTATTAAGTTGGTGTTCTGCCATGTATATGTGGGTATTATTAAGTTGGTGTTCTGCTATGCATATGTGGGTATTATTAAGTTGGTGTTCTGCTATGTATATGTGGGTATTATTAAGTTGGTGTACTGCTATGCATATGTGGGTATTATTAAGTTGGTGTTCTGCTATGTATATGTGGGTATTATTAAGTTGGTGTTCTGCTATATATATGTGGGTATTATTAAGTTGGTGTTCTGCTATGTATATGTGGGTAATATTAAGGTGGTGTTCTGCTATGTATATGTGAGTATTATTAAGTTGGTGTTCTGCTATGTAAATGTGGTTATTATTAAGTTGGTGTTCTGCTCTGTATATGTGGGTATTATTAAGTTGTAGTTCTGATATGTATATGTGGGTATTATTAAGTTGGTGTTCTGCTATGTATATGTGGTTATTATTAAGTTGGTGCTCTGCTATGTATATATGGGTATTATTAAGTTGGTGTTCTGCTATGTATATGTGGGTATTATTAAGTTGGTGTTCTGCTATGCATATGTGGGTATTATTAAGTTGGTGTTCTGCTATATATATGTGGGTATTATTAAGTTGGTTTTCTGCTATGTATATGTGGGTATTATTAAGTTGGTGTTCTGCTATGTATATGTGGGTATTATTAAGCTGAGGTTCTGCTATGTATATGTGGGTATTATTAAGTTGGTGTTCTGCTATGTATATGTGGGTATTATTAAGTTGGTGTTCTGCTATGCATATGTGGGTATTATTAAGTTGGTGTTCTGCTATGTATATGTGGGTATTATTAAGTTGGTGTACTGCTATGCATATGTGGGTATTATTAAGTTGGTGTTCTGCTATGTATATGTGGGTATTATTAAGTTGGTGTTCTGCTATATATATGTGGGTATTATTAAGTTGGTGTTCTGCTATGTATATGTGGGTAATATTAAGGTGGTGTTCTGCTATGTATATGTGAGTATTATTAAGTTGGTGTTCTGCTATGTAAATGTGGGTATTATTAAGTTGGTGTTCTGCTCTGTATATGTGGGTATTATTAAGTTGTAGTTCTGATATGTATATGTGGGTATTATTAAGTTGGTGTTCTGCTATGTATATGTGGTTATTATTAAGTTGGTGCTCTGCTATGTATATATGGGTATTATTAAGTTGGTGTTCTGCTATGTATATGTGGGTATTATTAAGTTGGTGTTCTGCTATGCATATGTGGGTATTATTAAGTTGGTGTTCTGCTATGTATATGTGGGTATTATTAAGTTGGTGCTCTGCTATGAATATGTGGGTATTTTTAAGTTGGTGTTCTGCTATGTATATGTGGGTATTATTAAGTTGGTGTTCTGCTATGTACATGTGGGTATTATTAAGTTGGTGTTCTGCTATGTATATGTGGGTATTATTAAGTTGGTGTTCTGCTATGCATATGTGGGTAATATTAAGTTGGTGTTCTGCTATGTATTTGTGTGTATTATTAAGTTGGTGTTCTGCTATGTACATGTGGGTATTATTAAGTTGGTGTTCTGCTATATATATGTGGGTATTATTAAGTTGGTGTTCTGCTATGTATATGTGGTTATTATTAAGTTGGTGTTCTGCTATGTATATGTGGGTATTATGAAGTTGGTGTTCTGCTATGTATATGTGGGTATTATTAAGTTGGTGTTCTGCTATATATATGTGGGTATTATTAAGTTGGTGTTCTGCTATGTATATGTGGGTATTATTAAGTTGGTCTTCTGCTATGCATATGTGGGTATTATTAAGATGGTGTTCTGCTATGTATATATGGGTATTATTAAGTTGGTGTTCTGCTATGTATATGTGGGTATTATTAAGTTGCTGTTCTGCTATGTGTATGTGGGTATTATTAAGTTGTGGTTCTGCTATGTATATGTGGGTATTTCTAAGTTGGTGTTCTGCTATATATATGTGGGTATTATTAAGTTGGGATTCTGCTATGTATATGTGGGTATTATTAAGATGGTGTTCTGCTATGTATATATGGGTATTATTAAGTTGGTGTTATGCTATGAATATGTGGGTATTATTAAGTTGGTGTTCTGCTATGTATATGTGGGTATTATTAAGTTGGTGTTCTGCTATGTATATGTGGGTATTATTAAGTTGATGTTCTGCAATGTATATGTGGGTATTATCAAGTTGGTGTTCTGCTATGTATATGTGGGTATTATTAAGTTGGTGTTCTGCTATGTATATGTGGGTATTATTAAGTTGGTGTTCTGCTATGCATATTTGGGTATTATTAAGTTGGTGTTCTGCTATGTATATGTGGGTATTATTAAGTTGGTGTACTGCTATGCATATGTGGGTATTATTAAGTTGGTGTTCTGCTATGTATATGTGGGTATTATTAAGTTGGTGTTCTGCAATGTATATGTGGGTATTATCAAGTTGGTGTTCTGCTATGTATATGTGGGTATTATTAAGTTGGGATTCTGCTATGTATATGTGGGTATTATTAAGATGGTGTTCTGCTATGTATATATGGGTATTATTAAGTTGGTGTTATGCTATGAATATGTGGGTATTATTAAGTTGGTGTTCTGCTATGTATATGTGGGTATTATTAAGTTGGTGTTCTGCTATGTATATGTGGGTATTATTAAGTTGGTGTTCTGCAATGTATATGTGGGTATTATCAAGTTGGTGTTCTGCTATGTATATGTAGGTATTATTAAGTTGGTGTTCTGCTATGTATATGTGGGTATTATTAAGTTGGTGTTCTGCTATGCATATTTGGGTATTATTAAGTTGGTGTTCTGCTATGTATATGTGGGTATTATTAAGTTGGTGTACTGCTATGCATATGTGGGTATTATTAAGTTGGTGTTCTGCTATGTATATGTGGGTATTATTAAGTTGGTGTTCTGCTATATATATGTGGGTATTATTAAGTTGGTGTTCTGCTATGTATATGTGGGTATTATTAAGGTGGTGTTCTGCTATGTATATGTGAGTATTATTAAGTTGGTGTTCTGCTATGTAAATGTGGGTATTATTAAGTTGGTGTTCTGCTCTGTATATGTGGGTATTATTAAGTTGTAGTTCTGATATGTACATGTGGGTATTATTAAGTTGGTGTTCTGCTATGCATGTGGGTATTATTAAGTTGGTGTTCTGCTATGTATATGTGGGTATTATTAAGTTGGTGTTCTGCTATATATATGTGGGTATTATTAAGTTGGTTTTCTGCTATGTATATGTGGGTATTATTAAGTTGGTGTTCTGCTATGTATATGTGGGTATTATTAAGTTGGGGTTCTTCTATGTATATGTGGGTATTATTAAGTTGGTGTTCTGCTATATATATGTGGGTATTATTAAGTTGGTGTTCTGCTATGCATATTTGGGTATTATTAAGTTGGTGTTCTGCTATGTATATGTGGGTATTATTAAGTTGGTGTACTGCTATGCATATGTGGGTATTATTAAGTTGGTGTTCTGCTATGTATATGTGGGTATTATTAAGTTGGTGTTCTGCTATATATATGTGGGTATTATTAAGTTGGTGTTCTGCTATGTATATGTGGGTATTATTAAGGTGGTGTTCTGCTATGTATAGATGAGTATTATTAAGTTGGTGTTCTGCTATGTATATGTGGGTATTATTAAGTTGGTCTTCTGCTATGCATATGTGGGCATTATTAAGATGGTGTTCTGCTATGTATATATGGGTATTATTAAGTTGGTGTTCTGCTATGAATATGTGGGTATTATTAAGTTGGTGTTCTGGTATGTATATGTGGGTATTATTAAGGTGGTGTTCTGCTATGTATATGTGGGTATTATTAAGTTCGTGTTCTGCTATGTATATGTGGGTATTATTAAGTTGGTGTTCTGCTATGTATATGTGGGTATTATTAAGTTGGTGTTCTGCTATGTATATGTGGGGATTATTAAGTTGGTGTTCTCCTATGAATATGTGGGTATTATTAAGTTGGTGTTCTGGTATGTATATGTGGGTATTATTAAGGTGGTGTTCTGCTATGTATATGTGGGCATTATTAAGTTGGTGTTCTGCTATGTATATGTGAGTATTATTAAGTTGGTGTTCTGCTATGTATATGTGGGTATTATTAAGTTGGTGTTCTGCTATGTATATGTGGGTATTATTAAGTTGGTGTTCTGCTATGTATATGTGGGTATTATTAAGTTGGTGTTCTACTATGTATATGAGGGTATTATTAAGTTGGTGTTCTGCTATGTATATGTGGGTATTATTAATTTGGTGTTCTGCTATGTATATGTGGGTATTATTAAGTTGGTGTTCTGCTATGTATATGTGGGTATTATTAAGTTGGTGTTCTGCTATGTGTATGTGGGTATTATTAAGTTGGGGTTCTGCTATGTATATGTGGGTATTTCTAAGTTGGTGTTCTGCTATGTATATGTGGGTATTATTAAGTTGGGGTTCTGCTATGTATATGTGGGTATTATTAAGTTGGTGTTCTGCTATGTATATGTGGGTATTATTAAGTTGGTGTTCTGCTATGCATGTGGGTATTATTAAGTTGGTGTTCTGCTATGTATATGTGGGTATTATTAAGTTGGTGTTCTGCTATATATATGTGGGTATTATTAAGTTGGTGTTCTGCTATGTATATGTGGGTATTATTAAGTTGGTGTTCTGCTATGTATATGTGGGTATTATTAAGTTGGTGTTCTGCTATATATATGTGGGTATTATTAAGTTGGTGTTCTGCTATGCATATTTGGGTATTATTAAGTTGGTGTTCTGCTATGTATATGTGGGTATTATTAAGTTGGTGTACTGCTATGCATATGTGGGTATTATTAAGTTGGTGTTCTGCTATGTATATGTGGGTATTATTAAGTTGGTGTTCTGCTATATATATGTGGGTATTATTAAGTTGGTGTTCTGCTATGTATATGTGGGTATTATTAAGGTGGTGTTCTGCTATGTATAGATGAGTATTATTAAGTTGGTGTTCTGCTATGTATATGTGGGTATTATTAAGTTGGTCTTCTGCTATGCATATGTGGGCATTATTAAGATGGTGTTCTGCTATGTATATATGGGTATTATTAAGTTGGTGTTCTGCTATGAATATGTGGGTATTATTAAGTTGGTGTTCTGGTATGTATATGTGGGTATTACTAAGGTGGTGTTCTGCTATGTATATGTGGGTATTATTAAGATGGTGTTCTGCTATGTATATATGGGTATTATGAAGTTGGTGTTCTGCTATGTATATGTGGGTATTATTAAGTTGGTGTTCTGCTATATATATGTGGGTATTATTAAGTTGGTGTTCTGCTATGTATATGTGGGTATTATTAAGTTGGTCTTCTGCTATGCATATGTGGGTATTATTAAGATGGTGTTCTGCTATGTATATATGGGTATTATTAAGTTGGTGTTCTGCTATGTATATGTGGGTATTATTAAGTTGCTGTTCTGCTATGTGTATGTGGGTATTATTAAGTTGTGGTTCTGCTATGTATATGTGGGTATTTCTAAGTTGGTGTTCTGCTATGTATATGTGGGTATTATTAAGTTGGGATTCTGCTATGTATATGTGGGTATTATTAAGATGGTGTTCTGCTATGTATATATGGGTATTATTAAGTTGGTGTTATGCTATGAATATGTGGGTATTATTAAGTTGGTGTTCTGCTATGTATATGTGGGTATTATTAAGTTGGTGTTCTGCTATGTATATGTGGGTATTATTAAGTTGATGTTCTGCAATGTATATGTGGGTATTATCAAGTTGGTGTTCTGCTATGTATATGTGGGTATTATTAAGTTGGTGTTCTGCTATGTATATGTGGGTATTATTAAGTTGGTGTTCTGCTATGCATATTTGGGTATTATTAAGTTGGTGTTCTGCTATGTATATGTGGGTATTATTAAGTTGGTGTACTGCTATGCATATGTGGGTATTATTAAGTTGGTGTTCTGCTATGTATATGTGGGTATTATTAAGTTGGTGTTCTGCAATGTATATGTGGGTATTATCAAGTTGGTGTTCTGCTATGTATATGTGGGTATTATTAAGTTGGGATTCTGCTATGTATATGTGGGTATTATTAAGATGGTGTTCTGCTATGTATATATGGGTATTATTAAGTTGGTGTTATGCTATGAATATGTGGGTATTATTAAGTTGGTGTTCTGCTATGTATATGTGGGTATTATTAAGTTGGTGTTCTGCTATGTATATGTGGGTATTATTAAGTTGGTGTTCTGCAATGTATATGTGGGTATTATCAAGTTGGTGTTCTGCTATGTATATGTAGGTATTATTAAGTTGGTGTTCTGCTATGTATATGTGGGTATTATTAAGTTGGTGTTCTGCTATGCATATTTGGGTATTATTAAGTTGGTGTTCTGCTATGTATATGTGGGTATTATTAAGTTGGTGTACTGCTATGCATATGTGGGTATTATTAAGTTGGTGTTCTGCTATGTATATGTGGGTATTATTAAGTTGGTGTTCTGCTATATATATGTGGGTATTATTAAGTTGGTGTTCTGCTATGTATATGTGGGTATTATTAAGGTGGTGTTCTGCTATGTATATGTGAGTATTATTAAGTTGGTGTTCTGCTATGTAAATGTGGGTATTATTAAGTTGGTGTTCTGCTCTGTATATGTGGGTATTATTAAGTTGTAGTTCTGATATGTACATGTGGGTATTATTAAGTTGGTGTTCTGCTATGCATGTGGGTATTATTAAGTTGGTGTTCTGCTATGTATATGTGGGTATTATTAAGTTGGTGTTCTGCTATATATATGTGGGTATTATTAAGTTGGTTTTCTGCTATGTATATGTGGGTATTATTAAGTTGGTGTTCTGCTATGTATATGTGGGTATTATTAAGTTGGGGTTCTTCTATGTATATGTGGGTATTATTAAGTTGGTGTTCTGCTATATATATGTGGGTATTATTAAGTTGGTGTTCTGCTATGCATATTTGGGTATTATTAAGTTGGTGTTCTGCTATGTATATGTGGGTATTATTAAGTTGGTGTACTGCTATGCATATGTGGGTATTATTAAGTTGGTGTTCTGCTATGTATATGTGGGTATTATTAAGTTGGTGTTCTGCTATATATATGTGGGTATTATTAAGTTGGTGTTCTGCTATGTATATGTGGGTATTATTAAGGTGGTGTTCTGCTATGTATAGATGAGTATTATTAAGTTGGTGTTCTGCTATGTATATGTGGGTATTATTAAGTTGGTCTTCTGCTATGCATATGTGGGCATTATTAAGATGGTGTTCTGCTATGTATATATGGGTATTATTAAGTTGGTGTTCTGCTATGAATATGTGGGTATTATTAAGTTGGTGTTCTGGTATGTATATGTGGGTATTATTAAGGTGGTGTTCTGCTATGTATATGTGGGTATTATTAAGTTCGTGTTCTGCTATGTATATGTGGGTATTATTAAGTTGGTGTTCTGCTATGTATATGTGGGTATTATTAAGTTGGTGTTCTGCTATGTATATGTGGGGATTATTAAGTTGGTGTTCTCCTATGAATATGTGGGTATTATTAAGTTGGTGTTCTGGTATGTATATGTGGGTATTATTAAGGTGGTGTTCTGCTATGTATATGTGGGCATTATTAAGTTGGTGTTCTGCTATGTATATGTGAGTATTATTAAGTTGGTGTTCTGCTATGTATATGTGGGTATTATTAAGTTGGTGTTCTGCTATGTATATGTGGGTATTATTAAGTTGGTGTTCTGCTATGTATATGTGGGTATTATTAAGTTGGTGTTCTACTATGTATATGAGGGTATTATTAAGTTGGTGTTCTGCTATGTATATGTGGGTATTATTAAGTTGGTGTTCTGCTATGTATATGTGGGTATTATTAAGTTGGTGTTCTGCTATGTATATGTGGGTATTATTAAGTTGGTGTTCTGCTATGTGTATGTGGGTATTATTAAGTTGGGGTTCTGCTATGTATATGTGGGTATTTCTAAGTTGGTGTTCTGCTATGTATATGTGGGTATTATTAAGTTGGGGTTCTGCTATGTATATGTGGGTATTATTAAGTTGGTGTTCTGCTATGTATATGTGGGTATTATTAAGTTGGTGTTCTGCTATGCATGTGGGTATTATTAAGTTGGTGTTCTGCTATGTATATGTGGGTATTATTAAGTTGGTGTTCTGCTATATATATGTGGGTATTATTAAGTTGGTGTTCTGCTATGTATATGTGGGTATTATTAAGTTGGTGTTCTGCTATGTATATGTGGGTATTATTAAGTTGGTGTTCTGCTATATATATGTGGGTATTATTAAGTTGGTGTTCTGCTATGCATATTTGGGTATTATTAAGTTGGTGTTCTGCTATGTATATGTGGGTATTATTAAGTTGGTGTACTGCTATGCATATGTGGGTATTATTAAGTTGGTGTTCTGCTATGTATATGTGGGTATTATTAAGTTGGTGTTCTGCTATATATATGTGGGTATTATTAAGTTGGTGTTCTGCTATGTATATGTGGGTATTATTAAGGTGGTGTTCTGCTATGTATAGATGAGTATTATTAAGTTGGTGTTCTGCTATGTATATGTGGGTATTATTAAGTTGGTCTTCTGCTATGCATATGTGGGCATTATTAAGATGGTGTTCTGCTATGTATATATGGGTATTATTAAGTTGGTGTTCTGCTATGAATATGTGGGTATTATTAAGTTGGTGTTCTGGTATGTATATGTGGGTATTACTAAGGTGGTGTTCTGCTATGTATATGTGGGTATTATTAAGTTGGTGTTCTGCTATGTATATGTGGGTATTATTAAGTTGGTGTTCTGCTATGTATATGTGGGTATTATTAAGTTGGTGTTCTGCTATGTATATGTGGGTATTATTAAGTTGGTGTTCTGCTATGTATATGTGGGTATTATTAAGTTGGTGTTCTACTATGTATATGTGGGTATTATTAAGTTGGTGTTCTGCTATGTATATGTGGGTATTATTAAGTTGGTGTTCTGCTATGTATATGTGGGTATTATTAAGTTGGTGTTCTGCTATGTATATGTGGGTATTATTAAGTTGGTGTTCTGCTATGTGTATGTGGGTATTATTAAGTTGGGGTTCTGCTATGTATATGTGGGTATTTCTAAACTGGTGTTCTGCTATGTATATGTGGGTATTATTAAGTTGGGGTTCTGCTATGTATATGTGGGTATTATTAAGTTGGTGTTCTGCTATGTATATGTGGGTATTATTAAGTTGGTGTTCTGCTATGTATATGTGGGTATTATTAAGTTGGTGTTCTGCTATGTATATGTGGGTATTATTAAGTTGGTGTTCTGCTATGTATATGTGGGTATTATTAAGTTGGTGTTCTGCTATGTATATGTGGGTATTATTAAGTTGGTGTTCTGCTATGTATATGTGGGTATTAATAAGTTGGTGTTCTGCTATGTATATGTGGGTATTATTAAGTTGGTGTTCTGCTATGTATATGTGGGTATTATTAAGTTGGTGTTCTGCTATGTATATGTGGGTATTATTAAGTTGGTGTTCTGCTATGTATATGTGGGTATTATTAAGTTGGTGTTCTACTATGTATATGTGGGTATTATTAAGTTGGTGTTCTGCTATGTATATGTGGGTATTATTAAGTTGGTGTTCTGCTATGTATATGTGGGTATTATTAAGTTGGTGTTCTGCTATGTATATGTGGGTATTATTAAGTTGGTGTTCTGCTATGTGTATTTGGGTATTATTAAGTTGGGGTTCTGCTATGTATATGTGGGTATTTCTAAGCTGGTGTTCTGCTATGTATATGTGGGTATTATTAAGTTGGGGTTCTGCTATGTATATGTGGGTATTATTAAGTTGGTGTTCTGCTATGTATATGTGGGTATTATTAAGTTGGTGTTCTGCTATGCATGTGGGTATTATTAAGTTGGTGTTCTGCTATGTATATGTGGGTATTATTAAGTTGGTGTTCTGCTATATATATGTGGGTATTATTAAGTTGGTTTTCTGCTATGTATATGTGGGTATTATTAAGTTGGTGTTCTGCTATGTATATGTGGGTATTATTAAGTTGGTGTTCTGCTATGCATATGTGGGTATTATTAAGTTGGTGTTCTGCTATGTATATGTGGGTATTATTAAGTTGGTGTACTGCTATGCATATGTGGGTATTATTAAGTTGGTGTTCTGCTATGTATATGTGGGTATTATTAAGTTGGTGTTCTGCTATATATATGTGGGTATTATTAAGTTGGTGTTCTGCTATGTATATGTGGGTAATATTAAGGTGGTGTTCTGCTATGTATATGTGAGTATTATTAAGTTGGTGTTCTGCTATGTAAATGTGGTTATTATTAAGTTGGTGTTCTGCTCTGTATATGTGGGTATTATTAAGTTGTAGTTCTGATATGTATATGTGGGTATTATTAAGTTGGTGTTCTGCTATGTATATGTGGTTATTATTAAGTTGGTGCTCTGCTATGTATATATGGGTATTATTAAGTTGGTGTTCTGCTATGTATATGTGGGTATTATTAAGTTGGTGTTCTGCTATGCATATGTGGGTATTATTAAGTTGGTGTTCTGCTATATATATGTGGGTATTATTAAGTTGGTTTTCTGCTATGTATATGTGGGTATTATTAAGTTGGTGTTCTGCTATGTATATGTGGGTATTATTAAGTTGAGGTTCTGCTATGTATATGTGGGTATTATTAAGTTGGTGTTCTGCTATGTATATGTGGGTATTATTAAGTTGGTGTTCTGCTATGCATATGTGGGTATTATTAAGTTGGTGTTCTGCTATGTATATGTGGGTATTATTAAGTTGGTGTACTGCTATGCATATGTGGGTATTATTAAGTTGGTGTTCTGCTATGCATATGTGGGTATTATTAAGTTGGTGTTCTGCTATATATATGTGGGTATTATTAAGTTGGTGTTCTGCTATGTATATGTGGGTAATATTAAGGTGGTGTTCTGCTATGTATATGTGAGTATTATTAAGTTGGTGTTCTGCTATGTAAATGTGGGTATTATTAAGTTGGTGTTCTGCTCTGTATATGTGGGTATTATTAAGTTGGTGTTCTGCTATGTATATGTGGTTATTATTAAGTTGGTGCTCTGCTATGTATATATGGGTATTATTAAGTTGGTGTTCTGCTATGTATATGTGGGTATTATTAAGTTGGTGTTCTGCTATGCATATGTGGGTATTATTAAGTTGGTGTTCTGCTATGTATATGTGGGTATTATTAAGTTGGTGCTCTGCTATGAATATGTGGGTATTTTTAAGTTGGTGTTCTGCTATGTATATGTGGGTATTATTAAGTTGGTGTTCTGCTATGTACATGTGGGTATTATTAAGTTGGTGTTCTGCTATGTATATGTGGGTATTATTAAGTTGGTGTTCTGCTATGCATATGTGGGTAATATTAAGTTGGTGTTCTGCTATGTATTTGTGTGTATTATTAAGTTGGTGTTCTGCTATGTACATGTGGGTATTATTAAGTTGGTGTTCTGCTATATATATGTGGGTATTATTAAGTTGGTGTTCTGCTATGTATATGTGGTTATTATTAAGTTGGTGTTCAGCTATGTATATGTGGGTATTATGAAGTTGGTGTTCTGCTATGTATATGTGGGTATTATTAAGTTGGTGTTCTGCTATATATATGTGGGTATTATTAAGTTGGTGTTCTGCTATGTATATGTGGGTATTATTAAGTTGGTCTTCTGCTATGCATATGTGGGTATTATTAAGATGGTGTTCTGCTATGTATATATGGGTATTATTAAGTTGGTGTTCTGCTATGTATATGTGGGTATTATTAAGTTGCTGTTCTGCTATGTGTATGTGGGTATTATTAAGTTGTGGTTCTGCTATGTATATGTGGGTATTTCTAAGTTGGTGTTCTGCTATGTATATGTGGGTATTATTAAGTTGGGATTCTGCTATGTATATGTGGGTATTATTAAGATGGTGTTCTGCTATGTATATATGGGTATTATTAAGTTGGTGTTATGCTATGAATATGTGGGTATTATTAAGTTGGTGTTCTGCTATGTATATGTGGGTATTATTAAGTTGGTGTTCTGCTATGTATATGTGGGTATTATTAAGTTGATGTTCTGCAATGTATATGTGGGTATTATCAAGTTGGTGTTCTGCTATGTATATGTGGGTATTATTAAGTTGGTGTTCTGCTATGTATATGTGGGTATTATTAAGTTGGTGTTCTGCTATGCATATTTGGGTATTATTAAGTTGGTGTTCTGCTATGTATATGTGGGTATTATTAAGTTGGTGTACTGCTATGCATATGTGGGTATTATTAAGTTGGTGTTCTGCTATGTATATGTGGGTATTATTAAGTTGGTGTTCTGCAATGTATATGTGGGTATTATCAAGTTGGTGTTCTGCTATGTATATGTGGGTATTATTAAGTTGGGATTCTGCTATGTATATGTGGGTATTATTAAGATGGTGTTCTGCTATGTATATATGGGTATTATTAAGTTGGTGTTATGCTATGAATATGTGGGTATTATTAAGTTGGTGTTCTGCTATGTATATGTGGGTATTATTAAGTTGGTGTTCTGCTATGTATATGTGGGTATTATTAAGTTGGTGTTCTGCAATGTATATGTGGGTATTATCAAGTTGGTGTTCTGCTATGTATATGTAGGTATTATTAAGTTGGTGTTCTGCTATGTATATGTGGGTATTATTAAGTTGGTGTTCTGCTATGCATATTTGGGTATTATTAAGGTGGTGTTCTGCTATGTATAGATGAGTATTATTAAGTTGGTGTTCTGCTATGTATATGTGGGTATTATTAAGTTGGTCTTCTGCTATGCATATGTGGGCATTATTAAGATGGTGTTCTGCTATGTATATATGGGTATTATTAAGTTGGTGTTCTGCTATGAATATGTGGGTATTATTAAGTTGGTGTTCTGGTATGTATATGTGGGTATTATTAAGGTGGTGTTCTGCTATGTATATGTGGGTATTATTAAGTTGGTGTTCTGCTATGTATATGTGGGTATTATTAAGTTGGTGTTCTGCTATGTATATGTGGGTATTATTAAGTTGGTGTTCTGCTATGTATATGTGGGTATTATTAAGTTGGTGTTCTGCTATGTATATGTGGGTATTATTAAGTTGGTGTTCTACTATGTATATGTGGGTATTATTAAGTTGGTGTTCTGCTATGTATATGTGGGTATTATTAAGTTGGTGTTCTGCTATGTATATGTGGGTATTATTAAGTTGGTGTTCTGCTATGTATATGTGGGTATTATTAAGTTGGTGTTCTGCTATGTGTATGTGGGTATTATTAAGTTGGGGTTCTGCTATGTATATGTGGGTATTTCTAAGCTGGTGTTCTGCTATGTATATGTGGGTATTATTAAGTTGGGGTTCTGCTATGTATATGTGGGTATTATTAAGTTGGTGTTCTGCTATGTATATGTGGGTATTATTAAGTTGGTGTTCTGCTATGTATATGTGGGTATTATTAAGTTGGTGTTCTGCTATGTATATGTGGGTATTATTAAGTTGGTGTTCTGCTATGTATATGTGGGTATTATTAAGTTGGTGTTCTGC
This sequence comes from Bathymodiolus brooksi, assembly GCA_963680875.1. Lineage (NCBI taxonomy): Eukaryota > Metazoa > Mollusca > Bivalvia > Mytilida > Modiolidae > Bathymodiolus > Bathymodiolus brooksi. The sequence continues at coordinate 64,189,645 of OY804586.1, read as the reverse complement.
TATGTATATGTGGGTATTATTAAGTTGGTGTTCTGCTATGTATATGTGGGTATTAATAAGTTGGTGTTCTGCTATGTATATGTGGGTATTATTAAGTTGGTGTTCTGCTATGTATATGTGGGTATTATTAAGTTGGTGTTCTGCTATGTATATGTGGGTATTATTAAGTTGGTGTTCTGCTATGTATATGTGGGTATTATTAAGTTGGTGTTCTACTATGTATATGTGGGTATTATTAAGTTGGTGTTCTGCTATGTATATGTGGGTATTATTAAGTTGGTGTTCTGCTATGTATATGTGGGTATTATTAAGTTGGTGTTCTGCTATGTATATGTGGGTATTATTAAGTTGGTGTTCTGCTATGTGTATTTGGGTATTATTAAGTTGGGGTTCTGCTATGTATATGTGGGTATTTCTAAGCTGGTGTTCTGCTATGTATATGTGGGTATTATTAAGTTGGGGTTCTGCTATGTATATGTGGGTATTATTAAGTTGGTGTTTTGCTATGTATATGTGGGTATTATTAAGTTGGTGTTCTGCTATGCATGTGGGTATTATTAAGTTGGTGTTCTGCTATGTATATGTGGGTATTATTAAGTTGGTGTTCTGCTATATATATGTGGGTATTATTAAGTTGGTTTTCTGCTATGTATATGTGGGTATTATTAAGTTGGTGTTCTGCTATGTATATGTGGGTATTATTAAGTTGAGGTTCTGCTATGTATATGTGGGTATTATTAAGTTGGTGTTCTGCCATGTATATGTGGGTATTATTAAGTTGGTGTTCTGCTATGCATATGTGGGTATTATTAAGTTGGTGTTCTGCTATGTATATGTGGGTATTATTAAGTTGGTGTACTGCTATGCATATGTGGGTATTATTAAGTTGGTGTTCTGCTATGTATATGTGGGTATTATTAAGTTGGTGTTCTGCTATATATATGTGGGTATTATTAAGTTGGTGTTCTGCTATGTATATGTGGGTAATATTAAGGTGGTGTTCTGCTATGTATATGTGAGTATTATTAAGTTGGTGTTCTGCTATGTAAATGTGGTTATTATTAAGTTGGTGTTCTGCTCTGTATATGTGGGTATTATTAAGTTGTAGTTCTGATATGTATATGTGGGTATTATTAAGTTGGTGTTCTGCTATGTATATGTGGTTATTATTAAGTTGGTGCTCTGCTATGTATATATGGGTATTATTAAGTTGGTGTTCTGCTATGTATATGTGGGTATTATTAAGTTGGTGTTCTGCTATGCATATGTGGGTATTATTAAGTTGGTGTTCTGCTATATATATGTGGGTATTATTAAGTTGGTTTTCTGCTATGTATATGTGGGTATTATTAAGTTGGTGTTCTGCTATGTATATGTGGGTATTATTAAGTTGAGGTTCTGCTATGTATATGTGGGTATTATTAAGTTGGTGTTCTGCTATGTATATGTGGGTATTATTAAGTTGGTGTTCTGCTATGCATATGTGGGTATTATTAAGTTGGTGTTCTGCTATGTATATGTGGGTATTATTAAGTTGGTGTACTGCTATGCATATGTGGGTATTATTAAGTTGGTGTTCTGCTATGTATATGTGGGTATTACTAAGTTGGTGTTCTGCTATATATATGTGGGTATTATTAAGTTGGTGTTCTGCTATGTATATGTGGGTAATATTAAGGTGGTTTTCTGCTATGAATATGTGAGTATTATTAAGTTGGTGTTCTGCTATGTAAATGTGGGTATTATTAAGTTGGTGTTCTGCTCTGTATATGTGGGTATTATTAAGTTGTAGTTCTGATATGTATATGTGGGTATTATTAAGTTGGTGTTCTGCTATGTATATGTGGTTATTATTAAGTTGGTGCTCTGCTATGTATATATGGGTATTATTAAGTTGGTGTTCTGCTATGTATATGTGGGTATTATTAAGTTGGTGTTCTGCTATGCATATGTGGGTATTATTAAGTTGGTGTTCTGCTATGTATATGTGGGTATTATTAAGTTGGTGCTCTGCTATGAATATGTGGGTATTTTTAAGTTGGTGTTCTGCTATGTATATGTGGGTATTATTAAGTTGGTGTTCTGCTATGTACATGTGGGTATTATTAAGTTGGTGTTCTGCTATGTATATGTGGGTATTATTAAGTTGGTGTTCTGCTATGCATATGTGGGTAATATTAAGTTGGTGTTCTGCTATGTATTTGTGTGTATTATTAAGTTGGTGTTCTGCTATGTACATGTGGGTATTATTAAGTTGGTGTTCTGCTATATATATGTGGGTATTATTAAGATGGTGTTCTGCTATGTATATGTGGTTATTATTAAGTTGGTGTTCAGCTATGTATATGTGGGTATTATGAAGTTGGTGTTCTGCTATGTATATGTGGGTATTATTAAGTTGGTGTTCTGCTATATATATGTGGGTATTATTAAGTTGGTGTTCTGCTATGTATATGTGGGTATTATTAAGTTGGTCTTCTGCTATGCATATGTGGGTATTATTAAGATGGTGTTCTGCTATGTATATATGGGTATTATTAAGTTGGTGTTCTGCTATGTATATGTGGGTATTATTAAGTTGCTGTTCTGCTATGTGTATGTGGGTATTATTAAGTTGTGGTTCTGCTATGTATATGTGGGTATTTCTAAGTTGGTGTTCTGCTATGTATATGTGGGTATTATTAAGTTGGGATTCTGCTATGTATATGTGGGTATTATTAAGATGGTGTTCTGCTATGTATATATGGGTATTATTAAGTTGGTGTTATGCTATGAATATGTGGGTATTATTAAGTTGGTGTTCTGCTATGTATATGTGGGTATTATTAAGTTGGTGTTCTGCTATGTATATGTGGGTATTATTAAGTTGATGTTCTGCAATGTATATGTGGGTATTATCAAGTTGGTGTTCTGCTATGTATATGTGGGTATTATTAAGTTGGTGTTCTGCTATGTATATGTGGGTATTATTAAGTTGGTGTTCTGCTATGCATATTTGGGTATTATTAAGTTGGTGTTCTGCTATGTATATGTGGGTATTATTAAGTTGGTGTAATGCTATGCATATGTGGGTATTATTAAGTTGGTGTTCTGCTATGTATATGTGGGTATTATTAAGTTGGTGTTCTGCAATGTATATGTGGGTATTATCAAGTTGGTGTTCTGCTATGTATATGTGGGTATTATTAAGTTGGGATTCTGCTATGTATATGTGGGTATTATTAAGATGGTGTTCTGCTATGTATATATGGGTATTATTAAGCTGGTGTTATGCTATGAATATGTGGGTATTATTAAGTTGGTGTTCTGCTATGTATATGTGGGTATTATTAAGTTGGTGTTCTGCTATGTATATGTGGGTATTATTAAGTTGGTGTTCTGCAATGTATATGTGGGTATTATCAAGTTGGTGTTCTGCTATGTATATGTAGGTATTATTAAGTTGGTGTTCTGCTATGTATATGTGGGTATTATTAAGTTGGTGTTCTGCTATGCATATTTGGGTATTATTAAGTTGGTGTTCTGCTATGTATATGTGGGTATTATTAAGTTGGTGTACTGCTATGCATATGTGGGTATTATTAAGTTGGTGTTCTGCTATGTATATGTGGGTATTATTAAGTTGGTGTTCTGCTATATATATGTGGGTATTATTAAGTTGGTGTTCTGCTATGTATATGTGGGTATTATTAAGGTGGTGTTCTGCTATGTATATGTGAGTATTATTAAGTTGGTGTTCTGCTATGTAAATGTGGGTATTATTAAGTTGGTGTTCTGCTCTGTATATGTGGGTATTATTAAGTTGTAGTTCTGATATGTACATGTGGGTATTATTAAGTTGGTGTTCTGCTATGTATATGTGGGTATTATTAAGTTGGTGCTCTGCTATGTATATATGGGTATTATTAAGTTGGTGTTCTGCTATGTATATGTGGGTATTATTAAGTTGGTGTTCTGCTATGTATATGTGGGTATTATTAAGTTGGTGTTCTGCTATGTATATGTGGGTATTATTAAGTTGGTGTTCTGCAATGTATATGTGGGTATTATCAAGTTGGTGTTCTGCTATGTATATGTGGGTATTATTAAGTTGGTGTTCTTCTATGTATATGTGGGTATTATTAAGTTGGTGTTCTGCTATGTATATGTGGGTATTATTAAGTTGGTGTTCTGCTATGTATATGTGGGTATTATTAAGTTGGTGTTCTGCTATGCATATGTGGGTATTACTAAGTTGGTGTTCTGCTATGTATATGTGGGTATTATTAAGTTGGTGTTCTGCTATGTAAATGTGGGTATTATTAAGTTGGTGTTCTGCTATGTATATGTGGGTATTATTAAGTTGGTCTTCTGCTATGCATATGTGGGTATTATTAAGATGGTGTTCTGCTATGTATATATGGGTATTATTAAGTTGGTGTTCTGCTATGTATATGTGGGTATTATTAAGTTGGTGTTCTGCTATGTGTATGTGGGTATTATTAAGTTGGGGTTCTGCTATGTATATGTGGGTATTTCTAAGTTGGTGTTCTGCTATGTATATGTGGGTATTATTAAGATGGTGTTCTGCTATGTATATATGGGTATTATTAAGTTGGTGTTATGCTATGAATATGTGGGTATTATTAAGTTGGTGTTCTGCTATGTATATGTGGGTATTATTAAGTTGGTGTTCCGCTATGTATATGTGGGTATTATTAAGTTGGTGTTCTGCAATGTATATGTGGGTATTATCAAGTTGGTGTTCTGCTATGTATATGTGGGTATTATTAAGTTGGTGTTCTTCTATGTATATGTGGGTATTATTAAGTTGGTTTTCTGCCATGTATATGTGGGTATTATTAAGTTGGTGTTCTGCTATGTATATGTGGGTATTATTAAGTTGGTGTTCTGCTATGCATATGTGGGTATTACTAAGTTGGTGTTCTGCTATGTATATGTGGGTATTATTAAGTTGGTGTTCTGCTATGTAAATGTGGGTATTATTAAGTTGGTGTTCTGCTATGTATATGTGGGTATTATTAAGTTGGTGTTCTGCTATGTATATGTGGGTATTATTAAGTTGGAGTTCTGCTATGTATATGTGGGTATTATTAAGTTGTAGTTCTGATATGTACATGTGGGTATTATTAAGTTGGTGTTCTGCTATTTATATGTGGGTATTATTAAGTTGGTGTTCTGCTATGTATATGTGGGTATTATTAAGTTGGCGTTCTGCTATGTATATGTGGGTATTATTAAGTTGGTGTTCTGCTATGTATATGTGGGTATTATTAAGTTGGTGTTCTACTATGCATATGTGGGTATTATTAAGTTGGTGTTCTGCTATGTATATGTGGGTATTATTAAGTTGATGTTCTGCTATGTATATGTGGGTATTATTAAGTTGGTTTTTTCTGCTATGTATATGTGGGTATTAAGAAGTTGGTGTTCTGCTATGTATATGTGGGTATTATTAAGTTGGTGTTCTGCTATGTATATGTGGGTATTATTAAGGTGGTGTTCTGCTATGTATATGTGAGTATTATTAAGTTGGTGTTCAGCTATGTTTATGTGGGTATTATTAAGGTGGTGTTCTGCTCTATATATGTGGGTATTATTAAGTTGGTGTTCTGCTATGTATATGTGGGTATTATTAAGTTGGTGTTCTGCTATATATATGTGGGTATTATTAAGTTGGTGTTCTGCTATGTATATGTGGGTATTATTAAGTTGGTCTTCTGCTATGCATATGTGGGTATTATTAAGATGTTGTTCTGCTATGTAAATATGGTTATTATTAAGTTGGTGTTCTGCTATGAATATGTGGGTATTATTAAGTTGGTGTTCTGGTATGTATATGTGGGTATTATTAAGGTGGTGTTCTGCTATGTATATGTGGGTATTAATAAGTTGGTGTTCTGCTATGTATATGTGGGTATTATTAAGTTGGTGTTCTGCTATGTATATGTGGGTATTATTAAGTTGGTGTTCTGCTATGTATATGTGGGTATTATTAAGTTGGTGTTCTGCTATGTATATGTGGGTATTATTAAGTTGGTGTTCTACTATGTATATGTGGGTATTATTAAGTTGGTGTTCTGCTATGTATATGTGGGTATTATTAAGTTGGTGTTCTGCTATGTATATGTGGGTATTATTAAGTTGTAGTTCTGATATGTACATGTGGGTATTATTAAGTTGGTGTTCTGCTATGTATATGTGGGTATTATTAAGTTGGTGCTCTGCTATGTATATATGGGTATTATTAAGTTGGTGTTCTGCTATGTATATGTGGGTATTATTAAGTTGGTGTTCTGCTATGTATATGTGGGTATTATTAAGTTGGTGTTCTGCTATGTATATGTGGGTATTATTAAGTTGGTGTTCTGCAATGTATATGTGGGTATTATCAAGTTGGTGTTCTGCTATGTATATGTGGGTATTATTAAGTTGGTGTTCTGCTATGTATATGTGGGTATTATTAAGTTGGTGTTCTGCTATGTATATGTGGGTATTATTAAGTTGGTGTTCTGCTATGCATATGTGGGTATTACTAAGTTGGTGTTCTGCTATGTATATGTGGGTATTATTAAGTTGGTGTTCTGCTATGTAAATGTGGGTATTATTAAGTTGGTGTTCTGCTATGTATATGTGGGTATTATTAAGTTGGTCTTCTGCTATGCATATGTGGGTATTATTAAGATGGTGTTCTGCTATGTATATATGGGTATTATTAAGTTGGTGTTCTGCTATGTATATGTGGGTATTATTAAGTTGGTGTTCTGCTATGTGTATGTGGGTATTATTAAGTTGGGGTTCTGCTATGTATATGTGGGTATTTCTAAGTTGGTGTTCTGCTATGTATATGTGGGTATTATTAAGATGGTGTTCTGCTATGTATATATGGGTATTATTAAGTTGGTGTTATGCTATGAATATGTGGGTATTATTAAGTTGGTGTTCTGCTATGTATATGTGGGTATTATTAAGTTGGTGTTCCGCTATGTATATGTGGGTATTATTAAGTTGGTGTTCTGCAATGTATATGTGGGTATTATCAAGTTGGTGTTCTGCTATGTATATGTGGGTATTATTAAGTTGGTGTTCTTCTATGTATATGTGGGTATTATTAAGTTGGTTTTCTGCCATGTATATGTGGGTATTATTAAGTTGGTGTTCTGCTATGTATATGTGGGTATTATTAAGTTGGTGTTCTGCTATGCATATGTGGGTATTACTAAGTTGGTGTTCTGCTATGTATATGTGGGTATTATTAAGTTGGTGTTCTGCTATGTAAATGTGGGTATTATTAAGTTGGTGTTCTGCTATGTATATGTGGGTATTATTAAGTTGGTGTTCTGCTATGTATATGTGGGTATTATTAAGTTGGAGTTCTGCTATGTATATGTGGGTATTATTAAGTTGTAGTTCTGATATGTACATGTGGGTATTATTAAGTTGGTGTTCTGCTATTTATATGTGGGTATTATTAAGTTGGTGTTCTGCTATGTATATGTGGGTATTATTAAGTTGGCGTTCTGCTATGTATATGTGGGTATTATTAAGTTGGTGTTCTGCTATGTATATGTGGGTATTATTAAGTTGGTGTTCTACTATGCATATGTGGGTATTATTAAGTTGGTGTTCTGCTATGTATATGTGGGTATTATTAAGTTGATGTTCTGCTATGTATATGTGGGTATTATTAAGTTGGTTTTTTCTGCTATGTATATGTGGGTATTAAGAAGTTGGTGTTCTGCTATGTATATGTGGGTATTATTAAGTTGGTGTTCTGCTATGTATATGTGGGTATTATTAAGGTGGTGTTCTGCTATGTATATGTGAGTATTATTAAGTTGGTGTTCAGCTATGTTTATGTGGGTATTATTAAGGTGGTGTTCTGCTCTATATATGTGGGTATTATTAAGTTGGTGTTCTGCTATGTATATGTGGGTATTATTAAGTTGGTGTTCTGCTATATATATGTGGGTATTATTAAGTTGGTGTTCTGCTATGTATATGTGGGTATTATTAAGTTGGTCTTCTGCTATGCATATGTGGGTATTATTAAGATGTTGTTCTGCTATGTAAATATGGTTATTATTAAGTTGGTGTTCTGCTATGAATATGTGGGTATTATTAAGTTGGTGTTCTGGTATGTATATGTGGGTATTATTAAGGAGGTGTTCTGCTATGTATATGTGGGTATTAATAAGTTGGTGTTCTGCTATGTATATGTGGGTATTATTAAGTTGGTGTTCTGCTATGTATATGTGGGTATTATTAAGTTGGTGTTCTGCTATGTATATGTGGGTATTATTAAGTTGGTGTTCTGCTATGTATATGTGGGTATTATTAAGTTGGTGTTCTACTATGTATATGTGGGTATTATTAAGTTGGTGTTCTGCTATGTATATGTGGGTATTATTAAGTTGGTGTTCTGCTATGTATATGTGGGTATTATTAAGTTGGTGTTCTGCTATGTATATGTGGGTATTATTAAGTTGGTGTTCTGCTATGTGTATTTGGGTATTATTAAGTTGGGGTTCTGCTATGTATATGTGGGTATTTCTAAGCTGGTGTTCTGCTATGTATATGTGGGTATTATTAAGTTGGGGTTCTGCTATTTATATGTGGGTATTATTAAGTTGGTGTTCTGCTATGTATATGTGGGTATTATTAAGTTGGTGTTCTGCTATGTATATGTGGGTATTATTAAGTTGGTGTTCTGCTATGTATATGTGGGTATTATTAAGTTGGTGTTCTGCTATGTATATGTGGGTATTATTAAGTTGGTGTTCTGCTATGTATATGTGGGTATTATTAAGTTGGTGTTCTGCTATGTATATGTGGGTATTAATAAGTTGGTGTTCTGCTATGTATATGTGGGTATTATTAAGTTGGTGTTCTGCTATGTATATGTGGGTATTATTAAGTTGGTGTTCTGCTATGTATATGTGGGTATTATTAAGTTGGTGTTCTGCTATGTATATGTGGGTATTATTAAGTTGGTGTTCTACTATGTATATGTGGGTATTATTAAGTTGGTGTTCTGCTATGTATATGTGGGTATTATTAAGTTGGTGTTCTGCTATGTATATGTGGGTATTATTAAGTTGGTGTTCTGCTATGTATATGTGGGTATTATTAAGTTGGTGTTCTGCTATGTGTATTTGGGTATTATTAAGTTGGGGTTCTGCTATGTATATGTGGGTATTTCTAAGCTGGTGTTCTGCTATGTATATGTGGGTATTATTAAGTTGGGGTTCTGCTATGTATATGTGGGTATTATTAAGTTGGTGTTCTGCTATGTATATGTGGGTATTATTAAGTTGGTGTTCTGCTATGCATGTGGGTATTATTAAGTTGGTGTTCTGCTATGTATATGTGGGTATTATTAAGTTGGTGTTCTGCTATATATATGTGGGTATTATTAAGTTGGTTTTCTGCTATGTATATGTGGGTATTATTAAGTTGGTGTTCTGCTATGTATATGTGGGTATTATTAAGTTGAGGTTCTGCTATGTATATGTGGGTATTATTAAGTTGGTGTTCTGCTATGTATATGTGGGTATTATTAAGTTGGTGTTCTGCTATGCATATGTGGGTATTATTAAGTTGGTGTTCTGCTATGTATATGTGGGTATTATTAAGTTGGTGTACTGCTATGCATATGTGGGTATTATTAAGTTGGTGTTCTGCTATGTATATGTGGGTATTATTAAGTTGGTGTTCTGCTATATATATGTGGGTATTATTAAGTTGGTGTTCTGCTATGTATATGTGGGTAATATTAAGGTGGTGTTCTGCTATGTATATGTGAGTATTATTAAGTTGGTGTTCTGCTATGTAAATGTGGGTATTATTAAGTTGGTGTTCTGCTCTGTATATGTGGGTATTATTAAGTTGTAGTTCTGATATGTATATGTGGGTATTATTAAGTTGGTGTTCTGCTATGTATATGTGGTTATTATTAAGTTGGTGCTCTGCTATGTATATATGGGTATTATTAAGTTGGTGTTCTGCTATGCATATGTGGGTATTATTAAGTTGGTGTTCTGCTATGTATATGTGGGTATTATTAAGTTGGTGCTCTGCTATGAATATGTGGGTATTTTTAAGTTGGTGTTCTGCTATGTATATGTGGGTATTATTAAGTTGGTGTTCTGGTATGTATATGTGGGTATTATTAAGGAGGTGTTCTGCTATGTATATGTGGGTATTAATAAGTTGGTGTTCTGCTATGTATATGTGGGTATTATTAAGTTGGTGTTCTGCTATGTATATGTGGGTATTATTAAGTTGGTGTTCTGCTATGTATATGTGGGTATTATTAAGTTGGTGTTCTGCTATGTATATGTGGGTATTATTAAGTTGGTGTTCTACTATGTATATGTGGGTATTATTAAGTTGGTGTTCTGCTATGTATATGTGGGTATTATTAAGTTGGTGTTCTGCTATGTATATGTGGGTATTATTAAGTTGGTGTTCTACTATGTATATGTGGGTATTATTAAGTTGGTGTTCTGCTATGTATATGTGGGTATTATTAAGTTGGTGTTCTGCTATGTATATGTGGGTATTATTAAGTTGGTGTTCTGCTATGTATATGTGGGTATTATTAAGTTGGTGTTCTGCTATGTGTATTTGGGTATTATTAAGTTGGGGTTCTGCTATGTATATGTGGGTATTTCTAAGCTGGTGTTCTGCTATGTATATGTGGGTATTATTAAGTTGGGGTTCTGCTATTTATATGTGGGTATTATTAAGTTGGTGTTCTGCTATGTATATGTGGGTATTATTAAGTTGGTGTTCTGCTATGTATATGTGGGTATTATTAAGTTGGTGTTCTGCTATGTATATGTGGGTATTATTAAGTTGGTGTTCTGCTATGTATATGTGGGTATTATTAAGTTGGTGTTCTGCTATGTATATGTGGGTATTATTAAGTTGGTGTTCTGCTATGTATATGTGGGTATTAATAAGTTGGTGTTCTGCTATGTATATGTGGGTATTATTAAGTTGGTGTTCTGCTATGTATATGTGGGTATTATTAAGTTGGTGTTCTGCTATGTATATGTGGGTATTATTAAGTTGGTGTTCTGCTATGTATATGTGGGTATTATTAAGTTGGTGTTCTACTATGTATATGTGGGTATTATTAAGTTGGTGTTCTGCTATGTATATGTGGGTATTATTAAGTTGGTGTTCTGCTATGTATATGTGGGTATTATTAAGTTGGTGTTCTGCTATGTATATGTGGGTATTATTAAGTTGGTGTTCTGCTATGTGTATTTGGGTATTATTAAGTTGGGGTTCTGCTATGTATATGTGGGTATTTCTAAGCTGGTGTTCTGCTATGTATATGTGGGTATTATTAAGTTGGGGTTCTGCTATGTATATGTGGGTATTATTAAGTTGGTGTTCTGCTATGTATATGTGGGTATTATTAAGTTGGTGTTCTGCTATGCATGTGGGTATTATTAAGTTGGTGTTCTGCTATGTATATGTGGGTATTATTAAGTTGGTGTTCTGCTATATATATGTGGGTATTATTAAGTTGGTTTTCTGCTATGTATATGTGGGTATTATTAAGTTGGTGTTCTGCTATGTATATGTGGGTATTATTAAGTTGAGGTTCTGCTATGTATATGTGGGTATTATTAAGTTGGTGTTCTGCTATGTATATGTGGGTATTATTAAGTTGGTGTTCTGCTATGCATATGTGGGTATTATTAAGTTGGTGTTCTGCTATGTATATGTGGGTATTATTAAGTTGGTGTACTGCTATGCATATGTGGGTATTATTAAGTTGGTGTTCTGCTATGTATATGTGGGTATTATTAAGTTGGTGTTCTGCTATATATATGTGGGTATTATTAAGTTGGTGTTCTGCTATGTATATGTGGGTAATATTAAGGTGGTGTTCTGCTATGTATATGTGAGTATTATTAAGTTGGTGTTCTGCTATGTAAATGTGGGTATTATTAAGTTGGTGTTCTGCTCTGTATATGTGGGTATTATTAAGTTGTAGTTCTGATATGTATATGTGGGTATTATTAAGTTGGTGTTCTGCTATGTATATGTGGTTATTATTAAGTTGGTGCTCTGCTATGTATATATGGGTATTATTAAGTTGGTGTTCTGCTATGCATATGTGGGTATTATTAAGTTGGTGTTCTGCTATGTATATGTGGGTATTATTAAGTTGGTGCTCTGCTATGAATATGTGGGTATTTTTAAGTTGGTGTTCTGCTATGTATATGTGGGTATTATTAAGTTGGTGTTCTGCTATGTACATGTGGGTATTATTAAGTTGGTGTTCTGCTATGTATATGTGGGTATTATTAAGTTGGTGTTCTGCTATGCATATGTGGGTAATATTAAGTTGGTGTTCTGCTATGTATTTGTGTGTATTATTAAGTTGGTGTTCTGCTATGTACATGTGGGTATTATTAAGTTGGTGTTCTGCTATATATATGTGGGTATTATTAAGTTGGTGTTCTGGTATGTATATGTGGTTATTATTAAGTTGGTGTTCTGCTATGTATATGTGGGTATTATGAAGTTGGTCTTCTGCTATGTATATGTGGGTATTATTAAGTTGGTGTTCTGCTATATATATGTGGGTATTATTAAGTTGGTGTTCTGCTATGTATATGTGGGTATTATTAAGTTGGTCTTCTGCTATGCATATGTGGGTATTATTAAGATGGTGTTCTGCTATGTATATATGGGTATTATTAAGTTGGTGTTCTGCTATGTATATGTGGGTATTATTAAGTTGGTGTTCTGCTATGTGTATGTGGGTATTATTAAGTTGTGGTTCTGCTATGTATATGTGGGTATTTCTAAGTTGGTGTTCTGCTATGTATATGTGGGTATTATTAAGTTGGGATTCTGCTATGTATATGTGGGTATTATTAAGATGGTGTTCTGCTATGTATATATGGGTATTATTAAGTTGGTGTTATGCTATGAATATGTGGGTATTATTAAGTTGGTGTTCTGCTATGTATATGTGGGTATTATTAAGTTGGTGTTCTGCTATGTATATGTGGGTATTATTAAGTTGGTGTTCTACTATGTATATGTGGGTATTATTAAGTTGGTGTTCTGCTATGTATATGTGGGTATTATTAAGTTGGTGTTCTGCTATGTATATGTGGGTATTATTAAGTTGGTGTTCTGCTATGTATATGTGGGTATTATTAAGTTGGTGTTCTGCTATGTGTATTTGGGTATTATTAAGTTGGGGTTCTGCTATGTATATGTGGGTATTTCTAAGCTGGTGTTCTGCTATGTATATGTGGGTATTATTAAGTTGGGGTTCTGCTATTTATATGTGGGTATTATTAAGTTGGTGTTCTGCTATGTATATGTGGGTATTATTAAGTTGGTGTTCTGCTATGTATATGTGGGTATTATTAAGTTGGTGTTCTGCTATGTATATGTGGGTATTATTAAGTTGGTGTTCTGCTATGTATATGTGGGTATTATTAAGTTGGTGTTCTGCTATGTATATGTGGGTATTATTAAGTTGGTGTTCTGCTATGTATATGTGGGTATTAATAAGTTGGTGTTCTGCTATGTATATGTGGGTATTATTAAGTTGGTGTTCTGCTATGTATATGTGGGTATTATTAAGTTGGTGTTCTGCTATGTATATGTGGGTATTATTAAGTTGGTGTTCTGCTATGTATATGTGGGTATTATTAAGTTGGTGTTCTACTATGTATATGTGGGTATTATTAAGTTGGTGTTCTGCTATGTATATGTGGGTATTATTAAGTTGGTGTTCTGCTATGTATATGTGGGTATTATTAAGTTGGTGTTCTGCTATGTATATGTGGGTATTATTAAGTTGGTGTTCTGCTATGTGTATTTGGGTATTATTAAGTTGGGGTTCTGCTATGTATATGTGGGTATTTCTAAGCTGGTGTTCTGCTATGTATATGTGGGTATTATTAAGTTGGGGTTCTGCTATGTATATGTGGGTATTATTAAGTTGGTGTTCTGCTATGTATATGTGGGTATTATTAAGTTGGTGTTCTGCTATGCATGTGGGTATTATTAAGTTGGTGTTCTGCTATGTATATGTGGGTATTATTAAGTTGGTGTTCTGCTATATATATGTGGGTATTATTAAGTTGGTTTTCTGCTATGTATATGTGGGTATTATTAAGTTGGTGTTCTGCTATGTATATGTGGGTATTATTAAGTTGAGGTTCTGCTATGTATATGTGGGTATTATTAAGTTGGTGTTCTGCTATGTATATGTGGGTATTATTAAGTTGGTGTTCTGCTATGCATATGTGGGTATTATTAAGTTGGTGTTCTGCTATGTATATGTGGGTATTATTAAGTTGGTGTACTGCTATGCATATGTGGGTATTATTAAGTTGGTGTTCTGCTATGTATATGTGGGTATTATTAAGTTGGTGTTCTGCTATATATATGTGGGTATTATTAAGTTGGTGTTCTGCTATGTATATGTGGGTAATATTAAGGTGGTGTTCTGCTATGTATATGTGAGTATTATTAAGTTGGTGTTCTGCTATGTAAATGTGGGTATTATTAAGTTGGTGTTCTGCTCTGTATATGTGGGTATTATTAAGTTGTAGTTCTGATATGTATATGTGGGTATTATTAAGTTGGTGTTCTGCTATGTATATGTGGTTATTATTAAGTTGGTGCTCTGCTATGTATATATGGGTATTATTAAGTTGGTGTTCTGCTATGCATATGTGGGTATTATTAAGTTGGTGTTCTGCTATGTATATGTGGGTATTATTAAGTTGGTGCTCTGCTATGAATATGTGGGTATTTTTAAGTTGGTGTTCTGCTATGTATATGTGGGTATTATTAAGTTGGTGTTCTGCTATGTACATGTGGGTATTATTAAGTTGGTGTTCTGCTATGTATATGTGGGTATTATTAAGTTGGTGTTCTGCTATGCATATGTGGGTAATATTAAGTTGGTGTTCTGCTATGTATTTGTGTGTATTATTAAGTTGGTGTTCTGCTATGTACATGTGGGTATTATTAAGTTGGTGTTCTGCTATATATATGTGGGTATTATTAAGTTGGTGTTCTGCTATGTATATGTGGTTATTATTAAGTTGGTGTTCTGCTATGTATATGTGGGTATTATGAAGTTGGTCTTCTGCTATGTATATGTGGGTATTATTAAGTTGGTGTTCTGCTATATATATGTGGGTATTATTAAGTTGGTGTTCTGCTATGTATATGTGGGTATTATTAAGTTGGTCTTCTGCTATGCATATGTGGGTATTATTAAGATGGTGTTCTGCTATGTATATATGGGTATTATTAAGTTGGTGTTCTGCTATGTATATGTGGGTATTATTAAGTTGGTGTTCTGCTATGTGTATGTGGGTATTATTAAGTTGTGGTTCTGCTATGTATATGTGGGTATTTCTAAGTTGGTGTTCTGCTATGTATATGTGGGTATTATTAAGTTGGGATTCTGCTATGTATATGTGGGTATTATTAAGATGGTGTTCTGCTATGTATATATGGGTATTATTAAGTTGGTGTTATGCTATGAATATGTGGGTATTATTAAGTTGGCGTTCTGCTATGTATATGTGGGTATTATTAAGTTGGTGTTCTGCTATGTATATGTGGGTATTATTAAGTTGATGTTCTGCAATGTATATGTGGGTATTATCAAGTTGGTGTTCTGCTATGTATATGTGGGTATTATTAAGTTGGTGTTCTGCTATGTATATGTGGGTATTATTAAGTTGGTGTTCTGCTATGCATATTTGGGTATTATTAAGTTGGTGTTCTGCTATGTATATGTGGGTATTATTAAGTTGGTGTACTGCTATGCATATGTGGGTATTATTAAGTTGGTGTTCTGCTATGTATATGTGGGTATTATTAAGTTGGTGTTCTGCAATGTATATGTGGGTATTATCAAGTTGGTGTTCTGCTATGTATATGTGGGTATTATTAAGTTGGGATTCTGCTATGTATATGTGGGTATTATTAAGATGGTGTTCTGCTATGTATATATGGGTATTATTAAGTTGGTGTTATGCTATGAATATGTGGGTATTATGAAGTTGGTGTTCTGCTATGTATATGTGGGTATTATTAAGTTGGTGTTCTGCTATGTATATGTGGGTATTATTAAGTTGGTGTTCTGCAATGTATATGTGGGTATTATCAAGTTGGTGTTCTGCTATGTATATGTAGGTATTATTAAGTTGGTGTTCTGCTATGTATATGTGGGTATTATTAAGTTGGTGTTCTGCTATGCATATTTGGGTATTATTAAGTTGGTGTTCTGCTATGTATATGTGGGTATTATTAAGTTGGTGTACTGCTATGCATATGTGGGTATTATTAAGTTGGTGTTCTGCTATGTATATGTGGGTATTATTAAGTTGGTGTTCTGCTATATATATGTGGGTATTATTAAGTTGGTGGTCTGCTATGTATATGTGGGTATTATTAAGGTGGTGTTCTGCTATGTAAATGTGAGTATTATTAAGTTGGTGTTCTGCTATGTAAATGTGGGTATTATTAAGTTGGTGTTCTGCTCTGTATATGTGGGTATTATTAAGTTGTAGTTCTGATATGTACATGTGGGTATTATTAAGTTGGTGTTCTGCTATGTATATGTGGGTATTATGAAGTTGGTCTTCTGCTATGTATATGTGGGTATTATTAAGTTGGTGTTCTGCTATATATATGTGGGTATTATTAAGTTGGTGTTCTGCTATGTATATGTGGGTATTATTAAGTTGGTCTTCTGCTATGCATATGTGGGTATTATTAAGATGGTGTTCTGCTATGTATATATGGGTATTATTAAGTTGGTGTTCTGCTATGTATATGTGGGTATTATTAAGTTGGTGTTCTGCTATGTGTATGTGGGTATTATTAAGTTGTGGTTCTGCTATGTATATGTGGGTATTTCTAAGTTGGTGTTCTGCTATGTATATGTGGGTATTATTAAGTTGGGATTCTGCTATGTATATGTGGGTATTATTAAGATGGTGTTCTGCTATGTATATATGGGTATTATTAAGTTGGTGTTATGCTATGAATATGTGGGTATTATTAAGTTGGCGTTCTGCTATGTATATGTGGGTATTATTAAGTTGGTGTTCTGCTATGTATATGTGGGTATTATTAAGTTGATGTTCTGCAATGTATATGTGGGTATTATCAAGTTGGTGTTCTGCTATGTATATGTGGGTATTATTAAGTTGGTGTTCTGCTATGTATATGTGGGTATTATTAAGTTGGTGTTCTGCTATGCATATTTGGGTATTATTAAGTTGGTGTTCTGCTATGTATATGTGGGTATTATTAAGTTGGTGTACTGCTATGCATATGTGGGTATTATTAAGTTGGTGTTCTGCTATGTATATGTGGGTATTATTAAGTTGGTGTTCTGCAATGTATATGTGGGTATTATCAAGTTGGTGTTCTGCTATGTATATGTGGGTATTATTAAGTTGGGATTCTGCTATGTATATGTGGGTATTATTAAGATGGTGTTCTGCTATGTATATATGGGTATTATTAAGTTGGTGTTATGCTATGAATATGTGGGTATTATGAAGTTGGTGTTCTGCTATGTATATGTGGGTATTATTAAGTTGGTGTTCTGCTATGTATATGTGGGTATTATTAAGTTGGTGTTCTGCAATGTATATGTGGGTATTATCAAGTTGGTGTTCTGCTATGTATATGTAGGTATTATTAAGTTGGTGTTCTGCTATGTATATGTGGGTATTATTAAGTTGGTGTTCTGCTATGCATATTTGGGTATTATTAAGTTGGTGTTCTGCTATGTATATGTGGGTATTATTAAGTTGGTGTACTGCTATGCATATGTGGGTATTATTAAGTTGGTGTTCTGCTATGTATATGTGGGTATTATTAAGTTGGTGTTCTGCTATATATATGTGGGTATTATTAAGTTGGTGGTCTGCTATGTATATGTGGGTATTATTAAGGTGGTGTTCTGCTATGTATATGTGAGTATTATTAAGTTGGTGTTCTGCTATGTAAATGTGGGTATTATTAAGTTGGTGTTCTGCTCTGTATATGTGGGTATTATTAAGTTGTAGTTCTGATATGTACATGTGGGTATTATTAAGTTGGTGTTCTGCTATGTATATGTGGGTATTATTAAGTTGGTGCTCTGCTATGTATATATGGGTATTATTAAGTTGGTGTTCTGCTATGTATATGTGGGTATTATTAAGTTGGTGTTCTGCTATGTATATGTGGGTATTATTAAGTTGGTGTTCTGCTATGCATATGTGGGTATTATTAAGTTGCTGTTCTGCTATGTATATGTGGGTATTATTAAGTTGGTGCTCTGCTATGAATATGTGGGTATTTTTAAGTTGGTGTTCTGCTATGTATATGTGGGTATTATTAAGTTGGTGTTCTGCTATGTACATGTGGGTATTATTAAGTTGGTGTTCTGCTATGTATATGTGGGTATTATTAAGTTGGTGTTCTGCTATGCATATGTGGGTAATATTAAGTTGGTGTTCTGCTATGTATTTGTGTGTATTATTAAGTTGGTGTTCTGCTATGTACATGTGGGTATTATTAAGTTGGTGTTCTGCTATATATATGTGGGTATTATTAAGTTGGTGTTCTGCTATGTATATGTGGTTATTATTAAGTTGGTGTTCTGCTATGTATATGTGGGTATTATTAAGTTGGTGTTCTGCTATGTATATGAGGGTATTATTAAGTTGGTGTTCTGCTATGTATATGTGGGTATTATTAAGTTGGTGTTCTGCTATATATATGTGGGTATTATTAAGTTGGTGTTCTGCTATGTATATGTGGGTATTATTAAGTTGGTATTCTGCTATATATATGTGGGTATTATTAAGTTGGTGTTCTGCTATGTATATGTGGGTATTATTAAGTTGGTGTTCTGCTATGTATATGTGGGTATTATTAAGTTGGTGTTCTGCTATGCATATGTGGGTATTATTAAGTTGGTGTTCTGCTATGTATATGTGGGTATTATTAAGTTGGTGCTCTGCTATGAATATGTGGGTATTTTTAAGTTGGTGTTCTGCTATGTATATGTGGGTATTATTAAGTTGGTGTTCTGCTATGTACATGTGGGTATTATTAAGTTGGTGTTCTGCTATGTATATGTGGGTATTATTAAGTTGGTGTTCTGCTATGCATATGTGGGTAATATTAAGTTGGTGTTCTGCTATGTATTTGTGTGTATTATTAAGTTGGTGTTCTGCTATGTACATGTGGGTATTATTAAGTTGGTGTTCTGCTATATATATGTGGGTATTATTAAGTTGGTGTTCTGCTATGTATATGTGGTTATTATTAAGTTGGTGTTCTGCTATGTATATGTGGGTATTATGAAGTTGGTGTTCTGCTATGTATATGTGGGTATTATTAAGTTGGTGTTCTGCTATATATATGTGGGTATTATTAAGTTGGTGTTCTGCTATGTATATGTGGGTATTATTAAGTTGGTCTTCTGCTATGCATATGTGGGTATTATTAAGATGGTGTTCTGCTATGTATATATGGGTATTATTAAGTTGGTGTTCTGCTATGTATATGTGGGTATTATTAAGTTGGTGTTCTGCTATGTGTATGTGGGTATTATTAAGTTGTGGTTCTGCTATGTATATGTGGGTATTTCTAAGTTGGTGTTCTGCTATGTATATGTGGGTATTATTAAGTTGGGATTCTGCTATGTATATGTGGGTATTATTAAGATGGTGTTCTGCTATGTATATATGGGTATTATTAAGTTGGTGTTATGCTATGAATATGTGGGTATTATTAAGTTGGTGTTCTGCTATGTATATGTGGGTATTATTAAGTTGGTGTTCTGCTATGTATATGTGGGTATTATTAAGTTGATGTTCTGCAATGTATATGTGGGTATTATCAAGTTGGTATTCTGCTATGTATATGTGGGTATTATTAAGTTGGTGTTCTGCTATGTATATGTGGGTATTATTAAGTTGGTGTTCTGCTATGCATATTTGGGTATTATTAAGTTGGTGTTCTGCTATGTATATGTGGGTATTATTAAGTTGGTGTACTGCTATGCATATGTGGGAATTATTAAGTTGGTGTTCTGCTATGTATATGTGGGTATTATTAAGTTGGTGTTCTGCAATGTATATGTGGGTATTATCAAGTTGGTGTTCTGCTATGTATATGTGGGTATTATTAAGTTGGGATTCTGCTATGTATATGTGGGTATTATTAAGATGGTGTTCTGCTATGTATATATGGGTATTATTAAGTTGGTGTTATGCTATGAATATGTGGGTATTATTAAGTTGATGTTCTGCTATGTATATGTGGGTATTATTAAGTTGGTGTTCTGCTATGTATATGTGGGTATTATTAAGTTGGTGTTCTGCAATGTATATGTGGGTATTATCAAGTTGGTGTTCTGCTATGTATATGTAGGTATTATTAAGTTGGTGTTCTGCTATGTATATGTGGGTATTATTAAGTTGGTGTTCTGCTATGCATATTTGGGTATTATTAAGTTGGTATTCTGCTATGTATATGTGGGTATTATTAAGTTGGTGTACTGCTATGCATATGTGGGTATTATTAAGTTGGTGTTCTGCTATGTATATGTGGGTATTATTAAGTTGGTGTTCTGCTATATATATGTGGGTATTATTAAGTTGGTGGTCTGCTATGTATATGTGGGTATTATTAAGGTGGTGTTCTGCTATGTATATGTGAGTATTATTAAGTTGGTGTTCTGCTATGTAAATGTGGGTATTATTAAGTTGGTGTTCTGCTCTGTATATGTGGGTATTATTAAGTTGTAGTTCTGATATGTACATGTGGGTATTATTAAGTTGGTGTTCTGCTATGTATATGTGGGTATTATTAAGTTGGTGCTCTGCTATGTATATATGGGTATTATTAAGTTGGTGTTCTGCTATGTATATGTGGGTATTAAGTTGGTGTTCTGCTATGTATATGTGGGTATTATTAAGTTGGTGTTCTGTTATGTATATGTGGGTATTATTAAGTTGGTGTTCTGCAATGTATATGTGGGTATTATCAAGTTGGTGTTCTGCTATGTATATGTGGGTATTATTAAGTTGGTGTTCTGCTATGTATATGTGGGTATTATTAAGTTGGTGTTCTGCTATGTATATGTGGGTATTATTAAGTTGGTGTTCTGCTATGTATATGTGGGTATTATTAAGTTGGTGTTCTGCTATGTATATGTGGGTATTATTAAGTTGGTGTTCTGCTATGTATATGTGGGTATTATTAAGTTGGTGTTCTGCTATGTATATGTGGGTATTATTAAGTTGGTGTTCTGCTATTTGTATGTGGGTATTATTAAGTTGTAGTTCTGATATGTAAATGTGGGTATTATTAAGTTGGTGTTCTGCTATGTATATGTGGGTATTATTAAGTTGGTGTTCTGCTATGTATATGTAGGTATTATTAAGTTGGTGTTCTGCTATTTATATGTGGGTATTATTAAGTTGTAGTTCTGATATGTATATGTGGGTATTATTAAGTTGGTGTTCTGCTATATATATGTGGGTATTATTAAGTTGGTGTTCTTCTATGTATATGTGGGTATTATTAAGTTGGTGTTCTGCTATGTATATGTGGGTATTATTAAGTTGGTGTTCTGCTATGTATATGTGGGTATTATTAAGTTGGTGTTCTGCTATGCATATGTGGGTATTACTAAGTTGGTGTTCTGCTATGTATATGTGGGTATTATTAAGTTGGTGTTCTGCTATGTAAATGTGGGTATTATTAAGTTGGTGTTCTGCTATGAATATGTGGGTATTATTAAGTTGGTGTTCTGCTATGTATATGTGGGTATTATTAAGTTGGTGTTCTGCTATGTATATGTGGGTATTATTAAGTTGGTGTTCTGCTATGTATATGTGGGTATTATCAAGTTGGTGTTCTGCTATGTATATGTGAGTATTATTAAGTTGGTGTTCTGCTATGTATATGTGGATATTATTAAGTTGGTGTTCTGCTATGTATATGTGGGTATTATGAAGTTGGTGTTCTGCTATGTATATGTGGGTATTATTAAGTTGGTGTTCTGCTATGTATATGTGGGTATTATTAAGTTGGTGTTCTGCTATATATAAGTGGGTATTATTAAGTTGGTGTTCTGCTATGTATATGTGGGTATTATTAAGTTGGTGTTCTGCTATATATATGTGGGTATTATTAAGTTGGTGTTCTGCTATGTATATGTGGGTATTATTAAGTTGGTGTTCTGCTATGCATATGTGGGTATTATTAAGATGGTGTTCTGCTATGTATATATGGGTATTATTAAGTTGGTGTTCTGCTATGATTATGTGGGTATTATTAAGTTGGTGTTCTGCTATGTATATGTGGGTATTATTAAGTTGGTGTTCTGCTATGTATATGTGGGTATTATTAAGTTGGTGTTCTGCTATGTATATGTGGGTATTATTAAGTTGGTGTTCTGTTATGCATATGTGGGTATTATTAAGTTGGTGTTCTGCTATGTATATGTGGGTATTATTAAGTTGGTGCTCTGCTATGAATATGTGGGTATTATTAAGTTGGTGTTCTGCTATGTATATGTGGGTATTATTAAGTTGGTGTTCTGCTATGTATATGTGGGTATTATTAAGTTGGTGTTCTGCTATGTATATGTGGGTATTATTAAGTTGGTGTTCTGCTATGCATATGTGGGTAGTATTAAGTTGGTGTTCTGCTATGTATTTGTGTGTATTATTAAGTTGGTGTTCTGCTATGTACATGTGGGTATTATTAAGTTGGTGTTCTGCTATATATATGTGGGTATTATTAAGTTGGTGTTCTGCTATGTATATGTGGGTATTATGAAATTGGTGTTCTGCTATGTATATGTGGGTATTATTAAGTTGGTGTTCTGCTATGTGTATGTGGGTATTATTAAGTTGGTGTTCTGCTATATATAAGTGGGTATTATTAAGTTGGTGTTCTGCTATGTATATGTGGGTATTATTAAGTTGGTGTTCTGCTATATATATGTGGGTATTATTAAGTTGGTGTTCTGCTATGTATATGTGGGTATTATTAAGTTGGTGTTCTGCTATGCATATGTGGGTATTATTAAGATGGTGTTCTGCTATGTATATATGGGTATTATTAAGTTGGTGTTCTGCTATGATTATGTGGGTATTATTAAGTTGGTGTTCTGCTATGTATATGTGGGTATTATTAAGTTGGTGTTCTGCTATGTATATGTGGGTATTATTAAGTTGGTGTTCTGCTATGTATATGTGGGTATTATTAAGTTGGTGTTCTGCTATGTATATGTGGGTATTATTAAGTTGGTGTTCTGCTATGCATATGTGGGTAATATTAAGTTGGTGTTCTGCTATGTATTTGTGTGTATTATTAAGTTGGTGTTCTGCTATGTACATGTGGGTATTATTAAGTTGGTGTTCTGCTATATATATGTGGGTATTATTAAGTTGGTGTTCTGCTATGTATATGTGGTTATTATTAAGTTGGTGTTCTGCTATGTATATGTGGGTATTATTAAGTTGGTGTTCTGCTATGTATATGAGGGTATTATTAAGTTGGTGTTCTGCTATGTATATGTGGGTATTATTAAGTTGGTGTTCTGCTATATATATGTGGGTATTATTAAGTTGGTGTTCTGCTATGTATATGTGGGTATTATTAAGTTGGTATTCTGCTATATATATGTGGGTATTATTAAGTTGGTGTTCTGCTATGTATATGTGGGTATTATTAAGTTGGTGTTCTGCTATGTATATGTGGGTATTATTAAGTTGGTGTTCTGCTATGCATATGTGGGTATTATTAAGTTGGTGTTCTGCTATGTATATGTGGGTATTATTAAGTTGGTGCTCTGCTATGAATATGTGGGTATTTTTAAGTTGGTGTTCTGCTATGTATATGTGGGTATTATTAAGTTGGTGTTCTGCTATGTACATGTGGGTATTATTAAGTTGGTGTTCTGCTATGTATATGTGGGTATTATTAAGTTGGTGTTCTGCTATGCATATGTGGGTAATATTAAGTTGGTGTTCTGCTATGTATTTGTGTGTATTATTAAGTTGGTGTTCTGCTATGTACATGTGGGTATTATTAAGTTGGTGTTCTGCTATATATATGTGGGTATTATTAAGTTGGTGTTCTGCTATGTATATGTGGTTATTATTAAGTTGGTGTTCTGCTATGTATATGTGGGTATTATGAAGTTGGTGTTCTGCTATGTATATGTGGGTATTATTAAGTTGGTGTTCTGCTATATATATGTGGGTATTATTAAGTTGGTGTTCTGCTATGTATATGTGGGTATTATTAAGTTGGTCTTCTGCTATGCATATGTGGGTATTATTAAGATGGTGTTCTGCTATGTATATATGGGTATTATTAAGTTGGTGTTCTGCTATGTATATGTGGGTATTATTAAGTTGGTGTTCTGCTATGTGTATGTGGGTATTATTAAGTTGTGGTTCTGCTATGTATATGTGGGTATTTCTAAGTTGGTGTTCTGCTATGTATATGTGGGTATTATTAAGTTGGGATTCTGCTATGTATATGTGGGTATTATTAAGATGGTGTTCTGCTATGTATATATGGGTATTATTAAGTTGGTGTTATGCTATGAATATGTGGGTATTATTAAGTTGGTGTTCTGCTATGTATATGTGGGTATTATTAAGTTGGTGTTCTGCTATGTATATGTGGGTATTATTAAGTTGATGTTCTGCAATGTATATGTGGGTATTATCAAGTTGGTATTCTGCTATGTATATGTGGGTATTATTAAGTTGGTGTTCTGCTATGTATATGTGGGTATTATTAAGTTGGTGTTCTGCTATGCATATTTGGGTATTATTAAGTTGGTGTTCTGCTATGTATATGTGGGTATTATTAAGTTGGTGTACTGCTATGCATATGTGGGAATTATTAAGTTGGTGTTCTGCTATGTATATGTGGGTATTATTAAGTTGGTGTTCTGCAATGTATATGTGGGTATTATCAAGTTGGTGTTCTGCTATGTATATGTGGGTATTATTAAGTTGGGATTCTGCTATGTATATGTGGGTATTATTAAGATGGTGTTCTGCTATGTATATATGGGTATTATTAAGTTGGTGTTATGCTATGAATATGTGGGTATTATTAAGTTGATGTTCTGCTATGTATATGTGGGTATTATTAAGTTGGTGTTCTGCTATGTATATGTGGGTATTATTAAGTTGGTGTTCTGCAATGTATATGTGGGTATTATCAAGTTGGTGTTCTGCTATGTATATGTAGGTATTATTAAGTTGGTGTTCTGCTATGTATATGTGGGTATTATTAAGTTGGTGTTCTGCTATGCATATTTGGGTATTATTAAGTTGGTATTCTGCTATGTATATGTGGGTATTATTAAGTTGGTGTACTGCTATGCATATGTGGGTATTATTAAGTTGGTGTTCTGCTATGTATATGTGGGTATTATTAAGTTGGTGTTCTGCTATATATATGTGGGTATTATTAAGTTGGTGGTCTGCTATGTATATGTGGGTATTATTAAGGTGGTGTTCTGCTATGTATATGTGAGTATTATTAAGTTGGTGTTCTGCTATGTAAATGTGGGTATTATTAAGTTGGTGTTCTGCTCTGTATATGTGGGTATTATTAAGTTGTAGTTCTGATATGTACATGTGGGTATTATTAAGTTGGTGTTCTGCTATGTATATGTGGGTATTATTAAGTTGGTGCTCTGCTATGTATATATGGGTATTATTAAGTTGGTGTTCTGCTATGTATATGTGGGTATTAAGTTGGTGTTCTGCTATGTATATGTGGGTATTATTAAGTTGGTGTTCTGTTATGTATATGTGGGTATTATTAAGTTGGTGTTCTGCAATGTATATGTGGGTATTATCAAGTTGGTGTTCTGCTATGTATATGTGGGTATTATTAAGTTGGTGTTCTGCTATGTATATGTGGGTATTATTAAGTTGGTGTTCTGCTATGTATATGTGGGTATTATTAAGTTGGTGTTCTGCTATGTATATGTGGGTATTATTAAGTTGGTGTTCTGCTATGTATATGTGGGTATTATTAAGTTGGTGTTCTGCTATGTATATGTGGGTATTATTAAGTTGGTGTTCTGCTATGTATATGTGGGTATTATTAAGTTGGTGTTCTGCTATTTGTATGTGGGTATTATTAAGTTGTAGTTCTGATATGTAAATGTGGGTATTATTAAGTTGGTGTTCTGCTATGTATATGTGGGTATTATTAAGTTGGTGTTCTGCTATGTATATGTAGGTATTATTAAGTTGGTGTTCTGCTATTTATATGTGGGTATTATTAAGTTGTAGTTCTGATATGTATATGTGGGTATTATTAAGTTGGTGTTCTGCTATATATATGTGGGTATTATTAAGTTGGTGTTCTTCTATGTATATGTGGGTATTATTAAGTTGGTGTTCTGCTATGTATATGTGGGTATTATTAAGTTGGTGTTCTGCTATGTATATGTGGGTATTATTAAGTTGGTGTTCTGCTATGCATATGTGGGTATTACTAAGTTGGTGTTCTGCTATGTATATGTGGGTATTATTAAGTTGGTGTTCTGCTATGTAAATGTGGGTATTATTAAGTTGGTGTTCTGCTATGAATATGTGGGTATTATTAAGTTGGTGTTCTGCTATGTATATGTGGGTATTATTAAGTTGGTGTTCTGCTATGTATATGTGGGTATTATTAAGTTGGTGTTCTGCTATGTATATGTGGGTATTATCAAGTTGGTGTTCTGCTATGTATATGTGAGTATTATTAAGTTGGTGTTCTGCTATGTATATGTGGATATTATTAAGTTGGTGTTCTGCTATGTATATGTGGGTATTATGAAGTTGGTGTTCTGCTATGTATATGTGGGTATTATTAAGTTGGTGTTCTGCTATGTATATGTGGGTATTATTAAGTTGGTGTTCTGCTATATATAAGTGGGTATTATTAAGTTGGTGTTCTGCTATGTATATGTGGGTATTATTAAGTTGGTGTTCTGCTATATATATGTGGGTATTATTAAGTTGGTGTTCTGCTATGTATATGTGGGTATTATTAAGTTGGTGTTCTGCTATGCATATGTGGGTATTATTAAGATGGTGTTCTGCTATGTATATATGGGTATTATTAAGTTGGTGTTCTGCTATGATTATGTGGGTATTATTAAGTTGGTGTTCTGCTATGTATATGTGGGTATTATTAAGTTGGTGTTCTGCTATGTATATGTGGGTATTATTAAGTTGGTGTTCTGCTATGTATATGTGGGTATTATTAAGTTGGTGTTCTGCTATGCATATGTGGGTATTATTAAGTTGGTGTTCTGCTATGTATATGTGGGTATTATTAAGTTGGTGCTCTGCTATGAATATGTGGGTATTATTAAGTTGGTGTTCTGCTATGTATATGTGGGTATTATTAAGTTGGTGTTCTGCTATGTATATGTGGGTATTATTAAGTTGGTGTTCTGCTATGTATATGTGGGTATTATTAAGTTGGTGTTCTGCTATGCATATGTGGGTAGTATTAAGTTGGTGTTCTGCTATGTATTTGTGTGTATTATTAAGTTGGTGTTCTGCTATGTACATGTGGGTATTATTAAGTTGGTGTTCTGCTATATATATGTGGGTATTATTAAGTTGGTGTTCTGCTATGTATATGTGGGTATTATGAAATTGGTGTTCTGCTATGTATATGTGGGTATTATTAAGTTGGTGTTCTGCTATGTGTATGTGGGTATTATTAAGTTGGTGTTCTGCTATATATAAGTGGGTATTATTAAGTTGGTGTTCTGCTATGTATATGTGGGTATTATTAAGTTGGTGTTCTGCTATATATATGTGGGTATTATTAAGTTGGTGTTCTGCTATGTATATGTGGGTATTATTAAGTTGGTGTTCTGCTATGCATATGTGGGTATTATTAAGATGGTGTTCTGCTATGTATATATGGGTATTATTAAGTTGGTGTTCTGCTATGATTATGTGGGTATTATTAAGTTGGTGTTCTGCTATGTATATGTGGGTATTATTAAGTTGGTGTTCTGCTATGTATATGTGGGTATTATTAAGTTGGTGTTCTGCTATGTATATGTGGGTATTATTAAGTTGGTGTTCTGCTATGTGTATGTGGGTATTATTAAGTTGGGGTCCTGCTATGTATATGTGGGTATTTCTAAGTTGGTGTTCTGCTATGTATATGTGGGTATTATTAAGTTGGGATTCTGCTATGTATATGTGGGTATTATTAAGATGGTGTTCTGCTATGTATATATGGGTATTATTAAGTTGGTGTTATGCTATGAATATGTGGGTATTATTAAGTTGGTGTTCTGCTATGTATATGTGGGTATTATTAAGTTGGTGTTCTGCTATGTATATGTGGGTATTATTAAGTTGGTGTTCTGCAATGTATATGTGGGTATTATCAAGTTGGTGTTCTGCTATGTATATGTGGGTATTATTAAGTTGGTGTTCTGCTATGCATATGTGGGTATTATTAAGTTGGTGTTCTGCTATGTATATGTGGGTATTATTAAGTTGGTGTTCTGCTATGTATATGTGGGTATTATTAAGTTGGTGTTCTGCTATGTATATGTGGGTATTATTAAGTTGGTGTTCTGCTATGCATATGTGGGTAGTATTAAGTTGGTGTTCTGCTATGTATTTGTGTGTATTATTAAGTTGGTGTTCTGCTATGTACATGTGGGTATTATTAAGTTGGTGTTCTGCTATATATATGTGGGTATTATTAAGTTGGTGTTCTGCTATGTATATGTGGGTATTATGAAGTTGGTGTTCTGCTATGTATATGTGGGTATTATTAAGTTGGTGTTCTGCTATGTATATGTGGGTATTATTAAGTTGGTGTTCTGCTATATATAAGTGGGTATTATTAAGTTGGTGTTCTGCTATGTATATGTGGGTATTATTAAGTTGGTGTTCTGCTATATATATGTGGGTATTATTAAGTTCGTGTTCTGCTATGTATATGTGGGTATTATTAAGTTGGTGTTCTGCTATGCATATGTGGGTATTATTAAGATGGTGTTCTGCTATGTATATATGGGTATTATTAAGTTGGTGTTCTGCTATGATTATGTGGGTATTATTAAGTTGGTGTTCTGCTATGTATATGTGAGTATTATTAAGTTGGTGTTCTGCTATGTATATGTGGGTATTATTAAGTTGGTGTTCTGCTATGTATATGTGGGTATTATTAAGTTGGTGTTCTGCTATGTGTATGTGGGTATTATTAAGTTGGGGTTCTGCTATGTATATGTGGGTATTTCTAAGTTGGTGTTCTGCTATGTATATGTGGGTATTATTAAGTTGGGATTCTGCTATGTATATGTGGGTATTATTAAGATGGTGTTCTGCTATGTATATATGGGTATTATTAAGTTGGTGTTATGCTATGAATATGTGGGTATTATTAAGTTGGTGTTCTGCTATGTATATGTGGGTATTATTAAGTTGGTGTTCTGCTATGTATATGTGGGTATTATTAAGTTGGTGTTCTGCAATGTATATGTGGGTATTATCAAGTTGGTGTTCTGCTATGTATATGTGGGTATTATTAAGTTGGTTTTCTGCTATGTATATGTGGGTATTATTAAGTTGGTGTTCTGCTATGTATATGTGGGTATTATTAAGTTGGTGTTCTGCTATGTATATGTGGGTATTATTAAGTTGGTGTTCTGCTATGTATATGTGGGTATTATTAAGTTGGTGTTCTGCTATGTATATGTGGGTATTATTAAGTTGGTGTTCTGCTATGTATATGTGGGTATTATTAAGTTGGTGTTCTGCTATGTATATGTGGGTATTATTAAGTTGGTGTTCTGCTATGTATATGTGGGTATTATTAAGTTGGTGTTCTGCTATATATATGTGGGTATTATTAATTTGGTGTTCTGCTATGTATATGTGGGTATTGTTAAGTTGGTGTTCTGCTATGTATATGTGGGTATTATTAAGTTGGTGTTCTGCTATGTATATGTGGGTATTATTAAGTTGGTGTTCTGCTATGTATATGTGGGTATTATTAAGTTGGTGTTCTGCTATGTATATGTGGGTATTATTAAGTTGGTGTTCTGCTATATATATGTGGGTATTATTAAGTTGGTGTTCTGCTATTAATATGTGGGTATTATTAAGTTGGTGTTCTGCTATGTATGTGTGGGTATTATTAAGTTGGTGTTCTGCTATGTATATGTGGGTATTATTAAGTTGGTGTTCTGCTATGTATATGTGGGTATTATTAAGTTGGTGTTCTGCTATGTATATGTGGGTATTATTAAGTTGGTGTTCTGCTATGTATATGTGGGTATTATTAAGTTGGTGTTCTGCTATGGATATGTGGGTATTATTAAGTTGGTGTTCTGCTATGTATATGTGGGTATTATTAAGTTGGTGTTCTGCTATGTATATGTGGGTATTATTAAGTTGGTGTTCTGCTATGCATATGTGGGTATTATTAAGTTGGTGTTCTGCTATGCATATGTGGGTATTATTAAGTTGGTGTTCTGCTATGTATATGTGGGTATTATTAAGTTGGTGTTCTGCTATGTATATGTGGGTATTATTAAGTTGGTGTTCTGCTATGCATATGTGGGTATTATTAAATTGGTGTTGTGCTATGTATATGTGGGTATTATTAAGTTGGTGTACTGCTATGCATATGTGGGTATTATTAAGTTGGTGTTCTTCTATGTATATGTGGGTATTATTAAGTTGGTGTTCTGCTATGCATATGTGGGTATTATTAAGTTGGTATTCTGCTATGTATATGTGGGTATTATTAAGTTGGTGTTCTGCTATGTATATGTGGGTATTATTAAGTTGGTGTTCTGCTATGTATATGTGGGTATTATTAAGTTGGTGTTCTGCTATGTATATGTGGGTATTATTAAGTTGGTATTCTGCTATGTATATGTGGGTATTATTAAGTTGTAGTTCTGATATGTATATGTGGGTATTATTAAGTTGGTGTTCTGCTATGTATATGTGGGTATTATTAAGTTGGTGTTCTGCTATGTATATGTGGGTATTATTAAGTTGGTATTCTGCTATGTATATGTGGGTATTATTAAGTTGGTGTTCAGCTATGTATATGTTCGTATTATTAAGTTGGTGTTCTGCTATGTATATATGGGTATTATTAAGTTGGTGCTCTGCTATGTATATGTGGGTATTATTAAGTTGGTGTTCTGCTATGTATATGTGGGTATTATTAAGTTGGTGTTCTGCTATGTATATGTGGGTATTATTAAGTTGGTGTTCTGCTATGTATATGTTGGTATTATTAAGTTGGTGTTCTGCTATATATATGTGGGTATTATTAATTTGGTGTTCTGCTATGTATATGTGGGTATTGTTAAGTTGGTGTTCTGCTATGTATATGTGGGTATTATTATGTTGGTGTTCTGCTATGTATATGTGGGTATTATTAAGTTGGTGTTCTGCTATGTATATGTGGGTATTATTAAGTTGGTGTTCTGCTATGTATATGTGGGAATTATTAAGTTGGTGTTCTGCTATGGATATGTGGGTATTATTAAGTTGGTGTTCTGCTATGTATATGTGGGTATTATTAAGTTGGTGTTCTGCTATGTATATGTGGGTATTATTAAGTTGGTGTCCTGCTATGGATATGTGGGTATTATTAAGTTGGTGTTCTGCTATGTATATGTGGGTATTATTAAGTTGGTGTTCTGCTATGTATATGTGGGTATTATTAAGTTGGTGTTCTGCTATGCATATGTGGGTATTATTAAGTTGGTGTTCTGCTATGCATATGTGGGTATTATTAAGTTGGTGTTCTGCTATGTATATGTGGGTATTATTAAGTTGGTGTTCTGCTATGTATATGTGGGTATTATTAAGTTGGTGTTCTGCTATGCATATGTGGGTATTATTAAATTGGTGTTGTGCTATGTATATGTGGGTATTATTAAGTTGGTGTACTGCTATGCATATGTGGGTATTATTAAGTTGGTGTTCTTCTATGTATATGTGGGTATTATTAAGTTGGTGTTCTGCTATGCATATGTGGGTATTATTAAGTTGGTATTCTGCTATGTATATGTGGGTATTATTAAGTTGGTGTTCTGCTATGTATATGTGGGTATTATTAAGTTGGTGTTCTGCTATGTATATGTGGGTATTATTAAGTTGGTGTTCTGCTATGTATATGTGGGTATTATTAAGTTGGTATTCTGCTATGTATATGTGGGTATTATTAAGTTGTAGTTCTGATATGTATATGTGGGTATTATTAAGTTGGTGTTCTGCTATGTATATGTGGGTATTATTAAGTTGGTGTTCTGCTATGTATATGTGGGTATTATTAAGTTGGTATTCTGCTATGTATATGTGGGTATTATTAAGTTGGTGTTCAGCTATGTATATGTTCGTATTATTAAGTTGGTGTTCTGCTATGTATATATGGGTATTATTAAGTTGGTGCTCTGCTATGTATATGTGGGTATTATTAAGTTGGTGTTCTGCTATGTATATGTGGGTATTATTAAGTTGGTGTTCTGCTATGTATATGTGGGTATTATTAAGTTGGTGTTCTGCTATGTATATGTTGGTATTATTAAGTTGGTGTTCTGCTATATATATGTGGGTATTATTAATTTGGTGTTCTGCTATGTATATGTGGGTATTGTTAAGTTGGTGTTCTGCTATGTATATGTGGGTATTATTATGTTGGTGTTCTGCTATGTATATGTGGGTATTATTAAGTTGGTGTTCTGCTATGTATATGTGGGTATTATTAAGTTGGTGTTCTGCTATGTATATGTGGGAATTATTAAGTTGGTGTTCTGCTATGGATATGTGGGTATTATTAAGTTGGTGTTCTGCTATGTATATGTGGGTATTATTAAGTTGTTGTTCTGCTATGTATATGTGGGTATTATTAAGTTGGTGTTCTGCTATGCATATGTGGGTATTATTAAGTTGGTGTTCTGCTATGCATATGTGGGTATTATTAAGTTGGTGTTCTGCTATGTATATGTGGGTATTATTAAGTTGGTGTCCTGCTATATATATGTGGGTATTATTAAGTTGGTGTCCTGCTATGTATATGTGGGTATTATTAAGTTGGTGTTCTGCTATGTATATGTGGGTAGTATTAAGTTGTTGTTCTGCTATGTATATGTGGGTATTATTAAGTTGGTGTTCTGCTATGTATATGTGGGTATTATTAAGTTGGTGTTCTGCTATGTATATGTGGGTATTATTAAGTTGGTGTTCTGCTATGTATATGTGGGTATTATTAAGTTGGTGTTCTGCTATGTATATGTGGGTATTATTAAGTTGGTGTTCTGCTATGTGTATGTGGGTATTATTAAGTTGGGGTTCTGCTATGTATATGTGGGTATTTCTAAGTTGGTGTTCTGCTATGTATATGTGGGTATTATTAAGTTGGGATTCTGCTATGTATATGTGGGTATTATTAAGATGGTGTTCTGCTATGTATATATGGGTATTATTAAGTTGGTGTTATGCTATGAATATGTGGGTATTATTAAGTTGGTGTTCTGCTATGTATATGTGGGTATTATTAAGTTGGTGTTCTGCTATGTATATGTGGGTATTATTAAGTTGGTGTTCTGCAATGTATATGTGGGTATTATCAAGTTGGTGTTCTGCTATGTATATGTGGGTATTATTAAGTTGGTGTTCTGCTGTGTATATGTGGGTATTATTAAGTTGGTGTTCTGCTATGTATATGTGGGTATTATTAAGTTGGTGTTCTGCTATGTATATGTGGGTATTATTAAGTTGGTGTTCTGCTATGTATATGTGGGTATTATTAAGTTGGTGTTCTGCTATGTATATGTGGGTATTATTAAGTTGGTGTTCTGCTATGTATATGTGGGTATTATTAAGTTGGTGTTCTGCTATGTATATGTGGGTATTATTAAGTTGGTGTTCTGCTATGTATATGTGGGTATTATTAAGTTGGTGTTCTGCTATATATATGTGGGTATTATTAATTTGGTGTTCTGCTATGTATATGTGGGTATTGTTAAGTTGGTGTTCTGCTATGTATATGTGGGTATTATTAAGTTGGTGTTCTGCTATGTATATGTGGGTATTATTAAGTTGGTGTTCTGCTATGTATATGTGGGTATTATTAAGTTGGTGTTCTGCTATGTATATGTGGGTATTATTAAGTTGGTGTTCTGCTATATATATGTGGGTATTATTAAGTTGGTGTTCTGCTATTAATATGTGGGTATTATTAAGTTGGTGTTCTGCTATGTATGTGTGGGTATTATTAAGTTGGTGTTCTGCTATGTATATGTGGGTATTATTAAGTTGGTGTTCTGCTATGTATATGTGGGTATTATTAAGTTGGTGTTCTGCTATGTATATGTGGGTATTATTAAGTTGGTGTTCTGCTATGTATATGTGGGTATTATTAAGTTGGTGTTCTGCTATGGATATGTGGGTATTATTAAGTTGGTGTTCTGCTATGTATATGTGGGTATTATTAAGTTGGTGTTCTGCTATGTATATGTGGGTATTATTAAGTTGGTGTTCTGCTATGCATATGTGGGTATTATTAAGTTGGTGTTCTGCTATGCATATGTGGGTATTATTAAGTTGGTGTTCTGCTATGTATATGTGGGTATTATTAAGTTGGTGTCCTGCTATATATATGTGGGTATTATTAAGTTGGTGTCCTGCTATGTATATGTGGGTATTATTAAGTTGGTGTTCTGCTATGTATATGTGGGTATTATTAAGTTGGTGTTCTGCTATGTATATGTGGGTATTATTAAGTTGGTGTTCTGCTATGTATATGTGGGTATTATTAAGTTGGTGTTCTGCTATGTATATGTGGGTATTATTAAGTTGGTGTTCTGCTATGTATATGTGGGTATTATTAAGTTGGTGTTCTGCTATGCATATGTGGGTATTATTAAATTGGTGTTGTGCTATGTATATGTGGGTATTATTAAGTTGGTGTACTGCTATGCATATGTGGGTATTATTAAGTTGGTGTTCTTCTATGTATATGTGGGTATTATTAAGTTGGTGTTCTGCTATGCATATGTGGGTATTATTAAGTTGGTATTCTGCTATGTATATGTGGGTATTATTAAGTTGGTGTTCTGCTATGTATATGTGGGTATTATTAAGTTGGTGTTCTGCTATGTATATGTGGGTATTATTAAGTTGGTGTTCTGCTATGTATATGTGGGTATTATTAAGTTGGTATTCTGCTATGTATATGTGGGTATTATTAAGTTGTAGTTCTGATATGTATATGTGGGTATTATTAAGTTGGTGTTCTGCTATGTATATGTGGTATTATTAAGTTGGTGTTCTGCTATGTATATGTGGGTATTATTAAGTTGGTATTCTGCTATGTATATGTGGGTATTATTAAGTTGGTGTTCAGCTATGTATATGTTCGTATTATTAAGTTGGTGTTCTGCTATGTATATATGGGTATTATTAAGTTGGTGCTCTGCTATGTATATGTGGGTATTATTAAGTTGGTGTTCTGCTATGTATATGTGGGTATTATTAAGTTGGTGTTCTGCTATGTATATGTGGGTATTATTAAGTTGGTGTTCTGCTATGTATATGTTGGTATTATTAAGTTGGTGTTCTGCTATATATATGTGGGTATTATTAATTTGGTGTTCTGCTATGTATATGTGGGTATTGTTAAGTTGGTGTTCTGCTATGTATATGTGGGTATTATTAAGTTGGTGTTCTGCTATGTATATGTGGGTATTATTAAGTTGGTGTTCTGCTATGTATATGTGGGTATTATTAAGTTGGTGTTCTGCTATGTATATGTGGGAATTATTAAGTTGGTGTTCTGCTATGGATATGTGGGTATTATTAAGTTGGTGTTCTGCTATGTATATGTGGGTATTATTAAGTTGTTGTTCTGCTATGTATATGTGGGTATTATTAAGTTGGTGTTCTGCTATGCATATGTGGGTATTATTAAGTTGGTGTTCTGCTATGCATATGTGGGTATTATTAAGTTGGTGTTCTGCTATGTATATGTGGGTATTATTAAGTTGGTGTCCTGCTATATATATGTGGGTATTATTAAGTTGGTGTCCTGCTATGTATATGTGGGTATTATTAAGTTGGTGTTCTGCTATGTATATGTGGGTAGTATTAAGTTGTTGTTCTGCTATGTATATGTGGGTATTATTAAGTTGGTGTTCTGCTATGTATATGTGGGTATTATTAAGTTGGTGTTCTGCTATGTATATGTGGGTATTATTAAGTTGGTGTTCTGCTATGTATATGTAGGTATTATTAAGTTGGTGTTCTGCTATGTATATGTGGGTATTATTAAGTTGGTGTTCTGCTATGTATATGTGGGTATTATTAAGTTGGTGTTCTGCTATGTATATGTGGGTATTATTAAGTTGGTGTTTTGCTATGTATATGTGGGTATTATTAAGTTGGTGTTCTGCTATGTATATGTGGGTATTATTAAGTTGGTGTTCTGCTATGTATATGTGGGTATTATTAAGTTGGTGTTCTGCTATATATATGTGGGTATTATTAAGTTGGTGTCCTGCTATGTATATGTGGGTATTATTAAGTTGGTGTCCTGCTATGTATATGTGGGTATTATTAAGTTGGTGGTCTGCTATGTATATGTGGATATTATTCAGTTGGTGTTCTGCTATGTATATGTGGGTATTATTAAGTTGGTGTTCTGCTATGTATATGTGGGTATTATTAAGTTGGTGTTCTGCTATGTATATGTGGGTATTATTAAGTTGGTGTTCTGCTATGTATATGTGGGTATTATTAAGTTGGTGTTCTGCTATGTATATGTGGGTATTATTAAGTTGTTGTTCTGCTATGTATATGTGGGTATTATTAAGTTGGTGTCCTGCTATATATATGTGGGTATTATTAAGTTGGTGTTCTGCTATGTTTATATTGGTATTATTAAGTTGCTGTTCTGCTATGTATATGTGGGTATTATTAAATTGGTGTTCTGCTATATATATGTGGGTATTATTAAGTTGGTGTTCTGCTATGTATATGTGGGTATTATTAAGTTGGTGTCCTGCTATGTATATTCTGGTATTATTAAGTTGGTGTTCTGCTATGTATATGTGGGTATTATTAAGTTGGTGTTCTGCTATGTATATGTGGGTATTATTAAGTTGGTGGTCTGCTATGTATATGTGGGTATTATTAAGTTGGTGTTCTGCTATGTATATGTGGGTATTATTAAGTTGGTGTTCTGCTATGTATATGTGGGTATTATTAAGTTGTTGTTCTGCTATGTATATGTGGGTATTATTAAGTTGGTGTCCTGCTATATATATGTGGGTATTATTAAGTTGGTGTTCTGCTATGTTTATATTGGTATTATTAAGTTGCTGTTCTGCTATGTATATGTGGGTATTATTAAATTGGTGTTCTGCTATATATATGTGGGTATTATTAAGTTGGTGTTCTGCTATGTATATGTGGGTATTATTAAGTTGGTGTCCTGCTATGTATATTCTGGTATTATTAAGTTGGTGTTCTGCTATGTATATGTGGGTATTATTAAGTTGGTGTTCTGCTATGTATATGTGGGTATTATTAAGTTGGTGGTCTGCTATGTATATGTGGGTATTATTAAGTTGGTGTTCTGCTATGTATATGTGGGTATTATTAAGTTGGTGTTCTGCTATGTATATGTGGGTATTATTAAGTTGGTGTTCTGCTATGTATATGTGGGTATTATTAAGTTGGTGTTCTGCTATGTATATGTGGGTATTATTAAGTTGGTGTTCTGCTATGTATATGTGGGTATCATTAAGTTGGTGTTCTGCTATGTATATGTGGGTATTATTAAGTTGTTGTTCTGCTATATATATGTGGGTATTATTAAGTTGGTGTTCTGCTATGTATATGTGGGTATTATTAAGTTGGTGTTCTGCTATGTATATGTGGGTATTATTAAGTTGGTGTTCTGCTATGTATATGTAGGTATTATTAAGTTGGTGTTCTGCTATGTATATGTGGGTATTATTAAGTTGGTGTTCTGCTATGTATATGTGGGTATTATTAAGTTGGTGTTCTGCTATGTATATGTGGGTATTATTAAGTTGGTGTTCTGCTAAGTATATGTGGGTATTATTAAGTTGGTGTTCTGCTATGTATATGTGGGTATTATTAAGTTGGTGTTCTGCTATATATATGTGGGTATTATTAAGTTGGTGTCCTGCTATGTATATGTGGGTATTATTAAGTTGGTGTCCTGCTATGTATATGTGGGTATTATTAAGTTGGTGGTCTGCTATGTATATGTGGATATTATTCAGTTGGTGTTCTGCTATGTATATGTGGGTATTATTAAGTTGGTGTTCTGCTATGTATATGTGGGTATTATTAAGTTGGTGTTCTGCTATGTATATGTGGGTATTATTAAGTTGGTGTTCTGCTATGTATATGTGGGTATTATTAAGTTGGTGTTCTGCTATGTATATGTGGGTATTATTAAGTTGGTGTACTGCTATGTATATGTTGGTATTATTAAGTTGGTGTCCTGCTATATATATGTGGGTATTATTAAGTTGGTGTTCTGTTATGTTTATATTGGTATTATTAAGTTGGTGTTCTGCTATGTATATGTGGGTATTATTAAGTTGGTGTTCTGCTATATATATGTGGGTATTATTAAGTTGGTGTTCTGCTATGTATATGTGGGTATTATTAAGTTGGTGTCCTGCTATGTATATGCTGGTATTATTAAGTTGGTGTTCTGCTATGTATATGTGGGTATTATTAAGTTGGTGTTCTGCTATGTATATGTGGGTATTATTAAGTTGGTGTTCTGCTATGTATATGTGGGTATTATTAAGTTGTTGTTCTGCTATGTATATGTGGGTATTATTAAGTTGGTGTCCTGCTATATATATGTGGGTATTATTAAGTTGGTGTTTTGCTATGTATATATTGGTATTATTAAGTTGGTGTTCTGCTATGTATATGTGGGTATTATTAAGTTGCTGTTCTGCTATATATATATGGGTATTATTAAGTTGGTGTTCTGCTATGTATATGTGGGTATTATTAAGTTGGTGTCCTGCTATGTATATGTTGGTATTATTAATTTGGTGTTCTGCCATGTATATGTGGGTATTATTAAGTTGGTGTTCTGCCATATATATGTGGGTATTATTAAGTTGGTGTTCTGCCATATATATGTGGGTATTATTAAATTGGTGTTCTGCTATGTATATGTGGGTATTATTAAGTTGGTGTTCTGCTATGTATATGTGGGTATTATTAAGTTGGTGTTCTGCTATGTATATGTGGGTATTATTAAGTTGGTGTCTTGCTATATATATGTGGGTATTATTAAGTTGGTGTCCTGCTATGTATATGTGGGTATTATTAAGTTGGTGTCCTGCTATGTATATGTGGGTATTATTAAGTTGGTGGTCTGCTATGTATATGTTGGTATTACTAAGTTGGTGTTCTGCTATGTATATGTGGGTATTATTAAGTTGGTGTCCTGCTATGTATATGTGGGTATTATTAAGTTGGTGTCCTGCTATGTATATGTGGGTATTATTAAGTTGGTGGTCTGCTATGTATATGTTGGTATTACTAAGTTGGTGTTCTGCTATGTATATGTGGGTATTATTAAGTTGGTGTTCTGCTATGTATATGTGGGTATTATTAAGTTGGTGTTCTGCTATGTATATGTGGGTATTATTAAGTTGTTGTTCTGCTATGTATATGTGGGTATTATTAAGTTGGTGTCCTGCTATATATATGTGGGTATTGTTAAGTTGGTGTTCTGCTATGTATATGTGGGTATTATTAAGTTGGTGTTCTGCTATGTATATGTGGGTATTATTAAGTTGGTGTTCTGCTATATATATGTGGGTATTATTAAGTTGGTGTTCTGCTATGTATATGTGGCTATTATTAAGTTGGTGTTCTGCTATGTATATGTGGGTATTATTAAGTTGGTGTTCTGCTATGTATATGTGGGTATTATTAAGTTGGTGTTCTGCTATGTATATGTGGGTATCATTAAGTTGGTGTTCTGCTATGTATATGTGGGTATTATTAAGTTGGTATTCTGCTATGTATATGTGGGTATTATTAAGTTGGTGTTCAGCTATGTATATGTTCGTATTATTAAGTTGGTGTTCTGCTATGTATATATGGGTATTATTAAGTTGGTGCTCTGCTATGTATATGTGGGTATTATTAAGTTGGTGTTCTGCTATGTATATGTGGGTATTATTAAGTTGGTGTTCTGCTATGTATATGTGGGTATTATTAAGTTGGTGTTCTGCTATGTATATGTTGGTATTATTAAGTTGGTGTTCTGCTATATATATGTGGGTATTATTAATTTGGTGTTCTGCTATGTATATGTGGGTATTGTTAAGTTGGTGTTCTGCTATGTATATGTGGGTATTATTAAGTTGGTGTTCTGCTATGTATATGTGGGTATTATTAAGTTGGTGTTCTGCTATGTATATGTGGGTATTATTAAGTTGGTGTTCTGCTATGTATATGTGGGAATTATTAAGTTGGTGTTCTGCTATGGATATGTGGGTATTATTAAGTTGGTGTTCTGCTATGTATATGTGGGTATTATTAAGTTGTTGTTCTGCTATGTATATGTGGGTATTATTAAGTTGGTGTTCTGCTATGCATATGTGGGTATTATTAAGTTGGTGTTCTGCTATGCATATGTGGGTATTATTAAGTTGGTGTTCTGCTATGTATATGTGGGTATTATTAAGTTGGTGTCCTGCTATATATATGTGGGTATTATTAAGTTGGTGTCCTGCTATGTATATGTGGGTATTATTAAGTTGGTGTTCTGCTATGTATATGTGGGTAGTATTAAGTTGTTGTTCTGCTATGTATATGTGGGTATTATTAAGTTGGTGTTCTGCTATGTATATGTGGGTATTATTAAGTTGGTGTTCTGCTATGTATATGTGGGTATTATTAAGTTGGTGTTCTGCTATGTATATGTAGGTATTATTAAGTTGGTGTTCTGCTATGTATATGTGGGTATTATTAAGTTGGTGTTCTGCTATGTATATGTGGGTATTATTAAGTTGGTGTTCTGCTATGTATATGTGGGTATTATTAAGTTGGTGTTTTGCTATGTATATGTGGGTATTATTAAGTTGGTGTTCTGCTATGTATAT
Organism: Bathymodiolus brooksi; assembly: GCA_963680875.1. Lineage (NCBI taxonomy): Eukaryota > Metazoa > Mollusca > Bivalvia > Mytilida > Modiolidae > Bathymodiolus > Bathymodiolus brooksi. The sequence goes on along the minus strand of OY804586.1, from coordinate 64,148,391 downwards.
GTGGGTATTATTAAGTTGGTGTTCTGCTATGTATATGTGGGTATTATTAAGTTGGTGTTCTGCTATATATATGTGGGTATTATTAAGTTGGTGTCCTGCTATGTATATGTGGGTATTATTAAGTTGGTGTCCTGCTATGTATATGTGGGTATTATTAAGTTGGTGGTCTGCTATGTATATGTGGATATTATTCAGTTGGTGTTCTGCTATGTATATGTGGGTATTATTAAGTTGGTGTTCTGCTATGTATATGTGGGTATTATTAAGTTGGTGTTCTGCTATGTATATGTGGGTATTATTAAGTTGGTGTTCTGCTATGTATATGTGGGTATTATTAAGTTGGTGTTCTGCTATGTATATGTGGGTATTATTAAGTTGTTGTTCTGCTATGTATATGTGGGTATTATTAAGTTGGTGTCCTGCTATATATATGTGGGTATTATTAAGTTGGTGTTCTGCTATGTTTATATTGGTATTATTAAGTTGCTGTTCTGCTATGTATATGTGGGTATTATTAAGTTGGTGTTCTGCTATATATATGTGGGTATTATTAAGTTGGTGTTCTGCTATGTATATGTGGGTATTATTAAGTTGGTGTCCTGCTATGTATATTCTGGTATTATTAAGTTGGTGTTCTGCTATGTATATGTGGGTATTATTAAGTTGGTGTTCTGCTATGTATATGTGGGTATTATTAAGTTGGTGGTCTGCTATGTATATTTGGGTATTATTAAGTTGGTGTTCTGCTATGTATATGTGGGTATTATTAAGTTGGTGTTCTGCTATGTATATGTGGGTATTATTAAGTTGGTGTTCTGCTATGTATATGTGGGTATTATTAAGTTGGTGTTCTGCTATGTATATGTGGGTATCATTAAGTTGGTGTTCTGCTATGTATATGTGGGTATTATTAAGTTGTTGTTCTGCTATATATATGTGGGTATTATTAAGTTGGTGTTCTGCTATGTATATGTGGGTATTATTAAGTTGGTGTTCTGCTATGTATATGTGGGTATTATTAAGTTGGTGTTCTGCTATGTATATGTAGGTATTATTAAGTTGGTGTTCTGCTATGTATATGTGGGTATTATTAAGTTGGTGTTCTGCTATGTATATGTGGGTATTATTAAGTTGGTGTTCTGCTATGTATATGTGGGTATTATTAAGTTGGTGTTCTGCTAAGTATATGTGGGTATTATTAAGTTGGTGTTCTGCTATGTATATGTGGGTATTATTAAGTTGGTGTTCTGCTATATATATGTGGGTATTATTAAGTTGGTGTCCTGCTATGTATATGTGGGTATTATTAAGTTGGTGTCCTGCTATGTATATGTGGGTATTATTAAGTTGGTGGTCTGCTATGTATATGTGGATATTATTCAGTTGGTGTTCTGCTATGTATATGTGGGTATTATTAAGTTGGTGTTCTGCTATGTATATGTGGGTATTATTAAGTTGGTGTTCTGCTATGTATATGTGGGTATTATTAAGTTGGTGTTCTGCTATGTATATGTGGGTATTATTAAGTTGGTGTTCTGCTATGTATATGTGGGTATTATTAAGTTGTTGTTCTGCTATGTATATGTTGGTATTATTAAGTTGGTGTCCTGCTATATATATGTGGGTATTATTAAGTTGGTGTTCTGCTATGTTTATATTGGTATTATTAAGTTGGTGTTCTGCTATGTATATGTGGGTATTATTAAGTTGGTGTTCTGCTATATATATGTGGGTATTATTAAGTTGGTGTTCTGCTATGTATATGTGGGTATTATTAAGTTGGTGTCCTGCTATGTATATGCTGGTATTATTAAGTTGGTGTTCTGCTATGTATATGTGGGTATTATTAAGTTGGTGTTCTGCTATGTATATGTGGGTATTATTAAGTTGGTGTTCTGCTATGTATATGTGGGTATTATTAAGTTGTTGTTCTGCTATGTATATGTGGGTATTATTAAGTTGGTGTCCTGCTATATATATGTGGGTATTATTAAGTTGGTGTTTTGCTATGTATATATTGGTATTATTAAGTTGGTGTTCTGCTATGTATATGTGGGTATTATTAAGTTGCTGTTCTGCTATATATATATGGGTATTATTAAGTTGGTGTTCTGCTATGTATATGTGGGTATTATTAAGTTGGTGTCCTGCTATGTATATGTTGGTATTATTAATTTGGTGTCCTGCTATGTATATGTTGGTATTATTAAGTTGGTGTTCTGCCATGTATATGTGGGTATTATTAAGTTGGTGTTCTGCCATATATATGTGGGTATTATTAAGTTGGTGTTCTGCCATATATATGTGGGTATTATTAAATTGGTGTTCTGCTATGTATATGTGGGTATTATTAAGTTGGTGTTCTGCTATGTATATGTGGGTATTATTAAGTTGGTGTTCTGCTATGTATATGTGGGTATTATTAAGTTGGTGTTCTGCTATGTATATGTGGGCATTATTAAGTTGGTGTCCTGCTATATATATGTGGGTATTATTAAGTTGGTGTCCTGCTATGTATATGTGGGTATTATTAAGTTGGTGTCCTGCTATGTATATGTGGGTATTATTAAGTTGGTGGTCTGCTATGTATATGTTGGTATTACTAAGTTGGTGTTCTGCTATGTATATGTGGGTATTATTAAGTTGGTGTTCTGCTATGTATATGTGGGTATTATTAAGTTGGTGTTCTGCTATGTATATGTGGGTATTATTAAGTTGTTGTTCTGCTATGTATATGTGGGTATTATTAAGTTGGTGTCCTGCTATATATATGTGGGTATTGTTAAGTTGGTGTTCTGCTATGTATATGTGGGTATTATTAAGTTGGTGTTCTGCTATGTATATGTGGGTATTATTAAGTTGGTGTTCTGCTATATATATGTGGGTATTATTAAGTTGGTGTTCTGCTATGTATATGTGGCTATTATTAAGTTGGTGTTCTGCTATGTATATGTGGGTATTATTAAGTTGGTGTTCTGCTATGTATATGTGGGTATTATTAAGTTGGTGTTCTGCTATGTATATGTGGGTATCATTAAGTTGGTGTTCTGCTATGTATATGTGGGTATTATTAAGTTGTTGTTCTGCTATGTATATGTAGGTATTATTAAGTTGGTGTTCTGCTATGTATATGTGGGTATTATTAAGTTGGTGTTCTGCTATGTATATGTGGGTATTATTAAGTTGGTGTTCTGCTATGTATATGTAGGTATTATTAAGTTGGTGTTCTGCTATGTATATGTGGGTATTATTAAGTTGGTGTTCTGCTATGTATATGTGGGTATTATTAAGTTGGTGTTCTGCTATGTATATGTGGGTATTATTAAGTTGGTGTTCTGCTAAGTATATGTGGGTATTATTAAGTTGGTGTTCTGCTATGTATATGTGGGTATTATTAAGTTGGTGTTCTGCTATATATATGTGGGTATTATTAAGTTGGTGTCCTGCTATGTATATGTGGGTATTATTAAGTTGGTGTCCTGCTATGTATATGTGGGTATTATTAAGTTGGTGGTCTGCTATGTATATGTGGATATTATTCAGTTGGTGTTCTGCTATGTATATATGGGTATTATTAAGTTGGTGTTCTGCTATGTATATGTGGGTATTATTAAGTTGGTGTTCTGCTATGTATATGTGGGTATTATTAAGTTGGTGTTCTGCTATGTATATGTGGGTATTATTAAGTTGGTGTTCTGCTATGTATATGTGGGTATTATTAAGTTGTTGTTCTGCTATGTATATGTGGGTATTATTAAGTTGGTGTCCTGCTATATATATGTGGGTATTATTAAGTTGGTGTTCTGCTATGTTTATATTGGTATTATTAAGTTGGTGTTCTGCTATGTATATGTGGGTATTATTAAGTTGGTGTTCTGCTATATATATGTGGGTATTATTAAGTTGGTGTTCTGCTATGTATATGTGGGTATTATTAAGTTGGTGTCCTGCTATGTATATGCTGGTATTATTAAGTTGGTGTTCTGCTATGTATATGTGGGTATTATTAAGTTGGTGTTCTGCTATGTATATGTGGGTATTATTAAGTTGGTGTTCTGCTATGTATATGTGGGTATTATTAAGTTGTTGTTCTGCTATGTATATGTGGGTATTATTAAGTTGGTGTCCTGCTATATATATGTGGGTATTATTAAGTTGGTGTTTTGCTATGTATATATTGGTATTATTAAGTTGGTGTTCTGCTATGTATATGTGGGTATTATTAAGTTGCTGTTCTGCTATATATATATGGGTATTATTAAGTTGGTGTTCTGCTATGTATATGTGGGTATTATTAAGTTGGTGTCCTGCTATGTATATGTTGGTATTATTAAGTTGGTGTCCTGCTATGTATATGTTGGTATTATTAAGTTGGTGTTCTGCCATGTATATGTGGGTATTATTAAGTTGGTGTTCTGCCATATATATGTGGGTATTATTAAGTTGGTGTTCTGCCATATATATGTGGGTATTATTAAATTGGTGTTCTGCTATGTATATGTGGGTATTATTAAGTTGGTGTTCTGCTATGTATATGTGGGTATTATTAAGTTGGTGTTCTGCTATGTATATGTGGGTATTATTAAGTTGGTGTTCTGCTATGTATATGTGGGTATTATTAAGTTGGTGTCCTGCTATATATATGTGGGTATTATTAAGTTGGTGTCCTGCTATGTATATGTGGGTATTATTAAGTTGGTGTCCTGCTATGTATATGTGGGTATTATTAAGTTGGTGGTCAGCTATGTATATGTTGGTATTACTAAGTTGGTGTTCTGCTATGTATATGTGGGTATTAATTGGTGTTCTGCTATGTATATGTGGGTATTATTAAGTTGGTGTTCTGCTATGTATATGTGGGTATTATTAAGTTGTTGTTCTGCTATGTATATGTGGGTATTATTAAGTTGGTGTCCTGCTATATATATGTGGGTATTGTTAAGTTGGTGTTCTGCTATGTATATGTGGGTATTATTAAGTTGGTGTTCTGTTATGTATATGTGGGTATTATTAAGTTGGTGTTCTGCTATATATATGTGGGTATTATTAAGTTGGTGTTCTGCTATGTATATGTGGCTATTATTAAGTTGGTGTCCTGCTATGTATATGTTCGTATTATTCAGTTGGTGTTCTGCTATGTATATGTGGGTATTATTAAGTTGGTGTCCTGCTATGTATATGTGGGTATTATTAAGTTGGTGTTCTGCTATGTATATGTGGGTATTATTAAGTTGGTGTTCTGCTAAGTATATGTGGGTATTATTAAGTTGGTGTTCTGCTATGTATATGTGGGTATTATTAAGTTGGTGTTCTGCTATATATATGTGGGTATTATTAAGTTGGTGTCCTGCTATGTATATGTGGGTATTATTAAGTTGGTGTCCTGCTATGTATATGTGGGTATTATTAAGTTGGTGGTCTGCTATGTGTATGTGGATATTATTCAGTTGGTGTTCTGCTATGTATATGTGGGTATTATTAAGTTGGTGTTCTGCTATGTATATGTGGGTATTATTAAGTTGGTGTTCTGCTATGTATATGTGGGTATTATTAAGTTGGTGTTCTGCTATGTATATGTGGGTATTATTAAGTTGGTGTTCTGCTATGTATATGTGGGTATTATTAAGTTGTTGTTCTACTATGTATATGTGGGTATTATTAAGTTGGTGTCCTGCTATATATATGTGGGTATTATTAAGTTGGTGTTCTGCTATGTTTATATTGGTATTATTAAGTTGGTGTTCTGCTATGTATATGTGGGTATTATTAAGTTGGTGTTCTGCTATATATATGTGGGTATTATTAAGTTGTTGTTCTGCTATGTATATGTGGGTATTATTAAGTTGGTGTCCTGCTATGTATATGCTGGTATTATTAAGTTGGTGTTCTGCTATGTATATGTGGGTATTATTAAGTTGGTGTTCTGCTATGTATATGTGGGTATTATTAAGTTGGTGTTCTGCTATGTATATGTGGGTATTATTAAGTTGTTGTTCTGCTATGTATATGTGGGTATTATTAAGTTGGTGTCCTGCTATATATATGTGGGTATTATTAAGTTGGTGTTTTGCTATGTATATATTGGTATTATTAAGTTGGTGTTCTGCTATGTATATGTGGGTATTATTAAGTTGCTGTTCTGCTATATATATATGGGTATTATTAAGTTGGTGTTCTGCTATGTATATGTGGGTATTATTAAGTTGGTGTCCTGCTATATATATGTGGGTATTATTAAGTTGGTGTCCTGCTATGTATATGTGGGTATTATTAAGTTGGTGTCCTGCTATGTATATGTGGGTATTATTAAGTTGGTGGTCTGCTATGTATATGTTGGTATTACTAAGTTGGTGTTCTGCTATGTATATGTGGGTATTATTAAGTTGGTGTTCTGCTATATATATGTGGGTATTATTAAGTTGTTGTTCTGCTATGTATATGTGGGTATTATTAAGTTGGTGTCCTGCTATGTATATGCTGGTATTATTAAGTTGGTGTTCTGCTATGTATATGTGGGTATTATGAAGTTGGTGTTCTGCTATGTATATGTGGGTATTATTAAGTTGGTGTTCTGCTATGTATATGTGGGTATTATTAAGTTGTTGTTCTGCTATGTATATGTGGGTATTATTAAGTTGGTGTCCTGCTATGTATATGTGGGTATTATTAAGTTGGTGTCCTGCTATGTATATGTGGGTATTATTAAGTTGGTGGTCTGCTATGTATATGTGGATATTATTCAGTTGGTGTTCTGCTATGTATATATGGGTATTATTAAGTTGGTGTTCTGCTATGTATATGTGGGTATTATTAAGTTGGTGTTCTGCTATGTATATGTGGGTATTATTAAGTTGGTGTTCTGCTATGTATATGTGGGTATTATTAAGTTGGTGTTCTGCTATGTATATGTGGGTATTATTAAGTTGTTGTTCTGCTATGTATATGTGGGTATTATTAAGTTGGTGTCCTGCTATATATATGTGGGTATTATTAAGTTGGTGTTCTGCTATGTTTATATTGGTATTATTAAGTTGGTGTTCTGCTATGTATATGTGGGTATTATTAAGTTGGTGTTCTGCTATATATATGTGGGTATTATTAAGTTGGTGTTCTGCTATGTATATGTGGGTATTATTAAGTTGGTGTCCTGCTATGTATATGCTGGTATTATTAAGTTGGTGTTCTGCTATGTATATGTGGGTATTATTAAGTTGGTGTTCTGCTATGTATATGTGGGTATTATTAAGTTGGTGTTCTGCTATGTATATGTGGGTATTATTAAGTTGTTGTTCTGCTATGTATATGTGGGTATTATTAAGTTGGTGTCCTGCTATATATATGTGGGTATTATTAAGTTGGTGTTTTGCTATGTATATATTGGTATTATTAAGTTGGTGTTCTGCTATGTATATGTGGGTATTATTAAGTTGCTGTTCTGCTATATATATATGGGTATTATTAAGTTGGTGTTCTGCTATGTATATGTGGGTATTATTAAGTTGGTGTCCTGCTATGTATATGTTGGTATTATTAAGTTGGTGTCCTGCTATGTATATGTTGGTATTATTAAGTTGGTGTTCTGCCATGTATATGTGGGTATTATTAAGTTGGTGTTCTGCCATATATATGTGGGTATTATTAAGTTGGTGTTCTGCCATATATATGTGGGTATTATTAAATTGGTGTTCTGCTATGTATATGTGGGTATTATTAAGTTGGTGTTCTGCTATGTATATGTGGGTATTATTAAGTTGGTGTTCTGCTATGTATATGTGGGTATTATTAAGTTGGTGTTCTGCTATGTATATGTGGGTATTATTAAGTTGGTGTCCTGCTATATATATGTGGGTATTATTAAGTTGGTGTCCTGCTATGTATATGTGGGTATTATTAAGTTGGTGTCCTGCTATGTATATGTGGGTATTATTAAGTTGGTGGTCAGCTATGTATATGTTGGTATTACTAAGTTGGTGTTCTGCTATGTATATGTGGGTATTAATTGGTGTTCTGCTATGTATATGTGGGTATTATTAAGTTGGTGTTCTGCTATGTATATGTGGGTATTATTAAGTTGTTGTTCTGCTATGTATATGTGGGTATTATTAAGTTGGTGTCCTGCTATATATATGTGGGTATTGTTAAGTTGGTGTTCTGCTATGTATATGTGGGTATTATTAAGTTGGTGTTCTGTTATGTATATGTGGGTATTATTAAGTTGGTGTTCTGCTATATATATGTGGGTATTATTAAGTTGGTGTTCTGCTATGTATATGTGGCTATTATTAAGTTGGTGTCCTGCTATGTATATGTTCGTATTATTAAGTTGGTGTTCTGCTATGTATATGTGGGTATTATTAAGTTGGTGTCCTGCTATGTATATGTGGGTATTATTAAGTTGGTGTTCTGCTATGTATATGTGGGTATTATTAAGTTGGTGTTCTGCTAAGTATATGTGGGTATTATTAAGTTGGTGTTCTGCTATGTATATGTGGGTATTATTAAGTTGGTGTTCTGCTATATATATGTGGGTATTATTAAGTTGGTGTCCTGCTATGTATATGTGGGTATTATTAAGTTGGTGTCCTGCTATGTATATGTGGGTATTATTAAGTTGGTGGTCTGCTATGTGTATGTGGATATTATTCAGTTGGTGTTCTGCTATGTATATGTGGGTATTATTAAGTTGGTGTTCTGCTATGTATATGTGGGTATTATTAAGTTGGTGTTCTGCTATGTATATGTGGGTATTATTAAGTTGGTGTTCTGCTATGTATATGTTGGTATTATTAAGTTGGTGTTCTGCTATGTATATGTGGGTATTATTAAGTTGGTGTTCTGCTATGTATATGTGGGTATTATTAAGTTGGTGTTCTACTATGTATATGTGGGTATTATTAAGTTGGTGTTCTGCTATGTATATGTGGGTATTATTAAGTTGGTGTTCTGCTATGTATATGTGGGTATTATTAAGTTGGTGTTCTGCTATGTATATGTGGGTATTATTAAGTTGGTGTTCTGCTATGTAAATGTGGGTATTATTAAATTGGTGTTCTGCTATGTATATGTGGGTATTATTAAGTTGGTGTTCTGCTATGTATATGTGGGTATTATTAAGTTGGGGTTCTGCTATGTATATGTGGGTATTATTCAGGATTTTAACGGTCATACATTGAGAGTCCCTTTACACCATTAAGTCTGAATAGAAAAACAAAAATATGAATAATGAAAGATTCTAACTTGTTAATTTTTTTCCTCTTCTTAATAAAAATTCTTTCAATCATGCAATTCTTCCTCTTGAGAGTAAAATAGTTGTCAAATAAATATTTAATATAACTAAAACTACGTCTAATTCTACGTTGACTTTTGTCTTTAAAAATGGAAAACGTAGATTCGATTTCCAACGTAAGACAGAGTATATCATCTCTGTGACACTCCTGATACAAGTGATTCGTTTCAATTCAGAATGCCGTGCGATTATTTTAGAAGGAATCAATATTAACCAAACCATTGCTGTAACAATGTCAAAACCTTCAAATTATCATTATATTTTATTCATGTCATGTAATTGTATTAGACAATTTGTGTTAATTTATAATATATATATTTTATTCAGAAACTACCCCTTTTCCACGGGGACATACATCAGATTGTGAATTGTCCACCTCCTTTAGTGTGATTGTAGTTTTTTCCACACAAGAATACAATTTATATGTTGTATATTAAAGCTAATTTCTCTGTAATTAAGTAGCGGGTATATGGTTTATGAGAATAAAATTCATTCATTCACACTTCATAATTTGTAGAAGAAAATTGAGTGCACCCCGGGTTTTTAGTGGGGTTCGTGTTACTCGATCTTTATATTTATGTGTATGTTTTGTAGGTCGTTGCAAACAACAGTTTGGCCATTGTGTTGTCAGTTCTTTAGGGATTCCGATTACCCCTGTGGTATTTTCAAGCTATTATTAAAGTATTAAATTGGTTTATTCACTTATTGGAGTATTACCTTTAGGGAACGACCATTTAACTTGAAGGGGGGGGGGGGGGGGGGGGGGTTATGTTTTTTTTCTAAAAAAATATTCTGATTCCCAATGTTGCTGAAAAAAATATTCTGATTTTGGTGGAGGAAAAAAAAAATAATCTGATTCAGAGTTTTTGTCATATAACCTAATGTTAAATTCTGAACGAAACAAAAAACCATAACCCCCCCCCCCTTTCAAGTTAAATGGTCGGTCCCTTATGTATTGGTTTTTTCTTTACATTACTATCATATAAATTTTATTTCAGGTGAAATTAAGTTATTCATTTGATATTATTAAGGATTTTAATTATTTTTCACACTGACTATTTAAACAAGACTAAAATTGTTTGAAAATGTCTGCATGAAGCCTATAAACATGCGAGTTGTATAATCAAGAAAAACACATAACATGTACATGACATCATGTCAAGTTCTTAGTTGTAACATGTCAATCAAATAAAACAGTTATAATGGCGTTAAGTATGTAACACCTAGAACAATCTATCTTGTAATATGTTCCCACTTCTTATTTATACCGAAATAGAACGAAAGGAGCGAAATAAGTCATGTATTATTTACGGATTGAGAGTAAAAAGCTAAACAGCAGTGATCAACAACATAACACGCACACATTGCACCAACATGTGCCAAGGTGCTTGTCTGGCCACAAAATAAAAAGGTAAACAGCAGTGATCAACAACATAACACGTGTACATTGCATCAACATGTGCCATGGTGCTTGTCTGGCCACAAAATAAAAAGCTAAACAGCAGTGATCAACAACATAACACGTACACATTGCACCAACATGTGCCATGGTGCTTGTCTGGCCACAAAATAAAAAGGTAAACAGCAGTGATCAACAACATAACACGTACACATTGCACCAACATGTGCCATGGTGCTTGTCTGGCCACAAAATAAAAAGCTAAACAGCAGTGATCAACAACATAACATGTACACATTGCACCAACATGTGCCATGGTGCTTGTCTGGCCACAAAATAAAAAGCTAGACAGCAGTGATCAACAACATAACACGTACACATTGCACCAACATGTGCCATGGTGCTTGTCTGGCCACGAAATAAAAAGCTAGACAGCAGTGATCAACAACATAACACGCACACATTGCACCAACATGTGCCAAGGTGCTTGTCTGGCCACAAAATAAAAAGGTAAACAGCAGTGATCAACAACATAACACGTGTACATTGCATCAACATGTGCCATGGTGCTTGTCTGGCCACAAAATAAAAAGCTAAACAGCAGTGATCAACAACATAACACGTACACATTGCACCAACATGTGCCATGGTGCTTGTCTGGCCACAAAATAAAAAGGTAAACAGCAGTGATCAACAACATAACACGTACACATTGCACCAACATGTGCCATGGTGCTTGTCTGGCCACAAAATAAAAAGCTAAACAGCAGTGATCAACAACATAACATGTACACATTGCACCAACATGTGCCATGGTGCTTGTCTGGCCACAAAATAAAAAGCTAGACAGCAGTGATCAACAACATAACACGTACACATTGCACCAACATGTGCCATGGTGCTTGTCTGGCCACGAAATAAAAAGCTAGACAGCAGTGATCAACAACATAACACGTACACATTGCACCAACATGTGCCATGGTGCTTGTCTGGCCACAAAATAAAAAGCTAGAAAGCAGTGATCAACAACATAACACGTACACATTGCACCAACATGTGCCATGGTGCTTGTCTGGCCACAAAATAAAAAGGTAAACAGCAGTGATCAACAACATAACACGTACACATTGCACCAACATGTGCCATGGTGCTTGTCTGGCCACAAAATAAAAAGGTAAACAGCAGTGATCAACAACATAACATGTACACATTGCACCAACATGTGCCATGGTGCTTGTCTGGCCACAAAATAAAAAGCTAGACAGCAGTGATCAACAACATAACACGTACACATTGCACCAACATGTGTCATGGTGCTTGTCTGGCCACGAAATAAAAAGCTAGACAGCAGTGATCAACAACATAACATGTACACATTGCACCAACATGTGCCATGGTGCTTGTCTGGCCACAAAATAAAAAGCTAGACAGCAGTGATCAACAACATAACACGTACACATTGCACCAACATGTGCCATGGTGCTTGTCTGGCCACAAAATAAAAAGGTAAACAGCAGTGATCAACAACATAACACGTACACATTGCACCAACATGTGCCATGGTGCTTGTCTGGCCACACAATAAAAAGGTAAACAGCAGTGATCAACAACATAACATGTACACATTGCACCAACATGTGCCATGGTGCTTGTCTGGCCAAAAAATAAAAAGCTAAACAGCAGTGATCAACAACATAACACGTACACATTGCACCAACATGTGCCATGGTGCTTGTCTGGCCACAAAATAAAAATGTAAACAGCAGTGATCAACAACATAACACGTACACATTGCACCAACATGTGCCATGGTGCTTGTCTGGCCACAAAATAAAAAGGTAAACAGCAGTGATCAACAACATAACACGTACACATTGCACCAACATGTGCCATGGTGCTTGTCTGGCCACACAATAAAAAGCTAGAAAGCAGTGATCAACAACATAACACGCACACATTGTACCAACATGTGCCATGGTGCTTGTCTGGCCACAAAATAAAAAGGTAAACAGCAGTGATCAACAACATAACACGTACACATTGCACCAACATGTGCCATGGTGCTTGTCTGGCCACACAATAAAAAGCTAAACAGCAGTGATCAACAACATAACACGTACACATTGCACCAACATGTGCCATGGTGCTTGTCTGGCCACAAAATAAAAACCTAAAGAGCAGTGATCAACAACATAACACGTACACATTGCACCAACATGTGCCATGGTGCTTGTCTGGCCACACAATAAAAAGCTAGACAGCAGTGATCAACAACATAACACGTACACATTGCACCAACATGTGCCATGGTGCTTGTCTGGCCACAAAATAAAAAGCTAAACAGCAGTGATCAACAACATAACACGTACACATTGCACCAACATGTGCCATGGTGCTTGTCTGGCCACAAAATAAAAAGCTAGACAGCAGTGATCAACAACATAACACGTACACATTGCACCAACATGTGCCATGGTGCTTGTCTGGCCACAAAATAAAAAGGTAAACAGCAGTGATCAACAACATAACACGTACACATTGCACCAACATGTGCCATGGTGCTTGTCTGGCCACAAAATAAAAAGGTAAACAGCAATGATCAACAACATAACACGTACACATTGCACCAACATGTGCCATGGTGCTTGTCTGGCCACAAAATAAAAAGCTAAACAGCAGTGATCAACAACATAACACGTACACATTGCACCAACATGTGCCATGGTGCTTGTCTGGCCACACAATAAAAGGCTAGACAGCAGTGATCAACAACATAACACGCACACATTGCACCAACATGTGCCATGGTGCTTGTCTGGCCACAAAATAAAAAGCTAAACAGCAGTGATCAACAACATAACACGTACACATTGCACCAACATGTGCCATGGTGCTTGTCTGGCCACACAATAAAAAGCTAGACAGCAGTGATCAACAACATAACACGTACACATTGCACCAACATGTGCCATGGTGCTTGTCTGGCCACAAAATAAAAAGCTAAACAGCAGTGATCAACAACATAACACGTACACATTGCACCAACATGTGCCATGGTGCTTGTCTGGCCACAAAATAAAAAGCTAGACAGCAGTGATCAACAACATAACACGTACACATTGCACCAACATGTGCCATGGTGCTTGTCTGGCCACAAAATAAAAAGCTAAACAGCAGTGATCAACAACATAACACGTACACATTGCACCAACATGTGCCATGGTGCTTGTCTGGCCACAAAATAAAAAGCTAGACAGCAGTGATCAACAACATAACATGTACACATTGCACCAACATGTGCCATGGTGCTTGTCTGGCCACAAAACTTAAAAAAATACATTAAACTGGAAAGAACATATCACTGATAGAAACCGAGGATAATACCATAAATAGGTTCTGCATTGGATAGCTACAAAACTGTGGCGGAGTCAAACCATTTAAGGGAATCTCAATCCTTACGGGCAATATTTCTAAATGATTAACGGATATTAACAGGCAATTAGAACCTATACAAAAACTATATCTGATTATTATTAGATGTGGGAAATCTGTGTCTAATTTAATTTTATTCTTAATAGCAGTACTTTTATTAAACAGTTAAAGGCATATAGGCGCTCAAAAATGATTTTTTTTTTTTTTTTAAATTAAAAGTTGCCAATATTCGATGTTTTATACTAATAAAATGTTCTGAACAAGAAGCCAGGTTTAAAAAAATATGCTATAATGTCGTAATTAGTGAAAAGAATTCGAATGTCTGTTGGTAAAATCGCCAATAACACACCTAATTATAAGTCGGTTGATTTTCCGAAGTTTGCCGGACACTGATAACTGCTATGAATAACCAGGAAGCATGCTTTTCATGTAAATTCGTTATAATTAATATGATTTAAGAAATATATATATGAAATTGGATCTGGGGTAATCAGTTAATATTATATAATGGTATTTAGTAAGAATGACACTTAAAATCTGAAATACGCGATTTAAACAATAAAGACAAACCCAAACTCTGCAAAGGGGCCTGATAATGGGAAAATTGTAAACAAATTGTATTGCATATGATTGACAACACATGAGTTTCTTAATTTTTTTTTTTTCGAAATAAAAAAACCAGTCAACAAGTTCATTATTTTAGTCTCTAATTTAAAAGAGATATCACCTAGCGTTTTCTCCTGAAAAAAACCCCGAATAATATAAAAAACGACGATGCAATTCTACTGTCAAAATACGATTCGGCCGTAAAAAGATACTTAATTATGCTTACGGTATACGTGTTGAAAAATGGAGTAGGTCGGTATAACACTTTCTTTTTAACTTTTACACGTTTTCGTGTAGAATCCGTCAATATTTTTGTTTGTGCCATACATGTGCTTTTCCTTCCGCAAACAATTTTCCACATGCGCAAACACTTTACCGAATAGGTTCACTTTGTAGGTCACGGAAAATATGAATATTGTACGGGTCAACATTGAATTCTTTAATGGATACAAGAAAATCAAAAAGCGACGTATTTCATTCGTTCTAGGCTATTTACGTATGATATAATGAAAAATTTCAACTGCAATTAGTATACAACATCGAATATTGGCAACTTTTAAAATAAAAAAAAATCAATTTGAGCGACTGTATGCCTTTAAATATCGAGCCTGGACTATTTTCTATATTATGTCATTGTACGTTGTGGTAGCTTCATGCTAGAAGCAACTTCTGTCACGACATACTGTTTTCCAAGGGGTAGCTTCAGACTATAAGTAACATTAGCTATATGGCAAACTGCTTCGTCTTTATGTTTATCTTCAGGCTAGTAGTAACTTATTTTGCGACAAACTGCTATTCTCTGGGGATAAGTCAGATTAGTAGCAACTTCTGATATGACAATCAGCTTAGTTTCTGGTGATAATTTCAGACAAGCAGCAATTTTCTCATGACAAACTGTATATCTCATATAGTTAACTTCAGACCATTGGTAAAATCTCTCATGAAAAACTATATCATCTCCTTTGGGGTAGTTTCAGACTAGTACTAAAGTCTGTCCTGACAAACTGTACATTCCCTTGAGAGGGGCTTCAGACTAGTAGTAAAGTCTGTCCTGACAAACTGTACATTCCCTTGAGAGGGGATTCAGACTAGTACTAAAGTCTGTCCTGACAAACTGCACATTCCCTTGAGAGGGGCTTCAGACTAGTACCAAAGTCTGTCCTGACAAACTGTTCATTCCCTTGAGTGGGGCATCAGACTAGTACTAAAGTCTGTTCTGACAAACTGTACATTTCCTTGAGGGGGGCTTCAGACTAGTAGTAAAACATGTCCTGACAAACTGTTCATTCCCTTGAAGGGGATATTAGGCTAATACTAAAATCTGTCCTGACAAACTGTTCATTCCCTTGAGGGGGGCTTCAGACTAGTAGTAAAGTATGTCCTGACAAACTGTACATTCCCTTGAGGGGGGCTTCAGACTTGTAGTAAAGTCGGTCCTGACAAACTTTTCATTCCCTTGAGGGGGACATCAGGCTAGTACTAAAGTCTGTCTTGACAAACTGTACATTCTCTTGAGGGGGCTTCAGACTAGTACTAAAGTCTGTCCTGACAAACTGTACATTCTCTTGAGGGGGGCTTCAGACTAGTAGTAAAGTCTTTCCTGACAAACTGTACATTCCCTTGAGAGGGGCTTCAGACTAGTAGTAAAATTTGTCCTGACACACTGTACATTCCCTTAAGGGGGGCTTCAGACTAGTAGTAAAGTCTGTCCTGACAAACTGTACATTCCCTTGAGGGGGGCTTCAGACTAGTAGTAAAGTCTGTCATGAGTCCTGACAAGCTGTTCATTCCCTTGAGGGGGACATCAGGCTAGTACTAAAGTCTGTCTTGACAAACTCTACATTCCTTTGAGAGGGCTTCAGACTAGTAGTAAAGTCTGTCCTGACAAACTGTTCATTCCCTTGAGTGGGGCTCCAGACTAGTGCTAAAGTCTGTCCTGTCAAACTATACATTCCCGTGAGGGGGGCTTCAGACTAGTACTAAAGTCTGTCCTGACAAACTGTTCATTCCCGTGAGTGGGGCTTCAGACTAGTACTAAAGTCTGTCCTGACAAACTGTACATTCCCTTGAGGGGGGCTTCAGACTAGTACTAAAGTCTATCCTGACAAACTGTTCATTCCCTTGAGGGTGGCCTCAGACTAGTAGTAAAATCTGTCCTGACAAACTGTTCATTCCCTTGAGGGGGGCTTCAGACTTGTACTAAAGTCTGTCCTGACAAACTGTACATTCTCTTTAGGGAGGCTTTAGGCTAGTACTAAAGTATGTCCTGACAAACTGTACATTCCCTTGAGGGGGACATCAGGCTAGTACTAAAGTCTGTCCTGACAAACTGTACATTCCCTTGAGAGGGGCTTCAGACTAGTAGTAAAGTCTGTCCTGACAAACTGTACATTCCCTTGAGAGGGGATTCAGACTAGTACTAAAGTCTGTCCTGACAAACTGCACATTCCCTTGAGAGGGGCTTCAGACTAGTACCAAAGTCTGTCCTGACAAACTGTTCATTCCCTTGAGTGGGGCATCAGACTAGTACTAAAGTCTGTTCTGACAAACTGTACATTTCCTTGAGGGGGGCTTCAGACTAGTAGTAAAACATGTCCTGACAAACTGTTCATTCCCTTGAAGGGGATATTAGGCTAATACTAAAATCTGTCCTGACAAACTGTTCATTCCCTTGAGGGGGGCTTCAGACTAGTAGTAAAGTATGTCCTGACAAACTGTACATTCCCTTGAGGGGGGCTTCAGACTTGTAGTAAAGTCGGTCCTGACAAACTTTTCATTCCCTTGAGGGGGACATCAGGCTAGTACTAAAGTCTGTCTTGACAAACTGTACATTCTCTTGAGGGGGCTTCAGACTAGTACTAAAGTCTGTCCTGACAAACTGTACATTCTCTTGAGGGGGGCTTCAGACTAGTAGTAAAGTCTTTCCTGACAAACTGTACATTCCCTTGAGAGGGGCTTCAGACTAGTAGTAAAATTTGTCCTGACACACTGTACATTCCCTTGAGGGGGGCTTCAGACTAGTAGTAAAGTCTGTCCTGACAAACTGTACATTCCCTTGAGGGGGGCTTCAGACTAGTAGTAAAGTCTGTCATGAGTCCTGACAAGCTGTTCATTCCCTTGAGGGGGACATCAGGCTAGTACTAAAGTCTGTCTTGACAAACTCTACATTCCTTTGAGAGGGCTTCAGACTAGTAGTAAAGTCTGTCCTGACAAACTGTTCATTCCCTTGAGTGGGGCTCCAGACTAGTGCTAAAGTCTGTCCTGTCAAACTATACATTCCCGTGAGGGGGGCTTCAGACTAGTACTAAAGTCTGTCCTGACAAACTGTTCATTCCCGTGAGTGGGGCTTCAGACTAGTACTAAAGTCTGTCCTGACAAACTGTACATTCCCTTGAGGGGGGCTTCAGACTAGTACTAAAGTCTATCCTGACAAACTGTTCATTCCCTTGAGGGTGGCCTCAGACTAGTAGTAAATTCTGTCCTGACAAACTGTTCATTCCCTTGAGGGGGGCTTCAGACTTGTACTAAAGTCTGTCCTGACAAACTGTACATTCTCTTTAGGGAGGCTTTAGGCTAGTACTAAAGTATGTCCTGACAAACTGTACATTCCCTTGAGGGGGACATCAGGCTAGTACTAAAGTCTGTCCTGACAAACTGTATATTCTCTTAAGGGGGGCTTCAGACTAGTAGTAAAGTCTATCCTGACAAACTGTATATTCTCTTGAGGGAGGCTTTAGGCTAGTACTAATGTCTGTCCTGACAAATTGTACATTCCCTTGAGGGGGACAATAGGCTAGTACTGAAGTCTGTCCTGACAAACTGGACATTCCCTTGAGGGGGACATTAAGCTTGTACTAAAATCTGTCCTGACAAACCGTTCAGTTTGGGGGTTTTATACTAGAAGTAACTCCTGTCAAGATAAACTGTTTAAATGTAGTAGCTTGTGGCTAGTAGCAATTTTGGTAAGGCAAACTGTTTAGTACTTTGTCCGTGTGGATAGCGTCAGACTAGTAGCAACTTCTATCGTGACAAGTTATTTAGTCCCTGTGGCTAGCGTAAGACTAGCCTCTGTCCTGACAAGTTGTTTGTCCATGGGACTAGTCTGGGACGTCAGACTAGTAGTAACATTTGTCATGACAAAGTGTTTAGAACCTGGGATAGCATCAGACTGGTAGGAACTTTTATCATGACGGATAGCTTAATCCCAGGGAGAGGCTTCAGACAAAAAGCAATACAAACGTAAATATCAAAGTTAGGGCACATGACGCGTTTCTGGAATAAAATCGATCAGGTACGCTCAATGTCGAAAGATTGGAAAGAAGGGAAAATAATTTAAAAGCCACTGGAAGCAAGAAACCCAATGGGCCTACATATGAGAGCCAAATTAGGTGATATCTGGAGGAGAACCTTATCTTTAATAATAATATTAACATTATTTGGAAATTGTAAATTTCAATAATAAAAATTTCGAATAAACCATGTCAGTGACGAAGCACTGACTACTAGGTGGGTGATACCCTCGGGAACTAATAGCCCACCAGCAAGCGAATCGACCCAGTGATAGTGATAAAAAGGTAAATATGCAAACAATGCACACGACGAGTCTCTGGAATAACCTTCATCACATACGCAGTAACCCCAACGATTGGAAAGTCTTGTGAGGAAGAGAGCTAAATGGTCTAAATAAGATAGCCAAATTTGGCTAAGGGCACCTATGCCTGAGGGGAGAAAACCATAGCTTTGATAGTTGAACTGATGAAGGTGACAAGATGTTCTCGATGCAACTTTACATGACTTTCATCAGGTTGGTGAAAGTGACTTTTAAACGCACATATCTTAGTCCAAACAAATTTATAGTACAGTACATTGTACAAAGTTGTCGGTTGACTAGTATTTTTTTATATATTCACACAAGAGCAATTATACTGTTTATAGCATATACCTTAGTTTGTGCTATTAAGACTTTTCAATGTCGAATGCTCAATGATATTTACGATTGTCACGACGTTGGTACTGCGAAATATGGATGAAATACTGGTTTTCTATCACTTGGACTTGGGCTATTTGGCGGAAATCTCTGTGGCAATCATCTTTTCTTTTTTCTTTTACTTACAAGTACTTTGTTATCCTCCATTCACATGAAAAAAATGACAAAATCAAATACTAGTGTGATCTAACGGAATTAACTGGATTGGTATATAATATGATTTGTGACACCGAAGTTTCTGTTTTTATTGGATCAAAATGTTGTAAATATGACCAATACAAACTATTTATTGTCCAAGAAGACCACAATGATGAGTAGAAATATTTATATAAATATTAATGTAATCATTAAAGTAAGCCACACAATTTAAGGTCTTTGGAAAAAAGAAAACCAAAAAGCATAAACAGGATAGCCAAATTAGGTTAAGGTTACCAATACCCTTCATATAATAATTACATTATTTAGGAACTTGAAATTTAATAATTACATTATTTAGGAACTTGAAATTTAATAATTACATTATTTAGGAACTTGAAATTTAATAATTACATTATTTAGGAACTTGAAATTTAATAATTACATTATTTAGGAACTTGAAATTTAATAATTACATTATTTAGGAACTTGAAATTTAATAATTACATTATTTAGGAACTTGAAATTGAATAATTACATTATATAAGAATTGTAAATTTAATAGATACATTATTTAGGAATTGTAAATTAAATAATTACATTATATAAGAACTTGAAATTTAATAATTACATTATTTAAGAACTGTAAATTTAATAAATACATTATTTAGGAATTGTAAATTAAATAATTACATTACTTAGGAACTGTTATTTTAATAATTACATTATTTAAGAACTGTTAATTTCAGTAATAAATATATCGTTTCCATTAGTTCTATTTGTGCTGATGAATACTTGAAACTGTATTCGATAAAGTAAATAACAGCCCTTGGAGGTATTCACAATAATTAACTGATGAGTATTCAACAGGATAAGCAATCTTTATACAACGGTTTTCCGAGTTAAGCGGTTAAACAATCGAACGCAAAGCATGATATTGTTTAAACGTTCAACTTGGAAATCTGTGGTATAAATGATTTGCAATATGAAGCCAAGCAATACCACATCTAGGTAGTTGATTATTGTATGGCTCTCTGAGAGTAATAAAACTACAGCCCAGATTTAAATTGTGCAATATCTCGTATCTGCGTGTATTATTCCATAGTTCTTAAAGGCACAAATGCCGTTATTTTAATAAAAAAAATGTTTCCCAATATACGACCTAAACTTTGATTGAAGAAACCATAAAGATATATTGCAGTTGAAATTTTTCATAATATCACACGTAAATAGCGTGGAACGTAGGAAATACATCGCTGCTTGATATTCTTCCATCCAGGAAAGAATGCAATGTTAACCAGTTCAATATGCATACGACCTGACAGTGAACTCATTCGGGAAAACGTTTGTGCATGTGCGAAATTGTTTGTTGATGAAGAAAATGTCGGATGTGCAAAAATCGAATCGTGGAAGAACAAAAACATTGACGGATTCTACACGAAAACGACACAAAAAGGAGGATTCAGCAAAATACAACAAAACCAGAGTATCCATAGGTAATGAATCCATCCTCAGTTAATCATAGCAGTTATCACACGCTGCTCGGCAAATTTCGGAACTGCAGCAGATTTATAATTAATGACGTGTTAATGGCGATTCCACCAGCAGACCAGACGATGCTAAACATTCGAATTCTTTTCACTAATTACGACATTATAACATATTTTTTAAACCTGGCTTTTTGTTCAGAATATTTTAGTAGTATAAAACATCGAATATTGGCAACTTTTAATATAAACAAAAAATTCAATTCTGACAGCCTGTATGCCTTAAACTGTTGCTTACATTCTGGTATATAAACCATATCATTAATTAACTTTTATTTATTAGCCTTTATATGATCAAATATGTCAATACAATATAGAAACTTTCATCGGGACAATACGGCAAAAACCAGTCCAATACGGATATTTTCCGTATTGGCTCGATTCCAGTCAGTCCATGCCAATAACAGCTAGATCGGAATCCGCTAGACGTTTCGACAATCGCAAGGAAAAGTCGAGAGAGATATTGCACTGGTTAATTAATAAAGGTATTATTACGTGATGTTTTTCATATAGGTCCTCGGTCTCATTGCGCCTCAGGCCAATACAGCAGGCCTCGAAACTATAACTAGGCCAATATGAAAAACATCACGTAATAGTACTATTAAATTGTCAAAGAAAAAGAATACATTCATGCTACAATTATTGTTAAATCGAATAATACTGAAACGTAAAACAAACAGCATTAGCATTCTACAAGACTAAAATATAATCGCGGTCAAAACACAGATATTTCGCCTATATATTATTATACACAAAAAAATGTAAAACTTGTAATTAATTAAAACTACGACTAACGTCTAAATATATAATAATATTTGCCATTTTAAACGTATTGAAAGTACAACCCATATTCATATATTATATTACAATCCAGTACAACAGAGGGAACGCCTCGTCTGACTAAATGTATACAATAATAATAGGTTATTATACAGTGTTATGTACAATATTATAATATTAATGTATGACCTTTTTCATATTGGACCTGCTACATGCCCGAGGTATTAATAATGGCCTCGGATGGCTGTAATGGCCCGAGGCAACGCCGAGGGCCATTACAGCCGTCCCAGGCCATTATTAATACCAAAGGCATGTAATAGGGCCAATATGAAAAAGGCCATATATTGATACTTTTATTAACCAACTTTAACAGAGAATACAGTGTAGGTACATTTGATGAACAAAAACAGTAACACCGGAAAGCTAATTGAAAAAAAATATATATTGGAAGGAAATATTGAATCCTCTCCTGTTCCTGAAATAGAAAGAAAACATTGTCCATTTATCGTTTATACATGTATGTATATACATAGCTTCACCTAACTAAACATCGATTTATTTTTATGAAATTACACACATTTTGCAAACACAGATAAACAAATTGACTGAGCGTGCAGTGAAGTGTGGCAGCATCGAACCAGCTTGTATCACCTTGTTATCATTTGAATCAGGAGATCAATTTATGATCTTGTTTATTGTACCTGGGGTTACTGTCGGACTTTCCATATTGGACATGATGGATTGGGACATTGATAGAAATATGGCTCTACATGTACTGTATGTCAATACAGTCATGATTGTTTTGTTTTTTTCCAATTTAAAAACATTTTCTTCGTTCCTACAACTACCAATTCTATATAACAAGGCCAATGTGGAAAGGCCAAGTATAGATTTTAAATTATCTAACAGAAAAGGTTGTTTGATACTTTCAATTGAAAGCAAGCACAGGTTACCCAATTTTCAACTTGTTTTTCATCAACTGTTTTGGCTTGATACAAAAACTTAGAAATATTTTTCAATTCAAATCTCACCACAAGTTCTGAGAAATGTCTGAATTAGATTTACTATTATGGATCTACAGTATGAAAATTTGGTTGAGGATAAGGATATTTGTATTTTTTCATAAAATGTGACATTATGACTGAACTTAACATAAGCAACATAGCAACTGCAAGTGAGACGTTTGCAAAAAACCAGTGCAAACTGTCTTGAAACATCAATTGTTCGTATCTGTCAATGTCATCGACGAGAATGTCCATCATTTCCTCTCCGTTTTTAGCGTATTTTGTCCGATTTTCGTTTCGGACTGCTCCATGGATGTCCTTAGTCGTCCACCTCTCGTCTGCGCATACAAATTATAGGTGCGCTTTCAGTGCAAAGTGAAGTGTGCATTTGCAATAAAGTAAGTGTAAGTGCAGATCGATTGTCAACACACACAAACTTTAAAAAAAATTGTCACTTATTGTTAGAAATGTACGCCATTTTGATTCTGTCCATAATGGCCCCGTAATGATGCCCCGTTTTTATATTCGTAATGACTGGCTGTGATTTCGTAATGACCGGCTGTAGGAATTTCCGGTTCATAATGACCGGCTATAGAAATTTCAGGTTCATAAAGGATGGTCATTTCTATTCATATTGTAGTAAGCTGGTTAATAAATTTCCATATTGTACATAACACTGTATAATGACCTATTTATTATACAGTTGATCAAATGATCAATACTATAACAACAATTTTATGTTTAACTTTTAATACAGTCTAAATAGAACAACTGTACAACAGTATTTCGATAGGAAAATGTTCTGTATCAATACAGATCTCGTAATCTCTAAAATGAATTAAAAACAGCAAAATAACTGATCAACAATTATTCTAAACAACTTTTTTCCCCTCAAACTGTTAAATATCGAACAAGTTAATTTGATTGTAGCTTACAATTAAAAATAATTTACTAGCAGACGACACAAACCGACGAGTTACTTCCCTTGCATAATGTACAATGCGAAAAAAAAACGTATTGGACGTCCAATACGGAGAAAATACGGCTTCCGGTTGTACAATACGGGTAAAATAATGTACGGTTACATGTCTTAAATGGGTGTTTTTGATTGGATTAAAATTATAACTGTATAATAAATACAGATTAATACATGGGCATTTCCATATTGGCCTGGTTTTCATCCCGAGACTCCCATATTGGCCCGAGACGGAGTCGAGTCGAGGGATGATAACCAGGCCAATATGGAAATGCCCATGTATTAAACTATTTATTACACACTTCCAACATCTAGAAAAGAGACACCCATATTGGCATGAGACGAAGTCGAGGCCCATATTAGCCCGGGCAAAATGGGCCTCGATATGGAAATGATCTTGTAGTAATCCAATAACCGGTTATTTTCCCGGGGTGTGAAAATATGGACAGTTTACTTCCGGTCATATTGGTCATACAAAAATGCCTTTATTTGAACTAAGTATGTAATAATACACACTAATCATTTATTTATTAACTATAAAAAAAATAGGAGAACATAATGAGACAACGGAAATCCGGAAATGATTATTATAACATTAATATTGTGATAATGACTATGCAGTTTTGTATTGTTTGTTTATTTTCTTTAGTCTCTAAAGATCTAGTATGCTGTTTTAGTCATTCTATTTCAAACTTCAACTAGACGTCCAAATTGACGCCCGCATCAGTAGAAGTATGATATTATACTTTATACAACATTCTGTAGTGATATTTGGCCTCTTTATAGAACGATATGAAAATATAATATTATCTTTCTTTCTGAGTAGTCCGGTAATATTACCCGACTTTTGGCCTTTAACTATGATGTCATTCTATAGAACCAATTACATTTAGTATAACACTGTAATGTTGGCGTCATCCGGTAATATGTGAAAATATTGTTACCTTGTCCGATTACATATTTTACTCAACTAACGGGTAGGCACCAGGCAATATATGACTGGACCCGTAGATATATATATCTCGTCATTCAAATACAAATGTAATTAAAAATGTCATTCGCCTGCCAGTCCTAGCATTGGGTTTCTATCATATTACCTCTAACCGAGTAATTTATTTGTGCTGGTCGGTAAAAAAAAAAATTCTTGGACAAATGGAGCTGGAAAATAACACTATGACGTAACGAGTGTTGACGTTGTTAACGTATTCCACCATGCAAAAAAGAATCCCGATACGGAAACGGACTTTCCGTAATGTTAAAAACGACATGAAAATGTTCTGAAGTTTTAATATTAAAAGCCATGCAACATAATATAACAGTTATTCAGGTTCTAGACAAGGTATATAATGTCTCGTTTCAGGCTTCTGATGTATATGCCCCTCGCCTGACGGCCCGGCGTATATAAACCAGAGGCTGGGAATGTGACATTGCATACCTTGCTAAGCACCTGATTAACATATAATATATACAATATACGTACATTGAAATATAAAATTTACGTGTACGAGTTTTGGAAACAGGTAGAAACAAGCCTTATTTTTATAGTTACCGACAATGTACCTATATTGATTTTATCAATATGTTTGCGATGTCAAAAAAGTCTAATACGACTGCCAAATTGTCGGCTAAGAACAGAAACAGTTGTCGTCCCAATTCTTTTTATGGGGTTCCCACAGATGTCAGCACTTATACTGTTAACGTTTCTCGCTTCGCTCTACATGAATCATGTACCAGAAGAGCTATATATTGGTCAGTGACCGCAGACAACAAAATAATGGAGAACATTCACCCATTTTCCTCCAGGTGGCGTCTCTGTACCAACGGTGGCTAGGAAAACGTTTGTTTTCCGATAAACGCTTGTAACCAATGCAATCAAATGGCAATATCATTACCTACGAGGTGTCCTTGATCTGAAATGTTGCGTAATATGACGGTAGGCACGGCCTATAGAGAGGACGGAAGTGAACATAATAGATTTTAATTTGATATTTCCAATACCTTTTTTTCTAGTTTATTTCACAGTGACCGGTAACAATCATAGCCTATAGGGCACAATGCCTGCAATGGCAATGTAAAATTGCATGTATGTGTTTTTGTTTTTTTTTACTTCATTAGGTGTCTTAATGACGTAAAATTGCACACGAGTTTGTTTTACTTCATTTGTTGTCTAATGACATAAAATTGCACACGAGTTTTCAGACTAAGTTGAACCCGGTTGAAAATTGTACACGTATTTTTTTTCACACTGTAGCCCGGGGTTCTATGGTACCGCGGTACTTAATGTTTAACATCTGTGTAACGTAACTAGTTTTCGGAATTAATCCAAAAATGTTATATTTTATTCCCCGGTATAGAAACCTATTTTCCCCCACAATTCATTTTATTCTTTGTATTTGTTTAAATATACGTCGCCACTTTTCCCTATGACAACGCCGATGTACCTCCCAGAAATGGTTTCCTATGATATCGCGGTAATTGCAAAATTAATGTTATGGGACACAATGTTTGACAAATCAAGACATCGTTTATTAATACTAAATCAAGGTGAATATCTGGCAAACTTATACCATAAAGAAAATCTTGATAATTTATCACATTTAATAAATTAAAGTTTCTTTGAAATAACAAATGTAACAAAGTTGAGTCAATTTAATGTGACGTTATGTTGGTTAATATGTTTTCATAGCTTAATTTTTCCATCAACTTTGTCGGTCTAGAAAGTAACTAAAAATAGCACCAAAAATCCCAAATCGGGTTAAAATGAAACGTAACCAAACGGACGACATTTCTAAAAAAATAGCAGACGAATTATGACAACTATGATTTAATTATTGGACATTTTACAAAGCATGGTATCAGTGTAAAATAAAAATGTCCGCTATTTCTAAGATAAAAATACGTGTACTTACAAAAAATCAAGACATTTGGACAGAATGACCAGACGTTCCGATAAATGTGACTGTTGTGTTTAGAATATATAAATAGAAAAACCGGCGGGTGGCGATGCAGTGCATAGGAACAGACAAAATAAATACCGCGGAATCATAGAACCCGCGGTACCATAGGAAGGGAAAATAGAGTCTAACCATGTAAATTTGCGTACTCGCTTTTGCTTCAAAAACAATGCAAGAAGAGTTTTAAGATCCCCAAGTGCAAGGGCATCTACTAATCCATTAGAAGTTGAAGACAGGTTAAACTTGGATCTTCAAGTTTTAGATAATTGGGCAAAGCAATGGCTAGTAGACTTTAATCCCCAAAAAACTGAATATATGGTTATTTCATTTCGGCAAAACATAAATCCAATAAATCTAAAATTTGATTCTGAAAACTGAAATCAGGTAGACAATCATAAACATTTAGGAGTCACCATATCTAGTAATGACAAGTGGGCAGAACATAATATATGCCAAAAAGCGACTAAACAAATATTTGTCCTTAGAAAATTAAAGTTCATATTAAACAGGAATAATCTAAATAAAATATATGTAGCTTATATTTTGCCATTACTAGAGTATGCATGTGAGTTATGGGATGGGTGTTGTTCAAGGGATGCAGATAAGTTGGAACAGCTTCAATTTGAAGCCGCTAGGATAATTACTGGGTTGCCAAAATTTGCAAGCAAGGAATCTTTATACTTCGAAACCGGTTGGGAGACTTTAAGTTGTAGACGGAGGCGTCGAAAACTTACTTTATTTCATAAAATACATAATAATATAGCTCCTGAATATTTACAGGACTGTCTAAATGAATATTTAGTAGTTAACAATTATAATCTGAGAAATTCTTTACAATATAGGGTACCAAGATGTCGTTAAGAAACATTTTCCAAATCGTTTTTTACGTCTACTATACGTTCATGGAATTCATTGGATCAGAATTTTAAATCTATACAAACTACTTCAAAGTTTAAACAAACTTTAAGGGCGAATTTATTTAAGGTTTCTAATTACTATTTGTTAGGAAGTAGGAAATGTAATATAATACATACTAGATTAAGACATCAGTGTAGTTCACTGGGAGCAGATTTATTTAGAGCAAATATAATTAGTGACCCCAGCTGCGCCTGCGGATGTCCTTTAGAAGATGCTGTTCATTATTTATTAGAATGTCCCCTTTATACGAATGCAAGAATGCAATTAATTATACAGTTATCTCAATTGAAAACTTATTATTTGGCTCTGATAATTTAACTGATGAAAACAATTTAATAGTGTTTAGAAATGTCCAAAAATATATACACCATTCTAATAGATTTGAATGATACGAAATTATACCCTGTACTCAGGATGTTATCATTTATTTGCACTCAATCCCCTTATCCCCTCCTTTTTCCCCCATTACTTCTGTTTATAAAATATATTCATGTATACATTTATTATATTATGTAACTTGCTGTCATTTTCTTATTTATGTATATAACATTATTGTATAGAGCGGATATAGTAAGTTGATATAACTTGTTTCCAATCTAATTGTACATTTATAAGACAATAAAATATGTTTAAACTAAGGGCAGGCAATACAATGGCCAAAAGAAAAAGGACAATCACTGATCTACAAAACACTACACAGAAAACTATCATTTCCCCCACAGCGATATATTTTTTCACAGGAAACAAAAATCAGATTTTTATTTTTTGGACATAAAAAAAAATCAGTAATTTCCCTTCAAATTTTTATCATAATTTCTCGTCGAGAACTGTAGGGCCGGATTAATGATATTTTTTCATCTTTCGTGTCAATTTATTTTGTTTCTTTAAAATTTCACCACATAATTATTTTTTTTTCCAGAAAAAAACAGCCTAAAGTCCCCTTAATGACATGATTTTGTGTCTTGGCCGCGTCCATGCAGCTTCGTATAATACGAACCGCATCGGTGGCGTAATGGTTAGATCGAATGCTCGCCTCGAGTGCGGTAGATCGTGGGTTCGAGCCCCGGTCGGGTCATACCAAAGACTATGCAAATTGATATGTGTTGCTTCTCTGGTAAGCACGCAGCATTAAGGGGAAAGAACAAAGACTGGTTGGCTCGGAATCAGAATAATGTGTCCGAGTAGAGCGACATGTCTACCCGCGGACTGTTGTGTCAGTGAGCTAGCACTATTAAAATCCAACTCAGTGTGTTGGTCTAGTACAAGCGGACCTCATCATCTTCTCATTGAAAATTAACTTGTTCTCGCCATGATATAGCTGAAAAATTGCTGAATTGGCGTTAAACAACAACAATCACTCGTATAATACGTGTCCGGATTTCAAGAACCTTATGCAAGAAAGTTCAACAGTCTAATTATTGCTTCTGATTCGCGGATTTGTCCCGATAAGATTGAATCCTTAACAAGTAAACCTTCAAAGAGATAAGTTGCATTTTAATGCTTGGTGCTTTAACCATTCATATGCTTTTCTTCTATCATCATATGTAGCACTATCATGTAATTTAATCAACACCGCCCAAATATATTTTGTATTTTAGTGTAGAGGTTGTTAAATAGCTTGTATTACCGTTGAAATGAAACAGTACACTTCTTGTTTCGTGACGGTCAGTTTTATTCGGCCCGTTTTATTGGTGGAGGAAACCGGAATTCCCTGAAAAAACCACCGACCTGCCGCAAGTCACTGACAAACTTTATCACATAGAAATCACATTAGTATTATTACCAATTATTAATAGTCAACCGACTGTTAAATAAAATAAAATCCACACATGAGTGTTGATGAAAATAAAATGTACACATGACTGTTCATGAAAAAAATCAACATTATCTGTAATACGACCCAGGTATTCACGTTTGAATATTTTTTTTTAATCAAAATGGCTTAAGATAAAGCTGAAATCGTAAAATTTTTAATTTTTGCTTTTTTCAATTTTCGCAAAATTAGAGCCCACGCGAACAGTTTGACTAAAACACGCAAAATTAACACCCCTTCGAAAATAACCACTTAAATAGTAAATTAATAAATGTAGATATTTATGTTTGAGACAGAATATGTTTTTAACATCATGTTGGAGATCAGTGAGTAATTGTTGTTTACGGCAATTTTTCAGCTATATCACGACGAGAACAAGTTAATTTTCAACGAGATGAAGATGAGGTCCCAACACGCTTAGTTGGTTTTTTTTTTATAATATATATATATATCTTAAAAATGATATAGGGGTGCATATTTTTTTATTAATAAAGTTATATGTCTTAAAGACAAGTCACTGTGGTTGGAATCCGGAACAGAACAGTACATAAAATTCGCCAAGAATAAATAATGTACGTGAAATTTATCGAAATTATTTGATTCTAACCATTAATAAACGATTATTTACCATGAAAGTAGAAAATCACGATACAACAAAACTAGGAAACCAATACGAAAATCTTTTAAAAAGGGAAATACCAAGAATGTGAACAAATATCAAACTTTGTTTAACAACGTACGTACACGTGTACCGTACTATAGTTTCCTCATTCTATACTGAGTTATTGTACGTATGCTATGCGTATAATTTACTAATTACAAAATTAATGAAAATATTGATTTTTGCTCATGGAGAACATAAGAAAAAATTAATAAGAATGTATTCAATTTTATTTTATATTCGCATTCACAGTTAGTAACAGGTGCCCGTGACCCAAATATGATTGCAACGTGTCCATGTCTTATTTCAACGTAATGACGTGATGACTTTAGTAATTTAGTAACATGTCAGAAGATGGTTACAACTTATGATGCATTTGTTGTTAACTTGAGGAATATTGTTATACAAATAAAAAATAATTATTGTTGGATAATTAGATAGAAATTGTGTTTGAAATAATAGTTTACATAGGTTACAAACGTCTAAGCGATAATAAAACGCTCCGCTAACCACCGTTGGTACTCGAGCGACACCTGTTGAGTAAATTTGGGTAAATGTTCTCCATTATTCAGTCAGTGCATCTTAACTACTCAAATAGAACCAGTGCTGGATAAATATCATCTGTGGTGTTACCTCTTGTCAATGGTGTTACCTCATGTAAATTGTTTCATCAAAAGGATAAATGACATAATTGAAGTAAATTATATTATAGTTGAATAAAGTTGACTTTGATAACTATGTATAAGTCATCTTTTCTTCATATAAAGTGAAACAAAATACAATTATAAAAACTTGTTTGTTTCATAATGCAGCTTAAATGGGACTCCACAACTACATATCCAAATATTGTGAGAAAAAAAACTAGTGCTCCAAAGAAAATATCCTAAATTATGCATAATTTCCCTGTATATTATGTATGTAACCACTTTTTACATAAAACATATTTTTCATTTTCCTAAAAAGAATAATTTTATGTTGGTAGCACCACGGACTGAAAGGTATGAGGAGGTGCTACATATCTAGAATATTTTTTTTCATGGTGGTTTTCCCGACTGCATATTATGTGAATATGTCATTGTAATGAAGGAAAAACTAATAGGCTAAAGCCAAACGGGAACGAAAATATTTGATGTCACCAAAATATGAACAGGAAAAAGTGCGTGTATTTTGATAATGACCCAAACACTTCCCGGTCCTTTCCTCATTCATGACTTATCACCGGGTTTGTAACTAGATTAACACGACGGGTGCCACTAGTGGAGCAGGAACTACTTACCCTTCCGGAGCACCAGAGTTCATCCCCGGTGTTTAGTGTGGTTCGTGTTACTCGATCTTTAGTTTTATGTGTATGTTTTGTAGATCATTATTTGTCCTTTGTACTTTTTCTTTTGATCATTGTGTTTTCTGTTCTTCTTCGACATACGGATTCTGATTACCCCTTTGGTATCTTCAAACTCTTCTTATTTACGTTATTTGTGTTTGTTTGCATATTGTGTTGTGATTTTGTTGTGTTTTTCTTCATCTTGTGTGTCCTGTGTTGCCAGTTTCTCTGGATTGTCAATTTTTGATTGCCTCTTCGGTATTCTCTAACGTTTATTTGTCAATTTCTCTGGATTGTTAATTTTTGATTGCCTCTTCGGTATTCTCTAACGTTTATTTGTCAATTTCTCTGGATTGTCAATTTTTGATTGCCTCTTCGGTATTCTCTAACGTTTATTTGTCAATTTCTCTGGATTGTCAATTTTTGATTGCCCCTTCGGTATTCTCTAACGTTTATTTCCATATATTTTAGAACAACACCACGTCCATACATGTTCGAGCATAAATCACATCGGAATATTTCTGGACACCACCACAACACATGTTTTAATACAACCTCACCCACTTCACCATCTCATACAAGTATTCTAATATAACATTCAAGTATTTCAATAGTATATGCACCATTCATTAAAGGAAAAATGACACTACCCTTTATAGAACTGGAGGTGTCCTTTTAGGAATGTTTGACTGTATTTTAATATAACCTCACATCCATGTTGATTAGGACACCATTATATCCAGGTATTTTAATATAACCTCACATCATGTTGATTAGGACACCATTATATCCAGGTATTTTAATATAACCTCACATCCATTTTGATTAGGACACCATTATATCCAGGTATTTTAATATAACCTCACATCATGTTGATTAGGACACCATTATATCCAGGTATTTTAATATAACCTCACATCCATGTTGATTAGGACACCATTATATCCAGGTATTTTAATATAACCTCACATCATGTTGATTAGGACACCATTATACCCAGGTATTTTAATATAACCTCACATCATGTCGATTAGGACACCATTATATCCAGGTATTTTAATATAACCTCACATCATGTTGATTAGGACACCATTATATCCAGGTATTTTAATATAACCTCACATCATGTTGATTAGGACACCATTATATCCAGGTCTTTTAATATAACCTCACATCATGTTGATTAGGACACCATTATATCCAGGTATTTTAATATAACCTCACATCCATGTTGATTAGGGCACCATTATATCCGGGTATTTTAATATAACCTCACATCATGTTGATTAGGACACCATTATATCCGGGTATTTTAATATAACCTCACATCATGTTGATTAGGACACCATTATATCCAGGTATTTTAATATAACCTCACATCCATGTTGATTAGGACACCATTATATCCAGGTATTTTAATATAACCTCACATCATGTTGATTAGGACACCATTATATCCAGGTATTTTAATATAACCTCACATCCATGTTGATTAGGACACCATTATATCCAGGTATTTTAATATAACCTCACATCATGTTGATTAGGACACCATTATATCCAGGTATTTTAATATAACCTCACATCCATGTTGATTAGGACACCATTATATCCAGGTATTTTAATATAACCTCACATCCATGTTGATTAGGACACCATTATATCCAGGTATTTTAATAAAATCTCACATCATGTTGATTAGGAGACCATTATATCCAGGTATTTTAATATAACCTCACATCATGTTGATTAGGACACCATTATATCCAGGTATTTTAATATAACCTCACATCATGTTGATTAGGACACCATTATATCCAGGTATTTTAATATAACCTCACATCATGTTGATTAGGACACTATTATATCCAGGTATTTTAATATAACCTCACATCATGTTGATTAGGACACCATTATATCCAGGTATTTTAAAATAACCTCACATCCATGTTGATTAGGACACCATTATATCCAGGTATTTTAATATAACCTCACATCATGTTGATTAGGACACCATTATATCCAGGTATTTTAATATAACCTCACATCATGTTGATTAGGACACCATTATATCCAGGTATTTTAATATAACCTCACATCATGTTGATTAGGACACCATTATATCCAGGTATTTTAATATAACCTCACATCATGTTGATTAGGACACCATTATATCCAGGTATTTTAATATAACCTCACATCATGTTGATTAGGACACCATTATATCCAGGTATTTTAATATAACCTCACATCATGTTGATTAGGACACCATTATATCCAGGTATTTTAATATAACCTCACATCATGTTGATTAGGACACCATTATATCCAGGTATTTTAATATAACCTCACATCATGTTGATTAGGACACCATTATATCCAGGTATTTTAATATAACCTCACATCATGTTGATTAGGACACCATTATATCCAGGTATTTTAATATAACCTCACATCATGTTGATTAGGACACCATTATATCCAGGTATTTTAATATAACCTCACATCATGTTGATTAGGACACCATTATATCCAGGTATTTTAATATAACCTCACATCATGTTGATTAGGACACCATTATATCCAGGTATTTTAATATAACCTCACATCCATGTTGATTAGGGCACCATTATATCCAGGTATTTTAATATAACCTCACATCATGTTGATTAGGACACCATTATATCCAGGTATTTTAATATAACCTCACATCCATGTTGAGTAGGACACCATTATATCCAGGTATTTTAATATAACCTCACAGAAGAATTTCATGATTCATGTAGAGCGAGCGATAGGAAATGGAAACAGTAACATGCAGGTGGTATATAAGATACCATTGTAAACTATTGGTACAACGCTTGTATCTGCTCTTTTTAGTAAATGTTACCAGTTGTTTTGGATATTTTTGACATTATAGGATAAAAAATGTGTGCATTGTCGGTATTTGTTTTTTACACTAACCGCGACACAGACGAGAAAAGCTAGTCAAAAGGCTAGTCAAAAGGCTAGCTTTTCTACTTGTTTCTAATGTTTATGCAAATAAATTATATATATATATATATATATTCTGTCAATATACATATATTATTTTTATATATAACGTTAGACCCAAGTATTTTTAATCTACATATTTTAGATTACCCCCTAGTGGATTTGGAAAAATTCTAATGATCTGTTTACATATATACAATCAAGATTCTAATGATCTGTTTACATATATACAATCAAGATTCTAATGATCTGTTTACATATATACAATCAAGATTCTAATGATCTGTTTACATATATACAATCAACATTCATCTCATCAAGCGATAGCATCAACACATTTAACTTCTTTACCCTTTACACAACTATTCCCCACTCAAAGTTTAAAGAAATAAATAGTCTAACTTGTTTCATAAAACATGGCAAATGTAGATACAAATACTTTGTCTTATGAAGGGACAAATTATTTCTTAATAAATCAATCTGAGTCTACTAAAAAGTATCTGAAACTTATATCATCATAATGCCCGAGTTTTTGGTTCAGTAGAGGGTACAGAAGTCAAATGTGTTAATACTATGGCTTGATTAGATGGATCTTGAATGTTATCTTTGGTGAACTTGTTTTTCAACAGACAATCGTCGACTTATTGCCTTATTCGTACAAGGCAGACATAATAAATGTCCTAATTGTTGGTCAACGAAAGTTTATAGCATCACGTGAACATCTGTGTAGATAAAGTCGTTAACCTAGTCTCTGTAGAACTAATATTCCTTCAAACTTAGATAACAATAAAACTGAAATTCATTTACATAACAGCTCTGAAAAGTTGAAGTTCCAATAATTCTGAAATTGAAGTTGGACAGTGACGATTAACAATTCCACCATTATCAACAAAACCAACAACTCAAATTATCTATAAACAAAAATAAAAAAAACACGACATTGAAATTCAGGTTCTGACTTGTGAAATTGACATGACAATCAAAAAAGAAATATGTAAGAAAGTGACCTTACAACACAAATTCTTCGAAATAACATGAGCGGAGGAAACCCCGGTAAAAGAAATAGAACTTGCCTCTCCGCTGCATGTTTTTTAGAAGGAAGGATGTAGATTAATGCCTCGTGTATTGAGAGTATAACATTGAAACAATTTGGTCATATGCCCATCACAGTGATACTGTTGTACCGAAATGATTAATTGTTTCTTTGTTCACGTCATGACAACCAAGAACTTAGCATCATTTAACAAAATTTGAAAACAGGTTTGAGAAGCCTACATAGATTCTAGCTTTAAAATTTAGTGCAATTTATAATAGTGTTTGTTTGTTATGATTTCAGAATTCATGGCAACGTACAAGAGATGACAACCGACCTACTTCGAGACGAAACTTGATACGGAACAGCATTGCAACTGCCGAGCGCCGTGCGACCCGACCTGTTCCAAAAAAAGATGTCGATCGAACAATGAACGGTTTGAGTTCCGTTGGTAATATTCTCCCATCACCGATTAATCAGTTCATTCAAGACTTACGTTCGAGCATGCCAAACTTAAGTGTTGGAATAGGGGCCAGTTTCGGAAATCGCGGAAGATCAAGGGAACCGGAAAGACAGAGGAGAAGACAACAAAATGTTGATAGCTTTCGAGATCGCTCAGACAGATCTTCAAGACGAACAATGAATAACATAGCTTCTAGGGCACCAGAGCCAATGATGGATCTGCGTGACCCATTCCCAATGCAAAATAGCAGGTCGTTTGAACCATCCATTGATAATTTAGAGGCAAGATTTGATAGAAATAGAAATCGTCTTCCTGATTTTACAAGTGGTTTTGGAATATCAAACACACAACAAAATGATCCATGGCTACAGTCTGGAAATTTTGTTGACCGATTTGCACCGGATCCAACATTTTTATTATCAGGTGGAAAGCAGCCTGCCTCACCAGCGTCATCATCATCATCAGTGGCAGCACCTATTCCACAACAACAGCAAAATGGAATGACCCAAAATCAAAATAACAGACAAAGACCTGTGTCTGGAAATGTGTTCTCGAATAGTAATCAACAACAGACAATGTCATCTCAAGGAGCAATGATGAATAATCAAGGTACAGCTGGACAAGGTCAAGGCAATTTTGCTAACGTAAATAATCAAATACAGGGACAGCAAGGTCTATTGTTTCGGAGCCCAGGAATGTTAAATTCTATTACACCAATCCAGAGCACGTCAACCAATACGAATACTATGCAAATGCAGGGACAAGGCCCTCAAAATTTAATGAATAATATACCACGGCAAACTGGGAACGGTCAAGTACAAAGCTTCAACCAGGGGTCCAATGCTCTTCAAAACCAACGAAATTTACAGATTTCTAATCAAATGCTTACGCAAAGTCAGAATATAGGACAGACATTGCCAATGATACAAAATTCTCAAAGTCAGAATATAGGACAGACATTGCCAATGATACAAAATTCTCAAACGAATAATCAGCAATTACAGCAGCCACAACTTTCTGGTTTCCAAGTTCAACCCCAAATGCAAATGCAAAACCAGGTAAATCAACAATTGTTCAGTAAACAAATTCAAACACAAAGCAATGTGAACCAGGTAAATTCCGCTATTACACAACAAGGTCAAGGACAATCTAATACGGGTCGTTCACAAAGTCAGCAACAAGAGGCATCCCGGATTCAAAATTTGTTAAGTCAAGCATTCAAGCCAGTACAAAATAATCAAGTTCAAGGACAAATGCAAAATAGTAATGGTATGACCGGAAGTTTAATGCAACAAAATGTACAGTCAGGTACAGCAAATATCATGCAAGGATTGAACCAAGGTCAGGGACAAAATATGATACAGCAAGCAAATGGACAACTTCAACAGCAACAAAGCATTCTACAAGGTAATGGCCAAGTGCAGCAAACTGTTAATCAACAAAATGCTATTCAAGGTCAAAATCAACAAACAGCTTTATTAACAAGTCTGCTTCAACAACTTCTGGCTACCCTGAACGGAGGTCAATCAGGTACAAATAATCTGCAGAATAATCAAATAAAGGAAATGCAAGGTCAAGGTGGAAATACACAAAGAATTCAAAACAATCAAATAATGAGTCAAAATTTGAAAGCACAGAATATTTTACAAAATCAACAGCAAAGGAATGTAATACAAACACCACAGCAAACTGTTCTACAGAACGCTGAACAAAATCCCCAGCTGCTATTACAGCAGCTTTTACAGCAACAAACACGACAGCAGGTTCAACAGCCACAACAGCAAGTTCAACAGCCACAACAGCAAGCTCAACAAACACAACAGCAAATTCAACAGTCACAACAGCAAGTTCAACAAATACAACAGCAAGTTCAACAGCAAGTTCAACAGCAAGTTCAACAGCCACAACAGCAAGTTCAACAAATTCAACAGCAACTTCAACAGCTACAACAGCCACAGCAACAGACAATACAGCAAACTAACCTCTTTTCAGGAATAAACACAAAAAATACCATCCAATCTATTCCAGGAATTTCAATGTTACCTAATAACGGTCAGGTGATAGGAAACAATCAGCAAACAACCAATCAAAACAATCAAATGTCTCAGCAACAACAAGGAAATACTCTTTTACAGTTGCTCGGACTTCGGGGAATTTCACAAGTTAACTCGAACACTGTGAATAACCAAGGCACCTCGAACCCAGTGAATAACCAAAAAATATCGAAAGTAGTAACTAACGATGTCCAACCACAAACTACCGGAAATAATATCAACAAAGTGACACAACAAACTAATTCAAATGCAATTAATAACCAAGGTAATCAACTGTCTGCAAATTTGATGAATCAGCAATTTGGATTGGTGGGTCAACTTCAATTGTTGAATCAGCTAAATCAAGGAAGTCAATTAAACCAGGTCAACCAACGACCAACAATAATAAACAAAAATCAACCAAGTCAATTGAACAATTTATTAAATCAACAATTATTGACCCAAGCGTTAAATATCCAAGGTCTCACTGGAAATAACCAGGCTCTCACCGGGAACACTGTTGGAATAGCCGGTAATAGCCAACCAGCAAACGGAAATAAAGGTACCCAACCACCAACAGAAAACATTCCAGTTATAAATCTTCAAACTCTACTTGGAAATAATCCAAGTCTAATAATTCCCCAAAATTTACAGAATCAAAAGCAAAACCAACAGCAAAACTTACAAGTTCAACAAACGGGATATCAACTTATTTCAATGGTGCCAAATGAAATAGAGATAGCGCCTCCAATTACACTACCACCGACAGTTCCGTCTACTATCACTCCAACAGTTTTCAGTAAAGTAAATAAAACAGCTCAAAGTTTTATATTGCCTATGTATCGTCAAAAACAGGACCAAAATCTTAACCAAATGATAAATAATCTCCCTTTAGAGGTTTCGGGTAACTCTAAACTTTCCCCTGCCGAAGTAGGGGTTACCCAGGCAACAATTAATTTTGAGCAGGCCACTCCGAGTAACAATTTTGTTATTAAGTTAAATAAAACATCTAAAGGAATTAGACTTATTCCCGACGGGTTAGGTGGTGTCCGAGTTATAAACCTCAGGGCAGCAGCAAGCACACAGACACCATGGGTAGGAGGTGAAAACGCAACAGACCCCGCTTTGAGCTTATCATTATTTCAAAACAATGAGACACTACGAAAATTAGAACGAACAGACAGACTCAACACAACCGATATCCCCGAGGAAATTGAACTTCCGAATGGAACAAGTTTAGACGGACCAGGTCCAACTGCTGCTATTTCGTCCGTCTTTAAAAGTGCGAGTAAAACTACCCAGTCCATGACTTCTAACCCCGGTGAACAAGAAGAGACGACAACGCCTATGGATATGAGTGAAATGGACTTTGAGCTAGAAGAAGGATTGTCGACAACTAGCAGTGAAGCGACGGATCCTACAACAACGACATCAGCACAGGAGATTACGAAAATGATCACGACCACCAGAAAACCGACGACATTCAGAGCTACCACAATACCCACAACTAGCACAACACCCATGACTACCACCAAGCCCACAACTACCACAAAGCCTATAACCACCACACAAACCACGACGGCCGTAACGACGGAAGGATTTCCTACTACTAATTTTATGACATTTGCACCCACAACGCCACAGACGTTCATTCATTCCTCACTTGGCTGGTTATCGCCCTTTTCAACTACACCCGTGACTGACATAGCTGCTTCTGGTGGCCTCTTGAACATAAATGATCCGAACATGCAAACAAAACCTCACGAACCAGCTTTATTTGATATATTATCAGAGGTTATGCTCGGTAGGATGAAAGGTTGATATGTTTATATATTAAATTATAATACAAACTTACATCTTATTTGACATGCGCAAAAGGAGCAATTAATTCTTACAAAATGCTATAATATTTACATATTATTATGAAAGGAACTGACAATTATATTTGACATTATATGTATAGACTATATCTTAGGAAGGAGGTAGAGGGCATGTTAGCATCACATCGATAAAAATAAGCGTACCACCTGATATAAGAAAGTAGGACAGAAGCTTATAAGTTAGTATAATGTAACAGAAGAAAAGAAGCTAATACGTTATTATAATGTAACATAGATGTATGTATGTATGTTGATGTAGGAATCTTTACCCACAAAAATTAATATCTGTATATATTACACTTTACGTTTTTATTTTCCCTATTTGTCTTTGTTAGCGCAGCCGGTCACTATTTTCGTATATGGACCGGTAGTATATGGACCGGCCAGGTACCTGCATTATTTTAGATAAAAAGTATAATATAGCAAATAGTTCATGTCACTTCGGGTCATATGGCAGTATATGGACCGGTCCGTCACCAAACAAATATTATATGAACCTCAGAAGCTTCGGTCCTTATAATATTGTTTTGGTGACGGACCGGTCCATATACTGCCATATGACCCTCAGTGCCATGAACTATTTCCTATATATATAGTATTTTGTCTAATTACCATAATTATCAGGGTAACATAATTATCAGGGTTTATGGGGTTATGGTATCTATCGCCAGGTTCAACAATATTTCAGATATAAGGTGGCGGTCAGTTTTACTGGTGGAGGAAACCGGAGTACCCGAAGAAAACCATCGACCTGTCACTGACAAGCTTTATCACATATTGTCTCGAGTACACATCGCCATTAACGGCATTCGAATCACAACTTTAGTGTTTATAGGCACTGATTGCAT
Organism: Bathymodiolus brooksi; assembly: GCA_963680875.1. NCBI lineage: Eukaryota > Metazoa > Mollusca > Bivalvia > Mytilida > Modiolidae > Bathymodiolus > Bathymodiolus brooksi. The sequence goes on along the minus strand of OY804586.1, from coordinate 64,107,321 downwards.
ATGCATAGTCAGGGGCGGATCCAGGGGGCGGACCCGGCGCGCGCCCCCCCTAAAATTGGAAAAAATATGATTTTTTTTTGGCGTAAAATCGTGATTTTTCACACGAAATACCCCAAAATTTTCGCGCTCCCTCCGCTCGGCGCAATTTTTTTAAGTGCGCCCCCTCAAACTTGAAATCCTGGATCCGCCCCTGATAGTATAATAGTGGTTTTGGTGGTTTATGGTACTTAACGCGACTTTCAATATTTCAGTTATATCGTGGCGGTCGGAAGGTTTATGCGTAACTAAAGAACGTTATATTGACGTCACTGACGTCGCCGATAATAATCCGATCTTCAACGTGGCTGGCTCGAAATATACTTTTCATGCGAAGCCTTCGATGCAATATTTGCTTTAAAGAAATCCATTCTAGCCATTCACATCAAAGATAAATATATATATAATATATAATGTCGTCGTAGTCAGTTGTATTAGTGGTAGCAGTCGTATTACCCGAACGTCACTATCAAGCTTTATTAAATAATGCAAATTCAGTGCATATCGTTACGGGAATTAATCAAGCCTGCAATGTTAGGACTGATTTCAAAGATAGATGTTGAGAGTAGAGGAATAAGGGTAATAACAAAATTACCGAACTCTGAACAATCTTACAAAGGGAAAGTCAAAACTCATAAGTATATAAACAGACTAAATCAGTCAACAACCGCAAAACTGTGAAAACCGTAATGACCCTGACTTGGTACAGGCATTTCTAAAGAAATGGTGGGTTGAATCAGATTTTAAAGCGCCAAACCTCCCGCTTTCATTACGGCTCAAAGTAATTTATTCACAGAAATAGAAAATTACTAGTGTTCTGCTGTAATATTGAAGTACGTTTCTGCACTGAAAACTAGCTGTATCTCCATGCAACGACAACGATCTGTTCATATGTATTGTACTGTACAAACCAATATTTCAGTCATAAAATACAGGGGTGGATCCAGGGGGGCGCATCCGGCGCGCCCCCCCCCCCTAAAATTGGAAAAAATATGATTTTTTGGCGTAAAATCGTGATTTTTCACACGAAATACCCCCAAAATTGTTGCGCCTCCCTCCGCTCGGCGCAATTTTTTTAAGTGCACCCCCCCCTCTAACTTGAAATCCTGGATCCGCCCCTGAAATATATATCATGTCGGTAATGACACGTCAATCATATATCTACATATCCATTATGGACTCCTGACACTCATTATTTACTGCCCATTTTAACAGAAGAATTTGAAGATACCAACGGGGTAATCAGAATCTGTAAATCAAAGGACAGACAACACAATGACCAAAAGGTAAAGGACAAAACGACAAACAACGATCTACAAAATATTAAACAAAAACATACCTTTGTACCCCCTCGAGTCACAATAGTGGACTGAAAGTGAACGAGGACTCATTTGTCTTTCTTTCAAAGCCAACTCCTTAAATGTTAATTTAAAATATAAAGTGTTGTCCACTTAAGCGGTCAGTTCGGATCCCAACGCTATGTGAGTACTCCTATAGTTTCTATTAATAGTCTAATACATGTTGGTTGTCGGTTGTGATTCTACTTAAATGTCTGTTACATACATTAAAACTTAACAGTTTGCAGTCTGTTGTGATTTGTAGTACTCTATAACATTTTGACATCGTGAACCAAACATCTTGTGAAATGATATCAATATATCCATTCTCGTCACATCGCATCACAAAGTTACAAAACAATATTGATCTGTATGCTTCATATACGAGAGTTAACTTCGAAATTCTCTTCCTCTCATTCTCATAGCTTTCCAATACAATCTGCATACAATGTAGGGTCGGGGGTTATGGTGTTTTACGCCACTTTCAACAGCATTTCAATTATATCGTGGCGGTCAGTTTTATTGGTGGAGAAAACCACCGTCATGCCGCAAGTCACTGACAAACTTTATCACATAATGTTGTATCGAGTACACCTCGCCACGAGCGGAACTCGAACTGACAACTTTAGTGGTGATAGGTACTGATTGCTTAGGTAATTGTAAATCCAACAACCCTACGATCGCGATCAGAACGGTCCCTTACATAGGGTGTAAAATCCACCAAGTCTAAAAAAAACTCCTGTCATTGATTTACTGTATTACTGAGTAAGGGTTTCGATCAAGTGAGAGTATGGTATGTGTCTGTTTGTTGACAGGTCCATACAATTTTATGGTTGAATAAAGAGTTACATATCACTTGGCATGGAGTCAACATCTGAAGCATATATAACAAGTGTAAGTCGTAGGATGTGAGACACGTGTCTGTAATAACCTTCATCAGGGACGCTCATAATCAAAAGGTTGGAAAGCCTAATAAGTTAAAAGGATTTGGGAGCAAATAAAGTAAAGGTACTACACAGGATAGCCAAACTCAGCTACCTATGTCACCTATTAATATTAAGGTGTGAGCATGATACTATTCCACAGAAAGCATCCTGGGGGAGATGGTGTCAACATGATACTATTCCACATAAAGCATCCTGGGGGAGATGATGTCAACATGATACTATTCTACAGAAAGCATCCTGGGCGAGATGGTGTCAGCATGATACTATTCCACATAAAGCATCCTGGGGGAGATGGTGTCAACATGATACTATTCCACATAAAGCATCCTGGGGGAGATGATGTCAACATGCTACTATTCCACAGAAAGCATCCTGGGGGAGATGGTGTCAGCATAATACTATTCCACAGAATGCATCCGGGGGAGATGGTGTCAGCATGATACTATTCCACAGAAAGCATCCTGGAGGAGATGGTGTCAGCATGATACTATTCCACAGAAAGCATCCTGGGGGAGATGGTGTCAGCATGATACTATTCCACAGAAAGCATCCTGGGGGAGATGGTGTCAGCACGATACTATTCCACAGAAAGCATCCTGGGGGAGATGGTGTCAGCATGATACTATTCCACAGAAAGCATCCTGGGGGAAATGGTGTCAGCATGATACTATTCCACAGAAAGCATCCTGGGGGAAATGGTGTCAGCATGATACTATTCCACAGAAAGCATCCTCGGGGAGATGGTTTCATCATGATACTATTCCACAGAAAGCATCCTGGGGGAGATGGTGTCAGCATGATACTATTCCACAGAAAGCATCCTGGGGGAGATGGTGTCAGCATGATATTATTCCACAGAAAGCATCCTGGGGGAGATGGTGTCAGCATGATACTATTCCACAGAAAGTATCCTCGGTGAGATGGTGTCAGCATGATACTATTCCACAGAAAGCATCCTGGGGGAGATGGTGTCAGCATAATACTATTCCACAGAATGCATCCGGGGGAGATGGTGTCAGCATGATACTATTCCACAGAAAGCATCCTGGAGGAGATGGTGTCAGCATGATACTATTCCACAGAAAGCATCCTGGGGGAGATGGTGTCAGCATGATACTATTCCACAGAAAGCATCCTGGGGGAGATGGTGTCAGCACGATACTATTCCACAGAAAGCATCCTGGGGGAGATGGTGTCAGCATGATACTATTCCACAGAAAGCATCCTGGGGGAAATGGTGTCAGCATGATACTATTCCACAGAAAGCATCCTGGGGGAGATGGTGTCAGCATGATACTATTCCACAGAAAGCATCCTCGGGGAGATGGTTTCATCATGATACTATTCCACAGAAAGCATCCTGGGGGAGATGGTGTCAGCATGATACTATTCCACAGAAAGCATCCTGGGGGAGATGGTGTCAGCATGATATTATTCCACAGAAAGCATCCTGGGGGAGATGGTGTCAGCATGATACTATTCCACAGAAAGTATCCTCGGTGAGATGGTGTCAGCATGATACTATTCCACAGAAAGCATCCTGGGGGAGATGGTGTCAGCACGATACTATTTCACAGAAAGCATCCTGGGGGAGATGGTGTCAGCATGATACTATTCCACAGAAAGCATCCTGGGGGAAATGGTGTCAGCATGATACTATTCCACAGAAAGCATCCTGGGGGAGATGATGTCAGTATGATACTATTCCACAGAAAGCATCCTGGGAGAGATGGTGTCAGCATGATCCTATTCTACAGAAAGTATCCTCGGGGAGATGGTGTCAGCATGATACTATTCCACAGAAAGCATCCTGGGGGAGATGGTGTCAGCATGATACTATTCCACAGAAAGCACCCTGGGGGAGATGATGTCAGCATGATACTATTCCACAGAAAGTATCCTCGGGGAGATGGTGTCAGCATGATACTATTCCACAGAAAGCATCCTGGGGGAGATGGTGTCAGCATGATACTATTCCACAGAAAGCATCCTGGGGGAGATGGTGTCAGCATGATACTATTCCACAGAAAGCATCCTGGGGGAGATGGTGTCAGCATGATACTATTCCACAGAAAGCATCCTGGGGGAGATGGTGTCAGCATGATACTATTCCACAGAAATCATCCTGGGGGAGATGGTGTCAGCACGATACTATTCCACAGAAAGCATCCTGGGGGAAATGGTGTCAGCATGATACTATTCCACAGAACGCATCCTGGGGGAAATGGTGTCAGCATGATACTATTCCACAGAAAGCATCCTGGGGGAGATGGTGTCAGCATGATACTATTCCACAGAAAGTATTCTCGGGGAGATGGTGTCAGCATGATACTATTCCACAGAAAGCATCCTGGGGGAGATGGTGTCAGCATGATACTATTCCACAGAAAGCATCCTGGGGGAGATGGTGTCAGCATGATACTATTCCACAGAAAGCATCCTGGGGGAGATGGTGTCAGCATGATACTATTCCACAGAATGCATCCGGGGGAGATGGTGTCAGCATGATACTATTCCACAGAAAGCATCCTGGAGGAGATGGTGTCAGCATGATACTATTCCACAGAAAGCATCCTGGGGGAGATGGTGTCAGCATGATACTATTCCACAGAAAGCATCCTGGGGGAGATGGTGTCAGCACGATACTATTCCACAGAAAGCATCCTGGGGGAGATGGTGTCAGCATGATACTATTCCACAGAAAGCATCCTGGGGGAAATGGTGTCAGCATGATATTATTCCACAGAAAGCATCCTGGGGGAGATGGTGTCAGCATGATACTATTCCACAGAAAGTATCCTCGGTGAGATGGTGTCAGCATGATACTATTCCACAGAAAGCATCCTGGGGGAGATGGTGTCAGCACGATACTATTTCACAGAAAGCATCCTGGGGGAGATGGTGTCAGCATGATACTATTCCACAGAAAGCATCCTGGGGGAAATGGTGTCAGCATGATACTATTCCACAGAAAGCATCCTGGGGGAGATGATGTCAGTATGATACTATTCCACAGAAAGCATCCTGGGAGAGATGGTGTCAGCATGATACTATTCTACAGAAAGTATCCTCGGGCGAGATGGTGTCAGCATGATACTATTCCACAGAAAGCATCCTGGGGGAGATGGTGTCAGCATGATACTATTCCACAGAAAGCATCCTGGGGGAGATGATGTCAGCATGATACTATTCCACAGAAAGTATCCTCGGGGAGATGGTGTCAGCATGAGACTATTCCACAGAAAGCATCCTGGGGGAGATGGTGTCAGCATGATACTATTCCACAGAAAGCATCCTGGGGGATATGGTGTCAGCATGATACTATTCCACAGAAAGCATCCTGGGGGAGATGGTGTCAGCATGATACTATTCCACAGAAAGCATCCTGGGGGAGATGGTGTCAGCATGATACTATTCCACAAAAAGCATCCTGGGGGAGATGGTGTCAGCACGATACTATTCCACAGAAAGCATCCTGGGGGAAATGGTGTCAGCATGATACTATTCCACAGAACGCATCCTGGGGGAAATGGTGTCAGCATGATACTATTCCACAGAAAGCATCCTGGGGGAGATGGTGTCAGCATGATACTATTCCACAGAAAGTATTCTCGGGGAGATGGTGTCAGCATGATACTATTCCACAGAAAGCATCCTGGGGGAGATGGTGTCAGCATGATACTATTCCACAGAAAACATCCTGGGGGAGATGGTGTCAGCATGATACTATTCCACAGAAAGCATCCTGGGGGAGATGGTGTCAGCATGATACTATTCCACAGAAAGCATCCTGGGGGAGATGGTGTGATATCTTTTTGAAATAAAAACATAGATTTATGTCGAAGTTAGCGTGCATAACTCTGGAATAACCGTAAACAGGTACACTCATAGTCAAAAGATTGGGAAGTCAAATAGTATCTAGACAAGTCCTTTATAGTATCTAGACAAGTCTTTTATAGTATGCCCGAGAAGTCAATTGGTTTGCATAAAATTTATCTCAAAATTGTATTATATGTTATAATTAAACATGAGGATTGCGTTGTTTGTGGTTTATATTACTAGTAAATGAAATCAGTTCAATGTTGGGTTTACCACACTCATTGAATATAAACTGAATCAATTATTAGATTAGTAAACGCATGCTCAAAATACTGCATAGTGATTTATATCTGCGGTGTCAACATTTGGTGGTTTTAAAAATCCGATTTATTGGCGGATATTTATTTTGGAAACTTAATAGAGAGAGAAATAATAATTTACTTAAAAAAATTGTGCAGAGCGGAGGGAGGCGCGAAAGATTTTGGGGTATTTCGTGTGGAAAATCACGATTTTACGCCAAATAATCATATTTATTCCAATTGCGGAGGGAGGCGCGGAAATTTTTGGGGTATTTCGTGTGAAAAATCACGATTTTACGCCAACAAATCATATTTTTTCCAATTTTAGGGGGAGGGGCGCCGGGTGCGCCCCCCCCCCCCCCTGGATCCGCCCCTGCAACTTGAGCAATGAACGAAGAGAGATAACACTAATATATCAAGACTTCAACTTTTACGAAGAATAATTCTAATAAGAAAGGATATGGACAGGTCTGGATTAACCCTTAGGCAAAATAAGTACGTGCTTAGGGCATCAAGGAAAAGGGGGCACCACACAAATCCTGCCACAAGGTAATGTATTTTATCAGCCAGATATTAGGCTCAAAAACACACCAAAATTATTTTTAAAAAATGGAGGAAAAATGAAATCAAACACTAATAAATGTTATAGGCTTTATTTATACATGTGAAAACAATAAAAACAATTGAGTCTTGGCATCAAGGGGTCATGTTAGGTTTTACATTATACCTGTGGAAAGTGCGGGAGCACTAAGGTTGGCCTGTGCTTAGGGCATTAATTGGCTTTAATCCGGCCCTGGATATGGATGTAAATGAGAGATTATCTAACTCCTCATTTAGAAACAAATTAAAAGTAAATTAACAGATAATAGTATTTGATTGTTGTTCTACATTTCACAGTCACTTTTATGATCTTCTAGCCTATATTAAAATATTTACAAAAATCAATGTGTTTTTGAACCAGAAATCACTATTAAACATACTTATATTACATTTATAACATATCAAATGTATAGAAAGTATTTTTTATATCAGTAATACATTGTGAGTTCGAATCCCGTTCATGACGAGGTGTAATCTATACAACATTATGTGATAAAGCTTGTCAGTGATTTCCGACAGGTCGGTGGTTTTCTCCGGTTTCCTCCATCCATATAACTGAAATATTGTTGAAAGTGGCATTAAACACCATAACACTAACCCTAACCCCGAAATGCATATCAAGCACACTTTACTATAAGTGATTAACGATGTTTTTTAAAACGAGATGACTGAGAAACGTCCTCGAGTTTTAAAAAGCATCTTTAATTATTTTATCGCTATTTTGTATTCATAATTAAATAATTTTTGTTGAGATACTGACATTTTTTTAAACACAATTAATATTTTATATCGTTAATCACTTAATTATCAAGAATTTGGTAATGTGACGTCATTATAACGTCATATTAGAAAACAAGATAATACTACGTGCGTCCTTGACAACGCTTAGCGATTAGCGATAATTGAAATCATCTCATGCGCCCGCATGATATGAAATATATCGGTTTTAAACATCAAAAGGTAAATAAACAAAATAGCGATAATTCTAAATATTGCCTGAAATTTTACAAAAAACTCTCACTACCAGATGATATTTATAGAAGTATCATACATTCTATCATTTTTTTTCACGGACGCAATTTCTCTTTGAGAAAATCGCCTTCAAAAACCATAATTAATTATCATATGGAGAAAATTGCTACACACAGACGTCTCAGTGAATGGATCGACAGTTCTTAAATAATAAAAACAAGCGTAAAGTTGAACCTTTACTTTTCAAGTACATATTTCAAGAGAGGGTGTACATGTATACTGATCAAGTCGAACGAGAGAGAGAGAGAGAGAGAGAGAGAGAGAGAGAGTAACACTTAAATACTAACAAAGAAAGAAGAAGAAATTACAGCCGTAAGAAACAAGTTTCTATAGGAAGACTACTCTATCTGTAATTCAGTTTTCCTGGATTGATAATGTTGACTCTTTTTTAAAAGCATATTTTTCGCACGAGTCCGCCTTTTGAAAAAAAAATCCTGGATATGAGCATGAAGTCACTAGAGGGTGGGAATTCATTAATTCAACCAAGTCCCTATATCAGTAGTCTATAAGTGCATTCATATATTTATCATAAATCTTAGTCATAAATGCCACTGATGTGTGAATAAAATTGTCTTACGCATGTAGTTGTGTTGAGATTCACATAGGCCTAGTTTAAGTTCGATTTTCTTGAATTGGTAAGGCCGATTCTCTAGTTGCCAAACTGGACAAATGTGCTTAAGCATTGACCAATGATATTCACCTTCCACTTGAACAAAGGCGGAGTTATACGACACTGATGAAACATTGACCAATGATATTCACCTTCCACTTGGACAAAGGCGGAGTTATACGACACTGATGAAACATTGACCAATGATATTCACCTTCCACTTGGACAAAGGCGGAGTTATACGACACTGATGAAACATTGATCAATGATATAAACCGTAACGTTTCGAAGTAGTAAACAATTTGTTCGTGCGATCTATCGATTTTGTCAAACGCTACACTTGAACGCAAAATATAAATCATTGTATATTTATACTAATAAACTCGCGAATGGGCAAGGTAGAAAACAGTACGTGTTTAGCGTGTCGCCTGGAACCAGTAGATATTTTTAGCTGTGGGTCAACTGTCCGAAATTAGAACCATTCAAGTTTTATACACAATGTACTTTTAAATGATACACAACACACAATAATTGATTTTTAAGAACTCATTCTAAATGTATCGTTCTGTCACCTGTTCTCGATAATTACCAGTTCTCGATAATTATGCGCGTGAGAGTTTTGACATAAATCGGAAAAACGCACGCGTCTTCTATTCGCCTGGATTTTACCTACGGAACACCGCCTCGCATCGCTAAAAGGAAAAAATGGCTAAGCTACGTATCAAGGTATGTATGAACATAATCTTTATAGTCTCAGATATTTATGCACATTTTCTTATTCCAAAAATAACTCTAAATTCACCCGGTCATTGCTTAAAATATACGTTTGTGATGTAAACAAAACTTTGCTGTCAATGAAGGTCAAGTACACATACGTCATACAAAACCGGAAATATACAGGTGGTACTGTTCAGAAAAAAAATAATTTGGAATACCGTTCGGATCATATCTTATCAGTTTTATCTTTATATCAACGTTATTTCTGTATTGTGTAACCCCAATGGAACAGTTTTTCAAACATGTTTAATTTTACATGTATGGTTGAAATCAATAATCTTGGTGTTTACAAATGTCTTAAATACATTTTTTTCTTTTCTTCCTATAATTTTTATTAGTAAACATGCCATCCATAATTGATTTTACAGGATTTTACACACTTATCGAGAACTGGTGTCATTATACACAAAGGTCAGAAATAAGGTCATACACAAAAATTATCATGTTTTCTCCGTAGCTTCTAGGAGTAGAACTTTTAGGTTTGGTAGAAATAAAGAACTAGTTTTGACAAACAAAAACAAAAACAATTTTGTAAAAAATTATTGTTTCTAAGGGACACACGGGCGAAATGTTTCTTACGCTATCGAGAACCGGCAACACTAGGATATATATGTAATATACTATAGACCAATTAACACATACTTCATTAATTATATTTTTAGTGTTGTAAGATTAACCATTTACAAAGCAAGACATATTCTGGTTTATAACGGAAAACAATTAGACATAAAAAAAAACTATGTGTTTACAATGCACAAATATGTAAAATATTTACTTACTACAAAAAAAAAACCAAATGATTGCATCTTTTTCAACAAATATTTGTAACTGACAATACTTTAATCACATAGAAATAATTCAGTAAAATATTTTACTTTAGTAACGGTGACCTTGACCTTTGACCTTAATGACCCCAAAATAAATAGGCTTCTTCCCCTGCCACAGGGGAATCATGTGGACAAGTTTGGTAAAAATCCGATATACAGAACTAAAGTTATTGTGCAGAAACCTGTGTGGACGTCTGCCCGCCCGCCCGTCATACCCAATCACATAATACGGCCCGTCTCGAGACGGGCGTATAAAAATGACTTTAACTCCGCCAGTGTTTTATTTATTGACGCAAATGATACCTAAGGGGTTAATAAATTTAAGTACATGTGTTCTTGATTCATTACAGTAGATAAGTCATTATTATGTCAGAATCGTACGACTTTATCTTATCTATTGCTACCTGGAAATTTTCGAGAAATGCCCTACGTACATCGCCCGAGTTGGCAGGTGTTCGGTAACACATACTTACAAGTACAGATTTATTATTAACTTTAATCTCGGTACATATAAATTCTAGCCCATTTACCTCCAAGTGAAACCTTCGTTGGGAGTTTAAATAATTCGCAACATAAATCGCCACGCCCCCGTATCCAGATGTTCCGTTATCTCTATCCTTACGATACAAAGTAAAGTTATTCAACTCAATGTCGTCGTTGGATATCGAAGACGAAAGCCACGTTTCACTTATACATATACAATGTAATATCATAATGAAAATTAATGCTCAATACTGATTCGATTTCGCCCAATTTCGTTCTGTTGGAGTTAAGCTCTGCATCGTAAGCGAAAAGACTTCTTGCATTTATATGACAGTTAGACTGACAGATTCTCTCTTGGACCTGGATTTGGATGAATAGAACCCGATGTAACAAGAAGGAGAAATACAATCGTAGCTAATTTGTACAGAGAGACGGAACACGAAAGAACGCAAAACGCCGAACAGACTAACGATGAATATTGTGTTTTGGTTAGAGATCTATTTTGAAACACGAAATGAGATTTGTGTTTTTGTCCTTGTCATACGAGTTTGAACATTTGCATAAAAAAGGCCGATACACGCCCTAAAATAGTGATTGGTAAACAATGCATATAGCACATGGATATTTAAAAAAAAAAAATTCACTTAATCAATAAAAGTGAATTGACTTGAAGTGTAATGAAGAATTAATAAAATGTGGATAAGGTGTACTTGAATAAAGTAATTATACTAGGTTTGAGTTGATTATTAATCATTTACTAATTTTGACAAATATATGTTTTTAATTATCGATTTAGTCTAGTGAAATAATGCATAAATAATTTCTTGATAATAATATTGACAATTAATCAAATTATTTAAAGAAATGAAGTGTAGGAAGGGATGCTGGCAGATCGCAAAATGACGAGAAAAAAAATGAAAATGAAAAAAAAAAAAAAGAAAATGTGACGATGGCTTACAAAAATGACAAAGTCACATAAAATATCAAGACACTAAACATAGGAATGCACAAATAAGTAAATGGATAAGTAAGTAACGGCTAATAAACACAAATCAAAGGCATTGAACTGTTAATTAAATAGTTTATTGACATCCACAATATCAGTAACTTTTCTAATTACATTGTCTTTGTTTTTGGCAAAGATCTGCCATTGTACGACCAGGCTTGATCAATAATATCATGGTCCTGAAGATTTTTCAGGAGATCAAAATTGTACTTAGTCAGTTCATCACTTATAGATAATTTCTGACCTTTCTGACCTTTCAGTTTTTTACGGACAGCAATCACTTTCATCTTGTCAGTGCGACGAAGCATTTTACAAATAACAGGTCTCTTGGAATTTATAGTATTGTCATTGTTTTTGTATGGACCGATACGATGCGCCACTTCAATGTCAATATCTTTAAGTTAAAGGGAAATTTTGTTACCCATAAAAACTCTCAGATATGATTGATGCCTTAATAAAACGTGTTTCTGTAACTTATAAATGTTATGAAATGTACGTGCATCGGGGAAAAAAGGTGCAACTGCTCGTGTTTTGAGATCTATCAAGAAATGGACGCCATCTTATTAATTATCGGCATTGTTTATGGAGTTTGCCGAATCGTCATTAAATCAGTACAACAATGCACTTATTTCTGTGAATCTGCTATTAGTCGGCGTTAATTACGGACAAAGAACCATGCAAGTTTGCAGTTAATAAGCGACAAAATACAAATTATTCTTTTTACCTGTCACAAGTAAGGTCAGTTGCATACGGAGAAAGCGAGGTCAAATTAGTTGCTTGCAAGGAAATAACAAATCGATGGTAATTTTCGTTCTCAAAAGGCGAAAAGTGGTACGATAAGCTGTTTAACGTGAAATATTTACCTTTATTTCATCATTTTAAAGCTATTTACCAATTTCCAAAAGATATAATTTTTTGGGTCAAAATCGTAGCTAATGCCTCTTTAAGTTTTTCCTGAAATAGAGACAGGACAACTTTATAAACGTCCTCATGATCATCAGCCTTTACTTGTGGTAGACCAAACATACGCACGGTATTTGTTCATGCATACTGGACATTGTCATTTAGCTGAGCACGGCACTGAAATAGATCTTTTTCAAACTTATGGACCTTGGACTGTAAGGAGGAAATATGCTTGGTTTTACTGTCAACATCTACTTTAAGATCATGAAAAGTGTTGTTTAGCTTCATGGAGGCTGTTTTCTGGTGATCAAGTCTTTTTTCTATGTCAAAAACCCTGCCTCAAAAGTACATCAATTTTACGACTGAAGATTGCCTCTAAACCTGATTCAATGGTTAATTTTGCTTCTTTTATTGCTGCGTCAGTTGCGACTCTAACAGACTCTTCAACGATACTTTTGATTTTTAGTCTAACTTCCTCACTGTTGAGGTCTAACACTGAAGAGTCATTACAGGACGAAACAGATGTTATTTCACCGTGTTTTTTATTTTTAGTCTAACTTCCTCACTGTTAAGGTCTAACACCGAAGAATCATTACAGGACGAAACAGAGGTTATTTCACCGTGTTTTTGATTTTTAGTCTAACTTCCTCACTGTTGAGGTTTAACACTGAAGAGTCATTACAGGACGAAACAGAGGTTATTTCACCGTGTTATTGATTTTTAGTCTAACTTCCTCACTGTTGAGGTCTAACACTGAAGAGTCATTACAGGACGAAACAGAAGTTATTTCACCGTGTTATTGATTTTTAGTCTAACTTCCTCACTGTTGAGGTCTAACACTGAAGAGTCATTACAGGACGAAACAGAAGTTATTTCACCGTGTTATTGATTTTTAGTCTAACTTCCTCACTGTTGAGGTCTAACACTGAAGAGTCATTACAGGACGAAACAGAAGTTATTTCACCGTGTTATTGATTTTTAGTCTAACTTCCTCACTGTTGAGGTCTAACACTGAAGAGTCATTACAGGACGAAACAGAAGTTATTTCACCGTGTTATTGATTTTTAGTCTAACTTCCTCACTGTTGAGGTCTAACACTGAAGAATCATTACAGGACCAAACAGAAGTTATTTCACCGTGTTATTGATTTTTAGTCTAACTTCCTCACTGTTGAGGTCTAACACTGAAGAGTCATTACAGGACGAAACAGAGGTTATTTCACCGTGTTTTTGATTTTTAGTCTAACTTCCTCACTGTTGAGGTCTAACACTGAAGAGTCACAGGACGAAGCAGAGATTATTTCACCGTGTTTTTGATTTTTAGTCTAACTTCCTCACTGTTGAGGTCTAACACTGAAGAGTCATTACAGGACGAAACAGAGGTTATTTCACCGTGTTATTGATTTTTAGTCTAACTTCCTCACTGTTGAGGTCTAACACTGAAGAGTCATTACAGGACGAAACAGAGGTTATTTCACCGTGTTATTGATTTTTAGTCTAACTTCCTCACTGTTGAGGTCTATCACTGAAGAGTCATTACAGGACGAAACAGAGGTTATTTCACCGTGTTATTGATTTTTAGTCTAACTTCCTCACTGTTGAGGTCTAACACTGAAGAGTCATTACAGGACGAAACAGAGGTTATTTCACCGTGTTTTTTGATTTTTAGTCTAACTTCCTCACTGTTGAGGTCTAACACTGAAGAGTCATTACAGGACGAAACAGAAGTTATTTCACCGTGTTATTGATTTTTAGTCTAACTTCCTCACTGTTGAGGTCTAACACTGAAGAGTCATTACAGGACGAAACAGAAGTTATTTCACCGTGTTATTGATTTTTAGTCTAACTTCCTCACTGTTGAGGTCTAACACTGAAGAGTCATTACAGGACGAAACAGAGGTTATTTCACCGTGTTTTTTATTTTTAGTCTAACTTCCTCACTGTTGAGGTCTAACACTGAAGAGTCACAGGACGAAACAGAGGTTATTTCACCGTGTTATTGATTTTTAGTCTAACTTCCTCACTGTTGAGGTCTAACACTGAAGAGTCATTACAGGACGAAACAGAAGTTATTTCACCGTGTTATTGATTTTTAGTCTAACTTCCTCACTGTTGAGGTCTAACACTGAAGAGTCATTACAGGACGAAACAGAGGTTATTTCACCGTGTTATTGATTTTTAGTCTAACTTCCTCACTGTTGAGGTCTAACACTGAAGAGTCATTACAGGACGAAACAGAAGTTATTTCACCGTGTTATTGATTTTTAGTCTAACTTCCTCACTGTTGAGGTCTAACACTGAAGAGTCATTACAGGACGAAACAGAAGTTATTTCACCGTGTTATTGATTTTTAGTCTAACTTCCTCACTGTTGAGGTCTAACACTGAAGAGTCATTACAGGACGAAACAGAGGTTATTTCACCGTGTTTTTTATTTTTAGTCTAACTTCCTCACTGTTGAGGTCTAACACTGAAGAGTCACAGGACGAAACAGAGGTTATTTCACCGTGTTTGCGCTTGGTAGCATCAGTGTTGGAAGGATTAGGTGTGGATGTGATAGGATCTCCACTTTGCGAGAGTGTAGAGAGTGTAGGTTCATCATCAGAAGTGTTGGTGGTTGCTTCTAAAGGGACCGTAGAGGCCATAGTTTTTTGTCTCTTAAAAGGCTTCTTTTTCCTTCTCATCTCATATATCTACTACATGTGTAAATATGTCAATGGTGTACGTTAATAAACTAACTTACACGACAGCTGAGTAGTGCTCACAGTACACAAACATATCCATAGAAAACAATTGCAGAAGTCTTATTTTCACATTTTCATTGCAAAATATTGGTTCTGTTGAGATAATGTTCATTATGCTCCATGATGAGGACAAAATTATACTTTTATATGCATTGTAACCAGTGAACAAATTTGTTTTTTTCTCATAGCGAAATTCATGACCACCTTAATCCATGGGAGATAACTCTCCTTCTAATTATTAGCTTTTTACCGGTTAAATTCCCCAAAAGTGGCATAATCTCGATGGGGAGTTTATTATTTGTTGTTCTAAATGACGACGACGACGAGTCCAGCGACGAGGAAAGCTGAATCCAGTCCAACATGATTACATATTGAACGGGTATACCGGTTGTAAATGACAGATTGTACATAACGTTTTTACCTATAAAATTTTATTCATATCCAATAATTGTGTACTCTATGTCTAACTTCAGTGAATTTATTAGCAGAAAAGACCGTTCTTTTTCGAATTATTTCAGAAAGATTGAAATAGCTTGGTCAAATTAAAAATCAGTAATTATGGAAATTTATGATTTCTTAGGTAAGCATGTGTATAAATGTCACGTAGTCAAATGCATTAACCATGAAGGGAACAATAGCCTTCTCCGGCACTTCGACGAGAGACAATAGACCAGCTGCGGGACCACCGTCGTTCCTATTGTTATATGGGATTACGTCCACGGTGAGTTGGCTGTCACATTTAACGAGCAAACTTGGCCTATTTTGAAGAACTTAGCCTGAAATAAAGACCAAAATAACGCCAAAAATTGGTAATTTTTCAGATGAGCAGGGCCTTCAGAATAATTTCAACCGTAAATATTTATACAATTCCAAAATGGTAGTAAAATTCCTGACAAAACTCTCGTTGGATGCGCTAAAAAAAAATCTACGCTTTACGAAATATTTAGATTTTTCCGTTTTCTAATAAAAAAATTATTACTTTAACTTTAATCTCGGTACATATAAATTCTAGCCCATTTACCTCCAAGTGAAACCTTCGTTGGGAGTTTAAATAATTCGCAACATAAATCGCCACGCCCCCGTATCCAGATGTTCCGTTATCTCTATCCTTACGATACAAAGTAAAGTTATTCAACTCAATGTCGTCGTTGGATATCGAAGACGAAAGCCACGTTTCACTTATACATATACAATGTAATATCATAATGAAAATTAATGCTCAATACTGATTCGATTTCGCCCAATTTCGTTCTGTTGGAGTTAAGCTCTGCATCGTAAGCGAAAAGACTTCTTGCATTTATATGACAGTTAGACTGACAGATTCTCTCTTGGATGAATAGAACCCGATGTAACAAGAAGAAGAAATACAATCATAGCTAATTTGTACAGAGAGACGGAACACGAAAGAACGCAAAACGCAGAACAGACTAACGATGAATATTGTATTTTGGTTAGAGATCTATTTTGAAACACAAAATGAGATTTGTGTTTTTGTCCTTGTCATACGAGTTTGAACATTTGCATAAAAAAGGCCGATACACGCCCTAAAATAGTGATTGGTAAACAATGCATATATCACATGGATATTTAAAAAAAAAAAATCACTTAATCAATAAAAGTGAATTGACTTGAAGTGTAATGAAGAATTAATAAAATGTGGATAAGGTGTACTTGAATAAAGTAATTATACTAGGTTTGAGTTGATTATTAATCATTTACTAATTTTGACAAATATATGTTTTTAATTATCGATTTAGTCTAGTGAAATAATGCATAAATAATTTCTTGATAATAATATTGACAATTAATCAAATTATTTAAAGAAATGAAGTGTAGGAAGGGATGCTGGCAGATCGCAAAATGACGAGAAAAAAAAATGAAAATGAAAAAAAAAAAAAAAAAAATGTGACGATGGCTTACAAAAATGACAAAGTCACATAAAATATCAAGACACTAAACATAGGAATGCACAAATAAGTAAATGGATAAGTAAGTAACGGCTAATAAACACAAATCAAAGGCATTGAACTGTTAATTAAATAGTTTATTGACATCCACAATATCAGTAACTTTTCTAATTACATTGTCTTTGTTTTTGGCGAAGATCTGCCATTGTACGACCAGGCTTGATCAATAATATCATGGTCCTGAAGATTTTTCAGGAGATCAAAATTGTACTTAGTCAGTTCATCACTTATAGATAATTTCTGACCTTTCTGACCTTTCAGTTTTTTACGGACAGCAATCACTTTCATCTTGTCAGTGCGACGAAGCATTTTACAAATAACAGGTCTCTAGGAATTTATAGTATTGTCATTGTTTTTGTATGGACCGATACGATGCGCCACTTCAATGTCAATATCTTTAAGTTAAAGGGAAATTTTGTTACCCATAAAAACTCTCAGATATGATTGATGCTTTAATAAAACGTGTTTCTGTAACTTATAAATGTTATGAAATGTACGTGCATCGGGGAAAAAAGGTGCAACTGCTCGTGTTTTGAGATCTATCAAGAAATGGACGCCATCTTATTAATTATCGGCAATGTTTACGGAGTTTGCCGAATCGTCATTAAATCAGTACAACAATGCACTTATTTCTGTGAATCTGCTATTAGTCGGCGTTAATTACGGACAAAGAACCATGCAAGTTTGCAGTTAATAAGCGACAAAATACAAATTATTCGTTTTTACCTGTCACAAGTAAGGTCAGTTGCATACGGAGAAAGCGAGGTCAAATTAGTTGCTTGCAAGGAAATAACAAATCGATGGTAATTTTCGTTCTCAAAAGGCGAAAAGTGGTACGATAAGCTGTTTAACGTGAAATATTTACCTTTATTTCATCATTTTAAAGCTATTTACCAATTTCCAAAAGATATAATTTTTTGGGTCAAAATCGTAGCTAATGCCTCTTTAAGTTTTTCCTGAAATAGAGACAGGACAACTTTATAAACGTCCTCATGATCATCAGCCTTTACTTGTGGTAGACCAAACATACGCACGGTATTTGTTCATGCATACTGGACTTTGTCATTTAGCTGAGCACGGCACTGAAATAGATCTTTTTCAAACTTATGGACCTTGGACTGTAAGGAGGAAATATGCTTGGTTTTACTGTCAACATCTACTTTAAGATCATGAAAAGTGTTGTTTAGCTTCATGGAGGCTGTTTTCTGGTGATCAAGTCTATTTTCTATGTCAAAAACCCTGCCTCAAAAGTACATCAATTTTACGACTGAAGATTGCCTCTAAACCTGATTCAATGGTTAATTTTGCTGCTTTTATTGCTGCGTCAGTTGCGACTCTAACAGACTCTTCAACGATACTTTTGATTTTTAGTCTAACTTCCTCACTGTTGAGGTCTAACACCGAAGAATCATTACAGGACGAAACAGAGGTTATTTCACCGTGTTTTTGATTTTTAGTCTAACTTCCTCACTGTTGAGGTCTATCACTGAAGAGTCATTACAGGACGAAACAGAGGTTATTTCACCGTGTTTTTGATTTTTAGTCTAACTTCCTCACTGTTGAGGTCTAACACTGAAGAGTCATTACAGGACGAAACAGAAGTTATTTCACCGTGTTATTGATTTTTAGTCTAACTTCCTCACTGTTGGGGTCTAACACTGAAGAGTCATTACAGGACCAAACAGAAGTTATTTCACCGTGTTATTGATTTTTAGTCTAACTTCCTCACTGTTGAGGTCTAACACTGAAGAGTCATTACAGGACGAAACAGAGGTTATTTCACCGTGTTTTTGATTTTTAGTCTAACTTCCTCACTGTTGAGGTCTAACACTGAAGAGTCACAGGACGAAACAGAGATTATTTCACCGTGTTTTTGATTTTTAGTCTAACTTCCTCACTGTTGAGGTCTAACACTGAAGAGTCATTACAGGACGAAACAGAGGTTATTTCACTGTGTTATTGATTTTTAGTCTAACTTCCTCACTGTTGAGGTCTAACACTGAAGAGTCATTACAGGACGAAACAGAGGTTATTTCACCGTGTTTTTGATTTTTAGTCTAACTTCCTCACTGTTGAGGTCTAACACTGAAGAGTCATTACAGGACGAAACAGAGGTTATTTCACCGTGTTTTTGATTTTTAGTCTAACTTCCTCACTGTTGAGGTCTAACACCGAAGAGTCATTACAGGACGAAACAGAGGTTATTTCACCGTGTTATTGATTTTTAGTCTAACTTCCTCACTGTTGAGGTCTAACACTGAAGAGTCATTACAGGACGAAGCAGAAGTTATTTCACCGTGTTATTGATTTTTAGTCTAACTTCCTCACTGTTGAGGTCTATCACTGAAGAGTCATTACAGGACGAAACAGAGGTTATTTCACCGTGTTATTGATTTTTAGTCTAACTTCCTCACTGTTGAGGTCTAACACTGAAGAGTCATTACAGGACGAAACAGAAGTTATTTCACCGTGTTATTGATTTTTAGTCTAACTTCCTCACTGTTGAGGTCTAACACTGAAGAGTCATTACAGGACGAAACAGAGGTTATTTCACCGTGTTTTTTATTTTTAGTCTAACTTCCTCACTGTTGAGGTCTAACACTGAAGAGTCACAGGACGAAACAGAGGTTATTTCACCGTGTTTTTGATTTTTAGTCTAACTTCCTCACTGTTGAGGTCTAAAACCGAAGAGTCATTACAGGACGAAACAGAGGTTATTTCACCGTGTTTTTGATTTTTAGTCTAACTTCCTCACTGTTGAGGTCTAACACTGAAGAGTGACAGGACGAAACAGAGGTTATTTCACCGTGTTTGCGCTTGGTAGCATCAGTGTTGGAAGGATTAGGTGTGGATGTGATAGGATCTCCACTTTGCGAGAGTGTAGGTTCATCATCAGAAGTGTTGGTGGTTGCTTCTAAAGGGACCGTAGAGGCCATAGTTTTTTGTCTCTTAAAAGGCTTCTTTTTCCTTCTCATCTCATATATCTACTACATGTGTAAATATGTCAATGGTGTACGTTAATAAACTAACTTATACGACAGCTGAGTAGTGCTCACAGTACACAAACATATCCATAGAAAACAATTGCAGAAGTCTTATTTTCACATTTTCATTGCAAAATATTGGTTCTGTTGAGATAATGTTCATTATGCTCCATGATGAGGACAAAATTATACTTTTATATGCATTGTAACCAGTGAAAAAATTTGTTTTTTCTCATAGCGAAATTCATGACCACCTTAATCCATGGGAGATAACTCTCCTTCTAATTATTAGCTTTTTACCGGTTAAATTCCCCAAAAGGGGCATAATCTCGATGGGGAGTTTATTATTTGTTGTTCTAAATCTGCAAAACAAAGTTGCATCTTTTATTTCTAAAATATTTAAATATTCTTCATATTCACACTGTGTTTTAAAAGTTTTCTAATTTAAGCTTTATGTGAATGTTGTATTAAAGAATTCCACTTTTGAAGAAATTGATCCTATTATCGTTGTTTAATTATGTGACGTTCCCTTTCTTAATCCTGTAATTATGAGAGCTGCCTCTAGTTGTACACTTTCTAGGAAGTCAGATACCTGTATACTACAATTATCCCAAACTATTCACCCATATTCCAATATTGGACGAATAAATCAAATATATAATTTTGCCAATGATTTTCTGTCGATGTTATGTTTTATCAATCTTAAAATGTTAATTCTTTTTCAAGCTTTAGTATAGATTTCGTTATAATGATCCTTTCATTTACCATTTGAGTTAAAAGTGAAACTAAGATGCCTATGGGAGTTTGAATTATATATAGTATACATTACATCTCAATGGATTTCAATGATAAAATTAGAAAATAAATAAACACTCACCATAATCACTTGTAGCCATGGAAACTGTCATCTTGTAATTATATTGCTATATTGTATATAAGGGTAATAACAAAATTACCGAACTCCAAACAATCTTACAAAGGGAAAGTCAAAACTCATAAGTATATAAACAGACAAAATCAGTCAACAACCGGAAAACTGTGAAAACCGTAATGACCCTGACTTGGTACAGGCATTTCTAAAGAAATGGTGGGTTGAATAAGATTTTAAGGCGCCAAACCTCTCACTCTCATTACGGTTCAAAGGTTCAAAGAAAGAAACCCACTGATTTGTTTTGATCACTTTTCCTTTTTTTCTTTTCACACCTTTATGCTTATAGCATATGTGTATTTATATAAATGTGATGTGTACCATATTATGTATATTATTGTTTATTTTGACGAACGCTCAGACACGGTGTACTCGATACAACATTATGTGATAAAGTTTGTCAGTGACTTGCGACAGGTCAGTGGTTTTCTTCGAGTAGACCGGTTTACACCATCAATAAAAATGACCGCCACGATATAACTGTTTTATTGCTTTTAAAGTGGCATTAAATACTCTAACCCTAGCCAAATGTTGGAGAAGACGCTGATAAGTTGTCTGATCCAGTTGTTTTATTTAAACAATAGAATATGTTTACATTAAAATAATATTGATGTATTAATATAAAATTTAAATTCAAACATTCATTATCTAAACAGGCTTGTAACAAATCCTGGACTATATTACAATAATAAAATACTACATTGCTACGATATAACTGAAATATTGATGAAAGTGGCGTTAAACACCATAATCATCTCTCCCCTACACTGGAAAAAAGATAGCGGTGGCTAAAAATGCGAGAGGTCCCGTGAATCGAATCTCATCGGTGACATTGCAGTTTCCGGAGATAAAATATGATATACTGTTGCAATCCTATGTGCTTTCGTCGTTTTACAATAACGAATGTGGGAATTATTTGTAACTAATGACTCGAGTACCGTAATACGTATATGTACAAATAAACATATGAACCTATTTTTTGAGACACTACTACTATTTCCACAGTGACCACGTGACCTCGAGGAAATATTTTATCAACAGCAGAAATCAATGTGTGTTACTTTGGTGTATTATTACGTTATAATATAACACCGGGGCACCGCATTGGTGGTGTAATAGTTAGTGTGCTCGCCTAGAATGTGGTAGATCGTGGGTTCGAGCCCCGGTCGGGTCAAACAGCGACCACGTGACCTCGGGTCAAACCAAAGACAATAACATTGGTACTTGTTGCTTCTCCGCTCAGCATGCAACATTAAGGACTAAGAGCAAAGACCAGATGGTTCGGAATCATAATAATGTGTCCAAGTGGAGCAACATGTCTATCCGTGGACTGTTATTTCAGTGAGCTAGCACTTTAAAAATCAAATTCAGCGTGTTTGTCTAGAATAAAGCGGACCTCGTCATCATCTGATTGAAAATCAACTTGTTGTCATCATGATATAGCTGAAAAATTGCTGAGTTGATGTTAAACAGCAATCACTCACTCACTCTATCCCATGGGCGTATAAAGGAACCAGGGGGGGGAGATGAATTAGAAAAAGCTGATTTTTTTGCAAGGAAGCAGACATGTTGAATAAATCAAGGGATATAAGGGTATGCTTTAAGCCAAATAACCTTTGTCCCCCACTTTCCGTTCTCTCCCGAAACTCCGGACCAATCAGAGGCTGGCGCTGTCATGTTGGATTTTGAATACCTCTGATAAACAACACTTCATGAGGACATCTAGAAGAATATTTCTATCAAGTCTGGTGACTTCACACAAGTTGCTGATTTGTTTGCTACATGCATGGATGAACCTCTAATTTCAAGTTGTTGAATTGTTTGAATTACATGCATGGATGAACCTCTAATTTCAAGTTGTTGATTTGTTTGCTACATGCATGGATGAACCTCTAATTTTAAGTTGTTGATTTGTTTGAATTACATGCATGGGTGAACTTCTAATTTTAAGTTATTGATTTTTTTCTTACATGCATGGATGCATCTCTAATTTCAAGTTGTTGATTTGTTTGCTACATGCATGGATGAACCTCTAATTTTAAGTTGTTGATTTGTTTGTTCCATGCGTGGATGAACCTCTAATTTCAAGTTGTTTATTTGTATGCTACAAGCATGGATGAGCCTCTAATTTTAAATTTTTGAATTGTTTCCTACATGCGTGGATGAACCTCTAAGTTCAAGTTGTTGATTTCTTTGTTGCATGGATGGATGATGACCTCTAATTTAAGATGTTGATTTGTTTCTTACATGCATGGATGGACCTCTAATTTTAAGTTTTTGATTTGTTTCTTACATGCATGGATGAACCTCTAATTTTAAGTTGTTGTTTTGTTTGCTATATGCATGGATGAACCTATAAGTTCAGGCTGTTGATTTGTTTGTTGCATGCATGGATGAACCTCTAATTTCAAGTCGCTTATTCGTTTGTTGCATGCATGGATGAACCTCTAATTTCAAGTTGTTGATTTGTTTGTTACATGCATGGATGAACCTTTAATTTTAAGTTGTTGATTTGTTCGAATTACATGCATGGATTAACATCTAATTTCAAGTTGTTGATTTGTTTGAATTACATGCATGGGTGAACTTCTAATTTAAAGTTGTTGATTTGTTTGTTCCATGTGTGGATGAACCTCTAATTTCAAGTTGTTGATTTGTTTGAATTACATGCATGGGTGAACTTCTAATTTAAAGTTGTTGATTTGTTTGTTCCATGTGTGGATGAACTTCTAATTTTAAGTTGTTGATTTGTTTGTTCCATGCATGGATGAACCTCTAATTTGAAGTTGTTTATTTGTATGGTACATGCATGGATGAACCTCTAATTTTAAGTTGTTGATTTGTTTGTTACATGCATGGATGAACCTCTAATTTTAAGTTGTTGATTTGTTTGTTCCATGTGTGGATGAACCTCTAATTTGAAGTTGTTTATTTGTATGTTACATGCATGGATGAACCTCTAATTTTAAGTTGTTAGTTTGTTTGTTACATGCATGGATGAACCTCTAATTTTAAGTTGTTGATTTGTTTGTTCCATGCATGGATGAACCTCTAATTTCAAGTTGTTTATTTGTATGCTACATGCGTGGATGAACCTCTAAGTTCAAGTTGTTGATTTCTTTGTTGCATGCGTGGATGAACCTCTAATTTGAAGTTGTTTATTTGTATGTTACATGCATGGATGAACCTCTAATTTTAAGTTGTTGATTTGTTTGTTGCATGCATGGATGAACCTCTAATTTTAAGTTGTTGATTTCTTTGTTGCATGCGTGGATGAACCTCTAATTTGAAGTTATTTATTTGTTTGTTACATGCATGCATGAACCTCTAATTTTAAGTTATTGATTTGTTTGTTCCATGCATGGATGAACCTCTAATTTTAAGTTGTTTATTTGTTTGTTACATGCATGGATGAACCTCTACCTGTAAGTTGTTGCTTTGTTTGTTTTTCACTCTTTTTTTAGACAGGTTGCCAATAATTTCCATGTTTTGAGGAGAATAGCACCAAGAACAATTTCAGATTATCATGCTCTGAGGAGAATAGCACCAAGAACAATTTCAGATTATCATGCTTTGAGGAGAATAGCACCAAGAACAATTTCAGATTATCATACTTTGAGGAGAATAGCACCAAGAACAATTTCAGATTATCATGTTTTGAGGAGAATAGCACCAAGAACAATTTCAGATTATCATACTTTGAGGAGAATAGCATCAAGAACAATTTCAGATTATCATGCTCTGAGGAGAATAGCACCAAGAACAATTTCAGATTATTATATTTTGAGGAGAATAGCACCAAGAACAATTTCAGATTATCATGCTTTGAGGAGAATAGCACCACGAACAATTTCAGATTATCATGTTTTGAGGAGAAAAGCACCAAGAACAATTTCAGATTATCATGCTCTGAGGAGATTAGCACCAAGAACAATTTCAGATTGTCATGCTTTGAGGAGAATAGCGCCAAGAACAATTTCAGATTATCATGGTTTGAGGAGAATAGCGCCAAGAACAATTTCAGATTATCATGTTTTGAGGAGAATAGCACCAAGAACAATTTCAGATTATCATGCTCTGAGGAGAATAGCACCAAGAACAATTTCAGATTATCATGCTTTGAGGAGAATAGCACCAAGAACAATTTCAGATTATCATGATTTGAGGAGAATAGCGCCAAGAACAATTTCAGATTATCATGTTTTGGGGAGAATAGCACCAAGAACAATTTCAGATTATCATACTTTGAGGAGAATAGCACCAAGAACAATTTCAGATTATCATGCTCTGAGGAGAATAGCACCAAGAACAATTTCAGATTATTATATTTTGAGGAGAATAGCACCAAGAACAATTTCAGATTATCATGCTCTGAGGAGAATAGCACCAAGAACAATTTCAGATTATTATATTTTGAGGAGAATAGCACCAAGAACAATTTCAGATTATCATGTTTTGAGGAGTATAGCACCCAGAACAATTTCAGATTATCATGTTTTGAGGAGAATAGCACCAAGAACAATTTCAGATTATCATGCTCTGAGGAGAATAGCACCAAGAACAATTTCAGATTATCATGCTTTGAGGAGAATAACACCAAGAACAATTTCAGATTATCATGATTTGAGGAGAATAGCGCCAAGAACAATTTCAGATTATCATGTTTTGAGGAGAATAGCACCAAGAACAATTTCAGATTATCATACTTTGAGAAGAAAAGCACAAGGAACAATTTCAGATTATCATGCTTTGAGGAGAATAGCACCAAGAACAATTTCAGATTATTATATTTTGAGGAGAATAGCACCAAGTACAATTTCAGATTATCATGCTTTGAGGAGAATAGCACCCAGAACAATTTCAGATTATCATGCTTTGAGGAGAATAGCACCAAGAACAATTTCAGATTATTATATTTTGAGAAGAATAGCACCAAGAACAATTTCAGATTATCATGCTTTGAGGAGAATAGCACCACGAACAATTTCAGATTATCATGTTTTGAGGAGTATAGCACCCAGAACAATTTCAGATTATCATGTTTTGAGGAGAATAGCACCAAGAACAATTTCAGATTATACTATTTTGAGGAGAATAGCACCAATAACAATTTCAGATTATCATGCTTTGAGGAGAATAGCACCTAGAACAATTTCAGATTATCATGTTTTGAGGAGTATAGCACCCAGAACAATTTCAGATTATCATGTTTTGAGGAGAATAGCACCAAGAACAATTTCAAATTATACTATTTTGAGGAGAATAGCACCAATAACAATTTCAGATTATCATGCTTTGAGGAGAATAGCACCTAGAACAATTTCAGATTATCATGCTTTGAGGAGAATAGCGCCAAGAACAATTTCAGATTATCATGTTTTGAGGAGAATAGCACCAAGAACAATTTCAGGTGATAATATTCTGAGGAGAATAGCACCAAAAACAATTTCAGATTATCATGCTTTGAGGAGAATAGCACCCAGAACAATTTCAGATTATCATGTTTTGAGGAGAATAGCACCCAGAACAATTTCAGATTATCATACTTTGAGAAGAAAAGCACAAGGAACAATTTCAGATTATCATGCTTTGAGGAGAACAGCACAAGGAACAATTTCAGATTATCATGCTTTGAGGAGAATAGCACCCAGAACAACTTCAGATTATCATGCTTTGAGAAGAATAGCACCAAGAACAATTTCAGATTATTATATTTTGAGGAGAATAGCACCAAGAACAATTTCAGATTATCATACTTTGAGAAGAAAAGCACAAGGAACAATTTCAGATTATCATGCTTTGAGGAGAATAGCACAAGGAACAATTTCAGATTATCATGCTTTGAGGAGAATAGCACCCAGAACAATTTCAGATTGATTATCATGCTTTGAGGAGAATAGCACCAAGAACAATTTCAGATTATTATATTTTGAGGAGAATAGCACCAAGAACAATTTCAGATTATCATGCTTTGAGGAGAATAGCACCAAGAACAATTTCAGATTATCATGTTTTGAGGAGAATAGCACCAAGAACAATTTCAGATTATCATGTTTTGAGGAGAAAAGCACCAAGAACAATTTCAGATTATCATGTTTTGAGGAGAATAGCACCAAGAACAATTTCAGATTATCATGCTCTGAGGAGAATAGCACCAAGAACAATTTCTGATTATCATGCTTTGAGGAGAATAGCATCAAGACAAATTTCAGATTATCATGCTTTGAGGAGAATAGCACCAAGAACAATTTCATATTATCATGCTTTGAGGAGAATAGCACCAAAAACAATTTCAGATTATCATGCTTTGAGGAGAATAGAACCCAGAACAATTTCAGATTATCATACTTTGAGGAGAATGGCACCAAGAACAATTTCAGATTATCATGTTTTGAGGAGAATAACACCAAGAACAATTTCAGATTATCACATTTTGAGGAGAATAGCACCAAGAACAATTTCAGATTATCATGCTTTGAAGAGAATAGCACCAAGAACAATTTCAGATTATCTTGCTTTGAGGAGAATGGCACCCAGAACAATTTCAGATTATCATGCTTTGAGGAGAATAGCACCAAGAACAATTTCATGTTATCATGTTTTGAGGAGAATAGCGCCAAGAACAATTTCAGGTTATCATGCTTTGAGGAGAATAGCACCCAGAATAATTTCAGATTATCATGCTTTGAGGAGAATAGCACCAAGAACAATTTCAGGTTATCATGTTTTGAGGAGAATAGCGCCAAGAACAATTTCAGGTTATCATGTTTTGAGGAGAATAGCGCCAAGAACAATTTCAGATTATCATATTTTGAGGAGAATAGCACCAAGAACAATTTCAGATTATCAAGCTTTGAGGAGAATAGCACCAAGAACAATTTCAAATTATACTATTTTGAGGAGAATAGCACCAATAACAATTTCAGATTATCATGCTTTGAGGAGAATAGCACCTAGAACAATTTCAGATTATCATGCTTTGAGGAGAATAGCACCAAGAACAATTTCAGATTATCATGTTTTGAGGAGAAAAGCACCAAGAACAATTTCAGATTATCATGTTTTGAGGAGAATAGCACCAAGAACAATTTCAGATTATCATGCTCTGAGGAGAATAGCACCAAGAACAATTTCTGATTATCATGCTTTGAGGAGAATAGCATCAAGACAAATTTCAGATTATCATGCTTTGAGGAGAATAGCACCAAGAACAATTTCATATTATCATGCTTTGAGGAGAATAGCACCAAAAACAATTTCAGATTATCATGCTTTGAGGAGAATAGAACCCAGAACAATTTCAGATTATCATACTTTGAGGAGAATGGCACCAAGAACAATTTCAGATTATCATACTTTGAGGAGAATAACACCAAGAACAATTTCAGATTATCATGTTTTGAGGAGAATAACACCAAGAACAATTTCAGATTATCACATTTTGAGGAGAATAGCACCAAGAACAATTTCAGATTATCATGCTTTGAAGAGAATAGCACCAAGAACAATTTCAGATTATCTTGCTTTGAGGAGAATGGCACCCAGAACAATTTCAGATTATCATGCTTTGAGGAGAATAGCACCAAGAACAATTTCATGTTATCATGTTTTGAGGAGAATAGCGCCAAGAACAATTTCAGGTTATCATGCTTTGAGGAGAATAGCACCCAGAATAATTTCAGATTATCATGCTTTGAGGAGAATAGCACCAAGAACAATTTCAGGTTATCATGTTTTGAGGAGAATAGCGCCAAGAACAATTTCAGGTTATCATGTTTTGAGGAGAATAGCGCCAAGAACAATTTCAGATTATCATATTTTGAGGAGAATAGCACCAAGAACAATTTCAGATTATCATGCTTTGAGGAGAATAGCACCAAGAACAATTTCAAATTATACTATTTTGAGGAGAATAGCACCAATAACAATTTCAGATTATCATGCTTTGAGGAGAATAGCACCTAGAACAATTTCAGATTATCATGCTTTGAGGAGAATAGCGCCAAGAACAATTTCAGATTATCATGTTTTGAGGAGAATAGCACCAAGAACAATTTCAGGTGATAATATTCTGAGGAGAATAGCACCAAAAACAATTTCAGATTATCATGCTTTGAGGAGAATAGCACCCAGAACAATTTCAGATTATCATGTTTTGAGGAGAATAGCACCCAGAACAATTTCAGATTATCATACTTTGAGAAGAAAAGCACAAGGAACAATTTCAGATTATCATGCTTTGAGGAGAATAGCACAAGGAACAATTTCAGATTATCATGCTTTGAGGAGAATAGCACCCAGAACAATTTCAGATTATCATGCTTTGAGAAGAATAGCACCAAGAACAATTTCAGATTATTATATTTTGAGGAGAATAGCACCAAGAACAATTTCAGATTATCATACTTTGAGAAGAAAAGCACAAGGAACAATTTCAGATTATCATGCTTTGAGGAGAATAGCACAAGGAACAATTTCAGATTATCATGCTTTGAGGAGAATAGCACCCAGAACAATTTCAGATTGATTATCATGCTTTGAGGAGAATAGCACCAAGAACAATTTCAGATTATTATATTTTGAGGAGAATAGCACCAAGAACAATTTCAGATTATCATGCTTTGAGGAGAATAGCACCAAGAACAATTTCAGATTATCATGTTTTGAGGAGAATAGCACCAAGAACAATTTCAGATTATCATGTTTTGAGGAGAAAAGCACCAAGAACAATTTTAGATTATCATGTTTTGAGGAGAATAGCACCAAGAACAATTTCAGATTATCATGCTCTGAGGAGAATAGCAACAAGAACAATTTCTGATTATCATGCTTTGAGGAGAATAGCATCAAGACAAATTTCAGATTATCATGCTTTGAGGAGAATAGCACCAAGAACAATTTCATATTATCATGCTTTGAGGAGAATAGCACCAAAAACAATTTCAGATTATCATGCTTTGAGGAGAATAGAACCCAGAACAATTTCAGATTATCATACTTTGAGGAGAATGGCACCAAGAACAATTTCAGATTATCATACTTTGAGGAGAATAACACCAAGAACAATTTCAGATTATCATGTTTTGAGGAGAATAACACCAAGAACAATTTCAGATTATCACATTTTGAGGAGAATAGCACCAAGAACAATTTCAGATTATCATGCTTTGAAGAGAATAGCACCAAGAACAATTTCAGATTATCTTGCTTTGAGGAGAATGGCACCCAGAACAATTTCAGATTATCATGCTTTGAGGAGAATAGCACCAAGAACAATTTCATGTTATCATGTTTTGAGGAGAATAGCGCCAAGAACAATTTCAGGTTATCATGCTTTGAGGAGAATAGCACCCAGAATAATTTCAGATTATCATGCTTTGAGGAGAATAGCACCAAGAACAATTTCAGGTTATCATGTTTTGAGGAGAATAGCGCCAAGAACAATTTCAGGTTATCATGTTTTGAGGAGAATAGCGCCAAGAACAATTTCAGATTATCATATTTTGAGGAGAATAGCACCAAGAACAATTTCAGATTATCATGCTTTGAGGAGAATAGCACCCAGAACAATTTCAGATTATCATGTTTTGAGGAGAATAGCACCCAGAACAATTTCAGATTATCATACTTTGAGAAGAAAAGCACAAGGAACACTTTCAGATTATCATGCTTTGAGGAGAATAGCACCAAGAACAATTTCAGATTATCATGCTTTGAGGAGAATAGCACCAAGAACAATTTCAGATTATTATATTTTGAGGAGAATAGCACCAAGAACAATTTCAGATTATCATAATTTGAGGAGAATAGCACCAAGAACAATTTCAGATTATCATGCTTTGAGGAGAATAGCACCCAGAATAATTTCAGATTATCATGTTTTGAGGAGAATAGCACTAAGAACAATTTCAGATTATCATGCTTTGAGGAGAATAGCACCCAGAACAATTTCAGATTATCATGTTTTGAGGAGAAAAGCACCAAGAACAATTTCAGATTATCATGCTTTGAGGAGAAAAGCACCAAGAACAATTTCAGATTATCATGCCTTGAGGAGAATAGCACCAAGAACAATTTCAGATTATCATGTTTTGAGGAGAATAGCACCAATAACAATTTCAGATTATCATGCTTTGAGGAGAATAGCACCACGAACAATTTCAGGTTATCATGTTTTGAGGAGAAAAGTACCTAGAACAATTTCAGATTATCATGTTTTGAGGAGAATAGCGCCAAGAACAATTTCAGATTATCATTTTTGAGGAGAATAGCACCAAGAACAATTTCAGATGATAATATTTTGAGGAGAATAGCACCAAGAACAATTTCAGATTATCATGTTTTGAGGAGAATAGCACCAAGAACAATTTCAGATTATCATTTTTGAGGAGAATAACACCAAGAACAATTTCATGTTATCATGTTTTGAGGAGAATAGCGCCAAGAACAATTTCAGGTTATCATGCTTTGAGGAGAATAGCACCCAGAATAATTTCAGATTATCATGCTTTGAGGAGAATAGCACCAAGAACAATTTCAGGTTATCATGTTTTGAGGAGAATAGCGCCAAGAACAATTTCAGGTTATCATGTTTTGAGGAGAATAGCGCCAAGAACAATTTCAGATTATCATATTTTGAGGAGAATAGCACCAAGAACAATTTCAGATTATCATGCTTTGAGGAGAATAGCACCAAGAACAATTTCAAATTATACTATTTTGAGGAGAATAGCACCAATAACAATTTCAGATTATCATGCTTTGAGGAGAATAGCACCTAGAACAATTTCAGATTATCATGCTTTGAGGAGAATAGCGCCAAGAACAATTTCAGATTATCATGTTTTGAGGAGAATAGCACCAAGAACAATTTCAGGTGATAATATTCTGAGGAGAATAGCACCAAAAACAATTTCAGATTATCATGCTTTGAGGAGAATAGCACCCAGAACAATTTCAGATTATCATGTTTTGAGGAGAATAGCACCCAGAACAATTTCAGATTATCATACTTTGAGAAGAAAAGCACAAGGAACAATTTCAGATTATCATGCTTTGAGGAGAATAGCACAAGGAACAATTTCAGATTATCATGCTTTGAGGAGAATAGCACCCAGAACAATTTCAGATTATCATGCTTTGAGAAGAATAGCACCAAGAACAATTTCAGATTATTATATTTTGAGGAGAATAGCACCAAGAACAATTTCAGATTATCATACTTTGAGAAGAAAAGCACAAGGAACAATTTCAGATTATCATGCTTTGAGGAGAATAGCACAAGGAACAATTTCAGATTATCATGCTTTGAGGAGAATAGCACCCAGAACAATTTCAGATTGATTATCATGCTTTGAGGAGAATAGCACCAAGAACAATTTCAGATTATTATATTTTGAGGAGAATAGCACCAAGAACAATTTCAGATTATCATGCTTTGAGGAGAATAGCACCAAGAACAATTTCAGATTATCATGTTTTGAGGAGAATAGCACCAAGAACAATTTCAGATTATCATGTTTTGAGGAGAAAAGCACCAAGAACAATTTCAGATTATCATGTTTTGAGGAGAATAGCACCAAGAACAATTTCAGATTATCATGCTCTGAGGAGAATAGCAACAAGAACAATTTCTGATTATCATGCTTTGAGGAGAATAGCAACAAGAACAATTTCTGATTATCATGCTTTGAGGAGAATAGCATCAAGACAAATTTCAGATTATCATGCTTTGAGGAGAATAGCACCAAGAACAATTTCAGATTATCATACTTTGAGGAGAATAACACCAAGAACAATTTCAGATTATCATGTTTTGAGGAGAATAACACCAAGAACGATTTCAGATTATCACATTTTGAGGAGAATAGCACCAAGAACAATTTCAGATTATCATGCTTTGAAGAGAATAGCACCAAGAACAATTTCAGATTATCTTGCTTTGAGGAGAATGGCACCCAGAACAATTTCAGATTATCATGCTTTGAGGAGAATAGCACCAAGAACAATTTCATGTTATCATGTTTTGAGGAGAATAGCGCCAAGAACAATTTCAGGTTATCATGCTTTGAGGAGAATAGCACCCAGAATAATTTCAGATTATCATGCTTTGAGGAGAATAGCACCAAGAACAATTTCAGGTTATCATGTTTTGAGGAGAATAGCGCCAAGAACAATTTCAGGTTATCATGTTTTGAGGAGAATAGCGCCAAGAACAATTTCAGATTATCATATTTTGAGGAGAATAGCACCAAGAACAATTTCAGATTATCATGCTTTGAGGAGAATAGCACCCAGAACAATTTCAGATTATCATGTTTTGAGGAGAATAGCACCCAGAACAATTTCAGATTATCATACTTTGAGAAGAAAAGCACAAGGAACACTTTCAGATTATCATGCTTTGAGGAGAATAGCACCAAGAACAATTTCAGATTATCATGCTTTGAGGAGAATAGCACCAAGAACAATTTCAGATTATCATATTTTGAGGAGAATAGCACCAAGAACAATTTCAGATTATCATAATTTGAGGAGAATAGCACCAAGAACAATTTCAGATTATCATGCTTTGAGGAGAATAGCACCCAGAATAATTTCAGATTATCATGTTTTGAGGAGAATAGCACTAAGAACAATTTCAGATTATCATGCTTTGAGGAGAATAGCACCCAGAACAATTTCAGATTATCATGTTTTGAGGAGAAAAGCACCAAGAACAATTTCAGATTATCATGCTTTGAGGAGAAAAGCACCAAGAACAATTTCAGATTATCATGCCTTGAGGAGAATAGCACCAAGAACAATTTCAGATTATCATGTTTTGAGGAGAATAGCACCAATAACAATTTCAGATTATCATGCTTTGAGGAGAATAGCACCACGAACAATTTCAGGTTATCATGTTTTGAGGAGAAAAGTACCTAGAACAATTTCAGATTATCATGTTTTGAGGAGAATAGCGCCAAGAACAATTTCAGATTATCATTTTTGAGGAGAATAGCACCAAGAACAATTTCAGATGATAATATTTTGAGGAGAATAGCACCAAGAACAATTTCAGATTATCATGTTTTGAGGAGAATAGCACCAAGAACAATTTCAGATTATCATTTTTGAGGAGAATAACACCAAGAACAATTTCAGATTATCATGTTTTGAGGAGAATAGCACCAAGAACAATTTCAGATTATCATGTTTTGAGGAGAAAAGCACCAAGAACAATTTCAGATTATCATGTTTTGAGGAGAATAGCGCCAAGATCAATTTCAGATTATCGTGCTTTGAGGAGAATAGCACCCAGAACAATTTCAGATTATCATGCTTTGAGGAGAATAGCACCAAGAACAATTTCAGATTATCATGCTTTGAGAAGAATAGCACCACGAACAATTTCAGATTATAATATTTTGAGGAGAATAGCACCAAGAACAATTTCAGATTATCATGTTTTGAGGAGAATAGCGCCAAGATCAATTTCAGATTATCACATTTTGAGGAGAATAGCACCAAGAACAATTTCAGATTATCATGTTTTGAGGAGAAAAGCACCAAGAACAATTTCAGATTATCATGCTTTGAGGAGAAAAGCACCAAGGACAATTTCAGATTATCATGCCTTGAGGAGAATAGCACCAAGAACAATTTCAGATTATCATGTTTTGAGGGGAATAGCACCCAGAACAATTTCAGATTATCATGTTTTGAGGAGAAAAGCACCAAGAACAATTTCAGATTATCATGCTTTGAGGAGAAAAGCACCAAGGACAATTTCAGATTATCATGCCTTGAGGAGAATAGCACCAAGAACAATTTCAGATTATCATGCTTTGAGGAGAATAGCACCCAGAACAATTTCAGATTATCATGTTTTGAGGAGAAAAGCACCAAGAACAATTTCAGATTATCATGCTTTGAGGAGAAAAGCACCAAGGACAATTTCAGATTATCATGCCTTGAGGAGAATAGCACCAAGAACAATTTCAGATTATCATGTTTTGAGGAGAATAGCACCAATAACAATTTCAGATTATCATATTTTGAGGAGAATAGCACCAAGAACAATTTCAGATTATCATTCATTGAGGAGAATAGCACCAAGAACAATTTCAGATTATCATTCATTGAGGAGAATAGCACCAAGAACAATTTCAGATTATCATGCATTGAGGAGAATAGCACCCAGAACAATTTCAGATTATCATGCTTTGAGGAGAATATCACCAGGATCAATTTCAGATTTTCAAGCTTTGAGGAGAATAGCACCAAGAACAATTTCAGATTATCATATTTTGAGGAGAATAGTACCAAGAACAATTTCAGATTATCATGTTTTGAGGAGAATAGCACCAAGAACAATTTCAGATTATCATATTTTGAGGAGAATAGCACCAAGAACAATTTCAGATTATCATTCATTGAGGAGAATAGCACCAAGAACAATTTCAGATTATCATGCATTGAGGAGAATAGCACCCAGAACAATTTCAGATTATCATGCTTTGAGGAGAATATCACCAGGATCAATTTCAGATTTTCAAGCTTTGAGGAGAATAGCACCAAGAACAATTTCAGATTATCATGCATTGAGGAGAATAGCACCCAGAACAATTTCAGATTATCATACTTTGAGGAGAATAGCGCCAAGATCAATTTTAGATTTTCATGCTTTGAAGAGAATAGCGCCAAGATCAATTTCAGATTATCATGCTTTGAGGAGAATAGCACCAAGAACAATTTCAGATTATCATACTTTGAGGAGAATAGCACCCAGAACAATTTCAGATAATCATACTTTGAGGAGAATAGCACCCAGAACAATTTCAGATTATCATATTTTGAGGAGAATAGCACCAAGAACAATTTCAGATTATAATGCTTTGAGGAGAATAGCACCCAGAACAATTTCAGATTATCATGTTTTGAGGAGAAAAGCATCAAGAACAATTTCAGATTATCATGCCTTGAGGAGAATAGCACCAAGAACAATTTCAGATTATCATGTTTTGAGGAGAAAAGCACCAAGAACAATTTCAGATTATCATGCTTTGAGGAGAAAAGCACCAAGGACAATTTCAGATTATCATGCCTTGAGGAGAATAGCACCAAGAACAATTTCAGATTATCATGTTTTGAGGAGAATAGCACCAAGAACAATTTCAGATTATCATGCCTTGAGGAGAATAGCACCAAGAACAATTTCAGATTATCATGTTTTGAGGAGAATAGAACCCAGCACAATTTCAGATTATCATGCTTTGAGGAGAATAGCACCAAGAACAATTTCAGATTATCATGCATTGAGGAGAATAGCACCAAGAACAATTTCAGATTATCATGCTTTGAGGAGAATAGCACCCAGAACAATTTCAGATTATCATGTTTTGAGGAGAAAAGCACCAAGAACAATTTCAGATGATAATATTTTGAGGAGAATAGCGCCACGATCAATTTCAGATTATCATGCTTTGAGGAGAATAGCACCAAGAACAATTTCAGATTATCATGCTTTGAGGAGAATAGCACCCAGAACAATTTTGCTTATCTTATTTATTAACTGTTATATCTACACACATATTTGTCGCCGAATGGGATTGGCATCATTGTTCGGCGTTGTCGTCCGTCGGGTATTGTTGGTTGAACTGTTCGTGCTGTAGGTGTAGGGGCATGTTCCAGATTACACTCCATTCCTGGCATACAACCACATGATGAATATAAACACGATTTACCTTCGTTCACATAGTCTATACAATCAGCTGTAATGTAACCAGATATATATTTGTAACTGATAAAATCATTACAAGGGCAACACAAAGCGTGGTGTATCCCCTCGCCTAAAAATTTGACCCGGTGACCTTGACCTTTGACCTATGACCTTGTATATCAATAGGATTCCAGATTCTCTTTAGGACTAAGCATGTACCAAGTTTGATCAAAATCCATTGAAGGATGTTGATTCTAGAGTGTTCACAAGGAAGGACGGACGGACGGAAGGAAGGACGGACGGTGGCGTTACTATATCCCTTCGCAACTTCGTTGGCGAGGGGATAACAAAGCGATCATCAAAAGTTAAATCCTGCTAATGGCGTGACAAGTGGTATTTAAAAAAAATATAATTGCTAAAATTCAAAATAACTGATATAAATACAGAATTTTATTAGATAATTGATCAAGTACAACACCATGACTCGGGGTCGTCGTGGTCGTCCTCGTATGGTAGTTCGATTTAAAGCTACTTATGCAGTCAGTGGCTATCACCACTAAAGTTGTCAGTTCGAATCCCGCTAAGGAGGGGTGTACTCGATACAACATTATGTGATTTAATTTGTCAGTGACTTGCGACAGGTCGGTGTTTTTCTCCAGGTACTTGGGTTTCCTCCACTAATAAAACTGACCACCATGATATAACTGAAATATTGTTGAAAGTGGCGTTAAACACCATGACACTAACTATAGTCAACAGTATGACTGAATTCTCCGGAGTTTTCTAAATCTAATTTAAATATGTATTGATGTGTTGTAACCAGATTGATATCGCTGTTGGAAAACTGTTACGAATATTGGTCCACTCTGAAGGGAGATACGACCACAGTAGACGCTCAGATCTGATATTTATTTTACCAGCAAACTCAGAGGAGCTGCATGTAGTTACATTTATTTCTCAGTTCCATAAGATCTTTCTCTCTAGTTACTCCGACTAAAACAAAATGTTCAAAATAATAAGGCTCATTGGTTTTGTGGTTGATAAGAATCGAATTGTTCAAGAATAAGGGTTCTTCCAGAAGTTTCATTGTGATCTATTCGGGATGATTCGAAACATTTCCAAATATTTATCAATTGCCGGTAAATAGTAGCAATGTTAGGATTCTTGGAAGTCCCCATAGAGGAGAAACAATTGAACATCATAATTTTAGTTTGACACTATGAACAAAAAATATTTAGGGGCAAAAACCAAGGATGAAATTCCTTGTCATATAGTATATTTAAAATCTACATACATGTACAAATTGGATTCGATATCTTCAAATTCTGTAAATGATATGAATCAATTCTTGACCTCCATATTATTAGGTAGATACAACTTGTTGTTTTAAATCCAGTGTACCCACGTAAAGAAAGGTTAGAGAACTATTACAAACATATTTGTCTTAAATGTAATCTGTAATTAATTGGTTTTGAAATGCAATGCCACCAATATTGTACTCACAACCGATATTTCGCGAATACATTGGGTCCAGTAAGAATCGTTTGCTCATTATCTGATATCTCGGGGTCACGTGACAGCATTGATTTGATAGACAGTCGTTGTTACTATGACAATGGAATGCACTGGGTGACGCTGTTATCATCATTGGAGGGTGTTGTTGTACTACATTGTCAGCAAATACTCTGCCACTGAATACGACACATAACTACAACGTAGATCAAAACAAATGTTAACGCTTATCTCTTTCTGACGAGTTATTTCCCCTGAATCGTGTAAAATCATGTACAGATAAAGTCTGTGAACATCCGTAGTGTAATATAAAATAAATAACATATAAATATATAGCCATGTGGGTTACCTAAGTCATGTGGAACTCGGTTAAGTAGTTTCCTTGGATTAACTCGAAGTTAGACAAGTTTGAAAATAGCACAGTGGTAATCAGAAGCGGTAAATTGAAAGACAGACATTTGAGCAATGAGCAAAAGGACAAAAAGACAAACGCTGGTAGAAACAACACAACACGGAACACAAAAGATAAACAATGGTAGAAACAACACAACACGGAACACAAAAAGACAAACAATGGTAGAAACAACACAACACGGAACACAAAAAGACAAACAATGGTAGAAACAACACAACACGGAACACAAAAAGACAAAAAATGGTAGAAACAACACAACACGGAACACAAAAAGACAAACAATGGTAGAAACAACACAACACGGAACACAAAAAGACAAACAATGGTAGAAACAACACAACACGGAACACAAAAAGACAAACAATGGTAGAAACAACACAACACGGAACACTTAAGATTGAGCAACACCAGCACCACTCAAATACATGGTGAACGGTGTGCTACGGAAAGGTAAAGCGTTTCCTGTTGTACATGTGGCACCAGTCGTATTACTCTTAAACTACACGAACATCATCTGATATTAAAATTGAGATTTGACACTGCTGTACATAAATAAATAAAAATTACATCAATGAAACATGAACCGCCTACCAAATGACGTACTCGGGGACATGATAGCTATTATTTTTAGCTTGATTACACGTTAATCTGATATATATCATCACTAAATCACATTTCTACATTAAGCAGTATATATTAATAAGTGTTGGTAAAATACGTTATTATATAGATAGGTGTGAATAATGGGGATTTATGCGTGAAATAAATTCCGGTATCTCACATGTGAAATATCAGTTTTTCCCCGCCGGAGCTACTTTTACACAACTATAGGTGTGGTGGTTACGTCCCTTGTTGTGTTACTGTAAACACAGATTAATACATAGGCATTTCCATATTGGCCTGGTTATCGTCCCGAGACCACCAATATGGATCGAGGGATGATAACCAGGCCAATATGGAATTGCCCATGTATTAAACTATTTATTACATACTTACGACATCTAGAAAAGAGACACCCATATTGGTCTGAGACGAAGTCGAGGCCCATATTGGCCCGGGCCAATATGGGCCTCGATATGGAAATGATCTTGTGGTAATCCAATAACCGGTTATTTTCCCGGGGTGTGAACATATGGACAG
Source organism: Bathymodiolus brooksi (assembly GCA_963680875.1). NCBI lineage: Eukaryota > Metazoa > Mollusca > Bivalvia > Mytilida > Modiolidae > Bathymodiolus > Bathymodiolus brooksi. The sequence continues at coordinate 64,067,254 of OY804586.1, read as the reverse complement.
TTTACTTCCGGTCATATTGGTTATACAAAAATGCCTTTATTTGAACTAAGTATGTAATAAATACACATATACGATTGCAAGCTGAAAAAATTCTGCGAAATGTTATTGACGACTTTGGCACATAACCAATATGACGTCATTGACGTCATATGAAGATTTCTAGTTTGAAACGTTAAGATATTTTCCATATCAAGACTGTTATCATCCCGAGAGGCCGATATCGGCCAGAGGATTTTAGCCCGAGGGTCGATATCGGTCGAGGGATGAAAACAATCCTGATATGGAAAAAAGCATGCATTAATCTATTTATCACATATTTCAACATTGAATTAAAAAGAACAAAATTAACTTCCCACACAAACATCAAACTTATGGATATGAGTGATCGATATCGGTTGAGGGTTCTGCTTCCGAAACACCATCAAATCTTTTCTCGCTGAACGTCGACATTTTCCCAACGACAATTGACAGTTGGGCGGAAGTGACGTCATGGGGCTCACGAGAGGCTTGATATCGTGTTATCAGAGTTTTGTCCCGATGGCAGATATTGCTGTGACACCTCCGGTGTTTACGTATGGGTAAAATTGACGGTATTGCTTATAAATATGTGATAAAAGAGATTATCACATGAATTTCCATATTGGCCCTGGTATCATCCCGAGACTCCCATATCAAGTCCGACAGCGAATCTGGAGGGCTGATATGTGTCGAGGGCTGATACCAGGGACGATATGGAAAATTCCATGTCATAATCTATTTATCACATATTTTACATTGCCTTTTTTCAAACATTGACTTTTATATTGCAGAAAAGATCTTTGAACTGCGAAAATTAATCCTTAAGAGAGTTGCCTTTGTTCAACTTGCAAATATTTTTGTTTCGAGTTTTGTACAATGACGTTAGAAAGTGTTTGTAAAATCTACCCAAGACGTTGACATTTGAATGGAAATTCCTATTCAAGGCGACGTATACATTTGAGCTAATTATTCCGTTTCAAGTTATTTAAACTTTATTCCAATATTTTGAAACGTGTTAATTTGATTGGAATACGATTTTACCATCTTTCCTTGTACTTTGACATATTTTCTTTGAGCAGATACCAGAAGTTAAATTCGGGGGAAAATACGGATATTTGAGGCCAATACGGATATTTGAGGACCAACACTGACTTCTAGCTATTATTGGACATGCAAAATCGAACATATTGCAACAAAATATGTGATAATAGACGTTAGTTGGCCTCTTGTAAGTTGTGCGCTTCAATATTGATCAAATTTAACTAAAATAAGTTTTCAAGGTAAGCATTTTAATTATCTTTGTGTATTGTTGTAAATATGACATGTAGGATTTCACATTTTCAAGATGGCAGATCCTTCCAGCTGAATCCCTTAATCATTGCTCGTAGATTCATACGTGTGGAATGAAATATACAAATAAAAAAATAATATATAAGAAATTTTGAAAGTCTATATAATAAACAGTATAACTAAATCATACATTTTGAATATCAAAATAAGACCACTCGTGACCGAATACGCATTCATGATTAAACTCGTAGGCGGAACAACTTCCGCCCACTCGTTTAATCCTGATGCGTACTTCGGTCACTCGTGGTCTGATTTTGATATTCAAAATCTGCGATTAGTTATACTATATTTACACTGTCGTCAATTAGGTTATGTAAATAATACTCAGCTAAAATATGTTACACTGTCGTCAGTTACGTTATGTAAACAACACTCAACTACGTTATATAAATAATATTCAGTTAACATACGCTACACTGTCGTCATTTACGCTATGTGAACAATAATAAAAATACGCTACACTGCCGTCAGCTACGCTATGTCAACAATACTCAAGTAAAATGCGTTACACTGTCGTCAGTTACGCTATGTGAACAATGATAGCATACGTTACATTGTCGCCAGTTACGTTATATAAACAACACTCAGGTAAATTACGTTACACTGTCGTCAGTTACGCTATGTAAACAATAATCAGGAAAAATACGCTACATTGTCATCAGTTATTATATATAAACAATACTCAGGTAAAATACGCTACATTATCATCAGTTACGGTATGTAAATAATACTCAGGTAAAATACGTTACACTGTCGTCAGTTACGTTGAATAAACAATACGCAGGTAAAATACGCTACACCGTCGTCAGTTACGATATGTAAACAATAATCAGATTAAATACGCTACACTGTCGTCAGTTACGTTACATAAAACAGCACTCAGGTAAAATACGCTACACCGTCGTCAGTTGCGCTATGTAAACAATAATCAGATAAAATACGCTACACTGTCGTCAGTTACGCTATATAGACAGCACTCAGGTAAAATGCGCTACACGTCGTCAGTTACGATATGTAAACAATAATCAGATAAAATACGTTACACTGTCGTCAGTTACGATATGTAAACAATAATCAGATAAAATACGTTACACTGTCGACAATTACGCTATATAAACAGCACTCGGGTAAAATACACTACACCGTCGTCAGTTACGCTATGTAAACAATAATCAGATAAAATACGCTACACTGTCGTCAGTTACGTTATATAAACAGCACTCAGGTAAAATATGCTACACCGTCGTCAATAACGTTATGTAAACAATACTCAGGTAAAATATGCTACACTGTCGTCGGTTACGTTATGCAAACAATAATCATATAAAATACGTTACACTGTCGTCGGTTACGCTATATAAATACTACTCAGGCAACATACATTACACGATCGTCAATTACGCTATGTAAACAATACTCAGGTAAAATGCGCTACACTGTCGTCAATTACTCTATGTAAACAATATTCAGATAAAATACGCTACACTGTCGTCAGTTACGCTATGTGAACAATAATCAGATAAAATACGTTACATTGTCGTCAGTTACGTTATATCAACAATAATCAGCTAATATACATTCCACCGTCGTCAGTTACGCTATGTCAACTATAATCAGATATTATACGTTACACTGTCGTCAGTTACATTATATAAACAGCACTCAGGTAAAATGCGCTACACCGTCGTCAGTTAGGCTATGTAAACAATAATCAGATAAAATACGTTACACTGTCGTCAGTTACGCTATATAAACAGCACTCAGGTAAAATACGCTACACTGTCGTCAGCTACGTTATATAAACAATACTCAGGTAACATACGTTACACGGTCGTCAATTAGCCTATGTAAACAATACTGAGGTAAAATACGTTACACCCTCGTCAATAACGTTATGTAAACAATACTCAGGTAAAATACGTTACACTGTCGTCAATAACGTTATGTAAACAATACTCAGGTAAAATACGTTACACCGTCGTCGGTTACGTTATGTAAACAATACTCAGGTAAAATACGTTACACTGTCGTCAATAACGTTATGTAAACAATAATCAGGTAAAATACGTTACACCGTCGTCAATAACGTTATGAAAACAATACTCAGGTAAAATACGCTACACTGTCGTCGGTTACGTTATGTAAACAATACTCAGGTAAAATACGTTACGCCGTCGTCAATAACGTTATGTAAACAATACTCAGGTAAAATACGTTACACCGTCGTCAGTAACGTTATGTAAACAATACTCAGGTAAAATACGTTACACTGTCGTCAGTTACGTTAAATAAACAATACTCAGGTAAAATACGTTACACTGTCGTCCGTTACGTTAAATAAACAATACTCAGGTAAAATACGCTACACTGTCGTCGGTTACGTTATGTAAACAATACTCATGTGGAATACGTTACACGATCGTCAATTACGCTATGTAAACAATACTCAGGTAAAATGCGCTACACTGTCGTCAATTACTCTATGTAAACAATATTCAGATAAAATACGCTACACTGTCGTCAGTTACGCTATGTGAACAATAATCAGATAAAATACGTTACATTGTCGTCAGTTACGTTATATCAACAATAATCAGGTAATATACATTCCACCGTCGTCAGTTACGCTATGTCAACTATAATCAGATATTATACGTTACACTGTCGTCAGTTACATTATATAAACAGCACTCAGGTAAAATGCGCTACACCGTCGTCAGTTAGGCTATGTAAACAATAATCAGATAAAATACGTTACACTGTCGTCAGTTACGCTATATAAACAGCACTCAGGTAAAATACGCTACACTGTCGTCAGCTACGCTATATAAACAATACTCAGGTAACATACGTTACACGGTCGTCAATTAGCCTGTGTAAACAATACTGAGGTAAAATACGTTACACCCTCGTCAATAACGTTATGTAAACAATACTCAGGTAAAATACGTTACACTGTCGTCAATAACGTTATGTAAACAATACTCAGGTAAAATACGTTACACCGTCGTTGGTTACGTTATGTAAACAATACTCAGGTAAAATACGTTACACTGTCGTCAATAACGTTATGTAAACAATAATCAGGTAAAATACGTTACACCGTCGTCAATAACGTTATGAAAACAATACTCAGGTAAAATACGCTACACTGTCGTCGGTTACGTTATGTAAACAATACTCAGGTAAAATACGTTACGCCGTCGTCAATAACGTTATGTAAACAATACTCAGGTAAAATACGTTACACCGTCGTCAGTAACGTTATGTAAACAATACTCAGGTAAAATACGTTACACTGTCGTCAGTTACGTTAAATAAACAATACTCAGGTAAAATACGTTACACTGTCGTCCGTTACGTTAAATAAACAATACTCAGGTAAAATACGCTACACTGTCGTCGGTTACGTTATGTAAACAATACTCATGTGGAATACGTTACACCGTCGTCAATAACGTTATGTAAACAATACTCAGGTAAAATACGCTACACAGTCGTCGGTTACGTTATGTAAACAATACTCAGGTAAAATACGCTACACCGTCGTCAATAACGTTATGTAAACAATACTCAGGTAAAATACGTTACACTATCGTCGGTTACGTTATGTAAATAATACTCATGTGGAATACGTTACACCGTCGTCAATAACGTTATGTAAACAATACTCAGGTAAAATACGTTACACTGTCGTCAATAACGTTATGTAAACAATACTCAGGTAAAATACGGTACACCGTCGTCAATAACGTTATGTAAACAATACTCAGGTAAAATATGTTACACTGTCGTCGGTTACGTTATGTAAACAATTCTCAGGTAAAATACGCTACACTGTCGTCGGTTACGTTATGTAAACAATACTCAGGTAAAATACGTTACACTGTCGTCAATAACGTTATGTAAACAATACTCAGGTAAAATACGGTACACCGTCGTCAATAACGTTATGTAAACAATACTCAGGTAAAATACGTTACCCTGTCGTCAATAACGTTATGTAAACAATACTCATGTAAAATACGTTACACTGTCGTCAGTAACGTTATGTAAACAATACTCAGGTAAAATACGGTACACCGTCGACAATAACGTTATGTAAACAATACTCAGGGAAAATACGTTACACTGTCGTCAATAACGTTATGTAAACAATACTCAGGTAAAATACGTTACACTGTCGTCAGTAACGTTATGTAAACAATACTCAGATAAAATACGGTACACCGTCGTCAATAACGTTATGTAAACAATATTCAGGTAAAATACGTTACACTGTCGTCGGTGACGTTATGTAAACAATACTCAGGTAAAATACGTTACACCGTCGTCGGTTACGTTATGTAAACAATACTCAGGTAAAATACGTTACACTATCGTCGGTTACGTTATGTAAACAATACTCAGGTAAAATACGGTACACCGTCGTCAATAACGTTATGTAAACAATACTCAGGTAAAATACGTTACACTGTCGTCGGTTACGTTATGTAAACAATACTCAGGTAAAATACGTTACACCGTCGTCAATAACGTTATGTAAACAATATTCAGGTAAAATACGCTACACTATCGTCGGTTACGTTATGTAAACAATACTCAGGTAAAATACGCTACACCGTCGTCAATAACGTTATGTAAACAATACTCAGGTAAAATACGTTACACTGTCGTCAATAACGTTATGTAAACAATACTCAGGTAAAATACGTTACACTGTTGTCAATAACGTTATGTAAACAATACTCAGGTAAAATACGGTACACCGTCGTCAATAACGTTATGTAAACAATACTCAGGTAAAATACGTTACACTGTCGTCGGTTACGTTATGTAAACAATACTCAGGTAAAATACGTTACACTGTCGTCAATAACGTTATGTAAACAATACTCAGGTAAAATACGCTACACTGTCGTCGGTTACGTTATGTAAACAATACTCAGGTAAAATACGTTACACTGTCGTCAATAACGTTATGTAAACAATACTCAGTTAAAATACGTTACACTGTCGTCAGTAACGTTATGTAAACAATACTCAGGTAAAATACGGTACACCGTCGTCAATAACGTTATGTAAACAATACTCAGGTAAAATACGTTACACTGTCGTCAATAACGTTATGTAAACAATACTCATGTAAAATACGTTACACTGTCGTCAGTAACGTTATGTAAACAATACTCAGGTAAAATACGGTACACCGTCGACAATAACGTTATGTAAACAATACTCAGGTAAAATACGTTACACTGTCGTCAATAACGTTATGTAAACAATACTCAGGTAAAATACGTTACACTGTCGTCAGTAACGTTATGTAAACAATACTCAGGTAAAATACGGTACACCGTCGTCAATAACGTTATGTAAACAATATTCAGGTAAAATACGTTACACTGTCGTCGGTGACGTTATGTAAACAATACTCAGGTAAAATACGTTACACCGTCGTCGGTTACGTTATGTATACAATACTCAGGTAAAATACGTTACACTATCGTCGGTTACGTTATGTAAACAATACTCAGGTAAAATACGGTACACCGTCGTCAATAACGTTATGTAAACAATACTCAGGTAAAATACGTTACACTGTCGTCGGTTACGTTATGTAAACAATACTCAGGTAAAATACGTTACACCGTCGTCAATAACGTTATGTAAACAATATTCAGGTAAAATACGCTACACTGTCGTCGGTTACGTTATGTAAACAATACTCAGGTAAAATACGGTACACCGTCGTCAATAACGTTATGTAAACAATACTCAGGTAAAATACGTTACACTGTCGTCAATAAGGTTATGTAAACAATACTCAGGTAAAATACGTTACACTGTCGTCAATAACGTTATGTAAACAATACTCAGGTAAAATACGGTACACCGTCGTCAATAACGTTATGTAAACAATACTCAGGTAAAATACGTTACACTGTCGTCGGTTACGTTATGTAAACAATACTCAGGTAAAATATGTTACACTGTCGTCAATAACGTTATGTAAACAATACTCAGGTAAAATACGCTACACTGTCGTCGGTTACGTTATGTAAACAATACTCAGGTAAAATACGTTACACTGTCGTCAATAACGTTATGTAAACAATATTCAGGTAAAATACGTTACACTGTCGTCAGTAACGTTATGTAAACAATATTCAGGTAAAATACGGTACACCGTCGTCAATAACGTTATGTAAACAATACTCAGGTAAAATACATTACACTGTCGTCGGTTACGTTATGTAAACAATACTCAGGTAAAATACGCTACACTGTCGTCGGTTACGTTATGTAAACAATACTCAGGTAAAATACGGTACACCGTCGTCAATAACGTTATGTAAACAATACTCAGGTAAAATACGCTACACTGTCGTCGGTTACGTTATGTAAACAATACTCAGGTAAAATACGTTACACGTCGTCAATAACGTTATGTAAACAATACTCATGTAAAATACGTTACACTGTCGTCGGTTACGTTATGTAAACAATACTCAGGTAAAATACGGTACACCGTCGTCAATAACGTTATGTAAACAATACCCAGGTAAAATACGTTACACTGTCGTCGGTTACGTTATGTAAACAATACTCAGATAAAATACGTTACACTGTCGTCAATAACGTTATGTAAACAATACTCAGGTAAAATACGTTACACTGTCGTCGGTTACGTTATGTAAACAATACTCAGGTAAAATACGCTACACCGTCGTCAATAACGTTATGTAAACAATACTCAGTTAAAATACGTTACACTGTCGTCGGTTACGTTATGTAAACAATACTCATGTGGAATACGTTACACCGTCGTCAATAACGTTATGTAAACAATACGCAGGTAATATACGTTACACCGTCGTCAATAACGTTATGTAAACAATACTCAGGTAAAATACGTTACACTGTCGTCGGTTACGTTATGTAAACAATACTCATGTGGAATACGTTACACTGTCGTCAATTACGTTATATAAACAATAATCAATATCAAGTAAAAACAACTTGATGACACTCAAATTTGTAGAATAATGTTTCAGAGCACAAAAATAATACTGCATAAGATTAATTAGAATACATTGAAATATATGTAAAAACATTTGCCGATAACATTGATTTACATAATCTGTTTCGCCACTTTCAGCAATATTTCAGCCATATAATGGCGACCAGTTTTAGTGGTGGAAGAAGCCGGACTACCCGGAGAGAACAGTCGACCATGGGCAAGCAACTTGTACATTTTATCATTTGCGTTGCGAGTCGAGTGCGCCCTTTTTTGTAATTTACAAAGCTGGGCGCGAACCCACGTCGTATTGATGATAGGCTTGTATGAGTTGTTAGGTAATCCAACTACGTAACTCATTGAGCCATCCCGGGCTCCTTCCACGGTAAGAACTTGAAATTCTATTGATTTGAAAAAAAGAAATATTCCAGCATATTCTGGGTTTAAAAGAACTTTAATTAACAAAATGGATGTTAATAAGTGGTACACATTTGGTCAAAGAACATTTAATATTATTCACACAAAACTTCGGCATAACAATAGTAATCTTAATAAAGATGTATATAGATTTAATCTTAAGAATGAATCACGCTGTACATGTGGATTTGAGTGTGAAAACTGTTATCACTTTTTATGGAATATCTTTTATATGATAATATTAGAAGAAATCTATTTGTAATTCTAAGAATTTATGGCGAAATAGGAAATACAGAACTTTCAGTAGATCTATCAAAAAAGGATATTTTTCGCGCGGTTCAAGTCTTTCTAAAAGATAGCAATAAATTTGGTTAATCACGCAGGTCTAAACTCTCTCCCCCTTTGCTTATGTTTTGTGTCTAAACTCTCTCCCCCTTTACTTATATTGTGTGTCTAAACTCTCTCCCCCTTTACTTATATTTTGTGTCTAAACTCTCTCCCCCTTTACTTATATTTTGTGTCTAAACTCTCTCCCCCTTTACTTATATTTTGTTTCTAAACTCTCTCCCCCTTTACTTATATTTTGTGTCTAAACTCTCTCCCCCTTTACTTATATTTTGTGTTTAAACTCTCTCCCCCTTTACTTATATTTTGTTTCTAAACTCTCTCCCCCTTTACTTATATTTTGTGTCTAGACTCTCTCCCCCTTTACTTATATTTTGTAAGCGTTTCGTCCTTTTACTAATAAGTACCATGTCTCTTTGTCCAGTGTTTGTTTATACATCTTTATGTAAATTGATACATTTCATTGTATGGTTGCTGTCCTGTATATAATTGATACATTTCATTGTATGGTTGCTGTCCTGTATATAATTGATACATTTCATTGTATGGTTGCTGTCCTGTATATAATTGATACATTTCATTGTGTGTTTGCTATCCTGTATATTATTTGCTGTACATTGTAGTGAGTGGGCTTTAAATAATTGTGATAATTTGCGCCCAATCCCATTTTCTAATATATTGAGCAAATAATTAAAACGTAGATATCAAATTTAGTGCACACGACTCGTTTCTGGAATAACCTTCATCACGTGACGCTCAAAAACAAAAGATTGGAAAGACAAATAACTAGTTTTGGGAGCAATAAAACCAATTATCCTGATTTTAGGTTAAATCTCGCAATATGCTTGGTTGATACTGTCCTAATAAATTTCAGTGCAATATTTTATTAAGTCAATTCGAATTACCTCCCTTACACCGTAGACTTAATATTAAATTTGATAATATGGATACGAAAGCAAGATAAATTTATCATAATATGAAAAAAATGGAGTCAGAGTTGAAATATGGAGACAAAACCATGACAAATTCCACATCCCATGGAAAACTGAAAAATGAGATATATGGTTGTATGGATTCATTGTCCTAATATGGAAACATTAGATATGAGGTTTGGTTGCAAAATCAGGATAAATTCGTTACACAGTATACAATTGTCCTAATACGGAAAATATCGGGTCAATAAAATTCATATCGGGCTCAGCTGCCTCGCCCGATATGAATTTTATTGACCCGATATTTTCCGTATTAGGACAATTGTACACTGTAACTAATAAGGTCCTATACAGGATACGGTCTTCGTGGCAATAACTGAAACACATTAATCAATGGTTTCAAACAACTTTTGTACCTAAGTTAAATCATGTTTTATATTTAATGTTTATTACATTCGACTATTTATATGATCGTGCAAAATAAAACACAAATTTTTTTTAGACATTGTTGAAAAAGAATTAAAAACATCAGTTCAATACTCACTAAAACAATAATTCTAAATAATGACTCCATCATCAATGAATAGAATTAAACTAAGTATATTCCAGTTTTTCGTTTTATTTATGCCAGCAACACGTGGGCAGCCTTATCATTCTGGATAAAAATCTCAATCCTAAAACGCCTACACAATGCTACACTACTATGTCTTAACATATCTACTATTATCAGAAGTAAGGTCACCCTCCAACCCCCACGCAAAGATTTCTAGGTAAATAAGGGTAATAACAAAATTACCGAACTCTGAACAATCTTACAAAGGGAAAGTCAAAACTCATAAGTATATAAACAGACAAAATCAGTCAACAACCGGATAACTGTGAAAACCGTAATGACCCTGACTTGGTATAGGCATTTCTAAAGAAATGTTGTGTTGAATCAGATTTTAAAGCGCCAAACCTCCCCCTTTCATTACGGCTCAAAGTCTCCGGCTGTCACTATAACAGTATTTACAACAATACTTGAACAAAACAGGTAAAACAGTTGTCAAATCGGCGCCAAACTCAGTGAAGTAAATGTCAAAAACACTTTTACGTCACACATTGATAAAAAAAATATTTTTGACATTTTTGTTGACACCTTATCTTTATACATTTTCACTATATGAAAATCCATCGTTTATAATCTTTTCTGCAGAGACGGAATATATTTCGACAAGATCTTGGTATCGGAATATAAACTTTTTAAGAGATCGAATAAGGCGAATCTTTTCATAGCCCTGATCCAGTAGCCTGTTTCTCAGATGAAGATGACGTTTCAGGAAATCAGAATAATTGCTACTGGCCCTTGCATCATCCACTATCATATCTGAGTGTAGTGGTATAATACAGTTGTGTTCTCTGTGACTGAGAGTGACATCCCTCTGGCTTGAATACTTTGTGTCTTAAATTAGAAGTCATCATACAATCATAGTTATATCGCGGGACTTGACATGTGTTTTGCCCCGCCCCTTTTGAAGATTTTAACTTCTATTCTTACATCGGTGAAAACATATCTACAGCGGTATCAAGTAATCAGCTTTTCTTAGAATTGGCGTGAATCAAATCAAAATCAAAGGATTGTGAGTGATTGTTGTTTGACCCCAATTTTTCAGCTATATTATGGCGAGAACAAGTTAATTTTCAATGGATATTAAAATAAGTTATGATAAGTTGTCGGTTTGAATTCTAGATCTCCATACTTTTGTATTGACTCTAAAACATTTGATATAACTATCTTCTATTCTACAGTTCTAAATGGGCATCTAAATTCTAGATGTAAAGAATTGATCCAGTGTTATTTCACAGAGAAAAAACGGAGAACGAAGGTATCTTGTTACTGGTAGAGATAAGTCTTACTCTGTTCAAAGCCACAAAGTAGCATTCTATTATTTATCTAAGAATGTCCATGTGGTCTGACTATGGATATATAAACACTACCAGTGTTAATACTTATACTACTTTTATTAACTGATAACATTGTATAACGAGAAATAAAGTGTGAAAAGACAGTTTGAATATATTTCTTGTGATGTCATGAAATTTAAGGTTAATTTAGCGTGTGTTTTTACAATTAATTTACAAATCTTTCTGCGTTATTCTTCAGCTTATTGTCTATTTTGGAATTGCTAGATATACCGTTGACACCGCTCGGCGCAATTTTTTTAAGTGCGCCCCCCTAATTTGAAATTCTGGATCCGCCCCTGGATACGTATTTTACAATTCATTTCTCTTGATAAGCTTCTCAAGTCTGTTAACAGAACATGGAAGATACTTTACAAACTCATCAAATATACTGCGATTTTATGAACTGGATTTGAATGGCTTAGGCCGTTGTGTTTTAGAGAAACAGATTTAGAATATATTTTCATACATTCTCGTTACTTCAAAAGTTTTGAAGTTGGTTATGTGCACTATGCCAACACAGTTGCCAGTTTGGACTATCATTTTGTAACTGGACTAAGTCTTGATGACATAACTGAATTGAACTTATCAAATAGTCATGTGCATTCAGAACAGGTTGATTATTGGTTAACATTCAGCGAGCAGTATTTCATCTATGTTCAGGACGAGAACAAGATATAAATTATCCAGAAATTAGGAAGGAATAGATCAACAACTTTTGGCTGCCACTGAAAAAGCATAGTAACAAATTCAGTCTTAAATGTAGCGGCTACAAATACACCTACTCTATATCAAATTAACAAAGGGTGTCTTTAGATTGCAGGGAGCGTGGTCCTCTCATGGCACGTTACCCATGTTCCCCGATTGAGAGGACACCCCCCTTATCCGGCAAGATCCTTAAAAGGACTGTGACCAAAAAAACAAAGTCCAAATAAAACGTTAATTTATAACCAGGAGTGTATATAAATACTGATCCACATTGGTGGATGGGAAACAAGTGGCAAAACTACTGACAAGATTTTTAAATGGTCTTTGACCTTTAATCCTAGCCTGGAGCACATACATTTTACCTATAATTGGTTGATTGATTGATTGATTGATTGATCTATTTATTGTGTTTAACGCCACTTTCAGCAATATTTCAGCTATATCATGGCGACCAGTTTTAGTGGTGGAGGAAGTCGGTGTATCCGGAGAGAACCACCGACCATGGGCAAGCAACTGGTAAACTTTATCACTTGCGGCTGCGAGTCGAGTGCACTCTTTTTTGTAATTTACAAAGCCGGGCACGAACTCACGTCGCATTGGTTATAGACTTGTATGATTTGTTAGGTAATCCAACTACCTAACTCATTGAGCCACCCGGGCCCTTATCTATAACTGTCTTACATAGTTTAGTGAGTTCTGTTCTATTTTTATGAAGAGATTATTTTCAGAATTTAATCATGTTTGAATTCTCTCTATGCCTCTCTTTCATCAATAGATTTCTTTAATATTAGAGGAAAAAAATGAGCATTCAATAATATAATGATAATTCACACCAATCCCCCCTTTTTATGTAATACCCTGGTCTTGTGAGCAGATCCTGGATCGGTACATAAACTGTCTGACACCCTAGGTCCACAGAAAGATAAATTGAAGAAAAAACACACAAAATATAATACTGTAGATGTCAATTATTTACAAAATGACGTAGGTCAAAGGTACAGTGATGTGAATTAATTACTAATTTTAATATAATCGTATAAGACTGGAGTACTTTTTTGGAAACATGAGACGTGGAAGGATTGAAGACCGTCTCTTCAGAACTAAAAGATAAATTAAATTTGTATTTGAAACTTTTCATAATCTTATATGTAGAAGATACTGTTATAATGACAGAGTCTGCTGCTGACCTTCAAATCAGTTGGATTCCTTTAGTGATTACTGTGATATCTGGAGACTAACAGTTAATGTAGAAAAATGCCCTAAAATGCCCTTGAACAAGACGCCATGCCCCTAAAATACCCCTATGGTTGACGCCATGCACTCAAAAGTGCCCTTTTCGGTATCGATCGAAGATAAGTATGCTCTTGTTTTTGTGTGAAATTTGAGTTGTCTCCCTTTGAACGCACGAACTGGTACCTGGTCAAATCGCCCACTGCAAAATCGCCCCCGTCAATACCGCCCCCACATTTATCAAAATCGCCCCCATTTCAAAATCGTCCCCATACAAAATCGCCCCAACATTTATTAGCAGTAGTTTTGACAACGACATTCTAATAAGGAATAATTGAGATAATATATATTATAGATAATACAAATTACAGTACATTAATCGGAAACTTTATTGTTTAATTCCGTCGGTTAAGTGGGGGTAATTATTTGTGTGTCCATATGATAATAAATTTCTTCTTTTAATAAAGCATTTGTTTGTAAAGTTAAGTATAGATGCACTGCTTGTGTAATAATTAAATAGCTACCTGATTAGTTTTGTTGTTGTTGTTACTCCAATCGGAAGCACATCAAGGAGCCAATGATACATATTCTTGATATTGCAATAAATACTTGTTGCGAAGCCATTAGCTTGTCCAAGCTGGTAATGAAATTGTATAAACCTGCTACCATCATAACTGGCATTAAACACAATGGCCAGTGATTGCATAGAGTGCAAGCAGGTCGTTAGACACAGTCACAGTCACAGTCACAAGAAGCAATCTAGTCCGAGATTCCTCTAACGTCCGAAGGCTTTTTGTTTTGCGGACGGCAGAGGAATCTCGGACTAGAAGCAATCCAATGCGATGGTTGTGGGAAATGGCAACATCGAACATTACACTGAATATTGAAACACATTTTGTAGAAATATTTGCAATTATTTGCATATTATTCTGATTCCGAGCCAACCAATCTTTGCTCTTTCTCCTTAATGCTACTGCGTGCTTAGCGGAGAAGCAACAAATACCAATTTTATAGTCTTTGGAGTTACCTGATTGGGGCGCAAACCACGATCTACCACACTCGAGGGGAGCACGCTAACAATTACACCACCGATGCGGTTAATACACTCCCGAAGGGAGCGTTAACGGTAGAAGTATGAACATACTAATGCACTTCAAAATGTTCAACAACATGGCTGCCAACTGGAAATAAATTAAAAGAAAAATCACGTGACCTAAGCTATGGCTGAAAACCGGAAATAAATCAAAAGACAAATCACGTGACCTAACCTATCTCCAATGTAAACGATACGCGAGTAGCAAATAAAGTGACCGAAGCGACGAGAAAAAAGAAGAAATACAAGGGGAAATAATGCAAAAAAATGCAGGAAGTTGCTTCACTTCTTCTCTCCAAGGTATGTATATCGTTTTTGTAATATTTCAAACCGCCATTTTAAAGGGACGTAATCGAAACAGTTACGAATATGTAAACTGTACTTACGGATCCATACTCGGGAAAATAACGTCGGTATTCATCTATTGTTTCATATCATTTTATATTTGGGGATTTATGGCGGCTATACAAAGGGATTGTTAACTTTGTGGATATTATCAGTTTCTTAATTAATATAAAACAGGCACGGCCATGAATGCTCGCGAATCTGAAAATTATCTGGCAATTTCACGCTCATTCAGTGCATCAAAATGTGTCGAGATTTTTTGGGCAGAGACATATCGGGAACGACTTTTTATTAGGGCCGAATCTAGTCTCATTTAATCGAACTGTCGTTCCTTACGAATTCTCAAAAGTTAACTTCCGCGTAGAAACAAAAATTATTGTCAGTATGTCAGAAGAGACTTAATAAATTAAAAAAATATCAATATAAGTAAAACAAGCATGTTTGTCAAAAAATCCTAAGCACACATTGTATACCATAAAGAGCTCGCTGACACTCGCATATCAATATAAGTAAAATAAGCTAACAAAATGACTTTTATAACACACGGGTTCCGGGCTTCAGTGGTATCGGACGTACGAGAGAGGGTACGAGATTTAGGATCACCTTTGCGCTTTATGTTAAGAAGATCTTCATTAATTGAGTGTGTTAGTGTGTTACACGGAACGTGTTTATAATGCGTCGAATTTTTTTTATCCATCAGTATGTGCAGCCATGTTTGTCAAAAAATCCTAAGTACACATTTTATACCATAAAGAGCTCGCTGGCGCTCGCATATCAATCAGTGATTAAAGAGAAGCTATATAAATAATATACACTCGTTAAAATTTGATTAAATAATTGGCGATTGCACAGCTTGTGATATAGCTTGGTCGATTGTTTGATTGTATTTGTATACGTAGAACAAAGAAGGTGAGTAAATTTATTTAAAAGAACAAATGTTTTCCCACATAAATTTATTTAATTTTTATCTTGGCTGTTCAGTTATTCAGATTGTATATTGTCTATTGTGTTTTTGTTGTATAGTTTTAAAGAAAATATATAATATTTTTTTATATATAACATTTGCCCTTACAAAATACGTTCGCGCGTTTAATGGCCCTAGCAATTGACTTTCACGCGCTTCATATCCCTTTTTCACAATAAATTACCATGCCCCTTTTGAAAGCTCATAAGCTGGGGGAAACACTATTTAAGCTATGTTTTATTGTTTTAGCATGTATAAATAAAGCCTATAACATTTATTAGTGTTTTATTTCATTGTTCCTACATTTTTGGGGATTGCTTGTGTGTTTTTGAGCATAATATATGGCTGATAGAAGAAATTGCCTTGTTGTCAGACTTGTTGGTGCCCCCTGCCCCCTGATGCCCTAAGCATGTGCTTATTTTGCCTAAGGGTTAATCCAACACTGCAATCAGTTCCTATCACCACTGATGTTGTGAGTTCGAATCTCGATCAGGGCGAGGTATACAACATTATGTGATAAAGTTTGTTACTGACTTGCGATAGGTCGGTCGGTGGTTTTCTCCGGGTCCTCCGGTTTCCTCCACCAATAAAACTGACCGCCACGATATAACTGACATATTGTTGAAAGTGGCATTAAACACCATCAAATAAACAAAAAAATCTTTACAACTGGGCAACCACTACTGAGGTAATAGTGGCTGTGTCCATTCTATGCAAAGATATATTCACAAACAACACATATTATAAAAGTAAAAAAATGTGTAGAATAAAATGTTCATAGTATGAAATTAGTATTTCAACATAAGTAGACTATTGATAGTCCCCATACAGTAATCAGACAATAAGATAACAAGAAATGTGTGCAACACAAATTACGCCCGTCCATATAGATTATCAAACGGTATAATGGTAATGACCCCAAAATAAATAGGGTTCTTTCCCTTCCACAGGGGAATCATGTGGTCAAGTTTGGTAAAGATCCAATATACAGAACTAAAGTTATCATGCGGAAACAACCCTGTTGTCAAATATTATATTTATAGTAACAGTGACTTTGACCTAATGACCCCAAAATAAATAGGGTTCTTCCCCTTCCACAGGGGAATCATTTGGCCAAGTTTGGTAAAGATCCGATATACAGAACTAAAGTTATTGTGCGGAAACTTGTGTGCACGCCCGGCCGCCTGCCATACCCAATCACATAAAACGGCCCGTCTCGAGACGGGCGTATAAAAAGGCATCATAAACATAAAACTACAATAATCTACATAATATATAAAACATGTCTTAAGGTAAAATACATGAAAAATAATACAAGAGCTATATATATAAATATATATATACATGTATATATAAACAATGAAAAAAAGACAGATATGTCATAAAATATTTGCTTGTGCTAAAATAATATTTCTCTAATGGTATAGCTTTAAACACAGCGGATTTGTTGGACAGAGAAGTTTAAATCTAGATTCTACAAAATCTCTCATATGTTCGAGGTAAAGTTGTTATACTTTGTGTCAATATAAGGTAATTTAGCCACGAAGAGAAATTGTACTCATGATTTATAGTTCTGTGGAGAACTGACCCATAAAACATTAAACCTTTCTTTGTTTTAAAGTCGTTTACATGGTACAAATAGTCAAGTCCTTCAAATACGATTTTTCTAATCAGGTAAATAGTCCCAAGTATGAGTAGAAAGAGTGTGCATCTCATCCAAAATTATCTCGCTGAGTCTATTATTTGTTAAGTTATTTATATAAGTGTGATTCTCCCCTCTAAAAAGTCATTGATATGTTCCCACACAAGCTCGATCAGAAGAGATATATTCATTCCCTTCACACGTACATCGAATGCTTTCGACAAGTCAATAAGACAGGATAGATAGCCTGTGGAGTGGAGACATGGTCCTCGAGTCTCCTATTTGTCCGGAATGCTCGCTGTGGTTCGCTCAGAATATTGTTATCCTCCTGATAAGACACGATCTTCACTTCAATCACTTTGGAGAAAACCTTGTAGGCATTTAACGACAATGTTATTCCCTTGTAATTACACAATTCAAATAACGAACGTGATTTATAAATCGGTTTAATAATACCCTTTTGCCAATCGGATGGGATTTGTTCGAAATTTGAAATTGCCGTAAAGAGATCAACTAATGAACTTTCCCGCCATATTTAAGAAACTCGTATTGGAATTTCGTCGTAGTCCATAGGTCTACCGAATTGCAAAGCAAGTAATATTTCAGATATAGATTCCTTGGTTATTTTGTTCGTTTTGATGTTATAGACACAATCACTGACTTTACTTTTAAAACTTGGGTCAATGCGTTCGTTTTTACCGATACTACTAAAATACTGTTGAAGAGAGGTTTTAATATCAATCTCTTCCGTTAAGATATTATTTTTATTATCGGGTTCCAGAATATGCGTATGGTGATCATGACACTTCGGTCCTTTCGACTTTGTTTTTGACGATACGCACGAATCCTTATTAAACAACTTCATTTTACTATTCTGTTCTTTCATCTTAATTGCATTTTGAACGAGCAATTCGCGTTTCTTATACGTTACGGTTAGATATAAACTAGTTTCGTAGTCATGTGGACGCGATTTATCGTGTATTCTTTTTTAATAACTCCTATTAAACAATTTGGGAATATGCAAAACGTGTAATTTGTTTTAATCTTCAAAATCAGTCATAAATTATTAGTTATAATATTGAACACATTTTCAATCAACCGAATTAGAGTGAGACATTTTGCAAAACGATTATTGTTTTACAAATGTAGCGATGCATGACACATTGAATAGGTGATACCAGGACTGGGAATTATTCTGCAAATATAAGTTGTTTTTCAATAAACAAGAACTTATGTTTGTGAGAAATCAAAAGATGTCATGAATTTTGTATATACAGTATACTACAGTTATTATGAAAAAAATGATATAACCAAACCGTAATTAATTAACATCAGAGTGTAATAAAGACCACCATAATTATGTCAGCCATAATATTTAACAATTGTGATCAAGAACACATCGTATTGAGATTACCGATGTCAACGTATTATAGGGTCTCCAGGTACGTATACGTAAAATATTATTGTTTTATTAACACAAAATAATGATGTGCCCTTGTCATAATGAGTGACCACAGATACATGTCCAAATAAAATACTGTTAATAGAGAAAATATGTCTATTTTATTATTTGTCAAATCTGGTAAAAGTAGTGGTCGTCATCGTCGTGATCGTATGGTGAATGGATTTACAACTACATGTGCAATCACCATTAACGTTTTAAGTTCTAATCTCGTTTATGCCGAGGTGTACTCAATACAACATTATGTGATAAAGTTTGTCAGTGACTTGCGGCAGGTCGGTGGTTTTCTCCGGGTACTCCGGTTTCCTCCAATAACACAACTGATCGCCACGATATAACTGAAATATTATTTAATGTGGCATTAAACACCATAACACTAATGTAATACTTTATTCGATCGGATAAATTTTGCTTTAAAGTAACAAAATAAAGTGTTTACATAATAAAGAGAACCAATGGGGCGGGGCCTATCAGGTTTGACAAAATGTATAATGCAACACAAACTATCATGTATTACAGGCTGCATTCGTTTTGGGTAAAAAAAAGTTATGATATAGCAGAGATTCTATTCGTTCAGATAAACAAAGGAATAGTGTAAAACAGGCTCTATTTGTTTATATAAACAATGCTACACTGTTTATTTAGGTAAACAAAGCTATAAAGTGACACAAGTTAAATTTGTTGATGGTTGATTGGTTAGGTAATGGTGTTTAACCCCACTTTCAACAATATTTCAGTTATATCGTGGTGGTCAGTTTTATTGGGGGAGGAAACCGGAGAACCTAGGAAAAAACCACCGAGTTGTCGGAAGTAACTGACAAACTTTATCACATACTACTTACCTACATCTATTACATCTCCCAGGTTCACTTGTTTACTAGGTTTTACTTCTACAATAATGATGTAAAAAATATTGCCACACCATATCTTTGTAAATAGTTGTTTGTAATTATAAACTTCACCTGGTAAATTATCGAGGGAAATACAAGAAAAATAATAAGATAAACAACATTTGTCTATAAAGGTCATTCAGGGATCTATAAAGGTCATCCAGGGATCTATAAAGGTCATCCAGGGATCTATAAAGGTCATCCAGGGATTTATAAAGGTCATCCAGGGAGAACATTTTAATTTTATTTTATGAATTGTTGGTTTATTGATTTTTTCCCCTTCTAAATCGATAGTAAATAAACGTTACAGAAATCCGAAGGGCAATAAGAATGGACAATACAGTGACACGGACAATAAACTACTGACCTGCCGCTACAAGTTATTGACAAACTTTATCACAAGTGGTGCAACTGAACTTTCAACTTTGATGGTGATATTTCATGGATAAAACTTAGTTAAAAGACAAACTAACTGACGATCGCGATAACAACGTCCCTCTACCTCTTTCTGACATGTATTCACCACCAGAAGAAGAGTGTGTTGAGACATGTATTCACCACCAGAAGAAGAGTGTGTTGAGACATGTATTCACCACCAGAAGAAGAGTGTGTTGAGACATGTATTCACCACCAGAAGAAGAGTGTGTTGAGACATGTATTCACCACCAGAAGAAGAGTGTGTTGAGACATGTATTCACCACCAGAAGAACAGTGTGTTGAGACATGTATTCACCACCAGAAGAACAGTGTGTTGAGACATGTATTCACCACCAGAAGAACAGTGTGTTGAGACATGTATTCACCACCAGAAGAACAGTGTGTTGAGACATGTATTCACCACCAGAAGAAGAGTGTGTTGAGACATGTATTCACCATCAGAGGAAGAGTGTGTTGAGACATGTATTCACCACCAGAAGAAGAGTGTGTTGAGACATGTATTCACCACCAGAAGAAGAGTGTGTTGAGACATGTATTCACCACCAGAAGAAGAGTGTGTTGAGACATGTATTCACCACCAGAAGAAGAGTGTGTTGAGACATGCATTCACCACCAGAAGAACAGTGTGTTGAGACATGTATTCACCACCAGAAGAAGAGTGTGTTGAGACATGTATTCACCACCAGAAGAAGAGTGTGTTGAGACATGTATTCACCACCAGAAGAACAGTGTGTTGAGACATGTATTCACCACCAGAAGAAGAGTGTGTTGAGACATGTATTCACCACCAGAAGAACAGTGTGTTGAGATATGTATTCACCACCAGAAGAACAGTGTGTTGAGACATGTATTCACCACCAGAAGAACAGTGTGTTGAGACATGTATTCACCACCAGAAGAAGAGTGTGTTGAGACATGTATTCACCACCAGAAGAAGAGTGTGTTGAGACATGTATTCACCACCAGAAGAACAGTGTGTTGAGACATGTATTCACCACCAGAAGAAGAGTGTGTTGAGACATGTATTCACCACCAGAAGAACAGTGTGTTGAGACATGTATTCACCACCAGAAGAAGAGTGTGTTGAGACATGTATTCACCACCAGAAGAACAGTGTGTTGAGACATGTATTCACCACCAGAAGAACAGTGTGTTGAGACATGTATTCACCACCAGAAGAACAGTGTGTTGAGACATGTATTCACCACCAGAAGAACAGTGTGTTGAGACATGTATTCACCACCAGAAGAACAGTGTGTTGAGACATGTATTCACCACCAGAAGAACAGTGTGTTGAGACATGTATTCACCACCAGAAGAACAGTGTGTTGAGACATGTATTCACCACCAGAAGAACAGTGTGTTGAGACATGTATTCACCACCAGAAGAAGAGTGTGTTGAGACATGTATTCACCACCAGAAGAACAGTGTGTTGAGACATGTATTCACCACCAGAAGAACAGTGTGTTGAGACATGTATTCACCACCAGAAGAACAGTGTGTTGAGACATGTATTCACCACCAGAAGAACAGTGTGTTGAGACATGTATTCACCACCAGAAGAGCAGTGTGTTGAGACATGTATTCACCACCAGAAGAACAGTGTGTTGAGACATGTTTTCACCACCAGAAGAACAGTGTGTTGAGACATGTATTCACCACCAGAAGAAGAGTGTGTTGAGACATGTATTCACCACCAGAAGAAGAGTGTGTTGAGACATGTATTCACCACCAGAAGAAGAGTGTGTTGAGACATGTATTCACCACCAGAAGAAGAGTGTGTTGAGACATGTATTCACCACCAGAAGAACAGTGTGTTGAGACATGTATTCACCACCAGAAGAAGAGTGTGTTGAGACATGTATTCACCACCAGAAGAACAGTGTGTTGAGACATGTATTCACCACCAGAAGAACAGTGTGTTGAGACATGTATTCACCACCAGAAGAAGAGTGTGTTGAGACATGTATTCACCACCAGAAGAAGAGTGTGTTGAGACATGTATTCACCACCAGAAGAACAGTGTGTTGAGACATGTATTCACCACCAGAAGGAGAGTGTGTTGAGACATGTATTCACCACCAGAAGAAGAGTGTGTTGAGACATGTATTCACCACCAGAAGAACAGTGTGTTGAGACATGTATTCACCACCAGAAGAAGAGTGTGTTGAGACATGTATTCACCACCAGAAGAACAGTGTGTTGAGACATGTATTCACCACCAGAAGAAGAGTGTGTTGAGACATGTATTCACCACCAGAAGAACAGTGTGTTGAGACATGTATTCACCACCAGAAGAAGAGTGTGTTGAGACATGTATTCACCACCAGAAGAACAGTGTGTTGAGACATGTATTCACCACCAGAAGAACAGTGTGTTGAGACATGTATTCACCACCAGAAGAACAGTGTGTTGAGACATGTATTCACCACCAGAAGAACAGTGTGTTGAGACATGTATTCACCACCAGAAGAAGAGTGTGTTGAGACATGTATTCACCACCAGAAGAACAGTGTGTTGAGACATGTATTCACCACCAGAAGAACAGTGTGTTGAGACATGTTTTCACCACCAGAAGAACAGTGTGTTGAGACATGTATTCACCATCAGAAGAAGAGTGTGTTGAGACATGTATTCACCACCAGAAGAAGAGTGTGTTGAGACATGTATTCACCACCAGAAGAAGAGTGTGTTGAGACATGTATTCACCACCAGAAGAAGAGTGTGTTGAGACATGTATTCACCACCAGAAGAACAGTGTGTTGAGACATGTATTCACCACCAGAAGAACAGTGTGTTGAGACATGTATTCACCACCAGAAGAACAGTGTGTTGAGACATGTATTCACCACAAGAAGAACAGTGTGTTGAGACATGTATTCACCACCAGAAGAACAGTGTGTTGAGACATGTATTCACCACTAGAGCAAGAGTGTGTTGAGACATGTATTCACCACCAGAAGAACAGTGTGTTGAGACATGTATTCACCACCAGAAGAAGAGTGTGTTGAGACATGTATTCACCACCAGAAGAACAGTGTGTTGAGACATGTATTCACCACCAGAAGAAGAGTGTGTTGAGACATGTATTCACCACCAGAAGAAGAGTGTGTTGAGACATGTATTCACCACCAGAAGAACAGTGTGTTGAGACATGTATTCACCACCAGAGGAACAGTGTGTTGAGACATGTATTCACCACCAGAAGAAGAGTGTGTTGAGACATGTATTCACCACCAGAAGAACAGTGTGTTGAGACATGTATTCACCACCAGAAGAACAGTGTGTTGAGACATGTATTCACCACCAGAAGAAGAGTGTGTTGAGACATGTATTCACCACCAGAAGAACAGTGTGTTGAGACATGTATTCACCACCATTAGAACAGTGTGTTGAGACATGTATTCACCACCAGAAGAACAGTGTGTTGAGACATGTATTCACCACCAGAAGAACAGTGTGTTGAGACATGTATTCACCACCAGAAGAACAGTGTGTTGAGACATGTATTCACCACCAGAAGAAGAGTGTGTTGAGACATGTATTCACCACCAGAAGAAGAGTGTATTGAGACATGTATTCACCACCAGAAGAACAGTGTGTTGAGACATGTATTCACCACCAGAAGAAGAGTGTGTTGAGACATGTATTCACCACCAGAAGAACAGTGTGTTGAGACATGTATTCACCACCAGAAGAACAGTGTGTTGAGACATGTATTCACCACCAGAAGAACAGTGTGTTGAGACATGTATTCACCACCAGAAGAACAGTGTGTTGAGACATGTATTCACCACCAGAAGAAGAGTGTGTTGAGACATGTAATCACCACCAGAAGAAGAGTGTGTTGAGACATGTATTCACCACCAGAAGAAGAGTGTGTTGAGACATGTATTCACCACCAGAAGAAGAGTGTGTTGAGACATGTATTCACCACCAGAAGAAGAGTGTGTTGAGACATGTATTCACCACCAGAAGAAGAGTGTGTTGAGACATGTATTCACCACCAGAAGAAGAGTGTGTTGAGACATGTATTCACCACCAGAAGAACAGTGTGTTGAGACATGTATTCACCACCAGAAGAAGAATGTGTTGAGACATGTATTCACCACCAGAAGAAGAGTGTGTTGAGACATGTATTCACCACCAGAAGAAGAGTGTGTTGAGACATGTATTCACCACCAGAAGAAGAGTGTGTTGAGACATGTATTCACCACCAGAAGAAGAGTGTGTTGAGACATGTATTCACCACCAGAAGAAGAGTGTGTTGAGACATGTATTCACCACCAGAAGAACAGTGTGTTGAGACATGTATTCACCACCAGAAGAACAGTGTGTTGAGACATGTATTCACCACCAGAAGAACAGTGTGTTGAGACATGTATTCACCACCAGAAGAACAGTGTGTTGAGACATGTATTCACCACCAGAAGAACAGTGTGTTGAGACATGTATTCACCACCAGAAGAAGAGTGTGTTGAGACATGTATTCACCATCAGAGGAAGAGTGTGTTGAGACATGTATTCACCACCAGAAGAAGAGTGTGTTGAGACATGTATTCACCACCAGAAGAAGAGTGTGTTGAGACATGTATTCACCACCAGAAGAAGAGTGTGTTGAGACATGTATTCACCACCAGAAGAACAGTGTGTTGAGACATGTATTCACCACCAGAAGAAGAGTGTGTTGAGACATGTATTCACCACCAGAAGAACAGTGTGTTGAGACATGTATTCACCACCAGAAGAACAGTGTGTTGAGACATGTATTCACCACCAGAAGAACAGTGTGTTGAGACATGTATTCACCACCAGAAGAACAGTGTGTTGAGACATGTATTCACCACCAGAAGAACAGTGTGTTGAGACATGTATTCACCACCAGAAGAAGAGTGTGTTGAGACATGTAATCACCACCAGAAGAAGAGTGTGTTGAGACATGTATTCACCACCAGAAGAAGAGTGTGTTGAGACATGTATTCACCACCAGAAGAAGAGTGTGTTGAGACATGTATTCACCACCAGAAGAACAGTGTGTTGAGACATGTATTCACCACCAGAAGAACAGTGTGTTGAGACATGTATTCACCACCAGAAGAAGAGTGTGTTGAGACATGTATTCACCACCAGAAGAAGAGTGTGTTGAGACATGTATTCACCACCAGAAGAAGAGTGTGTTGAGACATGTATTCACCACCAGAAGAAGAGTGTGTTGAGACATGTATTCACCACCAGAAGAAGAGTGTGTTGAGACATGTATTCACCACCAGAAGAAGAGTGTGTTGAGACATGTATTGACCACCAGAAGAAGAGTGTGTTGAGACATGTATTCACCACCAGAAGAAGAGTGTGTTGAGACATGTATTCACCACCAGAAGAAGAGTGTGTTGAGACATGTATTCACCACCAGAAGAAGAGTGTGTTGAGACATGTATTCACCACCAGAAGAACAGTGTGTTGAGACATGTATTCACCACCAGAAGAACAGTGTGTTGAGACATGTATTCACCACCAGAAGAACAGTGTGTTGAGACATGTATTCACCACCAGAAGAACAGTGTGTTGAGACATGTATTCACCACCAGAAGAAGAGTGTGGAGAGACATGTATTCACCATCAGAGGAAGAGTGTGTTGAGACATGTATTCACCACCAGAAGAAGAGTGTGTTGAGACATGTATTCACCACCAGAAGAAGAGTGTGTTGAGACATGTATTCACCACCAGAAGAAGAGTGTGTTGAGACATGTATTTACCACCAGAAGAACAGTGTGTTGAGACATGTATTCACCACCAGAAGAACAGTGTGTTGAGACATGTATTCACCACCAGAAGAACAGTGTGTTGAGACATGTATTCACCACCAGAAGAACAGTGTGTTGAGACATGTATTCACCACCAGAAGAAGAGTGTGTTGAGACATGTATTCACCACCAGAAGAACAGTGTGTTGAGACATGTATTCACCACCAGAAGAAGAGTGTGTTGAGACATGTATTCACCACCAGAAGAAGAGTGTGTTGAGACATGTATTCACCACCAGAAGAACAGTGTGTTGAGACATGTATTCACCACCAGAAGAACAGTGTGTTGAGACATGTATTCACCACCAGAAGAACAGTGTGTTGAGACATGTATTCACCACCAGAAGAACAGTGTGTTGAGACATGTATTCACCACCAGAAGAACAGTGTGTTGAGACATGTATTCACCACCAGAAGAACAGTGTGTTGAGACATGTATTCACCACCAGAAGAAGAGTGTGTTGAGACATGTATTCACCACCAGAAGAACAGTGTGTAGAGACATGTATTCACCACCAGAAGAAGAGTGTGTTGAGACATGTATTCACCACCAGAAGAACAGTGTGTTGAGACATGTATTCACCACCAGAAGAAGAGTGTGTTGAGACATGCATTCACCACCAGAAGAAGAGTGTGTTGAGACATGTATTCACCACCAGAAGAAGAGTGTGTTGAGACATGTATTCACCACCAGAAGAAGAGTGTGTTGAGACATGTATTCACCACCAGAAGAAGAGTGTGTTGAGACATGTATTCACCACCAGAAGAAGAGTGTGTTGAGACATGTATTCACCACCAGAAGAAGAGTGTGTTGAGACATGTATTCACCACCAGAAGAAGAGTGTGTTGAGACATGTATTCACCACCAGAAGAAGAGTGTGTTGAGACATGTATTCACCACCAGAGGAAGAGTGTGTTGAGACATGTATTCACCACCAGAAGAAGAGTGTGTTGAGACATGTATTCACCACCAGAAGAAGAGTGTGTTGAGACATGTATTCACCACCAGAAGAACAGTGTGTTGAGACATGTATTCACCACCAGAAGAAGAGTGTGTTGAGACATGTATTCACCACCAGAAGAAGAGTGTGTTGAGACATGTATTCACCACCAGAAGAACAGTGTGTTGAGACATGTATTCACCACCAGAAGAACAGTGTGTTGAGACATGTATTCACCATCAGAAGAACAGTGTGTTGAGACATGTATTCACCACCAGAAGAACAGTGTGTTGAGACATGTATTCACCACCAGAAGACGAGTGTGTTGAGACATGTATTCACCACCAGAAGAAGAGTGTGTTGAGACATGTATTCACCACCAGAAGAAGAGTGTGTTGAGACATGTATTCACCACCAGAAGAACAGTGTGTTGAGACATGTATTCACCACCAGAAGAACAGTGTGTTGAGACATGTATTCACCACCAGAAGAAGAGTGTGTTGAGACATGTATTCACCACCAGAAGAAGAGTGTGTTGAGACATGTATTCACCACCAGAAGAACAGTGTGTTGAGACATGTATTCACCACCAGAAGAACAGTGTGTTGAGACATGTATTCACCACCAGAAGAACAGTGTGTTGAGACATGTATTCACCACCAGAAGAACAGTGTGTTGAGACATGTATTCACCACCAGAAGAACAGTGTGTTGAGACATGTATTCACCACCAGAAGAACAGTGTGTTGAGACATGTATTCACCATCAGAAGAAGAGTGTGCTGAGACATGTATTCACCACCAGAAGAAGAGTGTGTTGAGACATGTATTCACCACCAGAAGAAGAGTGTGTTGAGACATGTATTCACCACCAGAAGAAGAGTGTGTTGAGACATGTATTCACCACCAGAAGAAGAGTGTGTTGAGACAGACATGTATTCACCACCAAAAGAACAGTGTGTTGAGACATGCATTCAAATGAATATTAAAAAAAATTAACAATTTAAATGAAATTTGATTATAAAGAATAAAGGAAAATAAATGATAATTAAAACAATATTTACAATCCACAAATTTTCAAAATTTAGATGCTTTTTTTCTAAAACATGCAGTCCATCCAATTAGTCAGCCCACTTCATCAAACTATATTAAAATGTCTATAAAAAAATCATTCTGTAATGAATATTTATTAATATATGCTTCAACTATTTTACAAAATCAACTGTTAACATCGATGTACTGTTTAATTCTCTATTTGGATTGTGATAATGTTTAAATCACATTCAGTTATATTATGCTGCTGAAGTTTAGTAGATCGAAAATCGGAGAACTGACCAATAAAAACATTAAACCTTTCTTTGTTTTAAAGTCGTTTACATGGTACAAATAGTCAAGTCCTTCAAATACGATTTTTCTAATCAGGTACGTAGTCCCAAGCATGAGTAGAAAGAGTGTGCATCTTATCAACAATTATCTCGCTGAGTCTATTATTTGTTAAGTTATTTATATACGAAAAGTGTGATTCTCCCCTCTAAAAAGTCATTGATATGTTCCCACCCAAGCTCGATCAGAAGAGCGGCTTTAGATATATTCACCTTTGTTTTCATTATGATCTTCGCCGCTCGAAATTATATGCTACATGTACTTAGCAAATCATCGTTCTCTGTAGAGGATGCAAGCCAAGCCCCGCAGCAATGTGAAATTGAAGGTCGAAGAACTGAATTCCATAACGCGTCTCAACACGATTAAAATTGTCGTGTTCAACAAGGATACGGGACATGAAATTAATGTTATTATCCATATTATCTTTGATGTACGCTTGGACATGATAATTTACTTTCAGGGTACTTGGTACATATACATCCAAATATTTATATTCGTTTGTTTCGTGAATACAGCTATCATCTAATTCACATACCTGTTCTCTGTCAATCCGTCTGCCGACGACCATTACCTTAGTTTTAGTTCCGTAAAATTTTAGGTTCCACTTTTCTGCGAACTTTGACGTAATGTCTGAAAGTGTATTAAGTTCTAGCTCTGAGTTGGCAATCGAAGTAATATCATCGATAAAGAGTAGCGAATTAATCAATGGATTTGAAACTTGAACACCAACACCCGCTTTATCTAACATCATATCACTTGAACACCAACACCCGCTTTATCTAACATCATATCACTTGAACACCAACACCCGCTTTATCTAACATCATATCACTTGAACACCAACACCCGCTTTATCTAACATCATATCACTTGAACACCAACACCCGCTTTATCTAACATCATATCACTTGAACACCAACACCCGATTTATCTAACATCATATCACTTGAACACCAACACCCGCTTTATCTAACATCATATCACTTGAAAACCAACACCCGCTTTATCTAACATCATATCACTTGAACACCAACACCCGCTTTATCTAACATCATATCACTTGAACACCAACACCCGCTTTATCTAACATCATATCACTTGAACACCAACACCCGCTTTATCTAACATCATATCACTTGAACACCAACACCCGCTTTATCTAACATCATATCATGAACATACTTGAACACCAACACCCGCTTTATCTAACATCATATCACTTGAACACCAACACCCGCTTTATCTAACATCATATCACTTGAACACCAACACCCGCTTTATCTAACATCATATCACTTGAACACCAACACCCGCTTTATCTAACATCATATCACTTGAACACCAACACCCGCTTTATCTAACATCATATCACTTGAACACCAACACCCGCTTTATCTAACATCATATCACTTGAACACCAACACCCGCTTTATCTAACATCATATCATGAATATACTTGAACACCAACACCCGCTTTATCTAACATCATATCACTTGAACACCAACACCCGCTTTATCTAACATCATATCACTTGAACACCAACACCCGCTTTATCTAACATCATATCACTTGAACACCAACACCCGCTTTATCTAACATCATATCACTTGAACACCAACACCCGCTTTATCTAACATCATATCACTTGAACACCAACACCCGCTTTATCTAACATCATATCACTTGAACACCAACACCCGCTTTATCTAACATCATATCACTTGAACACCAACACCCGCTTTATCTAACATCATATCATGAACATACTTGAACACCAACACCCGCTTTATCTAACATCATATCACTTCGACACCAACACCCGCTTTATCTAACATCATATCACTTGAACACCAACACCCGCTTTATCTAACATCATATCATGAACATACTTGAACACCAACACCCGCTTTATCTAACATCATATCACTTGAACACCAACACCCGCTTTATCTAACATCATATCATGAGCACCAACACCCGCTTTATCTAACATCATATCACTTGAAAACCAACACCCGCTTTATCTAACATCATATCACTTGAACACCAACACCCGCTTTATCTAACATCATATCACTTGAACACCAACACCCGCTTTATCTAACATCATATCACTTGAACACCAACACCCGCTTTATCTAACATCATATCACTTGAAAACCAACACCCGCTTTATCTAACATCATATCACTTGAACACCAACACCCGCTTTATCTAACATCATATCACTTGAAAACCAACACCCGCTTTATCTAACATCATATCACTTGAACACCAACACCCGCTTTATCTAACATCATATCACTTGAAAACCAACACCCGCTTTATCTAACATCATATCACTTGAACACCAACACCCGCTTTATCTAACATCATATCACTTGAACACCAACACCCGCTTTATCTAACATCATATCACTTGAACACCAACACCCGCTTTATCTAACATCATATCACTTGAACACCAACACTCGCTTTATCTAACATCATATCACTTGAACACCAACAGCCGCTTTATCTAACATCATATCACTTGAACACCAACACCCGCTTTATCTAACATCATATCATGAACATACTTGAACACCAACACCCGCTTTATCTAACATCATATCACTTGGACACCAACACCCGCTTTATCTAACATCATATCACTTGAACACCAACACCCGCTTTATCTAACATCATATCATGAACATACTTGAACACCAACACCCGCTTTATCTAACATCATATCACTTGAACACCAACACCCGCTTTATCTAACATCATATCATGAACACCAACACCCGCTTTATCTAACATCATATCACTTGAAAACCAACACCCGCTTTATCTAACATCATATCACTTGAAAACCAACACCCGCTTTATCTAACATCATATCACTTGAACACCAACACCCGCTTTATCTAACATCATATCACTTGAACACCAACACCCGCTTTATCTAACATCATATCATGAACATACTTGAACACCAACACCCGCTTTATCTAACATCATATCACTTGAAAACCAACACCCGCTTTATCTAACATCATATCACTTGAAAACCAACACCCGCTTTATCTAACATCATATCACTTGAACACCAACACCCGCTTTATCTAACATCATATCACTTGAAAACCAACACTCGCTTTATCTAACATCATATCACTTGAACACCAACACCCGCTTTTTCTAACATCATATCACTTGAACACCAACACCCGCTTTATCTAACATCATATCACTTGAACACCAACACCCGCTTTATCTAACATCATATCACTTGAAAACCAACACCCGCTTTATCTAACATCATATCACTTGAACACCAACACCCGCTTTATCTAACATCATATCACTTGAACACCAACACCCGCTTTATCTAACATCATATCACTTGAACACCAACACCCGCTTTATCTAACATCATATCACTTGAAAACCAACACCCGCTTTATCTAACATCATATCACTTGAACACCAACACCCGCTTTATCTAACATCATATCACTTGAACACCAACACCCGCTTTATCTAACATCATATCACTTGAACACCAACACCCGCTTTATCTAACATCATATCACTTGAACACCAACACCCGCTTTATCTAACATCATATCACTTGAACACCAACACCCGCTTTATCTAACATCATATCACTTGAACACCAACACCCGCTTTATCTAACATCATATCATGAACATACTTGAACACCAACACCCGCTTTATCTAACATCATATCACTTGAACACCAACACCCGCTTTATCTAACATCATATCACTTGAACACCAACACCCGCTTTATCTAACATCATATCACTTGAACACCAACACCCGATTTATCTAACATCATATCACTTGAACACCAACACCCGCTTTATCTAACATCATATCACTTGAAAACCAACACCCGCTTTATCTAACATCATATCACTTGAACACCAACACCCGCTTTATCTAACATCATATCACTTGAACACCAACACCCGCTTTATCTAACATCATATCACTTGAACACCAACACCCGCTTTATCTAACATCATATCACTTGAACACCAACACCCGCTTTATCTAACATCATATCATGAACATACTTGAACACCAACACCCGCTTTATCTAACATCATATCACTTGAACACCAACACCCGCTTTATCTAACATCATATCACTTGAACACCAACACCCGCTTTATCTAACATCATATCACTTGAACACCAACACCCGCTTTATCTAACATCATATCACTTGAACACCAACACCCGCTTTATCTAACATCATATTACTTGAACACCAACACCCGCTTTATCTAACATCATATCACTTGAACACCAACACCCGCTTTATCTAACATCATATCATGAACATACTTGAACACCAACTCCCGCTTTATCTAACATCATATCACTTGAACACCAACACCCGCTTTATCTAACATCATATCACTTGAACACCAACACCCGCTATATCTAACATCATATCACTTGAACACCAACACCCGCTTTATCTAACATCATATCACTTGAACACCAACACCCGCTTTATCTAACATCATATCACTTGAACACCAACACCCGCTTTATCTAACATCATATCACTTGAACACCAACACCCGCTTTATCTAACATCATATCATGAACATACTTGAACACCAACACCCGCTTTATCTAACATCATATCACTTGGACACCAACACCCGCTTTATCTAACATCATATCACTTGAACACCAACACCCGCTTTATCTAACATCATATCATGAACATACTTGAACACCAACACCCGCTTTATCTAACATCATATCACTTGAACACCAACACCCGCTTTATCTAACATCATATCATGAACACCAACACCCGCTTTATCTAACATCATATCACTTGAAAACCAACACCCGCTTTATCTAACATCATATCACTTGAACACCAACACCCGCTTTATCTAACATCATATCACTTGAACACCAACACCCGCTTTATCTAACATCATATTACTTGAACACCAACACCCGCTTTATCTAACATCATATCACTTGAAAACCAACACCCGCTTTATCTAACATCATATCACTTGAACACCAACACCCGCTTTATCTAACATCATATCACTTGAAAACCAACACCCGCTTTATCTAACATCATATCACTTGAACACCAACACCCGCTTTATCTAACATCATATCACTTGAACACCAACACCCGCTTTATCTAACATCATATCATGAACATACTTGAACACCAACACCCGCTTTATCTAACATCATATCACTTGAACACCAACACCCGCTTTATCTAACATCATATCACTTGAACACCAACACCCGCTTTATCTAACATCATATCACTTGAACACCAACACCCGATTTATCTAACATCATATCACTTGAACACCAACACCCGCTTTATCTAACATCATATCACTTGAAAACCAACACCCGCTTTATCTAACATCATATCACTTGAACACCAACACCCGCTTTATCTAACATCATATCACTTGAACACCAACACCCGCTTTATCTAACATCATATCACTTGAACACCAACACCCGCTTTATCTAACATCATATCACTTGAACACCAACACCCGCTTTATCTAACATCATATCATGAACATACTTGAACACCAACACCCGCTTTATCTAACATCATATCACTTGAACACCAACACCCGCTTTATCTAACATCATATCACTTGAACACCAACACCCGCTTTATCTAACATCATATCACTTGAACACCAACACCCGCTTTATCTAACATCATATCACTTGAACACCAACACCCGCTTTATCTAACATCATATTACTTGAACACCAACACCCGCTTTATCTAACATCATATCACTTGAACACCAACACCCGCTTTATCTAACATCATATCATGAACATACTTGAACACCAACACCCGCTTTATCTAACATCATATCACTTGAACACCAACACCCGCTTTATCTAACATCATATCACTTGAACACCAACACCCGCTTTATCTAACATCATATCACTTGAACACCAACACCCGCTTTATCTAACATCATATCACTTGAACACCAACACCCGCTTTATCTAACATCATATCACTTGAACACCAACACCCGCTTTATCTAACATCATATCACTTGAACACCAACACCCGCTTTATCTAACATCATATCATGAACATACTTGAACACCAACACCCGCTTTATCTAACATCATATCACTTGGACACCAACACCCGCTTTATCTAACATCATATCACTTGAACACCAACACCCGCTTTATCTAACATCATATCATGAACATACTTGAACACCAACACCCGCTTTATCTAACATCATATCACTTGAACACCAACACCCGCTTTATCTAACATCATATCATGAACACCAACACCCGCTTTATCTAACATCATATCACTTGAAAACCAACACCCGCTTTATCTAACATCATATCACTTGAACACCAACACCCGCTTTATCTAACATCATATCACTTGAACACCAACACCCGCTTTATCTAACATCATATCACTTGAACACCAACACCCGCTTTATCTAACATCATATCACTTGAAAACCAACACCCGCTTTATCTAACATCATATCACTTGAACACCAACACCCGCTTTATCTAACAACATATCACTTGAAAACCAACACCCGCTTTATCTAACATCATATCACTTGAACACCAACACCCGCTTTATCTAACATCATATCACTTGAACACCAACACCCGCTTTATCTAACATCATATCACTTGAACACCAACACCCGCTTTATCTAACATCATATCACTTGAACACCAACACCCGCTTTATCTAACATCATATCATGAACATACTTGAACACCAACACCCGCTTTATCTAACATCATATCACTTGAACACCAACACCCGCTTTATCTAACATCATATCACTTGAACACCAACACCCGCTTTATCTAACATCATATCACTTGAAAACCAACACCCGCTTTATCTAACATCATATCACTTGAACACCAACACCCGCTTTATCTAACATCATATCACTTGAAAACCAACACCCGCTTTATCTAACATCATATCACTTGAACACCAACACCCGCTTTATCTAACATCATATCACTTGAACACCAACACCCGCTTTATCTAACATCATATCACTTGAACACCAACACCCGCTTTATCTAACATCATATCACTTGAACACCAACACCCGCTTTATCTAACATCATATCACTTGAACACCAACACCCGCTTTATCTAACATCATATCACTTGAACACCAACACCCGCTTTATCTAACATCATATCATGAACATACTTGAACACCAACACCCGCTTTATCTAACATCATATCACTTGGACACCAACACCCGCTTTATCTAACATCATATCACTTGAACACCAACACCCGCTTTATCTAACATCATATCATGAACATACTTGAACACCAACACCCGCTTTATCTAACATCATATCACTTGAACACCAACACCCGCTTTATCTAACATCATATCATGAACACCAACACCCGCTTTATCTAACATCATATCACTTGAAAACCAACACCCGCTTTATCTAACATCATATCACTTGAAAACCAACACCCGCTTTATCTAACATCATATCACTTGAACACCAACACCCGCTTTATCTAACATCATATCACTTGAACACCAACACCCGCTTTATCTAACATCATATCATGAACATACTTGAACACCAACACCCGCTTTATCTAACATCATATCACTTGAAAACCAACACCCGCTTTATCTAACATCATATCACTTGAAAACCAACACCCGCTTTGTCTAACATCATATCACTTGAACACCAACACCCGCTTTATCTAACATCATATCACTTGAAAACCAACACTCGCTTTATCTAACATCATATCACTTGAACACCAACACCCGCTTTATCTAACATCATATCACTTGAACACCAACACCCGCTTTATCTAACATCATATCACTTGAACACCAACACCCGCTTTATCTAACATCATATCACTTGAAAACCAACACCCGCTTTATCTAACATCATATCACTTGAACACCAACACCCGCTTTATCTAACATCATATCACTTGAACACCAACACCCGCTTTATCTAACATCATATCACTTGAACACCAACACCCGCTTTATCTAACATCATATCACTTGAAAACCAACACCCGCTTTATCTAACATCATATCACTTGAACACCAACACCCGCTTTATCTAACATCATATCACTTGAAAACCAACACCCGCTTTATCTAACATCATATCACTTGAACACCAACACCCGCTTTATCTAACATCATATCACTTGAACACCAACACCCGCTTTATCTAACATCATATCACTTGAACACCAACACCCGCTTTATCTAACATCATATCACTTGAACACCAACACCCGCTTTATCTAACATCATATCATGAACATACTTGAACACCAACACCCGCTTTATCTAACATCATATCACTTGAACACCAACACCCGCTTTATCTAACATCATATCACTTGAAAACCAACACCCGCTTTATCTAACATCATATCACTTGAACACCAACACCCGCTTTATCTAACATCATATCACTTGAAAACCAACACTCGCTTTATCTAACATCATATCACTTGAACACCAACACCCGCTTTATCTAACATCATATCACTTGAACACCAACACCCGCTTTATCTAACATCATATCACTTGAACACCAACACCCGCTTTATCTAACATCATATCACTTGAAAACCAACACCCGCTTTATCTAACATCATATCATGAACATACTTGAACACCAACACCCGCTTTATCTAACATCATATCATGAACATACTTGAACACCAACACCCGCTTTATCTAACATCATATCATGAACATACATGAGAACCAAAAACACCGATGGATACAAGACACATCCCTGTATTACACCGTAATCCTGACTAAGCCAGTCCGATTCGTAATTACAGTAGAGGAAACGGTTGCTAACCTCCTTATAAAGAGCCCATAACAAGTGCCAACATTTACCCTGGAAACCATTTTGTCATAAGAGGTATTGAAAAGACACTACCTTCACACGTACATCGAATACTTTCGACAAGTCAATAAGACGGTATAGATATTCTTTTTCTTCTTTTTTGTAGAGAACAGATAGCCTGTGGAGTGAAGACATGGTCCTCGAGTCTCCTATTTGTCCGGAATGCTCCCTGTGGTTCGCTCAGAATATTGCTATCCTCCAGATAGGACACGATCTTCACTTCAATCACTTTGGAGAAAACCTTGTAGGCATTTAACGACAATGTTATTCCCCTTTAATTACACAATTCAAATAACGAACGTGATTTATAAATTTCAAAAAATTTATAATAATACCCTTTTTGCCAATCGGATGGGATTTGTTCGAAATTTGAAATTGCCGTAAAGAGATCAACTAATGAACTTTCCCGCCATATTTAAGAAACCCGCATTGGAATTTCGTCATAGTCCATAGCTCTACTGAATTGCAAAGCAAGTAATATTTCAGATATAGATTCCCTGGTTATTTTGTTCGTTTTTATGTTATAGACACACTCACTGACTTTACTTTTAAAACTTAGGTCAATGCGTTCGTTTTTACCGATACTACTAAAATGCTGTTGAAGAGAGGTTTTAATATCAATCTCTTCCGTTAAGATATTATTTTTATTATCGGGTTCTAGAATATGCGTATGGTGATCATGACACTTCGGTCCTTTCGTCTTTGTTTTTGACGATGCGCACGAATCCTTATTAAACAACTTCATTTTACTATTCTGTTCTTTCATCTTAATTGCATTTTGAACGAGCACTTCCCGTTTCTTATACGTTTCGGTTAGATAACTAGTTTCGTAGTCATGTGGACGCCATTTATCGTGTATTCTTTTTAATAACTCCTATTAAACAATAATCATGTGGACGCGATTTATCGTGTATTCTTTTTAATAACTCCTATTAAACAATAATCATGTGGACGCGATTTATCGTGTATTCTTTTTAATAACTCCTATTAAACAATAATCATGTGGACGCGATTTATCGTGTATTCTTTTTAATAACTCCTATTAAACAATAATCATGTGGACGCGATTTATCGTGTATTCTTTTTAATAACTCCTATTAAACAATAATCATGTGGACGCGATTTATCGTGTATTCTTTTTAATAACTCCTATTAAACAATAATCATGTGGACGCGATTTATCGTGTATTCTTTTTAATAACTCCTATTAAACAATAATCATGTGGACGCGATTTATCGTGTATTCTTTTTAATAACTCCTATTAAACAATAATCATGTGGACGCGATTTATCGTGTATTCTTTTTAATAACTCCTATCAAACAATAATCATGTGGACGCGATTTATCGTGTATTCTTTTTAATAACTCCTATTAAACAATAATCATGTGGACGCGATTTATCGTGTATTCTTTTTAATAACTCATATTAAACAATAATCATGTGGACGCGATTTATCGTGTATTCTTTTTAATAACTCCTATTAAACAATTTGGGAATATGCAAAACGTGTAATTTGTTTTAATCTTCAAAATCAGTCATACATTATTAGTTATGATATTGAACACATTTTCAATCAAACGAATTAGAGTGAGACATTTTGTTAAACGATTATTGTTTTACAAATGTAGCGATGCATGACACATTGAATAGGTGATACAAGGACTGAGCGTTATTCTGCAAATATAAGTTGTTTTTCAATAAACAAGAACTTATGCTTGTGAGAAATCAAAAGATTTCATGAATTTTGTATATACAGTATACTACAGTTATTATGCAAAAAATGATATAACTAAACCGTAATTAATTAACATCCGAGTGTAATAAAGACCACCATAATTATGTCAGCCATAATATTTAACAATTGTGATCATGAACACATCGTATTGAGATTACCGATGTCAACGTATTATAGGGTCTCCAGGTACGTATAGGTAAAATATTATTGTTTTATTATCACAAAATAATGATGTGCCCTTGTCATAATGAGTGACCACAGATACATGTCCAAACAAAATACTGTTAATAGAGACAATATGTCTATTTTATTATTTGTCAAATCTGGTAAAAGTAATGGTCGTCATCGTCGTGATCGTATGGTGAATGGATTTACAACTACATGTGCAATCACCATTAACGTTTTGAGTTCTAATCTCGGTCATGACGCTGATGCTGAAGCTTAGTAGACCGGAAATCGGATTACCGGAAACAAACCGTCGACATAAACAAAGCTACGAATGAGTGAGTGATTGTTGTTTAACGCCAATTCAGCAATTTTACAGCTATATCATGGCGAGAACAAGTTAATTTTCAATGAGGTGATGATGAAGTCCACTTTGTACTAGACCAACACGCTGAGTTGGATTTTTATAGTGTTAGCTCACTGAAACAACAGTCCGCGGGTAGACAAGTCGCTCCACTCGGACACATTATTCTGATTCCGAGTCAACCAGTCTGCTCTTTCTCCTTAATGCTGCGAGCTTAGCGTAGAAGCAACAAATACCAATTTCATAGTTTTTGGTTTGACCCAGAAAGTCACGAACAAACGTTTTCTGATCAGAATGTATGTAGAGTAAATCTCGTCATGTGCGGGAATCGAGACGTTATACAAGGAAAATTTAAAGATCTTTAAATAGTAATGGCCAACAATTCCACACATGTCAACAAAAATAACAATTGCATCTTAACCTCAATGCACTGAGCATAAACAAGACCACTACATATGCTGATGAAAATCTAGAGCGGCACAAAAGGTGGCAGAGTTAAACCTTCCCATATTAATAAGTATACAATTGATCTACTCGTATGCTAAATCTCCAGTGAAATGGAGATGGTCGTCATAATAGTGATATACGTTCAACATTTAATGTTGTATCGTATATATTGCTGGACTGGGTTAGACAAACCTCAATTAAATTTATGTCTCAATTAAAACTTAAGTGTAAATTGATTTCATGAACATTTCAAGTGAATTTAAGTGTCAATTAATTTCTAATTGACATCTAAATTTAATTAAGGTTGAGAACCCAGTTCAGGTTGTTGTTTTTTTTTCTTCTTTTAAATAAACGCTATTTCAAACGAAGTAGATTACATATGAATTACATTAATTTTTCACCATAGCTAAAAGCAGCACAGAAAATATAAGATCAGTTTCCAATTGTCGTGACATATAATCAATATACATTTTGTATATAGTCAATAATATATGGGTTAGGTTTATGGTGTTTAATGCCACTTTCAACAATATTCCAGTTATATCATGGCGGTCAGTTTTATTGGTGGAAACCACAGACTTTCTATTCAAGTGACTACTTTATCAGGCTTTATGGGTTTATGGTGTTTAATGCCACTTTCAACAATATTTCAATTATGTCGTGGCAGTCAGTTTTATTGGTAGTGTAAAGAGGAATACCTTGAGAAACCCATCGAAATATATGTCTAAAAACAAAATAAAATCATATTTTCAAATAACAAACCTTTTATAGAAAAATATGAATTCTATCGATTTATCTACCAAATTTCGTAGATTTTATTAATTTACATTTTAAAAGGAAATGGGTTACAGACATTCCTTTGTATATCAATTACAAGATGTGTAAACCGTATGTATAGCGCCTTCATTGAGCCACGTGACTTCACTTATCTATCAGATAGCCATCATTGATAAAAATATGTCATATTCCTTTTGTTTTTAGCTTTTTGTCATATTAATGTGTTGTTTATATGAATATGATGGTTTTATTACTGCTCTCGTTGTTGAACGAAATGATTGCTATTTCCTAAGTCACTGTTTAGTAGTATTGTCATGTTTCATCTAGGGTGATAGTCTTGGGTCAGTAGTATTATACAATACGACAAAAAACGTTTTAAATGCATGCAAACTGATTTAACATAATGAAATTAATTGGAATTTTACTACTTGAAGTTATTCTAGTCTGCATCGGAGCTATTAGAATAAGACCTGTCAGTAAAGCCTATTACAG
Source organism: Bathymodiolus brooksi (assembly GCA_963680875.1). Taxonomy (NCBI): domain Eukaryota; kingdom Metazoa; phylum Mollusca; class Bivalvia; order Mytilida; family Modiolidae; genus Bathymodiolus; species Bathymodiolus brooksi. The sequence goes on along the minus strand of OY804586.1, from coordinate 64,025,347 downwards.
GAACGTTTTGCGAAGGTATGGCCCAAGACGACCTCTTCCATCTCAGCAATACCATTGGAACAATCGCGGACGTCCTGGAGGACACCTATGGCAGTTACGAAGATTTGGACGAAGACCGGGTTTTAATCCAATACCTTATGTAAGTCAAATGTACAAATGTTAGCTGAATATATTTACAATCTGTTCACAAAGTTATTTCAAAGATATTTTAAATGTACAGTAAAACCTGTCTAAACCGAACACTTTGTTCAGTTTAGACAGGTGTTTGGTTTACACAGGTTCAAATTACATAGACATTTAGTAGATGGGACTGTTAAGTCTGTCTGGTTTAGGCAGGAATTCGGTTTACTCAGGGTTCGGTTTAGACAGGTTTCACTGTATTGTAATTTACCGATAAATTTGCATGCAGTATATGTGCATTTAAATACATTTAATCACGTAACTGTTGTAACAAAAGAAAGGACAAAAGTAATAAGTATTATATATATATACCACGGGTCTTATGATTACAATCGTATGGTAATTGGATTTACAACTACCTGTAAAACCAGTGCCTATCACCACTAAAGCTATGAGTTCGAATCCCGCACATGATGAGGTGTACTCGGTACAACTTTGTGTGATAAAGTTTGTCAGCGGCTAGCGACAGGTCGATAGTTTTCTCCAGGTACGCCGGTTATCTCCACCAATAAAACTGATCGCCACGATATACTGAAATGTTATTGAAAGTGGCGTTAAGCACAATAAACCGCATAACCCTATATTCGCCGATAATGTAAGTATATTTCAAATATCTTACATGTCATAATATTTTCAACAAAGATAAAAAAAAAAAAAAAAAAAAAAAAAAAAAGAAGAAGTTTCTAACATGGCTTAACGCGGATTTCGAACAGATTGTGTGTATTACATAAAAAGGGGGATAGTTGTGGATTATCATTATATTATTGAATGCTCATTTTGTTTAATATTAAAGAACTCTATTGATGAAACAGAGGTATAGAGATAATTCAAATATTATTAAATTTAAAAATTAATATCTTCATAAAAATAGAACAAAACTCACTAAACTATGTAAGACAGTATAGATGTAAATAAACGTATGTGTGCTCTAGGCTATGATTAAGGTGTGGGTTTATAATGTTTAATGCCACTTTCAACAATATTTCAGTTATACTGTGGCGGTCGACTATGATTGAAAGTCTAGTATATAACTACTGAAAAAGACAAACAGAAAATAAAACAATAAAATATTGTAAATTCTGTTATTTCTCTATATCTATATTGTTTAATATGTTTGTCTGTTTGATGGTGTTTAACGCCACTTTCAACAATATTTCAGCTATATCGTGGCGGTCTTATATGCAATGGCTTATGGGAGCATAGATCAGAGGGGGATCCAGGATTTCAAGTTAAGGGGGCGTACTTAAAAAAATTGCGCCGAGCGGAGGGAGGCGCGAAAATATTTGGGGTATTTCGTGTGAAAAATCACGATTTTACGCCAAAAAATCATATTTTTCCCAATTTTAGGGGGGGGGGGGGGGGGGGGGGGGGGGGCGCCGGGTGCGGCCACCCTGGATTCGCTCCTGAAGATATATATATATTATATATATATAATAAATACGTTTATATTTCTTTATAAACGGTTATATAACTCGTAGGAAAAGTTGAAACAGATTGTATTGATTTGATTGTTGAAGTACACAGAAATAAGATATGATAGCGTCGGACCACTTTACTTGTAACTGGTCACGTGGTGTATCATTATTTCTAATAAATATGTCTGTTTTCCAGCAATATTTCTAGGAAAAATGTTTGGTTGGAAATTGTTGGGTTTTGTAAAGCATGTCAAAGATCTATTTATCTACAGACGATCACCGCATTTTAACCAGTTACATTTCCACTAAAAATGGCAAGAAACGATACTGTACTTCTGTTGTTTAGATAAACAATTAGAAAGAAACGGAATATATACCATAGTTAAACATTGTCAACAGATCAAATAATGTTTATCTGTAATAATGTAATAAATCAAATTCTTATTAAAAATAAATGAAATAATCGTAATTAAAATCGAGGAATCATTAAATGTTGTTGTAAAAATTAAATTATAAGGAATATTTGAAATTGTTGAACAGGTTATACTTGCATAACCTGGTTTGGGTCAAGATTCAAGATTTTTTATTTTTTTAAACACCATAGTAAGTACAGTGGTACAAAGAATGTGTTCAATATGATAACATAAATAATAATAACACACATGACAAGTTGAAATAAGTAAAATGATTAACAAATACAGTACAGCAACAACAGAGGATTAACCTGGAAGAACAACTTTAGAATTTATAACCCTTATTAATTTGCAAAGATTTTTTAGTTTACTTTTTTCTTTAGATTGAAACAATTTTGCGAATATATTAATTCTGTGTATAAAATAAGGATTTAAAAATTGTTTTCTGATATATACTAGAGATCGACACTGAAGAATATAATGAAATTCGTCACCAAGTTCTTGGTATTGACATTACTTACAGTGTCTATTTTGTCGTTCAATTATATGCCATCTGCCCGTTTCTATTGGTAACCTATGATTTCTGGTTCTAAATCTACAATATGTAATTCTATCTTTATCTGGTAAAATATCTAAATAATGCTTAGCAGTTTATTAAGCGTAAACTGACCCAAACCAGGTTATATCGTATAACATGTTCAACAATTTCAAATATTCCTTAAATATATTACGGATTTAGTTTGTTACACATATTTTCATTGGTTCTTCAACCATGAATGTCTGCATATATTCGGAAAACAGACGGGTTATATATTTCAGTCTCACAAAAACGATAACAACATGGACGACAAAATATTACCCTTCACTGAAACAATAGCATAATACGGAATAATAAATGTATTTTTACCAAATTAAATGCTGTTTTTATACTTAAAACGGCTGTATGAACAAAACAAAAATATTACAAGCTATGCAACAGATAATTCCGTCACAAATACCTGATCGATTCAGCAAGCTCTTATATATATATATATATATACAACGTCTGAAAAACCAGTCAACGATCAATCTTACGGGGTGTTGGATCGTTACGGTATAACGATACTATACAAGTAAAACAATCATAAACGTCTAAAATGGTTTGTAAAACAACACCAAGTACACAAAACAAAGTGATAAAGAATTCTTTATCACTTTGTTTTGTGTACTTGGTGTTGTTTTAACGTCTATAAACGTCTAAAATGTAACACAACAACACCAAAAAAAGATGCTAAAATATAACAAAAATAACTATAAGTCTACAAAAAGACTATAATTATAATCAAGTTGACGGATATTTCGCTTGACCGACAAGCTTCATCAGCGTCTGTAATCTGATTTGAAAAATAGTCACGTTACCAGCAGTTATCGTGACGTAAATCATAATCTTCAACTTTATACTTTATATCATTCAAATATATATGTACACTAATTTACTGCATTAAGGATACACTGGTCATAGCTGCTGTATCTAGACCTTCATCGACGGTCGGCTAGTGTAAACCATGTGGTGACAAGCGTTGCAAGTGCTGTCTCCAATTGCAACACGCACAAGTGTTCCATAGCAAGACGACAGGAAAGGAGTATAAGATCTTTTGCAATGTCAATTGCAAAACGCCTAATGTTGTTTTCCTCCTTGACTGTTACGTCTGCGGGTCGCAATGCGTAGGGGAAAGTGTCCAACCATTCAACAAAAGAATGAATGGACACAGAAGTGACCTTACAAAAAAGACGCTCTTGTCCGTGAGTCAACACTTTGTGTCGCCGGGACACTCATTAGATGACTTTGTCAGACCCAAAATTTATATCATTGACCACAATCCAAGTTGGAAAGAGAATCAAAGACATAAAAGAGAGAGTTTTTGGATCCGCGAGTTACAAACATTACATCCGGAGGGCATAAACAAAAAGACCTAAATCTTTTGTTTTTTTTAACTTTTTAACCAGTCCCTGGTCCTTAGCCAGTTGGTAAATTTCATCATTACATTTTCTCATTCTTTTCATATTGTTTATAAATTAGTGTACATATATATTTGAATAATATAAAGCATAAAGTTCAAGATTATGAATTACGTCACGATACTGATGGTCACGTGACTATTTTTCAAATCATATTACAGACGCTGATGAAGCTTGTCGGTCAAGCGAAATATCCGTCACCTTGATTATAATTATAGTCTTTTTGTAGAATTATAGCTATTTTTGTTATATTTTAACATTTTTTTTTGGTGTTGTTGTGCTACATTTTAGACGTTTATTTATCATTTGTTTGTTTGCACAGAATCGTTAACACTTGTTTCCGATCTGACATCCAGTAGGTTCATACGTTGGCTACTTTTTCAGACGTTAAAATATATATTTTATAATTATAGTCTTTTTGTAAACTTATAGTTATTTTTGTTACATTTTTGCATCTTTTTTTGATACCGTTGTGCTAACATTTTAGACGTGGTTCTTTGTTTTACTAATTTCTTTTATATGTACCAGCATACGGATTTCATTTGACTTTTTAATATATATATAAAAATTCGTGTTATTGGACAGATAAATAAATTTGTAAACTACTCGAAAATAGTACTTGAATTGCGTCATAACAAATCACATCCCCTAATTCATTTACATTATTGAATCCTTATAAGTAAAGAAAACGAATTAAACTACGTTTCTCTCAATATTAACAAAACGAGACATTAAAATATTAAACTGCAAGAGATACATTTTTTTGTATTTGTCGATACAATAGTTTATTAAATATTTTACCGCAGGAGAGAAAATATTCTTCCATGTTTTACAGGAACAATATTCGACTATTGTAATATATCAATCAACATTAACAGCCATTAATTATTCCCTTTAGATGTAAGACGGCCATTGTTATGATCTACTTGTGCAGAATATGACAACACTTACTCCATTTTGTACTGCTTTAGGACATAAAACACCGCATGTAGAATTATATAAACACATAAATATAATTCATTTATTTAAAAAAAAAACAACAACAACATTTACTGTCACTGGGTCGATGCAGCTGCTGGTGGACTGTTAGACCCTGCGGGCATCATCCGCCCAGTGTCAGTGTTTCTATCACTGGGTCAATACCTCTGCTGGTGGACTGTTAGACCCTGCGGGCATCATCCGCCCAGTGTCAGTGTTTCTATCACTGGGTCAATACCTCTGCTGGTGGACTGTTAGACCCTGCGGGCATCATCCGCCCAGTGTCAGTGTTTCTATCACTGACATGGTTTATTATATATATTTATTATATAAATTCACAGTTACTATATAATGTAATTATTATCAAAACCAAGGTTCTCTCCTACATGCACACGTGACCTTAGCCGCTTTGACTATCACTGTTTAGGAAACACTTTTAAATTAATTGTCTTTCCAATATTTCGATATTGAGCGTACCTGATGAAGGTTATTCTAGAAACGTGTCGTGCGCACTAATTTTGATATCTACGTTTTTATTACAATAATTATACATTTCTATGAAAATTTAAATGGAAAAATATGAAAGTGATAATGAAAAGGATTAGAATAAAACAATGGTCGCCCTGCTTAAAAATAAGAGTATAGACATCTGTTATTATAATTATTATTATATTATTGTATTATAGGGTTAGTAATTCAGAACCACATGCCTTCTCACCTGATACTTAATGGATGTCTTTGATTGATGACATTTACTTGAATAACTATATCAATATAAACAAAAAAAGACTAAAAACGTCACTTTAGATATCCTAACAAACTAGTATATAGTTTGACTGTATTTTATGGCGAACATATGGATTGTCCCGGGATGGTAATGTACGGTTTCCGCCATAAATTCAATATATAAGGAGAACATTTTGACATGACGGACATTTACAGTGTCGGACTAGTCAATACATGTGTACAATATACGTATCAAAGATTAAACTAGCCTTACATTATATTTCATCTATATATACATCTCAAATGTATTGTCAAATAAAATAAACTTCAGTCAAAGCAAATTGTTTTACTTTAAAATGACGTGCATACATGTACATTTCCCTAAGACAAGATGACATTTTCAGAGAGTTCTGTTGATAAATGAGTTGTTCTTTGTCTTGCTACTTTGACAATACTTTGGTTTTATTAGTGTTGATTGATTTTGACAGTAGGGACCTAACAAAACATGTATATTTATTGTAGTGAGGGGTCTAACATTACATGTATATTTAATGTAGTAAGGTGTCTAACAATACATGCACATTTAATGTAGTAAGGTGTCTAACAATACATGTATATTTATTGTAGTAAGGGGTCTAACATTACATGTATATTTAATGTAGTAAGGTGTCTAACAATACATGTACATTTAATGTAGTAAGGGGTCTAACAATACATGTACATTTAATGTAGTAAGGGACCTAACAATACATGTACATTTAATATAGTAAGGGACCTAACAATACATGTACATTTAATGTAGTAAGGGACCTAACAATACATGTACATTTAATGTAGTAAGGGGTCTAACAATACATGTACATTTAATGTAGTAAGGGGTCTAACAATACATGTATATTTATTGTAGTAAGGGGTCTAACATTACATGTATATTTAATGTAGTAAGGTGTCTAACAATACATGTACATTTAATGTAGTCAGGGGTCTAACATTACATGTACATTTAATGTAGTAAGGGACCTAGCAATACATGTACATTTAATGTAGTAAGGTGTCTAACAATACATGTACATTTAATGTAGTAAAGAGTCTAACAATACATGTACATTTAATGTAGTAAGGGACCTAACAATACATGTACATTTAATGTAGTAAGGAGTCTAACATTACATGTACATTTAATGTAGTAAGGTGTCTAACAATACATGTACATTTAATGTAGTAAGTGACCTAACAATACATGTACATTTAATGTAGTAAGGAGTCTAACAATACATGTACATTTAATGTAGTAAGGGACCTAGCAATACATGTACATTTAATGTAGTAAGGGACCTAACAATACATGTACATTTAATGTAGTAAGGGGTCTAACAATACATGTACATTTAATGTAGTACGGGGTCTAACAATACATGTACATTTAATGTAGTAAGGGACCTAACAATACATGTACATTTAATGTAGTAAGGGGTCTAACAATACATGTACATTTAATGTAGTAAGGGACCTAACAATACATGTACATTTAAAGTAGTAAGGGACCTAACAATGCATGTACATTTAATGTAGTAAGGGACCTAACAATACATGTACATTTAATGTAGTAAGGGACCTAACAATACATGTACATTTAATGTAGTAAGGGGTCTAACAATACATGTACATTTAATATAGTAAGGGACCTAACAATACATGTACATTTAATGTAGTAAGGGACCTAACAATACATGTACATTTAATGTAGTAAGGTGTCTAACAATACATGTACATTTAATGTAGTAAGGGGTCTAACATTACATGTACATTTAATGTAGTAAGGAGTCTAACATTACATGTACATTTAATGTAGTAAGGTGTCTAACAATACATGTACATTTAATGTAGTAAGGAGTCTAACATTACATGTACATTTAATGTAGCAAGGTGTCTAACATTACATGTACATTTAATGTAGTAAGGAGTCTAACATTACATGTACATTTAATGTAGTAAGGAGTCTAACATTACATGTACATTTAATGTAGTAAGGAATCTAACATTACATGTACATTTAATGTAGTAAGGTGTCTAACAATACATGTATATTTATTGTAGTAAGGTGTCTAACATTACATGTACATTTAATGTAGCAAGGTGTCTAACATTACATGTACATTTAATGTAGTAAGGAGTCTAACATTACATGTACATTTAATGTAGTAAGGAGTCTAACATTACATGTACATTTAATGTAGTAAGGTGTCTAACAATACATGTACATTTAATGTAGTAAGGGGTCTAACATTACATGTATATTTATTGTAGTAAGGTGTCTAACATTACATGTACATTTAATGTAGTAAGGTGTCTAACAATACATGTACATTTAATGCAGTAAGGTGTCTAACAATACATGTACATTTAATGCAGTAAGGTGTCTAACAATACATGTACATTTAATGTAGTAAGGAGTCTAACATTACATGTACACTTAATGTAGTAAGGTGTCTAACATTACATGTACATTTAATGTAGTAAGGAGTCTAACATTACATGTACATTTAATGCAGTAAGGTGTCTAACAATACATGTACATTTAATGTAGTAAGGGGTCTAACAATACATGTATATTTATTGTAGTAAGGTGTCTAACATTACATGTACATTTAATGTAGTAAGGTGTCTAACAATACATGTACATTTAATGCAGTAAGGTGTCTAACAATACATGTATATTTAATGCAGTAAGGTGTCTGACAATACATGTACATTTAATGTAGTAAGGAGTCTAACATTACATGTACACTTAATGTAGTAAGGTGTCTAACATTACATGTACATTTAATGTAGTAAGGAGTCTAACAATACATGTACATTTAATGTAGTAAGGTGTCTAACATTACATGTACATTTAATGTAGTAAGGGGTCTAACATTACATGTACATTTAATGTAGTAAGGTGTCTAACAATACATGTACATTTAATGTAGTAAGGAGTCTAATATTACATGTACATTTAATGCAGTAAGGTGTCTAACAATACATGTACATTTAATGTAGTAAGGTGTCTAACAATACATGTACATTTAATGCAGTAAGGTGTCTAACAATACATGTACATTTAATGTAGTAAGGGGTCTAACAATACATGTACATTTAATGTAGTAAGGGACCTAACTATACATGTACATTTAATGGGAATAAATCTGCATTGATTACAAATATCCAATTATTCTGATTGTGTATTAAAACTTTGTTCTATTGTAAGTGAAATATGTGTTTAATCTAATTACAGCCAAAGATGAAACTTGATGGTGTAAATGCACGAGTGATTCCCCTTAGAATTGGAGAAAAGGCGATAAAATATTGGCAAAAATCTGAATTCAACATCGACTACAGTAGAAGACCTAGAATATGTCCAAATAATTTTATATCCAAGTGTTTCAAGTCTCCTTACATAGAAATAAAGGGACGACCAGCTAGAAAGTGTTTAACATTATGTAAGGGTGGTAAACCTTGCTTTATACCTTGTATTTGTGAGTGCAAACCTAAATCCAAAGTCAAGTTTTCTAAAGCTATGATTCCCCATCTAGTTATACCAGTAGACAAAAGACAACTAATACCGTCATGTAATAGGCTAGAATTTGTACGTTGTACGGCTCAAATATACGGAGAATCAACAAATCGCCTGTGTGCTTTTGGTTGTGGAGAAGGAGTTTGTCCTTTGACCTGTAATTGTCAATGTGTTGCCGATCTCATTACACGAAGAGGAGCAGTAAATCGAATACCAAGCAATAATGAATTAATCATTGGACCAAATTTGAATAGAGGAGCATTAAATCGAATATCAAGCAATAATGAATTATTCATTGGACCAAATTTGAATAGGGGAGCATTAAGTCGAATACCAAGCAATAATGAATTAATCATTGGACCAAATTTGAATAGAGGAGCATTAAATCGAATACCAAGCAATAATGAATTATTCATTAGACCTAATTTGAATATTCAACAAAATATTGACTCGGTTGGTGGCGGCGGGGGTGTTAGAGGAGGAATGTTCGGTATCAACACTATCAACGGAGGGTTACGCGACAGTGGTTTAACTCTAGACAATGGAATATTCTTAGAAGGGCCGGAAATAGTCAATATTGGAAATATCTTGGAAAATCGAGCAAATAGCAATATATTCGACGGTCGTGGGATGGCTGCAGCTGGCACTAGGAGTGGTGCGGGTCTTCTATTTAATGAAGGAGGCAATGTGATAGGTAGTGTACAAAACAACATAAACGGAGGTGCTGGACTAGTGATCGACAATAGAGAAAATGGGGCTATATTGACCAATGAGTTACCTAATATTGGTATGAGTGGCCCACCTGATCTGACAACTGACTTAGTAGGTGAAAATATTCAGCTGATTTCACCAGTTGATGGGACATTGGCAAGCCCAACAAATTTTGGTCCGAGTCCAATATCAAGTGGTCCAGTAGCACCACTTCAAGGTGTTGAAACAGAAACAGTACAAGTGCAAATTGATGTTCAATCCCCAGAGGGACATGGTAACATTGGCTCTGGAGGTCCAGGCTCTGGGACAGTTGGCCTTGCAGGACCAAATGCTGGCTCTGTAGGCCACGAAGGGCATGGTTTCGATCATGGTGGCCCACTTGCTTTTGGAAATACCGCAACTGGTAACGGATTCTTTAGCCATGGTTTTAGTAATGGTGGAACTGAAAATGGCCTTGGTTTTGGGGGAAATACAGAAGCTGGTGGTATTCCAGTTGATATTTCACAACATAGTAGTATTGGTTTAGATACCCCAATTTTAGCCGCTTTGGGCTTTGATAATAGTGTTAGATCAAATACTGCCAATAGAGGAGGTCCTAGCAAAAGTGAAATTGGGTTTGGTAGAAATATTAATGCAGAGTCTGGAAGTGCTGGAGGCTCCGGTTCACCTGCAATTCCACATGGTCCAACTAAAGGAGCAGATAATTTTAAACTAAGGATACCAGGTCCCAATGGTAAGAAAGGTGGGGCAATCAACTTGGATTTATCAGGAATATTATCTACAATACCTGGAATGGGTGCAGGAGAAGGCAACGGGCCAAACGAAATGGAATTTTTAAATCAACTAGGGGGAAATGTTGGTTCAGGTGGATTTTTCCAGAACGAACAAATGATGGGTGGATTATCTAATCTATTTGGTGGAAATGCCGAACAAGCAAGTGGAAAGGGTGGATTAGGAATATTAGGTGGTTCAACGTTAGACTTGTTTGGTGGATCGACAGGAAGATCAGAGACATCATCACTGGGTGGGCTTGCTGGTTTGGGTGGATTAGGTACTGAAATGTCTTTTGATGCATTAAGCATGGGCTCCTCCTCTCCAGCAGTTGCTACTTCCGGGGGAAATTCTGTAAGCAATAGTAATAATATGGGATCATTCTTATCACTTTTGAATACAGGCGGTGGCAGAGCAGAACCAGAGGATCGTTGTCTTAAGGGTACTATCTTATCATGTAATGTCACTCCGGAATGGAGCCACGTGCCCAGCTTAGTAAAATGGTGTAACGATACGTGTCCCAAAGGGGGTTGTAATAAAGAACGATGTAAATGTACATGTATAACACAAGATGAATTTTTGCTTCCAACAATAGGCTGAGTGGTAATGCCTTTAATAAACCGTTTAATTATAAGCAAGGAGTAATATACCACGGACACATTTTATATTTATTGCCATGGTAACCACTATAAACAATACGAAAACGGACTAAAGCATTTATCCGTGGGGACACGTTATTTGACATTTTTACGATTTGTTACATCATTAAAGTAATTTTGTCTATTAAAACCGAAACCATTTTTGATACAAAAATGTCTTGTGCATGCCTCAAGTTTATATTAAGTTCTCATATATGTGTGATATCTCAATGAAATTATTTTCCTATTATATAAATTGTCACCTATTTGACAACCGATCAACAGTCCATAGGCATATCAGACTGCTACGTGTTTGGAGCACACATGCGTTGTTTATTTTTATCGTTGTCGTCATCAATATTGCCCACTTGCCGATAATCAACCAATCAACCAGATATTATGTTGAATTAGTAAGAAAGCATATGGATGTAAATGAACATGTAAGACTATCCAATACCGTTTTCTACATTTGATCTTTGCTTAATAACCATGGTAATAAATACGATAATAATCAACGATGAACTAAAAGGACTCACGTCTTTTGTGATAGGATAATCCTCACATTTGCTTAATCAATATTTTATTTCTAAAGCATTCGTAATACAAAATACAAATTGAAAAAATAACACCAAAGATTCAGAAAAAATAACACCAAAGATTCAGAAAAAATAACACCAAAGATTCAGAAAAAATAACACCAAAGATTCAGAAAAAATAACACAAAAGATTCAGAAAAAATAACACAAAAGATTCAGAAAAAATAACAAAAGATTCAGAAAAAATACCCATAATTATCCTCTCATGTTAACTAATAATCAAATATGTATTTAAATTGTGATATCTAAATGTTTCATTGTATTATTTCATGATAGTTAAAATATAAAAGTACCATGCACGTACCAGACCGAGAGCTTGTTTATCTTAACATTCTGTAGTATCAAATACAATAAAGGAGAGGTGTAAAAAATTTACCATCAGAAAGAACGGCACTGGACTAATTGCAGCAACAGATATTCCTGGAAAAGGACAGATATGATACTTAAAACGATTTGCAAAGATTGTATTGGTAAAGCCAACAACAAAACTCTCTGAACCATGACGACTTTCGCAAGATGTATTGCATTTATTGAAAGACTCAAAGTTATTTATAACGTCAAATGAGCTGTATGTCAAGTATTTTCATGAAACCAACCAATTTTCGGGTGCCACTAGTAGAGTGTTTTCCTTTCCCCAGTACCCGCGTTCGTCTCTGATTTTAGTTGGGTTTGCGATCTTCTCAATCTTTAGTTTCATGTTTAGAAGTTTGTTGACCATATTGCTTGTTGTTGTTTGTTCATTTTCTTTTGATCACGTTTAATAACCGGCTTCCAATTTACGGCTTTTGATTACCAGTAACTTTTCTTATAGATATTAAATAATGTAGGCAAATAGGTCTTTATTTCTATGTCCGGAGTTGCTACGGAGATGTGTGATACACAGCATTTTATTGACAACGTTCTATGACTTGATATTTTGTCGCTAGACAGTTGTGGAAGATGTAAAAAAAAAACTTGCTATTTTGGCGACAAGTGTATGTCCTATACCAAAGTGCATATTTTATTTGACTCTCAATGAAAAGAGAAGCCAGTGTACAAACGTATAATACCTACCAGTATTGGAGAATCAATGTATTTTTTATACCTACTAGTATCAGATAGAGAATCAATGTAAAACCTCACAATAAGAGCAAATTTTATATTCTAACTCTTATGTAGTCCGATAAAAAAATTCTGAACGAAACAAAAAACCATAACCCCCCCTTCAAGTTAAATGGTCGGTCCCTAACATCCTTCCATTCTGAACTTTTCCCATTTATAATTACTTTCTGTTTTCTATCCGATAGGTAATTTTCAATCCATGAGAGTATGTGGTCTTCTATGCCATAACTTTTTAGTTTGCTGATCATTCTCTTGTGTGGCACTGTGTCAAAGGCTTTCTGGAAGTCCATATTTGCATATACAATCTACTTTTCCCCTGAATCTACTGCCTGGGTCAATTTGTCTAATACCTCTAATAGTTGTAACGTAGTTGATCTACCTGTGATAAAGCCAAATTGTTTCTTTGAAAATAGGTCATTTTGTCTCATGTGGCTAGTCATAAGGGATATGGATTGTTTAAATATAATAAGAAGTGGTTTTGTAATTTCTGTCGCCAACTCCTTTGAAATTCTTGGGTGAAGCTCATCTGGCCCTGGTGATTTATCAATCTTAAGTTGGAGGCAACATTTTTGTAATTTTCTCTTCATCAATATGTAAATTCTTTAGTTTCATGTTTATTTCTTTATTCTCTAGATGTGGCGCCGGTCCATCAGGTTCTTTTGTAAATACATTGGAAAAATAATTTGCTAGAATATCCGCCTTCTCTTTATCATCGTCTGTCTTTGCTGATTTAATATTGTTTGGGTCTATATGTAATTCTCCTATTCCTTCCTTGACTTTTGTTTTTTATTTAATATAATTCCAGGTGGCTTTTGGGTTTTCTTTTGCTTGTATTGTTTCCTAAGTTTATTTACTGCTGTTTTTACTTTGATTTCTGACTATGTTGTATTCTTTTCTAACTTCCTGCCATCCTGGTTATTACCTTTTGACAGTTTTTTTAATAAAGTATTCGTTTGTTTTGATCTTCTTTCTGGTCTTCTCATCAATTGGGAATTTTTCTCTGCCTTTTCTCTTTTGATGTGTACTTTTGATTGGGATAAACTCTTTCTCTAAGGGAACGACCATTTAACTTGAAGTGGAGGTTATGGTTTTTTTCTTAAAAAATATTCTGATTCCCAATGTTGCTGAAAAAAATATTCTGATTTTGGTGGAGGAAAAAAAAAATAACCTGATTCAGAGTTTTTACATATAACAACATTAATGTGAAATTCTGGAAAAAAATTTCGCGCTTTGCGCGAGAAAAAAATTAATATTCTAACTCTTGTGTTGTCCGAAAAAAATTAGATTAACATTGGACCCTATGGGAAAATGTTCAAATGCCTTCTTCTCAGAAACTACAAATATGATTAAAGCCAAACTGTACATGAATGTTCATTGGATGGTCCTCTACAAACTTAAGGTTTTTTGGTCTGATATGAAATTCAAAATGGCGGCTACGGCAGGACTTAGTTCAACATTGGGCCCTATGAGAAAAATGTTTCAAAATGCTTCTTCTCTGAAACCACTTGGACAATTAAAACCAAACTACCCAGGGATGATCATTGGAAGGTCCTCTACAGAGTTTCTGTTTTATATGCCGATCGGAAATCCAAGATGGCCGCCACCGCAATACATAGATTAACATTGAACCCTATGGGAAAATGTTCAAATGCCTTCTTCTCAGAAACTACAAATATGATTAAAGCCAAACTGTACATGAATGTTCATTGGATGGTCCTCTACAAACTTAAGGTTTTTTGGTCTGATATGAAATTCAAAATGGCGGCTACGGCAGGACTTAGTTCAATATTGGGCCCTATGAGAAAAATGTTTCAAAATGCTTCTTCTCTGAAACCACTTGGACAATTAAAACCAAACTACCCAGGGATGATCATTGGAAGGTCCTCTACAGAGTTTCTGTTTTATATGCCGATCGGAAATCCAAGATGGCCGCCACCGCAATACATAAATTAACATTGAACCCTATGGGAAAATGTTCAAATGCCTTCTTCTCAGAAACTACAAATATGATTAAAGCCAAACTGTACATTAATGTTCATTGGATGGTCCTCTACAAACTTTACGTTTTTTGTTCCGATATGAAATTCAAAATGGCGGCTACGGCAGGACTTAGTTCAACATTGGACCCTATGGGGAAAATGTTTCAAAACGCTTCTTCTCTGAAACCACTTGGATAATTGAAACCAAACTGCCCAGGAATGATCATTGGAAGGTCCTCTACAAAGTATGTGTTAGTTATGCTGATCGGAAATCCAAGATGGCCACCACCGCAGGACATATCGAAAGACTGAGCCAATTTTGACCGGAAGTTGATAACCTATTTGGAGCATGCGTCATACATTTTCATTATGGTCCCCTAAATAGTTCTGGGAACAGTAAATTCAAAGACCTGAAATACTCAATCGTCAAGAAGATTAGGATATTATATATTTCTCATCATCTGCAGACGAGTTTTCATTCCACTATTTCTCTTTTTGCTCCATAAATTAATAAATGTAAATATCATGACGATTATCGTTCAATAACAATAAATAACTGAAAACTTACCTACCTACCTATCCTCTTCGCTCCCGTAGGAGCATAAGGTCATCACAAGATTACGCCGTACAGTTATCAGGTCAAATCGGCATCTGGTCATTTCGGTACCTACTCTGCTGGCTTTTTTCCTAAGCATTTTATGCAAAAATGTGCATTACGTATACACCTCTGACATTCTAGGAATTTTGCATCATGGTCTTTAAGAATCTTACTACATATTTTACATTTCCATGGGTCTTCATCTTCCTGTTATGTTAGCATAAGTGCAGTTGCACTGTTTTTAGCTCACCTGGCCATAGGTCATGTGAGCTTTTGTCATGGGTAGTCGTCCGTCCGTCCGTTAGCTTTTCACATTTAATTCTTCTTCTCTGAAACCGTTGAACAGATTTCAACCAAACTTGCCATCAATGTTCATTGGATGGTCCTCTATCAGATTTTTGGTGAAGATCGGAAATTCAACATGGCTGCCAGGGCCAATAACGTGTTCTGATTGGTTGAAACCTCGAAAATCTTCTTGTCAGAAACCACCAAACCATTTGAATTGTGACTTTGCAGGAATGATCATTGGGTGGTCCTGTATTAAACTTGTGAATCGTTTGCCGATCGCAAATTCAACATGGCCACCATGACTCGACTTAGTTTAACATTGGACCCTATGGGAATTTCACATTTTCATTTTTTTTTCTGAAACCACAAAATAGATTTCAACCAAACTTGGCAGAAATGTTCATTGGATGGTCATATGCAATGTTTTTGTTTTTGGCATTGATCAGAAATCCAACATGGCTGCCAGGGCCCATAATGTGTTCTGATTGGTCGAAATTTAAAAAATCTTCTTGTATAGAAACCACTAAGCCAATTGAATTGTAACTTTGCAGGAATGATCATTGGGTGGTCCTGTACTAAACTTGTGAATCGTTTGCTGATCGGAAATTCAAGATGGCCGCCATGACTCGACTTAATTTTAACATTGAACCCTGTGGAAAAAATGTTTAAGTCTTCTCCTCTGAAACCAGTAAGTCAATTTAAAGCAAACATGGCATGAATGGTCCTTAGGTGGTCAACTTTCAAAATTATGTCCTGTGACCCCGACCTCCATTCAAGATGGCCGCCTCAGCGGACATAGTTTTAACATAGGACCCTATGGGAAAAATGTTTATAACATTTTTCCTCTGAAACCAGTAAGCCAATTTAAAGCAAGCATGGCATGAATGGTCCTTAAATGGTCAACTTTCAAAATTATATCCAGTGACCCAGATCTCCATCCAAGATGGCCACCATCAACGGACATATTTTTAACATAGGACCCTATGGGAAATGTGTTTAAAAATCTTCTCCTCAGAAACCAGTAAGCCAATTTAAAGCAAACATGGCATGGATGGTCCTTAAGTGGTCAATTTTCAAAATTGTGTCCGGTGAAACTGACCTCCATCCAAGATGGTCGCCTTCAGCGGACATACTGTAGTTTTAACATAGGACCATATGGGGGAAAAAATTAAAATCTTCTCCTCTGAAACCAGTAAGCCAATATAGCAAACATGTCATCAATGGTCCTTACATTTTTTGTAGGTGGTAAATTTCCAAAATTATGTTCAGTGATCCCGATCTCGGTTCAAAATGGCCGCCGTCAGCGGACATAGTTTTAACATAGAACCCTATGGGAAAATTGTTTAAAAGTCTTCTCTTCTGAAACCAGTCAGCCAATTTAAAGCAAACATAGCATGGATGGTTTTTGGGTGGTATTCTTTCAAAATTGTGTCCGGTGACCATGACCTCCATCCAAGATGACTGCCATGAGCAGACATAGTTTTAACATAGAACCCTATGGCAGTATGGGATTTGAATAGTAACTCTTCCAAAATTGTGTCCGGTGATCCCGACTTCCAACCAAGATGGCGCCAAGCTAAAAATTGAAAAAAAGGGGGAGGGATGAAATTTTAATTGTCCATTGCTGCTTTAGTATAAGTCAAAATGAGCTCAAATTTTAACTGCATCTACATGGCAAGGAGTAGTTTAACATATATTCCGGATTTTTCTTTGAAATATTTCTTTCAGCCGATTTATACCGATTATGCAAATTAGGCATATTTTGATAAAATATCACATTTAAATCTTCTCCTTTGAAACCGCTAAACCAAATTAAACCAAACCTGGCAGGGATAGTCCCTGGGTGGGTCCCTTTCAAAATTGTGTCCGACAGCTCCGCTCACCATTCAAGATGGCTGCTGTTGCTAAAAATATAAATTTCTTCAATTGTCCATTGCTGCGTTAGTATACATGTAAGTCAAAATGAGCTCAAATTTTAACTGCAGCTACATGGCACGGTCATGTGAGCTATTGTCACCACTGAGCTTCTGTCGTCCGTCCGTTAACTTTTCACATTTTAATCAATTCCTCTGACTGGGCCAATTTGAACCAAACTGTGGTGGAATGGTTCTTTGGTGGTCCCCTTTCAGAATTGTGTCTGATGACCTCGACCATTAACCGAGATGTCTGCCATTACTAAAAATAGAAAATTCAGCAATAAAATGAATTAAAAAATCTTCCTCTGTAACTGCTTGGCTAATCTCAACCAAACCTTGGTGGAATGGTCCTTATGTGGTCTGCTTTCAGAATTGTGTTCGACGACATTGGCTCCCAACCAAGATGGCCACCGTTTCTAAAAACATAACTGAATGCAAGCATAGCCTCATAGGCTTGTAACATATTATAAGACTCGAAATGAAAAATGCTGTTGAGATGTGATGTCAGTTGTTCATTATAGAATTCAGGTAACGATATTTTCCCCAGAATGACTACTGTTACTAAAAATAGAACTTAATGTAAACATAGGCTTGTGACATATCATAAGACTTGAAATGGAGAGTTCTGTTGAGGCATGCTTATCAGTTGTTCATTATAGCATTTGGGTAGCAATATTTGCCCCAAAAGAGCTACCAGGAGCCTTGCATGGCCCTTTTCAAAATTGTGTTCAGCAGCCATGCCCTCCATCCAAGATGGGTGCTGCAAAATCCAAACTTAGCTGTACTTAATTTACATACAAACCTTTTTCACATGTTTTAATGAGAGCAGCGTTGAGCCAGGTGAGCGATTACAGGCTCCT
The DNA here is from genome assembly GCA_963680875.1 of Bathymodiolus brooksi. Classification (NCBI taxonomy): domain Eukaryota; kingdom Metazoa; phylum Mollusca; class Bivalvia; order Mytilida; family Modiolidae; genus Bathymodiolus; species Bathymodiolus brooksi. Next base: position 64,006,623 of record OY804586.1, on the reverse strand, counting down.
GGGAGCCTCTAGTTAAATGTTCTTGGCTCAAAACAGAACTAGATTTCTCCTTCTGTCAAAACAAAAGGTCAGCATATTAAATAACCAATTCATGAATGGCTTAATCACAACATTAATAACAATAAGTACTAGTGTAAATTTTTATAAACTTCACACCAGTTGAACAGAAAAAAGAATGTGCAAAATATTCATTCCCCCAGGTAAATATGTCCATTAGCTCAAACAGAATAAGATTTCTCTTTCTGCCATTTTCAAAATGGCTGCCAAAATACAGTATAAAAAATGGGCGGTAAAAATTCAACATTGTCCGATATCATCAAAATTTGATATGTGGGTAGATAATGATGTCCCGAATTGATTCCTGACATTGAAAAATTTCGACCGGTCGCCATTTTCAAAATGGCCGCCACAATACCGCAAAAATTCAACATTGTCCGATATCATCAAAATTTGATATGTGGTTAGATAATGATATCCCGAATTGATTCCCGCCATTGAAAAATTTCTACCGGTCGCCATTTTCAAAATGGCCGCCACAATACCGCAAAAATTCAACATTGTCCGATATCATCAAAATTTGATATGTGGGTAGATAATGATGTCCCGACCTTGAAAAATTTCTACCGGTCACCATTTTCAAAATGGCCACCACAATACCGCACAAATTCAACATTGTCCGATTTCAACGCCATTTGATATGTGGGTAGATTATGATGTCCTGAATTGATTCTCGACATCGAAAATTTTCTACCGGTCGCCATTTTCAAAATGGTCATCACGATACCGCACAAATTCAACATTGTCCGATTTCAACGACATTTTATATGCGGGTAGATTATGATGTCCCGAATTGATTTCTGACATTAACAAATTTCTACCGGTCGCCATTTTCAAAATGGCCGTCACAATACCGCACAAATTCAACATTGTTTGATTTCAATGTCCCGAATTGATTCCCGACATCGAAAAATTTCCACCAGTCTCCATTTTCAAAATGGTCGCCACAATACCGCAAAAATTCAACACTGTTCGATTTCGAAGGTAGCTTTTAATTAATTTTTTAAACCGGTTGTCAATGACCGGTTTGGGAGACTTCATAATCGTTAGATTATAATCATATCTTGTTATTATTAATCTTATTCTCTTTCTTCTCTTTCTCCTTTCTTTCTTTGGCACATGAACTTGTCCACGGCAGATCTCAGGAACTACTGGACAGAATTTCATGACATTTGGTGGAGTTATAGATATATTTTTCTAGTTGGTCCTAAAGTTTTCAGCTTTGTGGTAAAGGGGGTCAAAGTCATATTTTGAGGGATTCAAATGGGGTGGGGGCTACTATAGAATCCTATGGGAAAGTTGAAATTTCGTACATTAATGTTGATAACTTCTGAATGGATAATGATAGAGACATAAAATTTGACATAGTGATAGGTCACCATTAGTGGAGCAATTCTGCGTTTTCAAAATTTTTGAGATGTCTGCCCAAAACACGGTATAAAAAATGGGCGGTAAAAATTCAACATTGTCCGATATCATCATAATTTTATATGTAGGTAGATAATGATGTCCCGAATTGATTCCCGACATTGAAAATGTTCTACCGGTCGCCATTTTTAAAATAGCCGCCACAATACCGCACAAATTCAACATTGTCCGATTTCAACGACATTTCATATGTGGGTAGATTATGATGTCCCGAAATGATTCCCGACATCGAAAAATTTCTGCCGGTCACCATTTTCAAAATGGCCACCTAAATACCGCAAAAATTCAACATTGTTCAATTTCAAAGGTAGCTTTTAATTTATTTTTTAAACCGGTTGTCAGCTGCCGGTTTGGGAGACTTCATAATCGTTAGATTATAATCATATCATGTTTAACAATGAGCTAATACTTGAACAAAACAAATTGTCAACTTGATATTACCGGAGTGGTTCAAATGAAGGTTACAAATGGAAGAATAAAGTTCACAAACTGGAACCCCAAACTTTAAAAAAAGGTTTATAAGTAGCAACAAATTTAACAGCCCGTTTTTGACAAATAGATTGCAACTGAAAATTTACAGATTATACAAAGTTTCCAGAATTATCTAAAGGCCTAGGAATAATGGCAGATAAAATTATAACGGCATTTAAATTTGTCAACCTTTTTACTGTAGTAATAAGGATGTTATATGCATAATCAAAATTAGATACGATAACCGTAACCCTCAGTCCGCTTTTGCTCCCAGCGAGGGTTACGAATCGGTCCCATTCAACGTATGGGAGCAGCCCCCGAAGTGATTCACACTGGGCGGTTTTTTGTCCTAATTCCGTTGTAAGTGGTTGGAAAAATTAACGGGGGTGAAAGATAAATATATTTAGGTAAACCTTGAGGTGCTTAGTAAACGCTGCATCAATCCATGGTAGACTTATATCCATCTGAAAATTTGCATGCATGAAATCTTCTTTCTGTCCGACATTTTGTATACAAGTTGCTATTTCACGTGCACTTGCCTCGTTTTTGAGATATCCTTATTTGAATTAATCGTAGTAAAACCTCGTAGTAACGTTTTTCATATTTGGCATTCAGATCCATATATGGATAGGCTCCGCCCATCACGAGAGTATACGTAAGGTGCCATGGCGGACAAGAAACAATTTTCGAATACTAAATCGATCGTGAAGGTAGGAACAGGTATTGTAACACTTATTTCGTATCACCATTACTTAAACATTATAGGGAATAATAAGTTATGACCTGATATGCAAAAAAGAAAGTTGAAATATTCACTTAACGAACATTTTAATTTGCTCCCATACGTTGAATGGGACCGATTCGTAACCCTAACTGGAGCACAAGCGGAATGAGGGTTACGTTATCATATCTAAATCAAAATCAAAATCTGCTAATTTATGGTTGCAGACATTATTAGTTCCCACATGAATTATGATTATATCATAATTTACCTTCACAATTTCTGCATATATAAAATAAATAATATCCCATATGTCTGCTCCTGGGAATGGTTGCAATGTACAACGTTTTAAACTCTTGATATGTTTAGCAATGGAACCGCATATCAAAGTAACAGATCTACTATCCTTTTTCTTCTTTTTCTGTACTAATTCTTTATCCTTGCCTGTGCGTCTTTTGGGCTTCTCGTCCTTCTTTGCAACTGCACCAATATCCTTCTGATCAAACCTTCCTGTGGTACTAACCCTCTGTTGATGTTTCACCAATTCCGGTCCACTCGACTCATTACGTGATATCGGAACACTCGTATACCTTTTCTTTGATGTTTTTAACGGTCCATTCGACGACACACTTGGCAAAGATTTCGGAATAGGCCACATAGAGCCCGAATTGTACAACATTCTTTACAGTAAGAGGCTGTTCAGACAATTCCATGGCCTGCGATGTCGCCAGATATGAACCCTCTAGATCATGCATGGGACTTTATTGGCCGAAAAATTTACCAACGCAATCCGAAATGTCAAAATATTGACGAATTAAGAACTGTTATCTTACAGGAGTGGCAACAGTTCCCTCAAGAACGGCTTAGGCGTCTTGTGCGAAGCATGACGAGGCGTGTTCCAGAACTTCTCAATAAACGCGGTGGATATACTCGTTATTGATTTTTATGCCTTACACATACGCACAATAGATGCATTTAAAAGTTCTTAAAATCTGAAGACTCTGCATTTTATTGCAATGTTAAAAACTTCCACCAAAGACAAACTGGTTTTACGTTTTTCCAGCGCCTGTTTTGAACCCCATTTTTTCCACGTCAGGATGATAAATACTTCGTAGATTGATAAATTTATATATATATACAGTGTATATATATATATATATATATATATATAATATATATATATATATCCTGCAATTGGGAGATTTTTTGTCATAATAAATGGGTTGAAATAAACTGTTGCTTTGTTATGACAGTATCATAATAACACTTTTCACATTAGCCTGATGAAGATATTAAGCCACACCCCTGTCATAATAACACTTTTTATATCAGACAAATAAAGCTATTAAGTCACACCCCTTACCGGAAATACTATTGAAGTATTAATGGGGTTTCCATTATCTTTTTTTTTCATTAAATTGAATAACATTTTAATTATATTATATTGCAGGATAAAAAAATACGGGTGTATTGACGGTACATATAGACTTTAGGTGGCTCGGCACGAAACGGATAGAAAGACTCGCTAAAAACTCGTTTTTCACTCGCTTCTAAGCTTTGCTACATCAATTATATATTAAACGTCAATACACCAATATTGTATATATTAGTTTGGTAATAATATGCTCTTCAAACGATAATAAAGAGAGCTCCTGGTCTTTGCTATGATATATATATTAAATAATACACAAAGCCATCATAAGACACAATAGGGGAATACAAGTTAGCCGAATTGATGTCGTCTCCTTTGTCATAGAGTCTAGTAGATAGTTGACCATTGGTGTCAAATGTAAGGTAAATTACATATCTATCCACGTGATTATTCAAACGATATTCCATTCATATACAGGTGGAGCAGACGATGTAAATAAACAAAATTAATACAGTGGACTTTTTCAGGAACTGCTACCCTTCTGGGCCTTTTTGTGGGTTTGTGTTCCCCAATAGTTAGATTTCTTTGTAGTCCACCATGGCTTATAAGACAACATTACTGTTTTCTAATATGCAGCTATATTTCAGACACATGGAAAACAACCCTATATCATTTGTTAGTGAAAATGCGTTCGATAATCTACTCCGACTGACATCACTGTAAGTTATATATGTAGCATTGTAGTAATGTGAGTGAGTGAGTGATTGTTATTTAACGCCAATTCGGTATTTTTGCAGCTATATTATGGCGTGCACAAATTAATTTCCCATGAGATGATGATGATGTCCGCTTTGTTCTAGACCAACAGGCTGAGCTGGATTTTTTACAGTGCTACCCCACTGAAACAACAGTTCGCGGGTCGCCCAGTCGCTCCACACTCGGACACATTATTCTGATTCCAAGCCAACCAGTCTTTGCTCTCTCTCCTTAATGCTGCGGGCTTAGCGGAGAAACAACAAATACCAGTTGTATGGTCTTTGGTTTCACCCGACCGGGGCTCGAACCCACGATCTACCGCACTCGAAGGTGTGCACACTAACCATTACGCCATCGATGTGGTTGTTTAGTAATGTGTATCGACACGAAATCTGGCATATAAGCTTAACTTTATGATGCCACTGGTTATGTTACCTCACATTAATAACATACGCTTTGTCAGTCCTCTTGATGATACCTGCATCAGCGTTACACTGGTTTTTTTTCTAATTTGATTATGTTTTATTTCAATATAAATATTTCCTATAGCTTCACATGAGTAATTATCAATTATTTTCTACCCGGCAGTTTTTACTGAAGTTCACGTAGCAAGCATGGTGAATGAGCGGCCATGTATATGTTTCTTATATGCATCGATTGTACCTCTACATTTATATTTGTATAATCTTTACTAAATACCTGCCACAGGGATCGCTCATGCGAACATATTTAATATCAATTAGTCATAAACAGAGATATTTTTTATGTCTAGTGAGCTTGATATGCATTGTGGTTATTGTAATAACATTCCATTCTGGAAATGGATTAAGTTACACCAGAAGTTTTCAACCTATGTTGATTGTTATGACTATGATGGAGAACAACTGTCAAAGCTACAACAAAATAATGATACCGGTTGCTTTAGTGAGTATTTAGGCATTTTAGGTCTGAAAGTGTTATCAAATTTATTGCATATTCATTAATAATATCTACCCGTTTTCTATGAAGAAAAGTTGGATGAAATCGGAGGGGTAATCAGAAGTTGTAAATATAAGAAAAGAAAACACAATGACAAAAAGACAAAAGACAAAATGACAAACAACGATCTATAAAACATTACACAGAAAACTAAAGATAAACCAGCACGAACACAACTAAAACCGTGGATGAACGCAGGTTCCGCCGCAGGGTAAGCTGATCCTGCTCCATAGGTGACGCCCATCGTATTACTCTTGATACAAACCCATTCATAAGTCATGTATGAGGAACGATAAATGAAAATTATCTGTTCCCCATTCACATAGCCACATTTATCTTCACTAATATATTACCCTTCCATATGTTGCCATACATACATAGAACAATATATTGGAAAGGATGTAAAAGTTTTGCTAAGATTCATACCACGAATTTTCAAATGCATGAAGGTTCCAAATGATATCAGAAATATGTGAGGTATATAAGGTTATAGAGGGAATATTTTTTAACAATCTGATTAAACGTATATATGTGTTTTGCTTAAATGTATTCATTTAGGAAAGTTCTTCTTGATAGGACCATTAATCAGGGTATGTCAGATGTGCAGGTGGTAGCGTAACAATGACTTCAGGAAGGTTGTGAACAGTTCTGTTCATTTACTTTAAACTAATAATTGTTGTTACAAACATTTAGTAAGCTACAAGATAACACATTCACATTACTAATACATGATTAGTAAACTTCCGCAGTATTTAGTCATGGACCTAATACAGTTTCTCTGGCAAATTCGCTTTTCTACCAAACATTTGACAAATATACGACCAAATAGATAGAATATTTTTCTCTGAAATCCTTTGACGATTTGCAGAAAGACTAATACCAAATTGTGTTTTTCAACCAAACATTTGACAAATATACGACTACAGTGCAATATTTAATTGAGAATGAAAATGTAATCTTTTTAAATACACATTTATTACACAAATAATCATCAAAAATACCTACAAAGAAGTGACAGTTACAATTACATGCATGATTAACAATCAAAGGCAAATACGACTTAAATGTAAATTATTGATCCGTAAACAACACAATCACTGTGCAAACACCGCTCTAAATACATCTAATCAGTTATATGGGGTTCATTGCGGGGCACTTTAACTTTGTTCTTGTTCATAAAATTATCTGATCTACAACTTCGGATGTTATACTATTTCGAAGTTGTGTTACAATTAGTCCTGCAGATGAAAAAATCTTCTCCGAAGGAACGGATGTTGCCGGTACTGCTAACACACGTTTTGCAATAACTGATAATCGTGGATATTTGGATGAGCGGGGATTTTTCTAAAAGTCAGACTCGTCGAGCAGATAACTTTGTAACTCTAGCTCGTCTTGAGTTTCAGACTTGTCTGGAGATTCGCTGAGAAGGATGTCAAATTTGTTGTAACACCACAAAATGTTAATTGTGCATCACAAAGAGTGCATTTGACAGTATTTCCATTTAGCGATCGTTTAAAATAATTCCATACTGCTGATTTTTGTGGAGGTATTTTAACGTACCGATTTTATTTCTAACAACTTAGAACATACGGTGAACTGTATTCATATTTGTTCACACTTAAACTTTACTTAGAGAATATTTCAAAGAGAAAAATGAAAGGAAAAATGTCTAAAGATAAAAAAGTTAGGCGAGTATTCGAGTACGAAAATTTTACACGAGTACTCGGCCTTCCTAGCGAGTACTCGAGTACTCGATTATTCGTTGCCATCCCTATTGAATATAGTTGAAAAAGTGGGAAATGTATGAATAAATTCAAAAAAGAAAAAAGGTGAAAAAAAGTCACAACTAGGCAATCAGAAAATCGACACTTCAAATACACATATATATTATTGATCACTCCTATGGTAGACACTTCAATAAAATCGAAGGAGTTCATCTAATTTGATGGGCTTCTGCTCTTCACTTACTGGACTAATACATTGCATTGTAAATGCTTAGTTGCACCAGAGGTATGTTATTACACAGCTAGTGTCACGGAATAAAAAAAAACGTAATAGAAAGGCGCCATATATTATTGTATGCATATTTATATTGATAATTAAATTGTCAAGCTACTCTAATGTCAACACTTGCTGAAATATAAGATTTTAATTATCCGAAGCAAAGATATCGGGTACTCTCATGTGCTGTATGCCTTGTTGTAATCGGTATATATACCAGTGTGATACTACATAATGTGATTAAATTTGTCAGTGACTTGCGACAGGTCATTGATTTTCACCGAGAACTCCGGTTTCCGCCACCAATAAATCTGACCTCCACGATATTGGTGAAATAAAAAGTGACCATAGACGCCATAACACTAATTCTATACCAGTGTCAACGTCCAGTATTTTCTTTGCTTGTTTCTTCAGGTTGCATGACAGGTAGATATGGCCTCAATTGTGACTATCACTGTATTACATGTACCAACAGGATATGTGACAGACATAACGGACATTGTGCATATGGATGTATTGAAGGCTTTAAAGGAGACGGTTGTCATTTGTTAGGTATACATAGACCAATATTAACACCACGAACAGCAACATCGCTATGTTTCAAAAGTTTTCAATTGAAGTAGTGCCATGATGACTGTAGGAAAACGTTTGAAGATATGAAAGGAGATATCAGAAGCTGTAAATTGAATAAGAACCGATAATGCAATGGCCAAAAAACGAAGAAGACAAACAATGAGCAACCAAATATTGAACAGAAAACTAAAGATTGAATATTACTAACAGCCGGTGTGAACGTCAGAAAAACGAGCAGTTCCTGCTCCACTAATGACATCATCGTGTTGCTCTTGTTGGGAGATAGATCTGAAAGCATTTGAATCACTCGAATTCCGTATTCATCGATCAATTCCTAATGACGACCGTTGAATATTGGATTGCTGAAAGTGACATCATACATGATTCAAGCTTTCAGAACATATTTCCAAATAAATAAGTCTACAGTATGGGTTCATTTCATCTAGCAAAACAGTTTCAGTGGTGTAATGGTTATTATGCTAACCTCGATATAAAAATAGGTTAGCCCCACAAATATTTACTAAAGTGACTTTGACCGTTCAGGAAATGCAGCGCTTATTTATTTGTGTGCTATGGATAAATATATTTCCCCTTTCTACGATACTTAGGCTGGCTATTGGAATTGTTTCAACAAAGTAGTTTTTAATTGCTTGTCATGTTATTTCTCTTCCTAATATTGTATGTATAACATGGAGGTCCGTGTTATTTCGGGGTGATATTAGAAAGTATTCATTTTATGTTTCCTACTTGATTTCACTAACTGTAATACACATACATGTATTTGTCCTTACAGCTGATAATTATATTGCAGTATATACAGGGGTGGGAGGCTTCCTTGTTACAGCTTTAGTGGCTGGCATTGTTTTTGCTACACTGAGGTAATCTGACAGCTTCGTTATCATTTTAATATTCTGCATATGTTCAACAACTAATAGGAAGAGGATATATCTTTCTTAACAATGTTAATAAATGTCTTTGCTTAAATTCAACATTTTTCACAATGTATTATAATTATTGTGAAGATTCACGACAAATTATATTCCAGTCATATCCTAGGAATTTGTTGGGTAAATCAGTGAACACCATCGATTTTAGTTATATTTCTCAGATTATCATATCTTGGTAATTCAAGTTTATGACTTAGCAAGCAAATAAGAAATGATCGGCAATCTCAATGAATTCCTCACAAAACGTTGAAAATAGCAAGGGGTTAATCAGAAGAAAACAATGAGCTTATCAGAAGATACCAAAGGTGGTAATGAGAAGATACCAACGGAGTGATCTAAAGATACCAAGGGCGTAATCAGAAAACAAGTACAGGGATAATTAGAAGACATCAAAGGGGCGATCAGAGGGTACAAAAGGATAAATTAAAAAATATCAAAGGAGTAATCAGGAGATATCAAAAGGAAGCAAACAACCGTAAATCGAAGGACAGACAATGCAATGTCCAAAAGTTTGGAAATGTCAAAGGGGAAATCGATCCTGCTAAAACAAATCGAGAGCATAAAATTCAATGGCCTAAAGAAAAGAAACAAACAATGATCTTCAGAGCACTACACAAAAAGCTAAATATCGAACACAGAAAAACCGGGGATAAACTCAACCAAACCTATGTCACATGTTAAACTCTAAAACAAAGCAAACGTACAATGACAAAAGCTTACTCTGATATACAGTGTGGCTAGTTACAGACACAAACATTGTGGTGGAGATATTAGAATTAAAAAAGAAACATTAGAGTTTACTTTTATTTTAGATATAGAAGAAAGACAGAGTATGAAAATACTACTTTCGGTAGCGGTCGTTTGAACATTGTAAGCTTAATATGAACCCAAACATATTTTAAGTAGTTTGGCTTTAGTTTGTTATGCTGTATAATTGTAGACTACACAATAATGTTGAGGACCAATACATTTAATGTTTCCTTTGTAGCATGTCTAACTGAAATTTCTGTCTTAATAGCTGGGTCTTTCCTCGCTGGTGGGTGATATGTATATTGTGGTTATATGCCATACTATCCTTTCAGAGTAAAATGTCCAGAATAAATTGAAAACAGAGTAACTATATGATGACGGTATTTGTATGATTACCTCACCTCTATATTATTTTATAGCATCTGCGAAATAAAATTATATACACCAAGTGAGATCAAAACGATAAAGATGACCAGCTGTAGCGTTCATCGGCAAAAGTAAAGAGCACCGCTAATAAACTGCTGCATAGAGAGTCTAAGGTTCGTTTCACACTCATTTTAGGGCATGCGTTATGTTCATTCTTGAAAGCCCTATGGTGACTGAAATGTAGAACATCAATACAAAGTGATTTTCCATTATTTGAATTTGTGTAATTGTGGATAGTAGTCGCTCGTGTTCATATATAGCCGAAGCACTTCTTACTATACTATGTTCCATTTTTTTATTTGTTCCTTGATCACATAATGTTGTAACGCGTACACCTTGCCTGAGCAGGATGCGAACTCATAACGTTAGTGTTGATAGGCACTGATTGCATATATAGTTGTAAATCCAACTACTATACGATCACTACCACGACTACCCCTGGTAGCTTTAAAGACGACCTTGGCTAAATGTTGAGTGAATCTAGTAACAGTTTATGCCACAATGTAATTCAAGTATTAAGTTCATAACTACGTACCTAAGAAATCAAATAGATTCCTCTGAAGTTGAAAATGAAATAAATGTAAAAATTACAATTAATCATGTTAATCGAAATAACTCTTATGATGTACAAACTGTTCATATCTATGCAAAACATATAAGGTTGATTGATTAGTAATTAAGACCACTTTAACAGCAGTGCAGGCATACCAAGGATTCTATATTATATAGGCTATCACCGTGCTTGTAACTAGAGTAGCACGACTGGTGCCACTAGTGTAGAAAGAACTGCTCACACTTTCGGAGCACATCAGTTCACCCTCGGGTTTTAGAGGGGTTCGTGTTGCTTGATCTTTAGTTTTTTTGCATAGGTTTTTTTTTCAATTGTCCATTTTCTTCTGGCCATTGTGTTTGCTGTCCTTCTTCGATTTACGGATTACCACTTTGGTATCTTCAAACTCGTCTTACAAATATATAAGGTATACATTATACCACAGTATATTACAATATATAACACATTTATTTCTGTAGGTGCTCAGATCACAACAACAGATTACGGTGTGGTCCAGTATCATCCTTATGAAACCATAGAGGTATGATGCAAGGGCTTTTATCACTATTTTGTTTACTTTCCCTTTGACGCTTAAAACCATTATGCTTACTATCACGTAAGCGCTGAAATGATTCCAATTATCGCTAATCGCTAACTGTTGTCAATGACCCTTAGTAATATCGCTCTTTTCTAATATGACGTTTTAATGACGTCACATTACCAAATCCTTGATAAACATACTAGCATAGCGATAAAATAATTAACGGTGTTTTCCAAAACTCGAGGACATTTCTCAGTCATCTCTCATCTCAGGGTTTTCGCCCTTCGCTGAGATGACTGAGAAATGTCCTCTAGTTTTCAAAAAAAAACATCGTTAATCACTTATTATGACATTGTGTATCATGATCAGTATACTAAGTCATATCTTTACCATGAAGATTAATGGAAATGGAAAGTTATTTTTCGTCCAGTGAAAGGATTTGTTTTAAAGTATTAGTATTATTTCTTGTCGCTGCAAGAGCGTGCATGTACACTCTGTTGCAACACGGTTTATTTTTCAAAGATATTAACACTCAATTGTCATATTGTAATAAATTTCAGAGGATACATAATTATGTCTTATTCATGTGCAAAATAGTATTTAATCAAAATAGTGTATGATTGTTTATGTCATTCTTGTATATATGTATTAACATGTATATAACTAGTTTATCACAAACTACACCAGGCACGCTCATAGCTACAAGATGGGAAAGCCACATAATTTTTACAAGTTGCTAGTTGCAATGAATTATCAGTTGTCATGAAAATTTTTGAAATTGAAAAAAATAATAAAATCATTTACTTTGTATGAACAGCCTAATGAACTGATGCCATTATTTGCAGTCATTGCCAGAAGGAATGTATATATACAAATATTTTCTTTCATTTTCAAAGATATCAACATTTAATTGTTCCTAAGCAAATAACTACGCGATGAAGACTTGGCAATAGATGAATATGACACCTCATCTCCTGACATTACATGTATGATATATAGGATTTGTTGACTAATATTTAACCTATATTTTAATTGTATCCTTTCAGGAGTCTGGATTATCGGTACAATAGACCATTCTTTATATCAAGACATTAAATCCTTCAAGTAAAAGAGGAATAACATAATTATCATCCTTTTTAAGGAGCACCCTTCCGTATTGAGTGATATATTACGGGAAACACATATACATGTTAAAAATATGAAACGAAAATCATGCAATCTTCTTTCAACATCTGGTCCAATATTCTTAAATGCAAAGGAAAAGACGTTACGTTGTTCAATTCGAGAAAGGTATTCGATTTTGCAATAGAAAATTATTATTTAAAAAAATAACTCTTATTTTTTTTCGAATCGTTCAGAATACCCACGACAATGTTTAATCTCACATTTTACATAATAGTTAAATTTTCTTTTATTTTGTTATATTTTTTTCAAAACCTTATTGAAAACCTAATAACACGTTTCAAAAATAATGTCAATCACTATAAAGATATTGGATGTGCCTGGGATGTATTCAAAACACTCAGAGAAAAAACTATATTTTTTTGTAAGTCAGAAAGCCAAAAGAGAAAAAGTGAAATTCAAGTGCTGGAACCAAAGCTAAAAAGTTTAAAAGTAAAAGAAGATGATTTATGTGGAGATCTTGAAAGCAATGGTTTAGACCCCAAACATAATGAAATAGCAAAAACAAACTTAGAAAATGTATATTTTGTAAAGGCAAGGGGTGCTCAAATAAGATCCTATAGTTCAATGGGTAGAACAAGGTGAAAAGAATACTAAATATTCTTGGGATTAGAGAAAACTAGACAGACATGAAAAACCATTAATTCACTTTATGATCAAAATGGTGTTATAACTAGACAACAAACAAAAATACTACAGTTGAGTAAATCTTATTATGAAAAACTGTGCAAGTCTACATACCCTAATATTGAAGAAATAAAAACATAAATAGATAACACAAAAATTAACAAAACATTAAAAATGGAAGAAAGTTTGATCCGATGGAAAATTAAATATAGAAGAGTGCAATATTTAAAATGCGTCTAAATCGATCACACGATTATGATGGCATAACAGTAGAATTGCACAGACGCTTTTGGGAAAGCCTTAGATATGTTATTGTTCCAGTATTCAATTACATTTATGACCGGAAATAACTTACTCAATCTAAAAAACTGGGTATGCTAACTTTAATATACAAGAAAAAAATGATATCTTATCCCTCTCAAATGATAGACCAATTACAGTTTTAAATACTGACACAAAATTAATTGCTTATGCCTTAACTCAAAGATTCAAGAAAGTTTTACCACTAATTATTTCAAATGATCAAAATGGTTACATAAATAACAGGTACATAGGTTTTAACATTAGACAAATTATTCTGAACACTTTAACATTGACGGTGCAATTCTTTTTCTAGATTTGAGTAAAAATTTCATATTCAGTAAATCATATCATATACTTATATCTTGTTAGTATAAACATAAATTGTACAAATAATGTTTATGTCACACATTGTGTGTTGTCTCATATATGTGTATTTTGTTTTGTTACAATGTATGTTGTTTTCTGTATTTATTTCTGTGTTTCTCTATATTTTTTTTGTTATTTTGCTCTTTTTATTTTTCAAGTCAGACATAAATGAAACAAAATATATTATATGTACACACAGTCAGTAATGTGAAGATGAAGATCCTATGGTTTGAATGGTTAATTATATCCTTGTTAAAGTTGCTAAATAGAAATTGAGAGTGATTTCAAGTATCTCTTTTTCAAAATTCAAATATTTTCTGGATAGGATAGGATAACGTCTTAAACAATATATTTTGTATCTCCGTTGTATTGAATAATCCATATATAATATTAATAAACAAAAATAAAAACATTTTAGATTTTTCATATCTCCCAACACGTGGGTCAAAAACGAAAGTGCATATGTACGTATATGCTACAATAGGAAGTAAACAAACAAGCCTAAAAGTATTAACACTTATAAACTGACTCTCAAAATCTGTATTCATTTTCATTGATAAATTTTATTGTATTGGACTAACACGATTAACACTATATATTTATGACATGTTACTAATATTAACGAGGTCATGCTAAGGTACTGACTGGTACGTATGTTTTTCCACTAACAACTATAACGATTTCATTAAAGATATTAATTGAAAAAAAATATATAAAAAAAAAAGTCTAGAACGAACTTTGTGCTTTATTAAAATTGACAAGTTTGATACAACAATGTAGAACATTATATAGACATCCACTTTTAATAAATATGCTGAATATAATGATGAATAAATTAAAATTATAGCTTGTATGGACATAACATTTTGCTCACTCCCATTCATATGCAGTTGTAAATAAAATATGTTAAAAACTAAATATATTGATGTTATAGTTTCAAGAAGGAAATATTGCCTTGCGAACAGATAACATTTAAGTGATCAGGCAATAAGGACATGTGTATACTTTGATGCAAACTACGAATAATATGAAGCAGCCGGCCGCGATACTGGTACTACAATACTGGTACGCAATACTGGTAATACCAGTATTTTACCAGTATCTTCCAGTATCTGCAATACTGGTACAGATACTGGTAAATACTAGTATCCCAGTATCTTCCAGAATTTTCCAGTATCTGCAATACTAGAAGATACTAGGCATTGCCAAAATATGAGTATTGTAGATACCGGAAGATTCTGGGAAATACTGGTAATACCAGTATTGCAGATACTGGAAGATTCTGGAAAATACTGGTAATACCAGTATTGCAGATATTGGAAGATTCTGGAAAATACTGGTAATACCAGTATTGCAAATACTGGAAGATTATGTATGAAGTTGCGGAATGTACTTTTATATTGGGTTTTTTTTCAACACAGAAAAATCGTGACATACGCCATTACGGTACATGGTTTGTGCAGCTATTGCTAACTCTCCTAGTTTTCAGCACAGATCTTTCAAACTTTGCAGAATGTTTGTCCATATAATGAAGGTGTGCATATCACAGAATGACACTCGACAAGAGATATGATATGTCGGTCCAACAGGAAGCGTGGGGTATACATGTACTATTTTTTGTTTAATCAGTTATGTGCTATATACGAACTTTTGTGGTGACAGTTTGATGAACCATGGGGACCTTTAAGCAAGTCTGCAGAAAGAATCATATTTGTAGAGGACCAGATAAAACCCATACAGTAGATACTGTAGAGAGCAGAGTCATATGCCAAGACTGGTTTGTCATAACAAAATAATATTTATTGTCAACTAAATGTGTGTTTCAACATAAATAAATAAAACAGTTATAGAATAGTCCGTTTGATTTCTATAAATCTCCATAAAGCATAAATAATTATTTCGTACATCAATATACTTTCACAATTTTAGATGCGTAATTGCAAAGTTGTCCATTGCCATAATTTCTTTTTATTAAAAATCAATCTAAAAATCTGAAATTAATTCTCAAAGTTTGTATACATTGCCAACATTCTCAAACGAACTATTAATAACCACACTTTCATCTACTTGGTGGCTTTTACGAAGCACACCATGAGAGCTGCTACTCGGAGTTTCTCTGTGGTGCGCATGTCCATTTCCCCAACTGTCTGCAACTGGTCCAGGTGGCCTTGATTTTCCTGCAGGTACTGTTGTAGTTCTGGTTTACGCAGGCTCTGGACTCGGGCCAGTTCTTCCTTGTGTGAATATACTGCATGCACCACAGCATCTATGAAAAAAAATATGTATATGTTAAAAGGAGTTCATGTGTGCTTCTCTGTGCACGATTAATTACCCCGTATAACCGGTAATTTCTCCGGCAATCCAATTTCTGCGGTATTCTGCGGTTAACTTCGGACCGCAGAAATAAAAATCGCAGAATATAAATGCTTAATGTCCAGTACAAAATACCTAAAAAAAAATGGTACTATATACATGTTTACACAACAATTAAAGGTTATTTAGCTGTGGCATGATGATTTTTAACTGTTAATTATTAATCCAGAGAGAGAAATGTGATTCTACCAAGATGACACCGACAATAATTGAAACAATCACATGATTAAATGTTTACAATCATAATAAAGTTTATTAAAGCAATATTTAGAATTGTTATTACATAAATTAACATTAGTGTTTTTTTAATTGTTGTAATAGCTTCGAATTCGATTGAATAATATCAAACTGCGTGATCTCAGGATTCATCTAAAAACCAAACAAATATAAATGTACTGGTAGTAGAATTCCGGTTAACTCGAGTTTTTATGTCTACATTATACTAAAAAAATTGAATATAATTGCTTCTAATCATAATTCCTTTTAAAAAAATGTTATATGATAAAGTATGAAAATTCGACAAAGAATATATATCCGAAATATCAAACATTTTACCGATATCGATCCAACTGTGACTTCGTATTTCCTGTCAACAAAATAGATCGCGAAAAAGGTGAAAAGACAATTCGAAGTTAACCAAATGCGTATTCAGAAGCTGTAACCTTTGAAAAGATTCCAAAGAACTGAATATGTTTTTACTTCTAAGGATTACTGTAATGTGCTCCAGTTGTTTATCGTAACATCGCTTCTGTTGTTGCTTCCTGTAATACAAACAATTTTTTTTACCAAGATTTTCAATCCGCAGAAATTAAATGTCTTCTTTCTAGACCAAAATCGCAGAAATTACTGGTTATACCGTAATACTATTAAATTAAGACTGTATGGGTATTAATCAAAATACCTTTTTTGATTGACATTAAGTGATAAATAAAGTTTACCAGTTCCTTGCAGAAGATCATTTAAAGCAGTGTTGTTATTCTTCTTTCAACAATCTTGCCTAAATAAATTATACTAACCTCTTTCAACTTCTGGTTCTGTGTCTGGGTCTGCCCTTTCCTGTCGAACACGGCGACGGTATTCGCCTTCGGTCTCACCATTTCTACGACTTTTCTTCACAAATCTAGGAAATTAGCCTGAGACTTGAAACTAAATTGCATGAAATCAAAAGCCATTTTTAGTATTTTGATCAAAATGTAATTATTTATGCTTTTAACTAGTATGTTTTATTTCGTTATTGTTTGGTTTTGTCCAGAATAAATTCACAAATGATAAAACAAGACATGTAGCGTAATATTTCTGAAAGTTGAATTCATAAAAACTCCTTTGGACCTGTTTTGATGGGCTATATGAAAATAGCGCAAATGAAAATAGTTGAAATGTTCGGGCTTTTGATCTTTGCATTATATAGAATTTTTATTTTTTTTAAATCATGGAATTTTAAATAAAAAGATATGGTACAAATTTAATTTGAAGTAAAAAATCTTTACGTCATGTTAACATATAATTTAATATTTGAATATTTCCGGTAGTGAAGTGTCAGTTTCCTGTCATAAAAGATTTAAGATTGTCAATAATTACATTTAATTGTAGGCAATATAATACTAGTCCAGTCAATCTATGACAAAATAGGGGTTAACCTCAAACTAATTGCAACATAATTTATTTCCACTATACACAATTAACATTTAAAAAAACTTCAATATTTCATAAACGGTCATTAGAACTGAGGACATAAGTCTTATTGCAACATAAATAATTCATTTATGTTTGTCCTTTTTTTTTTTTTTTCTTTTTTTTTTATACACACAATTGTTTCTTTGTATGTATTTGTCACAGACATGTTTATATATGTTTAATGACAATGAAGTTATTATTATTAAATTAAAAATTTATTTTATTTCAATATTGTTTTAAGAAAATGCTATTCAATGCTGTATTCTGATTGGTTAGTTTAATGTTCATGCAAAAATATATATATATATATATATATAAGACATTTGTTTGCTATCAAAATTATAAACATAAACATGAATTTCCATGACACAGTTGCACCGTTGATATACAACCCAGATAAGAGACCTCTGCATGGCTACATGCGAGCAGGGGGATTACTTGCCAACAACTTCGATTGTCAACATTGCCAGCAGCCCATGGAATTGGTTGACAGGCCAGATGACCAGGAGAAGTTCAGTTGGAGGTGCAGTAACGGCAGATGTGCACGAAAACATTCAAGAATGTCCGTAAAGATCGGCTCCATCTTCGAGAAGACGAAAGTACCCCTGGCCAAATGGCTACATGTCGTCGTCCTATGGACCATCGAGACATCGGTCACCAACACCTGCGCCCTCACCAACCTGTCTATGCATACAGTCATAGACCTTTTCCAGTTCCTGAGAGATATATGCGGAGGAAAGTTACTGCAGAATCCAGTTCAGCTTGGTGGTATCGACGCTACCGGTGCGGGCATCATATGCGAGATCGACGAAAGCTGTTTCCGCCACAAGACCAAATACCATCGCGGACGAGCACCACAGCGGAATCAGTGGGTTTTTGGAATAGTAGATACCAGCACTACCCCAGCAACGGGATATTTACGAATGGTCAACAGACGAGATGCAGCAACTCTTCTGCCGATCATCCAGAACGTGATTCGACCCGGTAGCATCATCCATTCGGACCAGTGGCGTGCATACCACGGCATCCAGCAACAGTTAGGTCTTCAACACCGTAATGTAAATCACTTCTTAAATTGTGTCGACCCAGGTACCGGCGTACACACCCAACACATCGAGTCGTACTGGAACAAATGCAAAGGACGATTTAAAGCCATGCACGGAACGACAATCGGCAAGCTGCCCAGTTATCTGGACGAGTTCATGTGGCGAGACAGATTCGGCAGGACACACCAAGACTGCTTCGACAACATCCAAAGACACATCGCCGAATTCTATCCAGTCTAGCGACCAGTCTACATTTTCAATCACCGGCCCTTTTCAGGGCCACCAATATTATTCAAAAATAAACTAAATTATGTGTTATTGTATTTCATATAGTTGCAGTTTAAACCCAAATGTCATGGTATAGATACAATCATCTATAATTCTCTTATTCCCTTTGCTAATTTTGGGAGCGGCCAATATTCAATCTTAAAATGATTAGCTATATTCAATCTGGCATGCTCATACGTCATTTCTGCTGTACATAACATAAGAGGCAAAAATACAGGAACCATTCCTGTAGAACAGAAACAACATTATGACAAATATGATATAGCACAGAATACAGGAACCATTCCTGTAGAACAGAAAGAACATTATGACAAATATGATATAGCACATAATACAGGAACCATTCCTGTAGAACAGAAACAACCTGATGACAAATATGATATAGCACATAATACAGGAACCATTCTTGTAGAACAGAAATAACATTATGACTAATATGATATAGCACAGAATACAGGAACCGTTCCTGTAGAACAGAAACAACCTTATGACAAATATGATATAGTAAAGAATACAGGAACCATTCATGTAGAACAGAAACAACCTGATGACAAATATGATATAACACATAATACAGGAACCATTCATGTAAAACAGAAACAACCTTATGACAAATATGATATAGTAAAGAATACAGCAACCATCACTGTAGAACAGAAACAACCTTATGACAAATATGATATAGTAAAGAATACAGCAACCATTCCTGTAGAACAGAAACAACATTATGACAAATATGATATAGCACAAAATACAGGAACCATTCCTGTAGAACAGAAACAACCTTATAACAAATATGATATAACACAGAATACAGGAACCATTTCTGTAGAACAGAAACAACATTATAACAAATATGATATAGTAAAGAATACAGCAACCATCACTGTAGAACAGAAACAACCTTATGACAAATATTATATAGTAAAGAATACAGCAACCATTCCTGTAGAACAGAAAAACAAATTATGAAAAATATGATATAGCACAGAATACAGGAACCATTCCTGTAGAATAGAAACAACATTATGACAAATATGATATAGCACAGAATACAGCAACCATTCCTGTAGAACAGAAACAACATTATGACAAATATGATATAGTAAAGAATACAGCAACCATTCCTCAAGAACAGAAAAACAAATTATGACAAATATGATATAGCACAGAATACAGGAACCATTCCTGTAGAACAGAAACAACATTATTACAAATATGATATAGCACAGAATACAGGAACCATTACGGTAGAACAGAAACAACCTTATGACAAATATGATATAGTAAAGAATACAGCAACCATTCCTGTAGAAGAGAAAAACAAATTATGACAAATATGATATAGCACATAATACAGGAACCATTCCTGTAGAACAGAAACAACCTTATGACAAATATGATATAGAACAGAATACAGGAACCATTCCTGTAGAACAGAAACAACCTGATGACAATTATGATATAGCACAGAATACAGGAACCATTCACGTAGAACAGAAACAACCTTATGACAAATATGATATAGCACAGAATACAGGAACCATTCCTTTAGAACAGATACAACCTGATGACAAATATGATATAGCACAGAATACAGGAACCATTCCTGTAGAACAGAAACAACCTTATGACAAATATGACATAGCACAGAATACAGGAACCATTCCTGTAGAACAGAAACAACCTTATGACAAATATGATATAGCACAGAATACAGGAACCATTCCTGTAGAACAGAAACAACCTTATGACAAATATGACATAGCACAGAATACAGGAACCATTCCTGTAGAACAGAAACAACCTTATGACAAATATGATATAACACAGAATACAGGAACAATTCATGCAGAACAGAAACAACCTAATGATGAATATCATATAGCACAGAATACAGGAACCATTCCTGTAGAACAGAAACAACATTATGACAAATATGATATAGCAGAGAATAAAGGAACCATTCCTGTAGAACAGAAACAACCTTATGACAAATATGATATAGCAGAGAATACAGGAACCATTCACGCCAAACAGAAACAACCTTATGATAAATATGATATAACACAGAATACAGGAACCATTCCACTAGAACAGAAACAACATTATGACAAATATGATATAGCACAGAATACAGGAACCATTACTGTAGAACAGAAACAACATTATGACAAATATGATATAACACAGAATACAGGAACCATTCATGTAGAACAGAAACAACCTTATGACAAATATGATATAGCACATAATACAGGAACCATTCCTGTAGAACAGAAACAACCTTATGACAAATATCATATAGCACATAATACAGGAACCATTCCTGTAGAACAGAAACAACCTTATGACAAATATGGTATAGTAAAGAATACAGGAACCATTCATGTAGAACAGAAACAACCTGATGACAAATATGATATAACACATAATACAGGAACCATTCCTGTAGAACAGAAACAACCTTATGACAAATATGATATTGTAAAGAATACAGCAACCATTCATGTAGAACAGAAACAACCTTATGACAAATATGATATAGTAAAGAATACAGCAACCATCACTGTAGAACAGAAACAACCTTATGACAAATATGATATAGTAAACAATACAGCAACCATTCCTGTAGAACAGAAACAACATTATGACAAATATGATATAGCACAAAATACAGGAACCATTCCTGTAGAACAGAAACAACATTATAACAAATATGATATAGCACAGAATACAGGAACCATTCATGCAGAACAGAAACAACATCATAACAAATATGATATAGCACAAAATACAGGAACCATTCCTGTAGAACAGAAACAACCTTATGACAAATATGATATAGTAAAGAATACAGCAACCATCACTGTAGAACAGAAACAACCTTATGACAAATATGATATAGTAAAGAATACAGCAACCATTCCTGTAGAACAGAAACAACATTATGACAAATATGATATAGCACAAAATACAGGAACCATTCCTGTAGAACAGAAACAACCTTATAACAAATATGATATAACACAGAATACAGGAACCATTTCTGTAGAACAGAAACAACATTATAACAAATATGATATAGTAAAGAATACAGCAACCATCACTGTAGAACAGAAACAACCTTATGACAAATATTATATAGTAAAGAATACAGCAACCATTCCTGTAGAACAGAAAAACAAATTATGAAAAATATGATATAGCACAGAATACAGGAACCATTCCTGTAGAATAGAAACAACATTATGACAAATATGATATAGCACAGAATACAGCAACCATTCCTGTAGAACAGAAACAACATTATGACAAATATGATATAGTAAAGAATACAGCAACCATTCCTCAAGAACAGAAAAACAAATTATGACAAATATGATATAGCACAGAATACAGGAACCATTCCTGTAGAACAGAAACAACATTATTACAAATATGATATAGCACAGAATACAGGAACCATTACGGTAGAACAGAAACAACCTTATGACAAATATGATATAGTAAAGAATACAGCAACCATTCCTGTAGAAGAGAAAAACAAATTATGACAAATATGATATAGCACATAATACAGGAACCATTCCTGTAGAACAGAAACAACCTTATGACAAATATGATATAGAACAGAATACAGGAACCATTCCTGTAGAACAGAAACAACCTGATGACAATTATGATATAGCACAGAATACAGGAACCATTCACGTAGAACAGAAACAACCTTATGACAAATATGATATAGCACAGAATACAGGAACCATTCCTTTAGAACAGATACAACCTGATGACAAATATGATATAGCACAGAATACAGGAACCATTCCTGTAGAACAGAAACAACCTTATGACAAATATGACATAGCACAGAATACAGGAACCATTCCTGTAGAACAGAAACAACCTTATGACAAATATGATATAGCACAGAATACAGGAACCATTCCTGTAGAACAGAAACAACCTTATGACAAATATGACATAGCACAGAATACAGGAACCATTCCTGTAGAACAGAAACAACCTTATGACAAATATGATATAACACAGAATACAGGAACAATTCATGCAGAACAGAAACAACCTAATGATGAATATCATATAGCACAGAATACAGGAACCATTCCTGTAGAACAGAAACAACATTATGACAAATATGATATAGCAGAGAATAAAGGAACCATTCCTGTAGAACAGAAACAACCTTATGACAAATATGATATAGCAGAGAATACAGGAACCATTCACGCCAAACAGAAACAACCTTATGATAAATATGATATAACACAGAATACAGGAACCATTCCACTAGAACAGAAACAACATTATGACAAATATGATATAGCACAGAATACAGGAACCATTACTGTAGAACAGAAACAACATTATGACAAATATGATATAACACAGAATACAGGAACCATTCATGTAGAACAGAAACAACCTTATGACAAATATGATATAGCACATAATACAGGAACCATTCCTGTAGAACAGAAACAACCTTATGACAAATATCATATAGCACATAATACAGGAACCATTCCTGTAGAACAGAAACAACCTTATGACAAATATGGTATAGTAAAGAATACAGGAACCATTCATGTAGAACAGAAACAACCTGATGACAAATATGATATAACACATAATACAGGAACCATTCCTGTAGAACAGAAACAACCTTATGACAAATATGATATTGTAAAGAATACAGCAACCATTCATGTAGAACAGAAACAACCTTATGACAAATATGATATAGTAAAGAATACAGCAACCATCACTGTAGAACAGAAACAACCTTATGACAAATATGATATAGTAAACAATACAGCAACCATTCCTGTAGAACAGAAACAACATTATGACAAATATGATATAGCACAAAATACAGGAACCATTCCTGTAGAACAGAAACAACATTATAACAAATATGATATAGCACAGAATACAGGAACCATTCATGCAGAACAGAAACAACATCATAACAAATATGATATAGCACAAAATACAGGAACCATTCCTGTAGAACAGAAACAACCTGATGACAAATATGATATAGTAAAGAATACAGCAACCATCACTGTAGAACAGAAACAACCGTATGACAAATATGATATAGTAAAGAATACAGCAACCATCACTGTAGAACAGAAACAACCTGATGACAAATATGATATAGTAAAGAATACAGCAACCATCACTGTAGAACAGAAACAACCTTATGACAACTATGATATAGCACGGAATACAGGAACCATTCCTGTAGAACAGAAACAACATTATGACAAATGTGATATAGCACAGAAAACAGGAACCATTCCTGTAGAACAGAAACAACATTATGACAAATATGATATAGCACATAATACAGGAACCATTCCTGTAGAACAGAAACAATCTGATGACAAATATGATATAGCACATAATACAGGAACCATTCTTGTAGAACAGAAATAACATTATGACTAATATGATATAGCACAGAATACAGGAACCATTCCTGTAGAACAGAAACAACCTTATGACAAATATGATATAGTAAAGAATACAGGAACCATTCATGTAGAACAGAAACAACCTGATGACAAATATGATATAACACATAATACAGGAACCATTCCTGTAGAACAGAAACAACCTTATGACAAATATGATATAGTAAAGAATACAGCAACCATCACTGTAGAACAGAAACAACCTTATGACAAATATGATATAGTAAAGAATACAGCAACCATTCCTGTAGAACAGAAACAACATTATGACAAATATGATATAGCACAAAATACAGGAACCATTCCTGTAGAACAGAAACAACCTTATAACAAATATGATATAACACAGAATACAGGAACCATTCCTGTAGAACAGAAACAACATTATAACAAATATGATATAGCACAAAATACAGGAACCATTCCTGTAGAACAGAAACAACCTTATGACAAATATGATATAACACAGAATACAGGAACCATTCCTGTAGAACAGAAACAACCTTATGACAAATATGATATAACACAGAATACAGGAACCATTCATGTAGAACAGAAACAACCATATAACAAATATGATATAACAGAGAATACAGGAACCATTCCTGTAGAACAGAAACAACCTTATAACAAATATGATATAACACAGAATACAGGAACCATTCATGTAGAACAGAAACAACCATATAACAAATATGATATAGCACAGAATACTGGTACCATTCCTGTAGAACAGAAAGACCATTATGCCAAATATGATATAGCACCGAATACAGGTACCATTCCTGTAGAACAGAAATAACCTTATAACAAATATGATATAACACAGAATACAGGAACCATTCATGTAGAACAGAAACAACCTTATGACAAATATGATATAGCACAGAATACAGGTACCATTACTGTAGAACAGAAAGACCATTATGACAAATATGATATAGCACATAATACAGGAACTATTCCTGTAGAACAGAAACAAACCTTATGACAAATCTGATATAGCACAGAATACAAGAACCATTCCTGTAGAACAGAAACAACATTATGACAAATATGATATAGCACAGAATACAGGAACCATTCATGTAGAACAGAAACAACATTATGACAAATATGATATAGCACAGAATATCAGGAACCGTTCATGTAGAACAGAAACAACATTATGACAAATATGATATAGCACAGAATACAGGAACCATTCATGTAGAACGAAACAACCTTATGACAAATATCATATAGCACAAAATACAGGAACCATTCCTGAAGAACAGTAAAAACCTTATGACAAATAAGATATAGCACAGAATACAGGAACCATTCCTGTATAACAGAAACAACCTTATGACAAATATGATATAGCACAAAATACAGGAACCATTCCTGTAGAACAGAAACAACCTTATAACAAATATGATATAACACAGAATACAGGAACCATTCATGTAGAACAGAAACAATCTTATGACAAATATGATATAGCACAGAATACAGGAACCATTCCTGTAGAACAGAAAGACCATTATGACAAATATGATATAGCACATAATACAGGAACCATTCCTGTAGAACAGAAACAACCTTATGACAAATATGATATAGCACAGAATACAAGAACCATTCCTGTAGAACAGAAACAACATTATGACAAATATGATATAACACAGAATACAGGAACCATTCATGTAGAACAGAAACAACATTATGACAAATATGATATAGCACAGAATACAGGAACCATTCATGTAGAACAGAAACAACATTATAACAAATATGATATAGCACAGAATACAGAAACCATTCATGCAGAACAGAAACAACATCATAACAAATTTGATATATCACAAAATACAGGAACCATTCAGGTAGAACAGAAACAACCTGATGACAAATATGATATAGTAAAGAATACAGCAACCATCACTGTAGAACAGAAACAACCTTATGACAAATATGATATAGTAAAGAATACAGCAACCATCACTGTAGAACAGAAACAACCTGATGACAAATATGATATAGTAAAGAATACAGCAACCATCACTGTAGAACAGAAACAACCTTATGACAAATATGATATAGTACGGAATACAGGAACCATTCCTGTAGAACAGAAACAACATTATGACAAATATGATATAGCACAGAATACAGGAACCATTCCTGTAGAACAGAAAGAACATTATGACAAATATGATATAGCACATAATACAGGAACCATTCCTGTAGAACAGAAACAACCTGATGACAAATATGATATAGCACATAATACAGGAACCATTCTTGTAGAACAGAAATAACATTATGACTAATATGATATAGCACAGAATACTTGAACCGTTCCTGTAGAACAGAAACAACCTTATGACAAATATGATATAGTAAAGAATACAGGAACCATTCATGTAGAACAGAAACAACCTGATGACAAATATGATATAACACATAATACAGGAACCATTCATGTAAAACAGAAACAACCTTATGACAAATATGATATAGTAAAGAATACAGCAACCATCACTGTAGAACAGAAACAACCTTATGACAAATATGATATAGCACAAAATACAGGAACCATTCCTGTAGAACAGAAACAACCTTATAACAAATATGATATAACACAGAATACAGGAACCATTTCTGTAGAACAGAAACAACATTATAACAAATATGATATAGTAAAGAATACAGCAACCATCACTGTAGAACAGAAACAACCTTATGACAAATATGATGTTGTAAAGAATACAGGAACCATTCCTGTAGAACAGAAACAACCTTATAACAAATATGATATAGCACAAAATACAGGAACCATTCCGGTAGAACAGAAACAACCTTATGACAAATATGATATAACACAGAATACAGGAACCATTCCTGTAGAACAGAAACAACCTTATGACAAATATGATATAACACAGAATATAGGAACCATTCATGTAGAACAGAAACAACCATATAACAAATATGATATAACACAGAATACAGGAACCATTCCTGTAGAACCGAAACAACCTTATAACAAATATGATATAACACAGAATACAGGAACCATTCATGTAGAACAGAAACAACCATATAACAAATATGATATAACACAGAATACAGGAACCATTCCTGTAGAACAGAAACAACCTTATAACAAATATGATATAACACAGAATACAGGAAACATTCATGTAGAACAGAAACAACCTTATGACAAATATAATATAGCACAGAATACAGGTACCATTCCTGTAGAACAGAAAGACCATTATGACAAATATGATAAAGCACAGAATACAGGTACCATTCCTGTAGAACAGAAACAACCTAATAACAAATATGATATAACACAGAATACAGGAACCATTCATATAGAACAGAAACAACCTTATGACAAATATGATATAGCACATAATACAAGTACCATTACTGTAAAACAGAAACAACATTATGACAAATATGATATAGCACAGAATACAGGAACCGTTCATGTAGAACAGAAACAACATTATGACAAATATGATATAGCACAAAATACAGGAACCATTCATGTAGAACGAAACAACCTTATGACAAATATGATATAGCACAGAATACAGGAACCATTCCTGTAGAACGTAAACAACCTTATGACAAATATCATATAGCACAAAATACAAGAACCATTCCTGAAGAACAGTAAAAACCTTGTGACAAATAAGATATAGCACAGAATACAGGAACCATTCCTGTAGAACAGAAACAACCTTATGACAAATATGATATAGCACAAAATACAGGAACCATTCCTGTAGAACAGAAACAACCTTATAACAAATATGATATAACACAGAATACAGGAACCATTCATGTAGAACAGAAACAACATTATGACAAATATGATATAGCACAGAATACAGGTACCATTCCAGTAGAACAGAAAGACCATTATGACAAATATGATATAGCACATAATACAGGAACCATTCCTGTAGAACAGAAACAACCTTATGACAAATATGATATAGCACAGAAGACAAGAACCATTCCTGTAGAACAGAAACAACATTATGACAAATATGATATAGCACAGAATATAGGAACCATTCCTGTAGAACAGAAACAACCTTATGACAAATATGATATAGTAAAGAATACAGGAACCATTCATGTAGAACAGAAACAACCTGATGACAAATATGATATAACACATAATACAGGAACCATTCCTGTAAAACAGAAACAACCTTATGACAAATATGATATAGTAAAGAATACAGCAACCATCACTGTAGAACAGAAACAACCTTATGACAAATATGATATAGTAAAGAATACAGCAACCATTCCTGTAGAACAGAAACAACATTATGACAAATATGATATAGCACAACATACAGGAACCATTCCTGTAGAACAGAAACAACCTTATAATAAATATGATATAACACAGAATACAGGAACCATTCCTGTAGAACAGAAACAACATTATAGCAAATATGATATAGTAAAGAATACAGCAACCATCACTGTAGAACAGAAACAACCTTATGACAAATATGATATAACACAGAATACAGGAACCATTCCTGTAGAACAGAAACAACCTTATGACAAATATGATATAACACAGAATACAGGAACCATTCATGTAGAACAGAAAAACCATATAACAAATATGATATAACACAGAATACAGGAACCATTCCTGTAGAACAGAAACAACCTTATAACAAATATGATATAACACAGAATACAGGAACCATTCATGTAGAACAGAAACAACCATATAACAAATATGATATAACACAGAATACAGGAACCATTCATGTAGAACAGAAACAACCTTATAACAAATATGATATAACACAGAATACAGGAACCATTCATGTAGAACAGAAACAACCTTATAACAAATATGATATAACACAGAATACAGGAACCATTCCTGTAGAACAGAAACAACCTTATAATAAATATGATATAACACAGAATACAGGAACCATTCCTGTAGAACAGAAACAACATTATAGCAAATATGATATAGTAAAGAATACAGGAACCATTCCTGTAGAACAGAAACAACCTTATGACAAATATGATATAACACAGAATACAGGAACCATTCCTGTAGAACAGAAACAACCTTATGACAAATATGATATAACACAGAATACAGGAACCATTCATGTAGAACAGAAACAACCATATAACAAATATGATATAACACAGAATACAGGAACCATTCCTGTAGAACAGAAACAACCTTATAACAGATATGATATAACACAGAATACAGGAACCATTCATGTAGAACAGAAACAACCATATAACAAATATGATATAACACAGAATACAGGAACCATTCATGTAGAACAGAAACAACCTTATAACAAATATGATATAACACAGAATACAGGAACCATTCATGTAGAACAGAAACAACCTTATGACAAATATGATATAGCACAGAATACAGGTACCATTCCTGTAGAACAGAAAGACCATTATGACAAATATGATATAGCACAGAATACAGGTACCATTCCTGTAGAACAGAAACAACCTTATAACTAATATGATAGAACACAGAATACAGGAACCATTCATGTAGAACAGAAACAACCTTATGACAAATATGATATAGCACAGAATACAGGTACCATTACTGTAGAACAGAAAGACCATTATGACAAATTTGATATAGCACATAATACAGGAACCATTCCTGTAGAACAGAAACAAACCTTATGACAAATCTGATATAGCACAGAATACAAGAACCATTCCTGTAGAACAGAAACAACATTATGACAAATATGATATAGCACAGAATACAGGAACCATTCATGTAGAACAGAAACAACATTATGACAAATATGATATAGCACAGAATACAGAAACCGTTTATGTAGAACAGAAACAACATTATGACAAATATGATATAGCACAAAATACAGGAACCATTCATATAGAACGAAACAACCTTATGACAAATATGATATAGCACAGAATACAGGAACCATTCCTGTAGAACGTAAACAACCTTATGACAAATATCATATAGCACAAAATACAGGAACCATTCCTGAAGAACAGTAAAAACCTTATGACAAATAAGATATAGCACAGAATACAGGAACCATTCCTGAAGAACAGAAACAACCTTATGACAAATATGATATAGCACAAAATACAGGAACCATTCCTGTAGAACAGAAACAACCTTATGACAAATATGATATAGCACAGAATACAAAAACCATTCCTGTAGAACAGAAACAACCTTATGACAAATATGATATAGCACAAAATACAGGAACCATTCCTGTAGAACAGAAACAACCTTATAACAAATATGATATAACACAGAATACAAGAACCATTCCTGTAGAACAGAAACAACATTATGACAAATATGATATAGCACAGAATACAGGAACCATTCATGTAGAACAGAAACAACATTATGACAAATATGATATAGCACAGAATACAGGAACCATTCATGTAGAACAGAAACAACATTATGACAAATATGATATAGCACAGAATACAGGAACCGTTCATGTAGAACAGAAACAACATTATGACAAATATGATATAGCACAAAATACAGGAACCATTCAGGTAGAACACAAACAACCTTATGACAAATATGATATAGCACAGAATAAAGGAACCATTCCTGTAGAAGGTAAACAACCTTATGTCAAATATCATATAGCACAAAATACAGGAACCATTCCTGAAGAACAGTAAAAACCTTGTGACAAATAAGATATAGCACAGAATATAGGAACCATTCCTGTATAACAGAAAAAACCTTATGACAAATATGATATAGCACAAAATACAGGAACCATTCCTGTAGAACAGAAACAACCTTATGACAAATATGATATAGCACAGAATACAGGAACCATTCCTGTAGAACAGAAACAACCTTATGACAAATAAGATATAGCACAGAATACAGGAACCATTCCTGTATAACAGAAACAACCTTATGACAAATATGATATAGCACACAATACAGGAACCATTCATGTAGAACAGAAACAACCTAATGACAAATATGATATAACACAGAATACAGGAACCATTCATGTAGAACAGAAACAACCATATAACAAATATGATATAACACAGAATACAGGAACCATTCCTGTAGAACAGAAACAACCTTATAACAAATATGATATAACACAGAATACAGGAACCATTCATGTAGAACAGAAACAACCTTATGACAAATATGATATAGCACAGAATACAGGTACCATTCCTGTAGAACAGAAAGATCATTATGACAAATATGATATAGCACATAATACAGGAACCATTCCTGTAGAACAGAAACAACCTTATGACAAATATGATATAGCACAAAATACAGGAACCATTCCTGTAGAACAGAAACAACCTTATGACAAATATGATATAGCACAGAATACAAAAACCATTCCTGTAGAACAGAAACAACATTATAACAAATATGATATAGCACAGAATACAGGAACCATTCCTGAAGAACAGCAACAACCTTATGACAAATATGATATTGCACAGAATACAGGAACCATTCATGTAGAACAGAAACAACATTATGACAAATATGATATAGCACAAAATACTTGAACCATTCCTGTAGAACAGAAACAACATTATAACAAATATGATATAGCACAAAATACAGGAACCATTCCTGTAGAACAGAAACAACCTTATGACAAATATGATATAACACAGAATACAGGAACCATTCGAGCAGAACAGAAACAAACATATGACAAATATGATACAGCACAGAATACAGGAACCATTCATGTAGAACAGAAACAACCTTATGACAAATATGATATAGCACAAAATACAGGAACCATTCCTGCAGAACAGAAACAACTTTATGACAAATATGATATAGCACAGAATACAGAAACCATTCCTGTAGAACAGAAACAACCTTATGACAAATATGATATAGCACAGAAGATAGGAACCATTCCTGTAGAACAGAAACAACGTTATGACAAATATGATATAGCACAGAACACAGGAACCATTCCTGCAGAACAGAAACAACCTTATGACAAATATGATATAGCACAGAATACAGGAACAATTCATGTAGAACAGAAACAACCCAATGAGAAAGATGATATAGCACAGAATACAGGAACCATTCCTGTAGAACAGAAACAACCTTATTAAAAATATGATATAGCACAGAATACAGGAACCATTCCTGTGGAACAGGAATAACCTTATGACAAATATGATATAACACAGAATACAGGAACCATTCCTGTAGAACAGGAATAACCTTATGACAAATATGATATAACACAGAATAAAGGAACCATTTCTGTAGAACAGAAACAACCTTATGACAAATATGATATAGCACAGAATACAGGAACCATTCCTGTAGAACAGAAACAACATTATAACAAATATGATATAGCACAAAATACAGGAACCATTCCTGCAGAACAGAAACAACCATATGACCAATATGATATAGCACAGAATACAGGAACCATTTCTGTAGAACAGAAACAACTTTATGACAAATATGATATAGCACAGAATACAGGAACCATTCATGTAGAACAGAAATAACATTATTACAAATATGATATTGCACAGAATACAGGAACCATTCATGTAGAACAGAAACAACCTTATGACAAATATCATATAGCACAGAATACAGGAACCATTCATGCAGAACAGAAACAACCTTATGACAAATATCATATAACACATAATACAGGAACCATTCCTGTAGAACAGAAATAACATTATAACAAATATGATATAGCACATAATACAGGAACCATTCATGTAGAACAGAAACAGCATTATGACAAATATCATATAGCACAGAATACAGGAACTATTCCTGTAGAACAGAGATAACCTTATGACAAATATCATATAGCACAGAATACAGGAACCATTCCTGTAGAACAGAAATAACCTTATGACAAATATCATATAGGGCATAATACAGGAACCATTCATGTAGAACAGAAATAACCTTATGACAAATATGATATAGCACAGAATACAGGAACCATTCCTGTAGAACAGAAACAACCTTATAACAAATATCATATAACACATAATACAGGAACCATTCATGTAACACAGGAACAGTCTTATGAACTAATGCGACATTGATGGACTTCTAATGCATTTTTTGTCATGCACAGTGTAATAAGTCATCTGTTTATCAGGACGACTAATGACAACGAAATGGATTTGTCGTCGCGTGAAAATTTTGTTCTAAAATATTATTCGCAGTCCCTGCAAGAGGGTTCATGCACAATCAGTGAATACAAAGATATTAACATTGAATTGTCATATTGTAATACATTTTAATCAATAAATATAGCTAAATTTTGTGCAAAGTGGAAATTTCTGCCTTTACTATTTCCCTAATATTTAAATGGTCTTCAACAAATGTTTCTTAGATAATGTTAATACTAACCGAGTATAATCCATTATGTTTGGCATTGAACATAAATTATGAACATGGTTGATTCTTTTTATATTTGTATGCTCGGCGAATATGGCGAAGAATTACAATTAATGATAAATATTGTGAACGGTGGAAATTAAAATTAGCAACAATTAAGGTTAAAATATTTTCTAAGGAAAGGATTTTTTATTAATAAATTAAACAGTCAAAACCTTATATATAGCTTTTGTAAATTTAGATATAGGTTTCATTGTTTTCTATGGAGACATTGTAAATCCTATCACGAATTCATATGTTTACCATCTTTGTGAATATAATCACACCGTGGATGAGTTTTTATATTAATACTGTAATTTGTTTGATAACGTTTATGTACCTACTATGGTATTTAGATTAAATAGTTAATAAAAATAAAAACAGGTATTAATAACTGTGGAATGTCGACATCAACATATACAGCATATGTTTTCTAAGCACAAAGCTTTGTATCCAATGTAGTGAAAAATCCCAACAGATTAAATTTAGCAAGCATTGTCCTCCGAAGTGAATTTCTCATAATAAAATAGTAAACAAGTAGAGCTCGATATTGAGTCGAAACATTGGAAAGCGAAATAATGTAAATAAAAATAGCAGCAAGAAAACGTAATGCTCTAAAGGTGATTGTCCAAAATTCTGCTAATGTTGTACGATCTTTGTTTGTTAGCGGAGACAATGTCAGTTAAATGAAAACCCACACACATAAAAGGGCTAACAACATTACTATCAAGCTATTCATGTAAATGTATTACTGTGATAGTATGTCCTCATGGTTTTTATTATTTTTAAACACATGCTGTATACACCTTCTGTAAAATTATAAATGCGATTCCATTTACATACATATACATGATTAATTAATCTCCTGACTTGATAAATACACTTCAATATTAAATAGCGGGGTTATGGTACTTAAAAAAACACTTAATTCGTGCCATCTCTTGTGTTTATTGAAATGAGAGATCATCAATTATGAGTGTATGTTGTCTAGTATGCTTAACTATTAAAGGGGAAACACATTTCCTGGTTTATTGTTGAAAACAAGGAAGAATTTCTATTATACTTGAAACTTATATAGCTTATTTTCCACAATTTTTTCATATTCACACCTAATTTGATAAAAAAATCATACCAATATTCATATATGAAATTGTAAAGATGAAGACGAATTTTTAACTCCAAAATTAAATATGACTTTAAAACTATATATATATGCTGTATACACCTTATAATACATATGTATATATATATTAATTAATAAAAACTTTATTAATTAATATTCTTAAACCTTCGTTAAAACTTTATTAATTAATATTCTTAAACCTTCGTTAAATGATAAATGACTTTAAAGATTTTCGTTAATCTTACAATGACTTTAAAGATTTTTATTAATCTTATAACAACTTTAAAGATGTTCATTAATTTTATAGGTAATATATTTTACCGCGAATACGTAACATCATAGTCTCCCTTTATATTGTTAACGTCACACTATTGTTAACGTCATATATATACACTTATAAACATTGTACCTGAAGATCTGCAACAGCAGTGAAAACGTTAGTAGAACAATGTTGTGAAAAATCCGTTTTGTTCTTTTTTTTAATAATTTCTTTTATATATATATATATATATATATATATACAACGTCTGAAAAACCAGTCAACGATCAATCTTACGGGGTGTTGGATCTTTACGGTATAACGATACTATACAAGTAAAACAATTATAAACGTTTAAAATGGTTTGTAAAACAACACCAAGTAGACAAAACAAAGTGATAAAGAATTAAACACTTCGTTGAATGACAAAATTTTCGTCCCACCTAGGGACTTTATTAATGTCTAAATTTTGTCCTCCTTGCTAACTGTTGTCCAGTGTTCTAATGTTGTATATATTGTACCGAGTTGTGTCTATGCTTTCTCTGTACCTATGTCATATGGCGATGAGAATAAAGATAAACATAAAATATGGAGGAATATTTAACGATGATGATCGACAATTAAGCACATCAAACTATAACAACATTAATTCATTTTTTTACTCATCCACAAAATATCACCATACATACAGTAAATAAAACATGCAGAGAAGGTTGTGGAAATATGTGTCATGGTTTGTAAATGGCACAAATAACGATATGAAAGGATAAGTCTGTAAATGAAATTATTGATGATTAGATTTTATGAAACAAAATAAAACTGAAATTTACCAGGTTAACAGATGACATTGTAAACAAAGATAATGACAGAATGAAAAGGGATACTTTAATATCAGGGGAGATACATCTTCTTATCACCAAATGACATTGTAAACAAAGATAAAGACAGAATAAAGAAAGATACTTTAATATGAGGGGAGATAAATCTTCTTATCAACAGATGACAGTGTAAACAAAGATAAGAACAGAATAAAGAGGGATACTTTAATATCAGGGGAGATAAATATAGATTATTACATGGCCTTTTCCATATCGGCCCTGGTATCATCCCAAGACTCCCATATGAGCCCAAGGCGATAGCCGAGGACTTATATGGATCGAAGGATGATACCAGGACCGATATGGAAAATGTCATGTTATAATTTGTTTATCACATATTTAACCATGACTGAAATAAATTGAAAATAAATGAAGAATTGATGTTTATTCATGAAAATAACAGCAAACTAAATAATGTCAACAACAAGGCAACAATATAATTCACCATATTTATTACAGCTATTAAACATCACTTTTCAATATAAATCAGAGTTCCAATTCTTATCATTTGAGCCATAAAAATGTATTGTCAAATTTTCCTGAATATTTGAGTATGGCAAAATGTTATTCTTGGGTTGTGCATCATGGGAACCAAATGGATAACTGTTTGCTGAATAGTCTTATTATTGGTAGCCGTTGACTGGACTGCGCTACTATTGTCGGAAAATTGCAGTAGCTGTTCTATTTCCATAGTTCTGAATAGTCGACACGATGGCGTGAATATCAACATTCGCTATCACTAAGATATATCATGATGGAAGCTTAGATACATTTCAATAAATCAGATTCGCAATCCCTCTTGGAATTTCGTGCGTGCTGATATAACAAATCTTGCAAGGTGCATGTTTATCTCCGCTACTCCAATATCTTCGGGATTACGAAGTTCTAACACTGTTGAATCACAATCATTGAACATTCTTATCCCACTATCAGTTTTACGTTTTTCATTGAGATTCGTCATCTCTGCCGTATCGATTTGTGATTCTTCCTCGTCTGTCACGTTTTCTTACCTGTCACAATGACGTCATCGACGCCGGGCAAAATAATCGGTTATTTGCCCCGGCACTGATATGGATCGGGAACGTCTTCGTTTATCACATGCAGAAAGGAATGTATTACGTACAAATATGTGATCAATCTTCTTATCAACATATGACATTGTAAGCAAAGATAAGGACAGCATAAAAAGAGATACTTTAATATAAGGGGAGATACATCTTCTTATCAACAGATGACATTGTAAACAAAGATAAGAACAGAATAAAGAGGAATACTTTAATATCAGGGGAGATAAATTTTCTTATCAACAGATGACATTGTAAGCAAAGATAAGGACAGAATAAAGAGGGATACTTTAAAATCATGGGAAATTACTCTTTGTATATACCTGACATCTGACTAACAAGTTAGAATGGACTTGTTGTAGACAATGATTCTGTTGATCAACAATCACAATTGATATCTGACTAGATTCATTCTCAATTAGTTATAACAATGTCTAGTACAATAACAGTATCATGAAGTCTTATCATCTTAAAACGATATTCAATTACTTGATTTTGAACAAAAACATGATTTGTTCATCATACGCTCCTGATTTTATAATTTGATGTGTATGTACATATAAATCGTTTCTAATACTTTTAGTTCAGTTAAGTAATAAGTGACATTTAGTAGGACATCAATAAACAACTAGTTCTAGTTCAGATAAGTAACAAAGGACATTTATGTGTTCATCAATATACAGCTGGTTTTAATAATATAAATCTATTGTTTGTGATGGGTGTCAATATTTCGTTATTAATGTCTACTACATCATTTTCAATTAATAAACGAGCAACATTTATTTGTGCATGAATATAAAACTGTTTTAAAAACATAAGTATGATGATTATGATGATGAATGAAAATCTCAACAATTAATAAAACAATATGACGATGATGTACACAGCATCAACTGATTATATCTACCAAGTGGTGATTTACATTATATGATTAATTTTCTGTATTTACAGGTCTGTGTAAGTATCAAGTGATCAACAAGACAGATAAGTACATCCTAAATATAATTGAACATAATCACTTACAAAACACCATGTTTACATTGTTACAAATATTTATACAGGAACAACACGATATAAATAGTATTTAATGTTTACTCCTGGTCGATATTATACTTTATCATATAGAAAGTTACAGACTACAAATCTAATGTAATGTAAAATAGCAAATCAAATTAATACCGACAGTTATGTGATCTATCTATACCGTTTTAATAGACAACATATTGTCTATGATAGGTCTGTTTGTTTTGTCTACAAATTGTAATAGTTAACAAAGTCTCCATGATAGGTGTGTTTGATCTCTCTACAATACCGTTCTAATAGTTAACATGCTGTCTGTGATAGGTCAGTTTGATCTCTCTACAAGACCGTTCTAATAGTTAGCATGTTGTCTGTGATAGGTCAGTTTGATTTGTCTACAATACCGTTCTAATAGTTAACATGCTGTCTATGATAGGTCTGTTTGATCTCTCTACAATACCGTTATAATAGTTAACAAAGTGTCCATGATAGGTGTGTTTGATCTCTCTACAATACCGTTCTAATAGTTAACATGCTGTCTGTGATTGGTCAGTTTGATTTGTCTACAATACTGTTCTAATAGTTAACAAAGTGTCCATGATAGGTGTGTTTGATCTCTCTACAATAACGTTCTAATAGTTAACATGCTGTCTGTGATAGGTCAGTTTGATTTGTCTACAATACCATACCAAATGTATCAACATTGTAATGACCACTATGTGGTGAAGGAACATACAATAATTATAACGTGATGGTACGGTTTAATAATAGTACATAGTTGTTACTATTGTCTGTATAATGTCAAACAGAAGTAAAATTACGCAATCTGCTGAACATAAAATAAAAGTACAAGTTAACATTGATGAACATTTTAACATAAGAATTTAAATATATAAACATAAATCGTTTAAGCTTAAATTGTTGATTAAGTCTCCTATTTACCTACGAGTACATACAGTATATAATAAAATATGGAGGGAATGCTTAATGATGATGATCGACAATTAAATACATCAAACAATAACAATACTAACTCATTCTTTTACTCATCAACAAATATGTCCATAAAAATAAAAACTAGCAGAGAACCTCGTGGAAACATATGTCCTGGTTTGTAAATGACACCCCAAAAAAAACCATATGACAGGGTAAATCTATAAATGAAGTTATTGATGATTATATTTTAAGTCCAACAAATATGAAACAAAATAAAACTAAACCTTGCCAGGTTTGTTTCTTATCAACATATGACATTGTAAGCAAAGATATGTACAAAATAAAGAGGGATACATTAACATCAGGGGAGATATATCTTCGTAGGTGCCTGACATCTGACTAACACGTTAGACTGTTCTTGTTGTAGACAATGACTCTGTTGATCAACAATCACAATTGATATCTTACTGATTTATTATCAATTAGTTATAACAATGTCTAGTACAATAACAGTATTATAAAGTCTTATCTTAAAATGATATTTAATTACTTGATTTCGAACAAATCTTTACTTTTTCGTCATACTCTCCTGATTTTATAGCTTTATTTGTATATGTATATATAGATCATTTCTAATACTTCTAGTTCAGTTAAGTAATAAGTGCCATTTATTTATGCATCAATACACAGGTGGTTTTAGTTACATAAATATGTTGATTTCCGTGGCCGTAAATCACCGCGTAGCATCACCACTGGATATAGGTACCCTCGAAGCGGGGGTAAAAACAAACGTGAAGTCAGGTAAGTTCAAATTCTTCTGATTTTCATTATTTTCTACCTTTTGCTGACAAGTCAAGTTTTGTGATGTTGATTCCTAATAATGTAGCTACTACTTATGGCTGATTATGATCCATAATTGGCTTTCTATCTCTTCAAATCGTCAGAATCGGACCGGGTGGTACCTGTTCAAAGAAGCATGTGACCAGTTCAAAGTTGTAAAACATACGTTTATCCTTCAATTATTCATTTGACGTTTTCGTAGAACAAAGTTTTATCATATTTAAGCTTGAACAACACTTTATTTCCAAATAAATTATTGCTTTCACATAGAAATTCATGTAAATAAAGCGGATAAATTGTACGGCGAATAGTTGTTTACTGTACGGCGAATAGTTGTTTACTGTACGGGGAATATATACTTTTTGCTTTTCAATGTGTACGCCATACATTGTTTTTAAAAACAATATATATTCGCCGTACAGCGAGGGTACCAATATCCGGTGGTGATGCTACACAGTGTAAATATTTGGTTAAAAATAACAATAAATAATATAACAATATAACGATGATGTACACAACATAAACTGAATATTTCTACCAAGTGATGGCTTACATTATATGATTAATTTTCTCTACTTACGGGGATTGATGAGAATCAATGTGAACAACAAGACAGATAAGTACATACTAAATATACTTGAACATACTCACTTACAAAACACAATCAGGTAAACACAATAAAGGGCAATGCTGTGTTGCAGCAGAACTGAACATTCAAGTACTGTTATTCTTAAAAGCAACATGTTTTCTATGATATATAATGTCTGAAGTTGGTAAACATCACTTTTCAATATAAATCAGAGCTCCAATTCTTTTCATTTGAGCCATAGCAATTTATTGTCAAATTTTCCTGAATATTTGAGTATTGGAATAGTGTTATTCTTGGGTTGTGCTTCATGGGAACCAAATGTATAACGGTTTGCTGAATAGACTTATTATTGGTAACCGTTGACTGGACTGAGTTACTATTGTCGGAAAATTGCAGTAGCTGTTCTATTTTCATAGTTCTGAATAGTCGACACGATGGCGTGAATATCAACATTCGCTATCACTAAGATATGTAAGTGTCTATGATAGGTCTGTTTGAATTGTCTACAATTCCAATGTACTAGAGAACATAGGGTATATGATAGGTCTGTTTGCTTTTTTAGCAATATCATTCTAATAGTTAGCACATTGTCAATGATAGGTCTGTTTGATTTGTCTACAATATCGTTCTAATAGAGAACATAGTGTATATGATATTTCTGTTTGAATTTTCTGCAATACCATTACAATAGTTAGCGAAGTGTCTATGATAGATCTGTTTGATTTCTCTGCAATACCATTATAATAGTCAACATAGTGTATAATACATGTATGTTTCATTTGTCTGCAATACCGTTCTAATAGTTAACACAGTTTATATGATAGGTTTGTTTGATTTTTCTGCAATACCGTTCTAATAGTTAGCACAGTGTCTATGATAGGTCTGCTTCAGTTGTCTACAATATAGTTCTAATAGTTAACACAGTATCTGTGATAGGTCTCTCTGATTTGTCAACAATAAAGTTATAGTAATTAACACAGTGTCTATGATATGTCTGTTTGATTTGTCTACAATACAGTTCTGATAGTTAACACAGTATATATGATAGGTTTGTTTCATTTGTCTACAATACAGTTATAATAGTTAACACAGTGTCTATGCTACTTCTGTTTGATTTGCCTACAATACAGTTCTAATAGTTAACAGAGTGTCTATGATAGTTTTGTTTGATTTTCTTACAATACCATTCTAATAGAGAACATATTATCAATGATAAATCTGTTTGATTTGCCTACAATACCGTTATAATAGAGATCATATTGTCTATGATAGGTCTGTTTGATTTGTCTACAATGCCGTTCTAATAGAGAACATATTTTCTATGATAGGTCTATTTGATTTGTCTACAATACCGTTATAATAGTTAACACAGTGTCTATGATAGGTCCTTTTGATTTGTCTACAATACCATTCTAATAGATAATACAGGGTATATGATAGGTTTGTTTGATTTGTCTACAATACCATTTTAATAGTTAATACATTGTATTTGATTGGTCTGTTTGATTTGCCTATAATACCATTCTAATAGTTAGCACATTGTGTATGATAGGTCTGTTTGATTTGTCCAGAGTATCGCTCTAATAGTTAACACAGTGGCTGTGATAAGTCTATTTGATTTGTCTACAATACCGTACTAATAGAGAACATAGTGTATATGATAGGTATGATTGATTTGTCTAAAATACCATTTTAATAGTTAGCAGAGGGTGTATAATATATCTGTTTGATTTGTCTACAATGCCGTTCTAATATTTAGCACCGTGTCTATGATAAGTTTGTTTGATTTGTCTACAATACGGTTACAATAGAGAACATAGAATATATGACAGGGCTGTCTGATATTCATGCAGTACCATTCTAATAGAGAACATAGTGTAAATGAATGGTCTCTTTGATTTGTCTACAATGCCATTCTAATAGTTAATATAGTGTATATGATAGGTCTATTTGATTAGTCTACAATACCGTTCTAATAGTTAACACAGTGTCTATGATATGTCTGTTTGATTTGTCTACAATGCCATTCTAATAGTTAACACTGTGTCTATGATAGGTTTGCTTGATATGTCTACAATACCTTTCTAATAGGTAGCACACTGTCTATGATAGGTCTGTTTGATTTCTCTACAATGACGTTCTAATAGAGAACATAGTGTACGTGATAGGCCTGTTTGATTTATATACAATACCGTTCTAATAGAGAAAGCATAGTGTATATGATATGTCTGTTTGATTTTTCTGCATTACCATTATAATATTTAGCACAGTGTCTATGATAGGTCTGTTTGATTTGTCTATAATATCATTTTAATAGTCATCATAGTGTCTATGATAGGTCTGTTTGATTTTCCTGCAATGCCATTCTAAAAGTTAGCACAGTGTCTATGATAGGTCTGTTTGGTTTGTTTAGAATACCATGCTAATAGAGAACATAGTGTATATGATAGGTCTGTTTGATTTTTCTGCAATACAATACTAATAGTTAGCACAGTGTATATGATAGATATGTTTGATTTGTATACAATATCGTTCTAATAGCTAACACAGTGTATATGATTGGTTTCTTTGATTTGTGTACAATGTCATTCTAATAGTTAAAACAGTGTCTAAGACAGTTATGTTTTTTTGTCTGCAATACCGTTCTAATAGTCAACATAGTGTATTTGATAGGTTTG
Source organism: Bathymodiolus brooksi (assembly GCA_963680875.1). Taxonomy (NCBI): domain Eukaryota; kingdom Metazoa; phylum Mollusca; class Bivalvia; order Mytilida; family Modiolidae; genus Bathymodiolus; species Bathymodiolus brooksi. The sequence goes on along the minus strand of OY804586.1, from coordinate 63,962,797 downwards.
TTTGATTAGTCTACAATACAGTTCTAAAAGTTAGCAAAGTATCTATGATAGGACTGTTTGATTTGTCTACAATACAGTTCTAATAGTAAACACAGTGTCTATGATAGGTTTGTTTTATTTGTCTACAATACAGTTCTAATAGTTAACACAGTGTCTATGATAGGTTTGCTTGAATGTTCTACAATACAGTTCTAATAAATAACACAGTGTATATGATAGGTCTGTTTGATTTGTCAACAATACAGTTCTAATAGTTAACACAGTATATATGATAGGTTAGTTTGATTTGTCTGCAATGCAGTTCTAATAGTTAACACAATGTCTATGATAGGTCTGTTTGATTAGTCTACAATACCCTTCTAATAGTTAAGACAGGGACTATAATATATCTGTTTGATTTGTCTACTATACCATTCTAATAGTTAAGACAATGTCTATGATATGTCTCTTTGATTTGTATACGATATCGTTCTAATAGCCAACACACAGTGTCTATGATAGTTCTGTTTGATTTTTCTACAATACAATTCTAATAGCTAACACGGCGTGTATGATATGTATGTATTATGTGTTTACTATACCGTTCTAATAGTTAGCACAGCATCTATGATAGGTCTGTTTGATTTCTCTACAATTCTGTTCTAATAATTAACACAGTGTCCATGATATGTCTCTTTGATTTGTCTACAATACTGTTCTATTAGACAGCATGTTGTCTATGATAGATCTGTTTGATCTGTCTACAGTACAGTTCTAATTGTTAACACAGTGTCTATGGTAGGTCTCTCTGATTTTTCTACAATACAGTTCTAATAGTTAGCACAGTGTCTATGATAGATCTGTCTGATTTGTCTACAATACTGTTCTAATAGTTAATACAGTGTCTATGATAGGTCTGTCTGATTTGTCTACAATGCATTTCTAATAGTTAACACATGTTATGTGATAGACCTGTTTGATTTGTCTACAATTCCATACTAAGTTGCTGTATGTCACTGTACCAACATTATAATGATGAATATATAATTGTTACTGTTGTCTATGCAATGTTAAATAGATGTTTAATTTAACAACATATTGAAGTTTAAATAAAAATAAAAGTTAACATTGATAAATATTTTAACATCAGAATTTAAATATATCAATATAAATCTTTTAAACTTACATTTCTAATGGGGAATATTGGTGAAGATTATTCCCACTGAATTACGAATGGCGCTGTGGTAGATCAGGTCCAGCATCAGTTATCATGATAAGCCAGCATGTATTTACTGCTATGTGTTTCTGTTGTTTAACAATACATTTCTTTCTTATAATAATATAATGATGCAAAACATGTCTACATTAGGGAGGTTGTGTATTACATGTACCTGAACTGAAAAAAGGAATTAAAATCAAAAAGTGCATCTGTTTCTGTATGCACATTTAAGAATAGCAAAATCTTAACAGTTGATAGAAGTGATAAGTTTATTTCTGAAATTATTAGTACTTTAGTTTAACTGCATTTTATGATAAAACAAATTTAGAAAGATATTCTTAGATAAGTTTCGGTATTATGAATATTACAAATTATTGTTGGTGATATGAAACTTTAAATCAAGCTATATTCCAAAACTGACTTGATTGCTGTGTAGATGCACAGACGGACCTAATTAAATGTTCACAAGATAGTAAAATATTTACTCTGTTTATTAGTGCATACATATGTTAATTTACTTTCAATAATGCATTATTGGAAATTGTATAACTACAAACTGATGTCACTAGCCAAATGTGCTTTTGTTCTGTTTAAAGCAAGGATGATAATTTTATATGATTTTGCTAAGCCTATCACATTTTCAATATGAACAAACTTACTGGATATATTTCTGTCTCTATTCACTTTTTTCTAGACATCCTATTTCTTTTCTTTAAAAAAATGTTGGAATGTTAATTGTGATATTTGATCCTTATATGCAGGAGACAGATTTGACACAATTCCACCAGTTGAACATCCAAACAATACTATTATTGTGCTTCTGTTTATATGTAGAATAAGTAGATCATTGTGTCGGGGTGATGACATGTCATTTCAATCAGATGGACTAAAAAAAATAAAAAAAGTACCAAATCGCTATGCGGACTGAAAGCTAACTCCTTTCATTGTCTAGACCTAACATTTATCCAGGATACCAATTTTCACTATTTAGATGGTCCACATTCTGTTGTATACATAGCTTAAGTTGTATGCTGCATCACCTAAGGAGGCTAATGCAAATTTGATGTTGGTGTAGTTTGCCTATCCAATATCAATTAATACTGATCATTGTCAGGTCTAAAGTTTTCGATGGCAATGGATGGTGAATGTGACGTTTGACATCAAAATTCTTAATATTGTGGAACAGCAAAACACTTTTTTCATATTTTGTATTTAAGTAAGACTAATGTTCACTCTAAGCACGTCCCTTTTCCCCACATTATATATACACAGAAGTCGCATTCCTCTTCCTCTTTTGCTATGAACTCAAATTATGTATCATTTATTTTACTAAGTCTGTCATTCGCTTCAGATGAACAAGATGGACAATTTCCTTACCAATGGACCACATTTCAAACACCCCCTTTTAGCCATTTCCTACAAACATTGGTACCTACATTAGATAAAATACAAAAGTTAAAATGGCAAAAAACACATTTCTATCCAATAACATTTTCCAATGATCAATTTAATCCCTAATCTATTATATTTATTAATACTTTTTGTAAAAAGATAAAAATCTGAAATGTATAATCCATATACTAAATTAAACCATGCTATTAAATTATTACATTTTACAGTTTAATTTTAAATTTACACTTACCAAAACTTGTCATTGATGTATAACATTTTCTATGAAGTTCATAACAAACAACACTGCTTTTGCTTTGTGTCCATTCTGTGTGTTGTGTTCACTTAATTATTCTTAATTGCATTTAATCATTCTTGTTTATCTGCTCATCATTATGAAACCTCTATAAGAGTATCATGTGTACAACAATATGTAGAAAACATTTTAATTATTATATATATATGATATATATATGATAAATAATATAAATATTTACCCAATGTAATTCTATGTAACTTAGAGATAAAGAGATGCTGCTGTTGGACCTGGTCTACAGCAGTGCCATTTGTGTTATCAGTTAGGGGAAATAATTTACCAATTGTTCCCATTAAATCTCCAGTTAACCTATCTGTACATAAAGTATATAAAATATACCGTCCTAATGGCAGAAACCTCTAAAGACCTTAAAAAAAACTAAATATTTTTCATGATTATTGCTGGACTTGGAAATTAAAAGTAAATATAGACAAAAGTAAAATTATATGCTTTACAAATAGAAGATTACCACAAAATTTACAATTTACATATAGCAACAGCGATATTGAAATTGTGAAATAATTTAATTATGTGGGTATATTGTTGAAGAAAACGGTAAACTTTAAAAAGGTAATTAAAACACTGGCTCAAAAAATAACCAAAGCAATGTACGAAATTCTGAAAAGAGGAAAATCCACAATCTATCTATATCATGTCAACTTGAATTATTTGATAAAGTGGTAAAACCTATATTACTTTATGGTTGTGAATTATGGGGATTAAGTAACTGTGATATAATTGAGAGTACATTTGAAATACTGTAAACTGGTAATAAATCTCAAATCTTAAACTCCAAATTGCATGATTTATGGTGAACTGGGACGCTGCCCTTTTCATATAGATATAAAACAGCGGATGGTGTCATACTGGACCATACTTATAACAGTAAAACATTCAATAATTTGCTCTGTTGTGCATCGTTTAATGTATCATTTACCTAATACGTAGAATGCAACGTTTTCTTGGATAGACAGTGTACACACTATTTTGGATGAATGTGGTTTTTCGTATATTTGGGACACACAAATTTTCATATGTGAAATCTAGTTAAAATCCAATATAAAAATGAAATTGCACGATCAGTTCCAGCAGACATGGCGAGAAACATTACAAAATTGTTCTAAGAATCTAAATTATCGTATTTGTAAAGAAACGTTTATTTTTTAACAATATTTTGATATTTTAAGCGAAAGAGATTGCTTAGCTCTATGCAAGAAGAGTTTGAAGATACCAAAGGAATAATCAGACAACACAATGGTAAAAAAAAGTACAAAAGGACAAACAACGATCTACAAAGCATACATATCAAACTAAAGATCGAGTAATACGAACCTCACTAAAAATTGGGGCTGAACTCAGGTACTCTGGAATGGTGAGCAGTTCTTGCTCCACTAGGGACACCCATCGTGTTAATCGAGTTGCAAAACCGGTGATCAGTCATGAATGAGGAAAGGACCGGAAAGTGTTTACGACAAGTGGAACATATCCGTCTTCATTTGTGACACATATATTCCATAGCGGTAAACCAAGTATTGGTGGCGACCGTTAAGTTTCGAAGTGATGACTTCAACTGAACTAAGAGGATCTCTTGGTTCAGTAGCTTCCTTGTTAGCACACACCCTCCATCAAGGAAATTATGATATGTACCACAAACTCTGGAATATCGTATCAACTGAGAAATGTATACCCCATATGCAGGTGCTGTTGTAATGTTGCTACATATCAATGGAAAGTTCACAATGGGAAAATTGAAATCATCTCTTTTGTCGAAAATTTTGAACAATAAGCCATAAACTCTCAATATAACATGTAAGATGGAATAACATACCGCTCGAAAATAGAAAATGTATCTTATGTAGTTAAGAGGAAATTGGTGATGAATTCCATTATATTATAATTTTAAATAGTGCATATTTTAAGCAATATAGATATATATATATATCAAGAAGAGATATACAAAGTACCAAATATTGTTAGTTTTTTGGGAATTATGGCTTCAAAAAATAGATTGAATCTGACTAAGTTATGTTGCTGAAATTGCTTAAAATGATCGCAGGAAATCTTATCTAAAAATGTCACCCGTAAGTGTAAAAACTACGTACCACATCGATTATTTCACGTTGAAAATGTAATTTATTCGTAATTCATTTTTTCGTCACGTTAAACAAGCTTTAATTACTAAAAAAAAGGAATCTAGTGTGAATACCAAATTTGATTTCATCGTCTGCTATGATATTGATTAGGTAAATAATGAGGTCATATCAATTCAGTAACTTATTAACATTGAACCTCGAAAACTGGTGACGTAGAAGACATTGTGTCTAAATTGGTATGTGTTGTTTTCCATGCCATCGTTTTGAAACGGAAAGAAAATACCGATATTTTATTAAGTAAATCATCCACAAGCAATCCATTTGCTTGTAATGTTTGGTAATTAAATAATAACCATCAATATCACATGTACAGACGTGTAAAACAGAACTATCTTAAAGATCTAATAGATAGATTTAATTAGACAATAGTTGCCATTTTCAAATTGTTTAAGCACTTTGTATACGCCCGTCTCGAGACGGGCCGTATTATGTGATTGGTATGGCGAGCGTCGGGCGTCCACACAGGTTTCCGCATGATAATTTTAGTTCTGTATAATGGATCTTTACCAAACTTGGCCACATGATTCCCCTGCGGAAGGGGAAGAACCCTACTTCATTTAGGGTCATTTGGTCAGAGGTCAATGTCACCGTCACTATAAATAGAATTGCTGACAACAGGATCCTTTCCGCACGATAACATTAGTTCTGTATATTGGATCTTTACCAAACTTGGCCACATAATTTCCCTGTGGAAGGGAAAGAGTCCTGTTTATTGTGGGGTCATTAGGTCGAAGGTCAAGGTTACTATAAATATTTTTTTGAAAATATGGTCGTTTCCGCATGATCTTTAGTTCTGTATATTGGATCTTGACCAATCTTGGCCACATGATTACCCTGTGGAAGGGGAAGAACCCTATTTGTTTCCCGAGTCATTAGGTCAAAGGTCAAGGTTGCAGTTACTATGAATAACATTTTTGACAACAGGAACGTTTCCGCACGATAACTTTAGTTCTGTATATTGGATCTTTACCACACTTGGCCATATGATTCACCTGTGGAAGGGGAAGAACCATATTTATTTTCGGGTCATTAGGTCAAATGTCAAGGTCGCCGCTACTATGAATAATATTTTTGACAACAGGAACGTTTCCGCACGATAACTCTAGTTCTGTATGTTGGATCTTTACCAACCTTGGCCACATCATTCCCCTGTTGAAGGGGAAGAACCCTATTTATGTTGGGGTCATTAGCACTATACCGTTTGATAAATTATATAGACGGGCGTATTGTGTGATGCACATATTTCTTGTTTAACTACTTCATTCTTAACGGGAAACAATGTGATGACATACTCCAGTACATTTTTACCTACAGCCACCACAAATCAATAAAACAATTGTCAATGTGCGGCTTGAGACAAGTCTAATATCGCTTTTTGATAATATAGAAATATTTTGGGAAGCAAAATGTTTAATATGTAACGATCGTAGCTACGAAGCTGTGAGATATTTTTATTTGGATAAACTGATAACAAGCCTTCGAATAAGATTACGACCACGACGGCCCCTCTACATTTATATATTACATCAGTAATACATCAAGTCATTAGTTATTTTTATTTCTCAGTCTCAGTTATTGTTGGTCAGTTTAATCTTTGACAATTGTCAGTTGTTTTATGTCGTTATCTCACCGTACAACCAATTAGTTTTCGATCAGCTTGAAAGTGGGTTTTACAACATGACATTCAGATTATGTTGTCCCTTTGTGACAATACTACTACCGACTAAGTAGAACTTTAACGTCCTTGGTTACCCAGACAGATCTCTCGCGGACGGATGAATGGTCATGTTACTTTACGCCCTTCGAAGCTTTAATGCCGAAAGGTATAACAAAATACATGCATGATTGAGGTTACTTTCTGGACATCTATTCATCATGAATTATTCATAGTTTTGCATTTGCATATGTTGATGAAAATTCAAGACGCTGATTCCTTCTGCTAACAAAGTCATCAGCAATCATATCCAAGTCGGTTTGCACATGTCTGTGTATAATTTGGACAGTTGTTTTTCGTCCATAGGCGACCTTAAGTAGGATTTCACGTGTCTCCTTCCACTTAAAGATTTTGCTTGCTGCTGATGGCACCGAGTAGTGTCAGTAAGATACGGATGATACTGTATATAGCCGGGTATAAGTCACGATTTGTTGCATGTAGAGTGTCGAGTAGTATCTTTGGCTTATCATCTACAGGAGCCCACCTAAAACATCATCCACAAAATCATGGAACATATCTACATGCGTATTCCAGAAAGAAAGTGGAGCATTGCTTTAAATAAAACAAATTGTCAAATGTATGCATAGGCACGTGCTTACTTGGGCCTAAGGTATGTACGCCCCTGAAGATGGATAAACTTATGTGGTAAATTGATGCCGATGATTTTTTGTTGGCGAGTATCTTTTACCGGGTTACCAGAAAATACAACAATTGAAATCATGCTGCGGTTCGAATAGCATGACAACCCGAAAAGAAAAGTTCCATTCAATAAAAATTACATGTATCATAGACGCACTGTCATTTGAACTCAAAGGAATGGAACACATTCTTTGACAATTACTTCACTGAGTTTGGTGCTGCTTTGACAACTGTTTTACCTGTTTTGTTCAAGTATTGTTTTAAATACTGTTATAGTGACAGCCGAAAACTCTGAGCCGTAATGAAAGCGGGAGGTTTGGCGCTTTAAAATATGATTCAACCCACCACCAAATGCCTGTACCAAGTCAGGGTCATTACGGTTTTCACAGTTTTCCGGTTTTTGACTGGTTTTGTCTGTTTATATACTTATGAGTTTTGACTTTCCCTTTGTAACATTGTTCGGAGTTCGGTAATTTTGTTATTACCCTTATTCTGAAGTGGCCAATAAACCACAATATCATATGATAACCGGAGCTACTCTACTACTCTAAATGAATGAATCAATATGAAAACCATAAACACAAGAAAGGACTACTGCGATAATTGGAAGTTCCCTATCATTAAACAACATGTCTTTCACTCGCCATTTGCAATCTTATTATTTAATCAAAAAGGTTTTACATCTACGATCTATACAGGTGTAATCCGTTTGACTTCTATCAATCTTCACACAAAAATTCCTAAAAACTTTAAGTATAATTTGTAAGTATTTTTACTAATATTACGTCGTCTACGGGAATCGAATATTTCTTTTTTTCTTTTGATCAAATAAATCCCTTTTTTTGTATTTATGTTTAAAATTCCGAACGTAAGAAGGCTTGTTTGTGGCTGTACAGTTCTTGTTTGTATTTATTAATATATACATTTAGAAAAATAAAATGATTAACATATTTTCCCGTGACAAAATTAGGACCCGATTTGTTTTCCCACATTGTTCTTTAGAATGAGTGGGATGATAAACTGACGCCATGTCTAAGCTAAATATATTTCTTGAATAATTATTTTTTTACATCATTTCAGAAGTAGCAACGATAAGTATTAAAACTATCTCAGTATCCCGGTAGTAATAATTATTGATCATTGATAGCCTTTGTGTTCTGATTCCTTTTGATCATTGATAGTCTTTGTGTTCTGTTTCCTTTTGATCATTGCTAGTCTTTGTGTTATGTTTCCTTTTGATCATTGATAGTCGTTGTGTTCTGTTTCCTTTTGATCATTGATAGTCTTTGTGTTCTGTTTCATTTTGATTATTGATAGTCTTTGTGTTCTTTTTCCTTTTGATCATTGATAGTCTTTGTGCTCTGATTTCTTTTGACCATTGATAGTCTTTGTGTTTTGTTTCCTTTTGATCATTGATAGTCTTTGTGTTCTGTTTCCTTTTGATCATTGATAGTCTTTGTGTTCTGTTTCCTTTTGATCATTGATAGTCTTTGTGTTCTGTTTCCTTTTGATCATTGATAGTCTTTGTGTTCTGATTTCTTTTGATCATTGATAGTCTTTGTGTTCTGTTTCCTTTTGATCATTGATAGTCTTTGTGCTTTGTTTCCTTTTGATCATTGATAGTCTTTGTGGTCTGTTTCCTTTTGATCATTGATAGTCTTTGTGTTCTGTTTCCTTTTGATCATTGATAGTCTTTGTGTTCTGTTTCCTTTTGACCATTGGTAGTCTTTGTGTTCTGTTTCCTTTTGATCAATGACAGTCTTTGCGTTCTGTTTCCTTTTGATCAATGATAGTCTTTGTGTTCTGTTTCCTTTTGATCATTGATAGTCTTTGTGTTCTGTTTCCTTTCGATCAATGACAGTTTTTGTGTTCTGTTTCCTTTTGATCAATGGTAGTCTTTGTGTTCTGATTCCTTTTGACCATTGGTAGTCTTTGTGTTCTATTTCCTTTTGATAATTGATAGTCTTTGTGCTTTGTTTCCTTTTGATCATTGATAGTCTTTGTGTTCTTTTTCCTTTTGATAATTGATATTCTTTGTGTTCTATTTCCTTTTGATCAATGACAGTCTTTGTGTTCTGTTTCCATTTGACCATTGGTAGTCTTTGTGTTCTGTTTCCTTTTGACCATTGGTAGTCTTTGTGTTCTGTTTCCATTTGATCATTGATAGTCTTTGTGTTCTGTTTCCATTTGATCAATGACAGTCTTTGTGTTCTGTTTCCTTTTGATCAATGATAGTCTTTGTGTTCTTTTTTCCTTTTTATCATTGATAGTCTTTGTGTTCTGTTTCCTTTTGATCATTGATAGTCTTTGTGTTCTGTTTCCTTTTGATCATTGATAGTCTTTGTGCTTTGTTTCCGTTTGATCATTGATAGTCTTTGTGTTATGTTTCCATTTGATCATTGATAGTCTTTGTGTTCTGTTTCCTTTTGACCATTGGTAGTCTTTGTGTTCTGTTTCCTCTTGATCATTGATAGTCTTTGTGCTTTGTTTCCTTTTGATCATTGATAGTCTTTGTGTTATGTTTCCATTTGATCATTGATAGTCTTTCTGTTCTGTTTCCTTTTGATCATTGATAGTCTTTGTGTTCTGTTTCCTTTTGATCATTGATAGTCTTTGTGTTATGTTTCCCTTTGATCTTTGATAGTCTTGGTGTTTTATTTCCTTTTGATCAATGATAGTCTTTGTGCTATGTTTCCTTTTGATCATTGATAGTGTTTGTGTTCTATTTCCTTTTGATCAATGACAGTCTTTGTGCTATGTTTCCTTTTGATCATTGATAGTCTTTGTGCTCTATTTCCTTTTGATCATTGATAGTCTTTGTGTTATGTTTCCTTTTGATCATTGATAGTCTTTCTGTTCTGTTTCCTTTTGACCATTGATAGTCTTTGTGTTCTGTTTCCTTTTGATCATTGATAGTCTTTGTGTTATGTTTCCCTTTGATCTTTGATAGTCTTTGTGTTTTATTTCCTTTTGATCAATGATAGTCTTTGTGCTATGTTTCCTTTTGATCATTGATAGTCTTTGTGTTCTATTTCCTTTTGATCAATGACAGTCGTTGTGCTATGTTGCCTTTTGATCATTGATAGTCTTTGTGTTCTATTTCCTTTTGATCAATGACAGTCTTTGTGCTATGTTCCTTTTGATCATTGATAGTCTTTGTGTTCTATTTCCTTTTGATCAATGACAGTCTTTGTGCTATGTTGCCTTTTCATCATTGATAGTCTTTGTGTTCTATTTCCTTTTGATCAATGACAGTCTGTGTGCTCTGTTTCCTTTTGATCATTGATAGTCTTTGTGTTCTATTTCCTTTTGATCAATGACAGTCTTTGTGCTATGTTGCCTTTTGATCATTGATAGTCTTTGTGTTCTGTTTCCTTTTGATCATTGATAGTCTTTCTGTTTTGTTTCCTTTTGATCCTTGATAGTCTTTGTGTTCTATTTCCTTTTGATCATTGATAGTCTTTGTGTTCTGTTTCCTTTTGATCATTGATAGTCTTTGTGTTCTGTTTCCTTTTGATCGTTGATAGTCTTTGTGTTCTGATTTCTTTTGATCATTGATAGTCTTTGTGTTCTGTTTTCTTTTGATCATTGATAGTCTTTGTGTTCTGTTTCCGTTTGATCATTGATAGTCTTTGTGTTCTGTTTCCTTTTGATCATTGATAGTCTTTGTGTTCTGATTTCTTTTGATCATTGATAGTCTTGTGTTCTGTTTCCTTTAGATCATTGATAGTCTTTGTGCTTTGTTTCCTTTTGATCATTGATAGTCTTTGTGTTCTGTTTCCTTTTGATAATTGATATTCTTTGTGTTCTGTTTCCTTTTGACCATTGATAGTCTTTGTGTTCTGTTTCCTTTGATCATTGATAGTCTTTGTGTTCTGTTTCCTTTTGGTCATTGATATTCTTTGTGTTCTGTTTCCTTTTGGTCAATGGTAGTCTTTGTGTTCTGTTTCCTTTTGACCATTGGTAGTCTTTGTGTTCTGTTTCCTCTTGATCATTGATAGTCTTTGTGCTTTGTTTCCTTTTGGTCATTGATAGTCTTTGTGTTATGTTTCCATTTGATCATTGATAGTCTTTCTGTTATGTTTCATTTTGATCATTGATAGTCTTTGTGTTCTGTTTCCTTTTGATTATTGATAGTCTTTGTGTTATGTTTCCCTTTGATCTTTGATAGTCGTTGTGTTTTATTTCCTTTTGATCAATGACAGTCTTTGTGCTCTGTTTCCTTTTGATCATTGAAAGTCTTTGTGTTCTATTTCCTTTTGATCAATGACAGTCGTTGTGCTATGTTGCCTTTTGATCATTGATAGTCTTTGTGTTCTATTTCCTTTTGATCAATGACAGTCTTTGTGCTATGTTCCTTTTGATCATTGATAGTCTTTGTGTTCTATTTCCTTTTGATCAATGACAGTCTTTGTGCTATGTTGCCTTTTGATCATTGATAGTCTTTGTGTTCTATTTCCTTTTGATCAATGACAGTCTGTGTGCTCTGTTTCCTTTTGATCATTGATAGTCTTTGTGTTCTATTTCCTTTTGATCAATGACAGTCTTTGTGCTATGTTGCCTTTTGATCATTGATAGTCTTTGTGTTCTGTTTCCTTTTGATCATTGATAGTCTTTCTGTTTTGTTTCCTTTTGATCCTTGATAGTCGTTGTGTTCTATTTCCTTTTGATCATTGATAGTCTTTGTGTTCTGTTTCCTTTTGATCATTGATAGTCTTTGTGTTCTGTTTCCTTTTGATCATTGATAGTCTTTGTGTTCTGATTTCTTTTGATCATTGATAGTCTTTGTGTTCTGTTTTCTTTTGATCATTGATAGTCTTTGTGTTCTGTTTCCGTTTGATCATTGATAGTCTTTGTGTTCTGTTTCCTTTTGATCATTGATAGTCTTTGTGTTCTGATTTCTTTTGATCATTGATAGTCTTGTGTTCTGTTTCCTTTAGATCATTGATAGTCTTTGTGCTTTGTTTCCTTTTGATCATTGATAGTCTTTGTGTTCTGTTTCCTTTTGATAATTGATATTCTTTGTGTTCTGTTTCCTTTTGACCATTGATAGTCTTTGTGTTTTGTTTCCTTTGATCATTGATAGTCTTTGTGTTCTGTTTCCTTTTGGTCATTGATATTCTTTGTGTTCTGTTTCCTTTTGGTCAATGGTAGTCTTTGTGTTCTGTTTCCTTTTGACCATTGGTAGTCTTTGTGTTCTGTTTCCTCTTGATCATTGATAGTCTTTGTGCTTTGTTTCCTTTTGATCATTGATAGTCTTTGTGTTATGTTTCCATTTGATCATTGATAGTCTTTCTGTTATGTTTCATTTTGATCATTGATAGTCTTTGTGTTCTGTTTCCTTTTGATTATTGATAGTCTTTGTGTTATGTTTCCCTTTGATCTTTGATAGTCGTTGTGTTTTATTTCCTTTTGATCAATGACAGTCTTTGTGCTCTGTTTCCTTTTGATCATTGATAGTCTTTGTGTTCTATTTCCTTTTGATCATTCATAATCTTTTGATAATTGATATTCTTTGTGTTCTATTTCCTTTTGATCAATGACAGTCTTTGTGCTCTGTTTCCTTTTGATCATTGATAGTCTTTGTGTTCTATTTCCTTTTGATCAATGACAACCTTTGTGCTATGTTGCCTTTTGATTATTGATAGTCTTTGTGTTCTGTTTCCTTTTGATCATTGATAGTCTTTCTGTTCTGTTTACTTTTGATCATTGATAGTCTTTGTGTTCTGTTTCCTTTGATCATTGATAGTCTTTGTGTTCTGTTTCCTTTTGATCATTGATAGTCTTTGTGTTCTGATTTCTTTTGATCATTGATAGTCTTTGTGTTTTGTTTCCTTTAGATCATTGATAGTCTTTGTGTTTTGTTTCCTTTTGATCATTGATAGTCTTTGTGTTCTGTTTCCTTTTGATAATTGATAGTCTTTGTGCTATGTTTCCTTTTGATCATTGATAGTCTTTCTGTTCTGTTTCCTTTTGATCATTGATAGTCTTTGTGTTCTATTTCCGTTTGATCAATGACATTCTCTGTGCTTTGTTTCCTTTTGATCATTGTTAGTCTTTGTGTTCTATTTCCTTTTGTTCAATGACAGTCTTTGTGCTATGTTGCCTTTTGATCATTGATAGTCTTTGTGTTCTGTTTCCTTTTGATCATTGATAGTCTTTGTGTTATGTTTCCCTTTGATCTTTGATAGTCTTTGTGTTTTATTTCCTTTTGATCAATGACAGTCTTTGTGCTATGTTTCCTTTTGATCATTGATAGTCTTTGTGTTCTATTTCCTTTTGATCAATGACAGTCTTTGTGCTATGTTTCCTTTTGATCATTGATAGTCTTTGTGTTCTATTTCCTTTTGATCAATGACAGTTTTTGTGCTTTGTTTCCTTTTGATTATTGATAGTCCTTGTGTTCTATTTCCTTTTGATCAATGACAGTCTTTATGTTCTGTTTCCTTTTGATCTTTGATAGTCTTTGTGTTCTGTTTCCTTTTGATCTTTGATAGTCTTTGTGTTCTGTTTCCATTTGATCATTGCTAGTCTTTGTGTTCTGTTTCCTTTTGATCAATGACAGTCTTTGCGTTCTGTTTCCTTTTGATCTTTGATAGTCTTTGTGTTCTGTTTCCTTTTGATCTTTGATAGTCTTTGTGTTCTGTTTCCATTTGATCATTGATAGTCTTTGTGTTCTGTTTCCTTTTGATCATTGATAGTCTTTGTGTTCTGTTTCCTTTTGATCAATGATAGTCTTTGTGTTCTGTTTCCTTTTGATCATTGATAGTCTTTGTGTTCTGTTTCCTTTTGATCTTTGATAGTCTTTGTGTTCTGTTTCCTTTTTATCATTGATAGTGTTTGTGTTCTGTTTCCTTTTGATCTTTGATAGTCTTTGTGTTCTATTTCCTTTTGATCATTGATAGTCTTTGTGTTCTATTTCCTTTTGATCATTGATAGTCTTTGTGTTCTATTTCCCTTTGATTAATGACAGTCTTTGTGCTATGTTTCCTTTTGATCATTGATAGTGTTTGTGTTCTGTTTCCTTTTGATCATTGATAGTCTTTGTGTTCTATTTCCTTTTGATCATTGATAGTCTTTGTGTTCTATTTCCTTTTGATCATTGATAGTCTTTGTGTTCTATTTCCCTTTGATCAATGACAGTCTTTGTGCTATGTTGCCTTTTGATCATTGATAGTCTTTGTGTTCTGTTTCCTTTTGATCATTGATAGTCGTTGTGTTTTATTTCCTTTTGATCAATGACAGTCTTTGTGCTCTGTTTCCTTTTGATCATTGATAGTCTTTGTGTTCTGTTTCCTTTTGATCATTGATAGTCTTTGTGTTCTGATTTCTTTTGATCATTGATAGTCTTTGTGTTCTGTTTTCTTTTGATCATTGATAGTCTTTGTGTTCTGTTTCCGTTTGATCATTGATAGTCTTTGTGTTCTGTTTCCTTTTGATCATTGATAGTCTTTGTGTTCTGATTTCTTTTGATCATTGATAGTCTTGTGTTCTGTTTCCTTTAGATCATTGATAGTCTTTGTGCTTTGTTTCCTTTTGATCATTGATAGTCTTTGTGTTCTGTTTCCTTGTGATAATTGATATTCTTTGTGTTCTGTTTCCTTTTGACCATTGATAGTCTTTGTGTTCTGTTTCCTTTGATCATTGATAGTCTTTGTGTTCTGTTTCCTTTTGGTCATTGATATTCTTTGTGTTCTGTTTCCTTTTGGTCAATGGTAGTCTTTGTGTTCTGTTTCCTTTTGACCATTGGTAGTCTTTGTGTTCTGTTTCCTCTTGATCATTGATAGTCTTTGGTCTTTGTTTCCTTTTGATCATTGATAGTCTTTGTGCTATGTTTCCATTTGATCATTGATAGTCTTTCTGTTATGTTTCATTTTGATCATTGATAGTCTTTGTGTTCTGTTTCCTTTTGATCATTGATAGTCTTTGTGTTATGTTTCCCTTTGATCTTTGATAGTCGTTGTGTTTTATTTCCTTTTGATCAATGACAGTCTTTGTGCTCTGTTTCCTTTTGATCATTGATAGTCTTTGTGTTCTATTTCCTTTTGATCATTCATAATCTTTTGATAATTGATATTCTTTGTGTTCTATTTCCTTTTGATCAATGACAGTCTTTGTGCTCTGTTTCCTTTTGATCATTGATAGTCTTTGTGTTCTATTTCCTTTTGATCAATGACAGTCTTTGTGCTATGTTGCCTTTTGATTATTGATAGTCTTTGTGTTCTGTTTCCTTTTGATCATTGATAGTCTTTCTGTTCTGTTTCCTTTTGATCATTGATAGTCTTTGTGTTCTGTTTCCTTTGATCATTGATAGTCTTTGTGTTCTGTTTCCGTTTGATCATTGATAGTCTTTGTGTTCTGTTTCCTTTTGATCATTGATAGTCTTTGTGTTCTGATTTCTTTTGATCATTGATAGTCTTTGTGTTTTGTTTCCTTTAGATCATTGATAGTCTTTGTGTTTTGTTTCCTTTTGATCATTGATAGTCTTTGTGTTCTGTTTCCTTTTGATAATTGATAGTCTTTGTGCTATGTTTCCTTTTGATCATTGATAGTCTTTCTGTTCTGTTTCCTTTTGATCATTGATAGTCTTTGTGTTCTATTTCCGTTTGATCAATGACATTCTCTGTGCTTTGTTTCCTTTTGATCATTGTTAGTCTTTGTGTTCTATTTCCTTTTGTTCAATGACAGTCTTTGTGCTATGTTGCCTTTTGATCATTGATAGTCTTTGTGTTCTGTTTCCTTTTGATCATTGATAGTCTTTGTGTTATGTTTCCCTTTGATCTTTGATAGTCTTTGTGTTTTATTTCCTTTTGATCAATGACAGTCTTTGTGCTATGTTTCCTTTTGATCATTGATAGTCTTTGTGTTCTATTTCCTTTTGATCAATGACAGTCTTTGTGCTATGTTTCCTTTTGATCATTGATAGTCTTTGTGTTCTATTTCCTTTTGATCAATGACAGTTTTTGTGCTTTGTTTCCTTTTGATTATTGATAGTCCTTGTGTTCTATTTCCTTTTGATCAATGACAGTCTTTGTGTTCTGTTTCCTTTTGATCTTTGATAGTCTTTGTGTTCTGTTTCCTTTTGATCATTGATAGTCTTTGTGTTCTGTTTCCTTTTGATCTTTGATAGTCTTTGTGTTCTGTTTCCATTTGATCATTGCTAGTCTTTGTGTTCTGTTTCCTTTTGATCAATGACAGTCTTTGCGTTCTGTTTCCTTTTGATCTTTGATAGTCTTTGTGTTCTGTTTCCTTTTGATCTTTGATAGTCTTTGTGTTCTGTTTCCATTTGATCATTGATAGTCTTTGTGTTCTGTTTCCTTTTGATCATTGATAGTCTTTGTGTTCTGTTTCCTTTTGATCAATGATAGTCTTTGTGTTCTGTTTCCTTTTGATCATTGATAGTCTTTGTGTTCTGTTTCCTTTTGATCTTTGATAGTCTTTGTGTTCTGTTTCCTTTTTATCATTGATAGTGTTTGTGTTCTGTTTCCTTTTGATCTTTGATAGTCTTTGTGTTCTATTTCCTTTTGATAATTGATAGTCTTTGTGTTCTATTTCCTTTTGATCATTGATAGTCTTTGTGTTCTATTTCCCTTTGATTAATGACAGTCTTTGTGCTATGTTTCCTTTTGATCATTGATAGTGTTTGTGTTCTGTTTCCTTTTGATCATTGATAGTCTTTGTGTTCTATTTCCTTTTGATCATTGATAGTCTTTGTGTTCTATTTCCTTTTGATCATTGATAGTCTTTGTGTTCTATTTCCCTTTGATCAATGACAGTCTTTGTGCTATGTTGCCTTTTGATCATTGATAGTCTTTGTGTTCTGTTTCCTTTTGATCATTGATAGTCTTTCTGTTCTGTTTCCTTTTGATCATTGATAGTCTTTGTGTTCTATTTCCTTTTGATCATTGATAGTCTTTGTGTTCTGTTTTCTTTTGATCATTGATAGTCTTTGTGTTCTGTTTCCTTTTGATAATTGATATTCTTTGTGTTCTGTTTCCTTTTGATCATTGATAGTCTTTGTGTTCTGTTTCCTTTTGATCATTGATAGTCTTTCTGTTCTGTTTCCTTTTGATAATTGATATTCTTTGTGCTTTGTTTTCTTTTGATCATTGATAGTCTTTGTGTTCTATTTCCTTTTGATAATTGATAGTCTTTGTGTTCTATTTCCTTTTGATCAATGACAGTCTTTGTGCTCTGTTTCCTTTTGACCATTGGTAGTCTTTGTGTTCTGTTTCCTTTTGATCATTGATAGTCTTTGTGTTCTGTTTCCTTTTGATCATTGAAAGTCTTTGTGTTCTGTTAATTTAGATAATTGATAGTCTTTGTGCTTTGTTTCCTTTTGATCATTGATAGTCTTTGTGTTCTATTTCCTTTTGATAATTGATATTCTTTGTGTTCTGTTTCCTTTTGATCATTGCTAGTCTTTGTGTTATGTTTCCTTTTGATCATTGATAGTCTTTGTGTTCTATTTCCTTTTGATAATTGATATTCTTTGTGTTCTGTTTCCTTTTGATCATTGATAGTCTTTGTGTTATGTTTCCTTTTGATCATTGATAGTCTTTGTGTTATGTTTCCTTTTGATCATTGATAGTCTTTGTGTTATGTTTCCTTTTGATCATTGATAGTCTTTCCGTTCTGTTTCCTTTTGATCATTGATAGTCTTTGTGTTCTGTTTCCTTTGATCATTGATAGTCTTTGTGTTCTGTTTCCGTTTAATCATTGATAGTCTTTGTGTTCTGTTTCCTTTTGATCATTGAAAGTCTGTGTGTTCTGTTTCCTTTAGATAATTGATAGTCTTTGTGCTTTGTTTCCTTTTGATCATTGATAGTCTTTGTGTTCTATTTCCTTTTGATAATTGATATTCTTTGTGTTCTGTTTCCTTTTGATCATTGCTAGTCTTTGTGTTATGTTTCCTTTTGATCATTGATAATCTTTGTGTTATGTTTCCTTTCCTTTTGATCATTGATAGTCTTTCTGTTCTGTTTCCTTTTGATCATTGATAGTCTTTGTGTTCTATTTCCGTTTGATCAATGACTTTCTTTGTGCTATGTTTCCTTTTGATCATTGTTAGTCTTTGTGTTCTATTTCCTTTTGTTCAATGATAGTCTTTGTGCTCTGTTTCCTTTTGATCATTGATAGTCTTTGTGTTCTATTTCCTTTTGATCATTGATAGTCTTTGTGTTCTATTTCCTTTTGATCATTGTTAGTCTTTGTGTTCTATTTCCTTTTGTTCAATGACAGTCTTTGTGTTCTGTTTCCTTTTGATCAATGACAGTCTTTGTGTTCTGTTTCCTATTGATCAATGACAGTCTTTGTGCTATGTTTCCTTTTGATCATTGATAGTCTTTGTGTTCTATTTCCTTTTGATCAATGACAGTCTTTGTGTTCTATTTCCTTTTGATCAATGACAGTCATTGTGTTCTGTTTCCTTTTGATCAATGACAGTCATTGTGTTCTGTTTCCTTTTGATCATTGATAGTCTTTGTGTTCTATTTCCTTTTGATCAATGACAGTCTTTGTGCTATGTTGCCTTTTGATTATTGATAGTCTTTGTGTTCTGTTTCCTTTTGATCATTGATAGTCTTTGTGTTCTGTTTCCTTTGATCATTGATAGTCTTTGTGTTCTGTTTCCGTTTGATCATTGATGGTCTTTGTGTTCTGTTTCCTTTTGATCATTGATAGTCTTTGTGTTCTGATTTCTTTTGATCATTGATAGTCTTTGTGTTCTGTTTCCTTTAGATCATTGATAGTCTTTGTGCTTTGTTTCCTTTTGATCATTGATAGTCTTTGTGTTCTGTTTCCTTTTGATAATTGATATTCTTTGTGTTCTGTTTCCTTTTGATCATTGCTAATCTTTGTGTTATGTTTCCTTTTGATCATTGATAGTCTTTGTGCTATGTTTCCTTTTGATCATTGATAGTGTTTCTTTTCTGTTTCCTTTTGATCATTGATAGTCTTTGTGTTCTATTTCGTTTGATCAATGACATTCTTTGTGCTTTGTTTCCTTTTGATCATTGTTAGTCTTTGTGTTCTATTTCCTTTTGTTCAATGACAGTCTTTGTGCTATGTTGTCTTTTGATCATTGATAGTCTTTGTGTTCTGTTTCCTTTTGATCATTGATAGTCTTTGTGTTATGTTTCCCTTTGATCTTTGATAGTCTTTGTGTTTTATTTCCTTTTGACCAATGACAGTCTTTGTGCTATGTTTCCTTTTGATCATTGATAGTCTTTGTGTTCTATTTCCTTTTGATCAATGAGAGTCTTTGTGCTATGTTTCCTTTTGATCATTGATAGTCTTTGTGTTCTATTTCGTTTTGATCAATGACAGTTTTTGTGCTTTGTTTCCTTTTGATTATTGATAGTCCTTGTGTTCTATTTCCTTTTGATCATTGCTAGTCTTTGTGTTCTGTTTCCTTTTGATCTTTGATAGTCTTTGTGTTCTGTTTCCTTTTTATCATTGATAGTGTTTGTGTTCTGTTTCCTTTTGATCTTTGATAGTCATTGTGTTCTGTTTCCTTTTGATCATTGATAGTCTTTGTGTTCTATTTCCTTTTGATCATTGATAGTCTTTGTGTTCTATTTCCTTTTGATCATTGATAGTCTTTGTGTTCTATTTCCCTTTGATCAATGACAGTCTTTGTGCTATGTTGCCTTTTGATCATTGATAGTCTTTGTGTTCTGTTTCCTTTTGATCATTGATAGTCTTTCTGTTCTGTTTCCTTTTGATCATTGATAGTCTTTGTGTTCTATTTCCTTTTGATCATTGATAGTCTTTGTGTTCTGTTTTCTTTTGATCATTGATAGTCTTTGTGTTCTGTTTCCTTTTGATAATTGATATTCTTTGTGTTCTGTTTCCTTTTGATCATTGATAGTCTTTGTGTCCGGTTTCCTTTTGATCATTGATAGTCTTTGTGTTCTGATTCCTTTTGATAATTGATATTCTTTGTGCTTTGTTTCCTTTTGATCATTGATAGTTTTTGTGTTCTATTTCCTTTTGATAATTGATAGTCTTTGTGCTTTGTTTCCTTTTGATCATTGATAGTCTTTGTGTTCTATTTCCTTTTGATATTTGATATTCTTTGTGTTCTATTTCCTTTTGATCAATGACAGTCTTTGTGCTCTGTTTCCTTTTGACCATTGGTAGTCTTTGTGTTCTGTTTCCTTTTGATCATTGATAGTCTTTGTGTTCTGTTTCCTTTTGATCATTGAAAGTCTTTGTGTTCTGTTTCCTTTAGATAATTGATAGTCTTTGTGCTTTGTTTCCTTTTGATCATTGATAGTCTTTGTGTTCTATTTCCTTTTGATAATTGATATTCTTTGTGTTCTGTTTCCTTTTGATCATTGCTAGTCTTTGTGTTATGTTTCCTTTTGATCATTGGTAGTCTTTGTGTTATGTTTCCTTTTGATCATTGATAGTCTTTCTGTTCTGTTTCCTTTTGATCATTGATAGTCTTTGTGTTCTATTTCCGTTTGATCAATGACTTTCTTTGTGCTATGTTTCCTTTTGATCATTGTTAGTCTTTGTGTTCTATTTCCTTTTGTTCAATGATAGTCTTTGTGCTATGTTGCCTTTTGATCATTGGTAGTCTTTGTGTTCTGTTTCCTTTTGATCATTGATAGTCTTTGTGTTATGTTTCCCTTTGATCATTGATAGTCTTTGTGTTCTATTTCCTTTTGATCAATGACAGTCTTTGTGTTCTGTTTCCTTTTGATCTTTGATAGTCTTTGTGTTCTGTTTCCTTTTGATCATTGATAGTCGTTGTGTTCTGTTTCCTTTTGATCATTGCTAGTCTTTGTGTTTTGTTTCCTTTTGATCATTGATGGTCTTTGTGTTCTGTTTCCTTTTGATCATTGATAGTCTTTGTGTTCTGTTTCCTTTTGATCATTGATAGTCTTTGTGTTCTGTTTCCTTTTGATCATTGATAATCTTTGTGTTCTGATTTCTTTTGATCATTGATAGTCTTTGTGTTCTGTTTCCTTTTGATCATTGATAGTCTTTGTGCTTTGTTTCCTTTTGATCATTGATAGTCTTTGTGTTCTGTTTCCTTTTGATCATTGGTAGTCTTTTTGTTCTGTTTCCATTTGACCATTGATAGTCTTTGTGCTTTGTTTCCTTTTGATGATTGATAGTCTTTGTGTTCTGATTTCTTTTGATCATTGATAGTCTTTGTGTTTTGTTTCCTTTTGATCATTGATAGTCTTTGTGTTCTGTTTCCTTTTGATCATTGATAGCCTTTGTGTTCTGATTTCTTTTGATAATTGATAGTCTTTGTGTTCTGTTTCCTTTTGATCATTGATAGTCTTTGTGTTCTGTTTCCTTTTGATCATTGATAGTCTTTGTGTTCTGATTTCTTTTGATCATTGATAGTCTTCCTGTTCTGTTTCCTTTTGACCATTGATAGTCTTTGTGTTCTGTTTCCTTTTGATCATTGATAGTCTTTGTGTTCTGTTTCCTTTTGATCATTGATAGTCTTTGTGTTCTGATTTCTTTTGATCATTGATAGTCTTTGTGTTCTGTTTCCTTTTGATCATTGATAGTCTTTGTGTTCTGTTTCCTTTTGACCATTGCTAGTCTTTGTGTTCTGTTTCCATTTGATCATTGATAGTCTTTGTGTTCTGTTTCCTGTTGATCAATGACAGTCTTTGCGTTCTGTTTCCTTTTGATCAATGATAGTCTTTGTGTTCTGTTTCCTTTTGATCATTGATAGTCTTTGTGTTCTGTTTCCTTTTGATCAATGACAGTCTTTGTGTTCTGTTTCCTTTTGATCAATGGTAGTCTTTGTGTTCTGTTTCCCTTTGACCATTGGTAGACTTTGTGTTCTATTTCCTTTTGATAATTGATAGTCTTTGTGCTTTGTTTCCTTTTGATCATTGATAGTCTTTGTGCTTTGTTTCCTTTTGATCATTGATAGTCTTTGTGTTCTATTTCCTTTTGATAATTGATATTCTTTGTGTTCTATTTCCTTTTGATCAATGACAGTCTTTGTGCTCTGTTTCCATTTGACCATTGGTAGTCTTTGTGTTCTGTTTCCATTTGACCATTGGTAGTCTTTGTGTTCTGTTTCCTTTTGACCATTGGTAGTCTTTGTGTTCTGTTTCCATTTGATCATTGATAGTCTTTGTGTTCTGTTTCCATTTGATCAATGACAGTCTTTGTGTTCTGTTTCCTTTTGATCAATGATAGTCTTTGTGTTCTGTTTCCTTTTGATCATTGATAGTCTTTCTGTTCTGTTTCCATTTGACCATTGGTAGTCTTTGTGTTCTGTTTCCTTTTGATCATTGATAGTCTTTGTGTTCTGTTTCCTTTGATCATTGATAGTCTTTCTGCTTTGTTTCCTTTTGATCATTGATAGTCTTTGTGTTCTGTTTCCTTTTGATAATTGATATTCTTTGTGTTCTGTTTCCTTTTGATCATTGCTAATCTTTGTGTTATGTTTCCTTTTGATCATTGATAGTCTTTGTGTTATGTTTCCTTTTGATCATTGATAGTCTTTCTGTTCTGTTTCCTTTTAATCATTGATAGTCTTTGTGTTCTATTTCCGTTTGATCAATGACATTCTTTGTGCTATGTTTCCTTTTGATCATTGTTAGTCTTTGTGTTCTATTTCCTTTTGTTCAATGACAGTCTTTGTGCTATGTTGCCTTTTGATCATTGATAGTCTTTGTGTTCTGTTTCCTTTTGATCATTGATAGTCTTTGTGTTATGTTTCCCTTTGATCTTTGATAGTCTTTGTGTTTTATTTCCTTTTGATCAATGACAGTTTTTGTGCTTTGTTTCCTTTTGATTATTGATAGTCTTTGTGTTCTATTTCCTTTTGATCAATGACAGTCATTGTGTTCTGTTTCCTTTTGATCTTTGATAGTCTTTGTGTTCTGTTTCCTTTTGATCATTGATAGTCTTTGTGTTCTGTTTCCTTTTGATCTTTGATAGACATTGTGTTCTGTTTCCTTTTGATCATTGATAGTCTTTGTGTTCTATTTCCTTTTGATCATTGATAGTCTTTGTGTTCTATTTCCTTTTGATCATTGATAGTCTTTGTGTTCTATTTCCCTTTGATCAATGACAGTCTTTGTGCTATGTTGCCTTTTGATCATTGATAGTCTTTGTGTTCTGTTTCCTTTTGATCATTGATAGTCTTTCTGTTCTGTTTCCTTTTGATCATTGATAGTTTTTGTGTTCTATTTCCTTTTGATAATTGATAGTCTTTGTGCTTTGTTTCCTTTTGATCATTGATAGTCTTTGTGTTCTATTTCCTTTTGATATTTGATATTCTTTGTGTTCTATTTCCTTTTGATCAATGACAGTCTTTGTGCTCTGTTTCCTTTTGACCATTGATAGTCTTTGTGTTCTGTTTCCTTTTGATCATTGATAGTCTTTGTGTTCTGTTTCCTTTTGATCATTGAAAGTCTTTGTGTTCTGTTTCCTTTAGATAATTGATAGTCTTTGTGCTTTGTTTCCTTTTGATCATTGATAGTCTTTGTGTTCTATTTCCTTTTGTTCATTGGTAGTCTTTGTGTTCTGTTTCCTTTTGATCATTGATAGTCTTTGTGTTATGTTTCCCTTTGATCTTTGATAGTCTTTGTGTTTTATTTCCTTTTGCTCAATGACAGTCTTTGTGCTATGTTTCCTTTTGATCATTGATAGTCTTTGTGTTCTATTTCCTTTTGATCAATGACAGTCTTTGTGCTATGTTTCCTTTTGATCATTGATAGTCTTTGTGTTCTATTTCCTTTTGATCAATGACAGTTTTTGTGCTTTGTTTCCTTTTGATTATTGATAGTCTTTGTGTTCTATTTCCTTTTGATCAATGACAGTCTTTGTGTTCTGTTTCCTTTTGATCTTTGATAGTCTTTGTGTTCTGTTTCCTTTTGATCATTGATAGTCGTTGTGTTCTGTTTCCTTTTGATCATTGCTAGTCTTTGTGTTTTGTTTCCTTTTGATCATTGATAGTCTTTGTGTTCTGTTTCCTTTTGATCATTGATAGTCTTTGTGTTCTGTTTCCTTTTGATCATTGATAATCTTTGTGTTCTGATTTCTTTTGATCATTGATAGTCTTTGTGTTCTGTTTCCTTTTGATCATTGATAGTCTTTGTGCTTTGTTTCCTTTTGATCATTGATAGTCTTTGTGTTCTGTTTCCTTTTGATCATTGGTAGTCTTTTTGTTCTGTTTCCATTTGACCATTGATAGTCTTTGTGCTTTGTTTCCTTTTGATCATTGATAGTCTTTGTGTTCTGATATCTTTTGATCATTGATAGTCTTTGTGTTTTGTTTCCTTTTGATCATTGATAGTCTTTGTGTTCTGTTTCCTTTTGATCATTGATAGTCTTTGTGTTCTGTTTCCTTTTGATCATTGATAGTCTTTGTGTTCTGATTTCTTTTGATCATTGATAGTCTTCCTGTTCTGTTTCCTTTTGACCATTGATAGTCTTTGTGTTCTGTTTCCTTTTGATCATTGATAGTCTTTGTGTTCTGTTTCCTTTTGATCATTGATAGTCTTTGTGTTCTGATTTCTTTTGATCATTGATAGTCTTTGTGTTCTGTTTCCTTTTGATCATTGATAGTCTTTGTGTTCTGTTTCCTTTTGACCATTGATAGTCTTTGTGTTCTGTTTCCATTTGATCATTGATAGTCTTTGTGTTCTGTTTCCTGTTGATCAATGACAGTCTTTGCGTTCTGTTTCCTTTTGATCAATGATAGTCTTTGTGTTCTGTTTCCTTTTGATCATTGATAGTCTTTGTGTTCTGTTTCCTTTTGATCAATGACAGTCTTTGTGTTCTGTTTCCTTTTGATCAATGGTAGTCTTTGTGTTCTGTTTCCCTTTGACCATTGGTAGACTTTGTGTTCTATTTCCTTTTGATAATTGATAGTCTTTGTGCTTTGTTTCCTTTTGATCATTGATAGTCTTTGTGCTTTGTTTCCTTTTGATCATTGATAGTCTTTGTGTTCTATTTCCTTTTGATAATTGATATTCTTTGTGTTCTATTTCCTTTTGATCAATGACAGTCTTTGTGCTCTGTTTCCATTTGACCATTGGTAGTCTTTGTGTTCTGTTTCCATTTGACCATTGGTAGTCTTTGTGTTCTGTTTCCTTTTGACCATTGGTAGTCTTTGTGTTCTGTTTCCATTTGATCATTGATAGTCTTTGTGTTCTGTTTCCATTTGATCAATGACAGTCTTTGTGTTCTGTTTCCTTTTGATCAATGATAGTCTTTGTGTTCTGTTTCCTTTTGATCATTGATAGTCTTTCTGTTCTGTTTCCATTTGACCATTGGTTGTCTTTGTGTTCTGTTTCCTTTTGATCATTGATAGTCTTTGTGTTCTGTTTCCTTTGATCATTGATAGTCTTTGTGCTTTGTTTCCTTTTGATCATTGATAGTCTTTGTGTTCTGTTTCCTTTTGATAATTGATATTCTTTGTGTTCTGTTTCCTTTTGATCATTGCTAATCTTTGTGTTATGTTTCCTTTTGATCATTGATAGTCTTTGTGTTATGTTTCCTTTTGATCATTGATAGTCTTTCTGTTCTGTTTCCTTTTAATCATTGATAGTCTTTGTGTTCTATTTCCGTTT
Organism: Bathymodiolus brooksi; assembly: GCA_963680875.1. Lineage (NCBI taxonomy): Eukaryota > Metazoa > Mollusca > Bivalvia > Mytilida > Modiolidae > Bathymodiolus > Bathymodiolus brooksi. Next base: position 63,936,819 of record OY804586.1, on the reverse strand, counting down.
GATCAATGACATTCTTTGTGCTATGTTTCCTTTTGATCATTGTTAGTCTTTGTGTTCTATTTCCTTTTGTTCAATGACAGTCTTTGTGCTATGTTGCCTTTTGATCATTGATAGTCTTTGTGTTCTGTTTCCTTTTGATCATTGATAGTCTTTGTGTTATGTTTCCCTTTGATCTTTGATAGTCTTTGTGTTTTATTTCCTTTTGATCAATGACAGTTTTTGTGCTTTGTTTCCTTTTGATTATTGATAGTCTTTGTGTTCTATTTCCTTTTGATCATTGATAATCTTTGTGTTCTGTTTCCTTTTGATCTTTGATAGTCTTTGTATTCTGTTTCCTTTTGATCATTGATAGTCTTTATGTTCTGTTTCCTTTTGATCTTTGATAGTCTTTGTGTTCTGTTTCCTTTTGATCATTGATAGTCTTTGTGTTCTGTTTCCTTTGATCATTGATAGTCTTTGTGCTTTGTTTCCTTTTGATCATTGATAGTCTTTGTGTTCTGTTTCCTTTTGATAATTGATATTCTTTGTGTTCTGTTTCCTTTTGATCATTGCTAATCTTTGTGTTATGTTTCCTTTTGATCATTGATAGTCTTTGTGTTATGTTTCCTTTTGATCATTGATAGTCTTTCTGTTCTGTTTCCTTTTAATCATTGATAGTCTTTGTGTTCTATTTCCGTTTGATCAATGACATTCTTTGTGCTATGTTTCCTTTTGATCATTGTTAGTCTTTGTGTTCTATTTCCTTTTGTTCAATGACAGTCTTTGTGCTATGTTGCCTTTTGATCATTGATAGTCTTTGTGTTCTGTTTCCTTTTGATCATTGATAGTCTTTGTGTTATGTTTCCCTTTGATCTTTGATAGTCTTTGTGTTTTATTTCCTTTTGATCAATGACAGTTTTTGTGCTTTGTTTCCTTTTGATTATTGATAGTCTTTGTGTTCTATTTCCTTTTGATCATTGATAATCTTTGTGTTCTGTTTCCTTTTGATCTTTGATAGTCTTTGTATTCTGTTTCCTTTTGATCATTGATAGTCTTTATGTTCTGTTTCCTTTTGATCTTTGATAGTCTTTGTGTTCTGTTTCCTTTTGATCATTGATAGTCTTTGTGTTCTATTTCCTTTTGATCATTGATAGTCTTTGTGTTCTATTTCCTTTTGATCATTGATAGTCTTTGTGTTATATTTCCATTTGACCATTGGTAGTCTTTGTGTTCTGTTTCCTTTTGACCATTGGTAGTCTTTGTTTCTGTTTCCATTTGATCATTGATAGTCTTTGTGTTCTGTTTCCATTTGATCAATGACAGTCTTTGTGTTCTGTTTCCTTTTGATCAATGATAGTCTTTGTGTTCTGTTTCCTTTTGATCATTGATAGTCTTTCTGCTCTGTTTCCATTTGACCATTGGTAGTCTTTGTGTTCTGTTTCCTTTTGATCATTGATAGTCTTTGTGTTCTGTTTCCTTTGATCATTGATAGTCTTTGTGCTTTGTTTCCTTTTGATCATTGATAGTCTTTGTGTTCTGTTTCCTTTTGATAATTGATATTCTTTGTGTTCTGTTTCCTTTTGATCATTGCTAATCTTTGTGTTATGTTTCCTTTTGATCATTGATAGTCTTTGTGTTATGTTTCCTTTTGATCATTGATAGTCTTTCTGTTCTGTTTCCTTTTAATCATTGATAGTCTTTGTGTTCTATTTCCGTTTGATCAATGACATTCTTTGTGCTATGTTTCCTTTTGATCATTGTTAGTCTTTGTGTTTTATTTCCTTTTGTTCAATGACAGTCTTTGTGCTATGTTGCCTTTTGATCATTGATAGTCTTTGTGTTCTGTTTCCTTTTGATCATTGATAGTCTTTGTGTTATGTTTCCCTTTGATCTTTGATAGTCTTTGTGTTTTATTTCCTTTTGATCAATGACAGTTTTTGTGCTTTGTTTCCTTTTGATTATTGATAGTCTTTGTGGTCTATTTCCTTTTGATCAATGACAGTCATTGTGTTCTGTTTCCTTTTGATCGTTGATAGTCTTTGTGTTCTGTTTCCTTTTGATCATTGATAGTCTTTATGTTCTGTTTCCTTTTGATCTTTGATAGTCTTTGTGTTCTATTTCCTTTTGATCATTGATAGTGTTTGTGTTCTGTTTCCTTTTGATCTTTGATAGTCTTTGTGTTCTGTTTCCTTTTGATCATTGATAGTCTTTATGTTCTGTTTCCTTTTGATCTTTGATAGTCTTTGTGTTCTATTTCCTTTTGATCATTGATAGTGTTTGTGTTCTGTTTCCTTTTGATCATTGATAATCTTTGTGTTCTGTTTCCTTTTGATCTTTGATAGTCTTTGTGTTCTGTTTCCATTTGATCAATGACAGTCTTTGTGTTCTGTTTCCTTTTGATCAATGATAGTCTTTGTGTTCTGTTTCCTTTTGATCATTGATAGTCTTTCTGTTCTGTTTCCATTTGACCATTGGTAGTCTTTGTGTTCTGTTTCCTTTTGATCATTGATAGTCTTTGTGTTCTGTTTCCTTTGATCATTGATAGTCTTTGTGCTTTGTTTCCTTTTGATCATTGATAGTCTTTGTGTTCTGTTTCCTTTTGATAATTGATATTCTTTGTGTTCTGTTTCCTTTTGATCATTGCTAATCTTTGTGTTATGTTTCCTTTTGATCATTGATAGTCTTTGTGTTATGTTTCCTTTTGATCATTGATAGTCTTTCTGTTCTGTTTCCTTTTAATCATTGATAGTCTTTGTGTTCTATTTCCTTTTGATCATTGTTAGTCTTTGTGTTTTATTTCCTTTTGTTCAATGACAGTCTTTGTGCTATGTTGCCTTTTGATCATTGATAGTCTTTGTGTTCTGTTTCCTTTTGATCATTGATAGTCTTTGTGTTATGTTTCCCTTTGATCTTTGATAGTCTTTGTGTTTTATTTCCTTTTGATCAATGACAGTTTTTGTGCTTTGTTTCCTTTTGATTATTGATAGTCTCTGTGTTCTATTTCCTTTTGATCAATGACAGTCATTGTGTTCTGTTTCCTTTTGATCTTTGATAGTCTTTGTGTTCTGTTTCCTTTTGATCATTGATTGTCTTTATGTTCTGTTTCCTTTTGATCTTTGATAGTCTTTGTGTTCTATTTCCTTTTGATCATTGATAGTGTTTGTGTTCTGTTTCCTTTTGATCTTTGATAGTCTTTGTGTTCTGTTTCCTTTTGATCATTGATAGTCTTTATGTTCTGTTTCCTTTTGATCTTTGATAGTCTTTGTGTTCTATTTCCTTTTGATCATTGATAGTGTTTGTGTTCTGTTTCCTTTTGATCATTGATAATCTTTGTGTTCTGTTTCCTTTTGATCTTTGATAGTCTTTGTGTTCTGTTTCCTTTTGATCTTTGATAGTCTTTGTGTTCTGTTTCCTTTTGATCATTGATAGTCTTTGTGTTCTGTTTCCTTTTGATCATTGATAGTCCTTGTGTTCTGTTTCCTTTTGATCATTGATAGTCTTTGTGTTATGTTTCCCTTTGATCTTTGATAGTCTTTGTGTTTTATTTCCTTTTGATCAATGACAGTTTTTGTGCTTTGTTTCCTTTTGATTATTGATAGTCTTTGTGTTCTATTTCCTTTTGATCATTGATAATCTTTGTGTTCTGTTTCCTTTTGATCTTTGATAGTCTTTGTATTCTGTTTCCTTTTGATCATTGATAGTCTTTATGTTCTGTTTCCTTTTGATCTTTGATAGTCTTTGTGTTCTGTTTCCTTTTGATCATTGATAGTCTTTGTGTTCTGTTTCCTTTGATCATTGATAGTCTTTGTGCTTTGTTTCCTTTTGATCATTGATAGTCTTTGTGTTCTGTTTCCTTTTGATAATTGATATTCTTTGTGTTCTGTTTCCTTTTGATCATTGCTAATCTTTGTGTTATGTTTCCTTTTGATCATTGATAGTCTTTGTGTTATGTTTCCTTTTGATCATTGATAGTCTTTCTGTTCTGTTTCCTTTTAATCATTGATAGTCTTTGTGTTCTATTTCCGTTTGATCAATGACATTCTTTGTGCTATGTTTCCTTTTGATCATTGTTAGTCTTTGTGTTCTATTTCCTTTTGTTCAATGACAGTCTTTGTGCTATGTTGCCTTTTGATCATTGATAGTCTTTGTGTTCTGTTTCCTTTTGATCATTGATAGTCTTTGTGTTATGTTTCCCTTTGATCTTTGATAGTCTTTGTGTTTTATTTCCTTTTGATCAATGACAGTTTTTGTGCTTTGTTTCCTTTTGATTATTGATAGTCTTTGTGTTCTATTTCCTTTTGATCATTGATAATCTTTGTGTTCTGTTTCCTTTTGATCTTTGATAGTCTTTGTATTCTGTTTCCTTTTGATCATTGATAGTCTTTATGTTCTGTTTCCTTTTGATCTTTGATAGTCTTTGTGTTCTGTTTCCTTTTGATCATTGATAGTCTTTGTGTTCTATTTCCTTTTGATCATTGATAGTCTTTGTGTTCTATTTCCTTTTGATCATTGATAGTCTTTGTGTTCTATTTCCATTTGACCATTGGTAGTCTTTGTGTTCTGTTTCCTTTTGACCATTGGTAGTCTTTGTTTCTGTTTCCATTTGATCATTGATAGTCTTTGTGTTCTGTTTCCATTTGATCAATGACAGTCTTTGTGTTCTGTTTCCTTTTGATCAATGATAGTCTTTGTGTTCTGTTTCCTTTTGATCATTGATAGTCTTTCTGCTCTGTTTCCATTTGACCATTGGTAGTCTTTGTGTTCTGTTTCCTTTTGATCATTGATAGTCTTTGTGTTCTGTTTCCTTTGATCATTGATAGTCTTTGTGCTTTGTTTCCTTTTGATCATTGATAGTCTTTGTGTTCTGTTTCCTTTTGATAATTGATATTCTTTGTGTTCTGTTTCCTTTTGATCATTGCTAATCTTTGTGTTATGTTTCCTTTTGATCATTGATAGTCTTTGTGTTATGTTTCCTTTTGATCATTGATAGTCTTTCTGTTCTGTTTCCTTTTAATCATTGATAGTCTTTGTGTTCTATTTCCGTTTGATCAATGACATTCTTTGTGCTATGTTTCCTTTTGATCATTGTTAGTCTTTGTGTTTTATTTCCTTTTGTTCAATGACAGTCTTTGTGCTATGTTGCCTTTTGATCATTGATAGTCTTTGTGTTCTGTTTCCTTTTGATCATTGATAGTCTTTGTGTTATGTTTCCCTTTGATCTTTGATAGTCTTTGTGTTTTATTTCCTTTTGATCAATGACAGTTTTTGTGCTTTGTTTCCTTTTGATTATTGATAGTCTTTGTGTTCTATTTCCTTTTGATCAATGACAGTCATTGTGTTCTGTTTCCTTTTGATCTTTGATAGTCTTTGTGTTCTGTTTCCTTTTGATCATTGATAGTCTTTATGTTCTGTTTCCTTTTGATCTTTGATAGTCTTTGTGTTCTATTTCCTTTTGATCATTGATAGTGTTTGTGTTCTGTTTCCTTTTGATCTTTGATAGTCTTTGTGTTCTGTTTCCTTTTGATCATTGATAGTCTTTTTGTTCTGTTTCCTTTTGATCTTTGATAGTCTTTGTGTTCTATTTCCTTTTGATCATTGATAGTGTTTGTGTTCTGTTTCCTTTTGATCATTGATAATCTTTGTGTTCTGTTTCCTTTTGATCTTTGATAGTCTTTGTGTTCTGTTTCCATTTGATCAATGACAGTCTTTGTGTTCTGTTTCCTTTTGATCAATGATAGTCTTTGTGTTCTGTTTCCTTTTGATCATTGATAGTCTTTCTGTTCTGTTTCCATTTGACCATTGGTAGTCTTTGTGTTCTGTTTCCTTTTGATCATTGATAGTCTTTGTGTTCTGTTTCCTTTGATCATTGATAGTCTTTGTGCTTTGTTTCCTTTTGATCATTGATAGTCTTTGTGTTCTGTTTCCTTTTGATAATTGATATTCTTTGTGTTCTGTTTCCTTTTGATCATTGCTAATCTTTGTGTTATGTTTCCTTTTGATCATTGATAGTCTTTGTGTTATGTTTCCTTTTGATCATTGATAGTCTTTCTGTTCTGTTTCCTTTTAATCATTGATAGTCTTTGTGTTCTATTTCCTTTTGATCATTGTTAGTCTTTGTGTTTTATTTCCTTTTGTTCAATGACAGTCTTTGTGCTATGTTGCCTTTTGATCATTGATAGTCTTTGTGTTCTGTTTCCTTTTGATCATTGATAGTCTTTGTGTTATGTTTCCCTTTGATCTTTGATAGTCTTTGTGTTTTATTTCCTTTTGATCAATGACAGTTTTTGTGCTTTGTTTCCTTTTGATTATTGATAGTCTTTGTGTTCTATTTCCTTTTGATCAATGACAGTCATTGTGTTCTGTTTCCTTTTGATCTTTGATAGTCTTTGTGTTCTGTTTCCTTTTGATCATTGATAGTCTTTATGTTCTGTTTCCTTTTGATCTTTGATAGTCTTTGTGTTCTATTTCCTTTTGATCATTGATAGTGTTTGTGTTCTGTTTCCTTTTGATCTTTGATAGTCTTTGTGTTCTGTTTCCTTTTGATCATTGATAGTCTTTATGTTCTGTTTCCTTTTGATCTTTGATAGTCTTTGTGTTCTATTTCCTTTTGATCATTGATAGTGTTTGTGTTCTGTTTCCTTTTGATCATTGATAATCTTTGTGTTCTGTTTCCTTTTGATCTTTGATAGTCTTTGTGTTCTGTTTCCTTTTGATCTTTGATAGTCTTTGTGTTCTGTTTCCTTTTGATCATTGATAGTCTTTGTGTTCTGTTTCCTTTTGATCATTGATAGTCCTTGTGTTCTGTTTCCTTTTGATCAATGACAGTCTTTATGTTCTGTTTCCTTTTGATTATTGATAGTCTTTGTGTTCTGTTTCCTTTTGATCATTGATAGTCTTTGTGTTCTATTTCCTTTTGATCATTGATAGTCTTTGTGTTCTATTTCCTTTTGATCATTGATAGTCTTTGTGTTCTATTTCCCTTTGATCAATGACAGTCTTTGTGCTATGTTGCCTTTTGATCATTGATAGTCTTTGTGTTCTGTTTCCTTTTGATCATTGATAGTCTTTCTGTTCTGTTTCCTTTTGATCATTGATAGTCTTTGTGTTCTATTTCCTTTTGATCATTGATAGTCTTTGTGTTCTGTTTCCTTTTGATCATTGATAGTCTTTGTGTTCTGTTTCCTTTTGATCATTGATAGTCTTTGTGTTCTGTTTCCTTTTTGTCAATGGTAGTCTTTGTGTTCTGTTTCCTTTTGATAATTGATATTCTTTGTGTTCTGTTTCCTTTTGATCATTGATAGTCTTTGTGTTCTGTTTCCTTTTGATCATTGATAGTCTTTGTGTTCTGATTCCTTTTGATAATTGATATTATTTGTGCTTTGTTTCCTTTTGATCATTGATAGTCTTTGTGTTCTATTTCCTTTTGATAATTGATATTCTTTGTGTTCTATTTCCTTTTGATCAATGACAGTCTTTGTGCTCTGTTTCCTTTTGACCATTGGTAGTCTTTGTGTTCTGTTTCCTTTTGATCATTGATAGTCTTTGTGTTCTGTTTCCTTTTGATCATTGATAGTCTTTGTGTTCTGTTTCCTTTAGATAATTGATAGTCTTTGTGCTTTGTTTCCTTTTGATCATTGATAGTCTTTGTGTTCTATTTCCTTTTGATAATTGATATTCTTTGTGTTCTATTTCCTTTTGATCAATGACAGTCATTGTGTTCTGTTTCCTTTTGATCTTTGATAGTCTTTGTGTTCTGTTTCCTTTTGATCAATGATAGTCTTTGTGTTCTGTTTCCTATTGATCATTGATAGTCTTTCTGTTCTGTTTCCTTTTTATCTTTGATAGTGTTTGTGTTCTGTTTCCTTTTGATGTTTGATAGACATTGTGTTCTGTTTCCTTTAGATCATTGATAGTCTTTGTGTTCTGTTTCCTTTTGACCATTGATAGTCTTTGTGTTCTATTTCCTTTTGATCTTTGATAGACATTGTGTTCTGTTTCCTTTAGATCATTGATAGTCTTTGTGTTCTGTTTCCTTTTGACCATTGATAGTCTTTGTGTTCTGTTTCCTTTTGATCATTGATAGTCTTTGTGTTCTGTTTCCTTTTTGTCAATGGTAGTCTTTGTGTTCTGTTTCCTTTGATCATTGATAGTCTTTGTGCTTTGTTTCCTTTTGATCATTGATAGTCTTTGTGTTCTGTTTCCTTTTGATAATTGATATTCTTTGTGTTCTGTTTCCTTTTGATCATTGCTAATCTTTGTGTTATGTTTCCTTTTGATCATTGATAGTCTTTGTGTTATGTTTCCTTTTGATCATTGATAGTCTTTCTGTTCTGTTTCCTTTTAATCATTGATAGTCTTTGTGTTCTATTTCCTTTTGATCATTGTTAGTCTTTGTGTTTTATTTCCTTTTGTTCAATGACAGTCTTTGTGCTATGTTGCCTTTTGATCATTGATAGTCTTTGTGTTCTGTTTCCTTTTGATCATTGATAGTCTTTGTGTTATGTTTCCCTTTGATCTTTGATAGTCTTTGTGTTTTATTTCCTTTTGATCAATGACAGTTTTTGTGCTTTGTTTCCTTTTGATTATTGATAGTCTTTGTGTTCTATTTCCTTTTGATCAATGACAGTCATTGTGTTCTGTTTCCTTTTGATCTTTGATAGTCTTTGTGTTCTGTTTCCTTTTGATCATTGATAGTCTTTATGTTCTGTTTCCTTTTGATCTTTGATAGTCTTTGTGTTCTATTTCCTTTTGATCATTGATAGTGTTTGTGTTCTGTTTCCTTTTGATCTTTGATAGTCTTTGTGTTCTGTTTCCTTTTGATCATTGATAGTCTTTATGTTCTGTTTCCTTTTGATCTTTGATAGTCTTTGTGTTCTATTTCCTTTTGATCATTGATAGTGTTTGTGTTCTGTTTCCTTTTGATCATTGATAATCTTTGTGTTCTGTTTCCTTTTGATCTTTGATAGTCTTTGTGTTCTGTTTCCTTTTGATCTTTGATAGTCTTTGTGTTCTGTTTCCTTTTGATCATTGATAGTCTTTGTGTTCTGTTTCCTTTTGATCATTGATAGTCCTTGTGTTCTGTTTCCTTTTGATCAATGACAGTCTTTATGTTCTGTTTCCTTTTGATTATTGATAGTCTTTGTGTTCTGTTTCCTTTTGATCATTGATAGTCTTTGTGTTCTATTTCCTTTTGATCATTGATAGTCTTTGTGTTCTATTTCCTTTTGATCATTGATAGTCTTTGTGTTCTATTTCCCTTTGATCAATGACAGTCTTTGTGCCATGTTGCCTTTTGATCATTGATAGTCTTTGTGTTCTGTTTCCTTTTGATCATTGATAGTCTTTCTGTTCTGTTTCCTTTTGATCATTGATAGTCTTTGTGTTCTATTTCCTTTTGATCATTGATAGTCTTTGTGTTCTGTTTCCTTTTGATCATTGATAGTCTTTGTGTTCTGTTTCCTTTTGATCATTGATAGTCTTTGTGTTCTGTTTCCTTTTTGTCAATGGTAGTCTTTGTGTTCTGTTTCCTTTTGATAATTGATATTCTTTGTGTTCTGTTTCCTTTTGATCATTGATAGTCTTTGTGTTCTGTTTCCTTTTGATCATTGATAGTCTTTGTGTTCTGATTCCTTTTGATAATTGATATTATTTGTGCTTTGTTTCCTTTTGATCATTGATAGTCTTTGTGTTCTATTTCCTTTTGATAATTGATATTCTTTGTGTTCTATTTCCTTTTGATCAATGACAGTCTTTGTGCTCTGTTTCCTTTTGACCATTGGTAGTCTTTGTGTTCTGTTTCCTTTTGATCATTGATAGTCTTTGTGTTCTGTTTCCTTTTGATCATTGATAGTCTTTGTGTTCTGTTTCCTTTAGATAATTGATAGTCTTTGTGCTTTGTTTCCTTTTGATCATTGATAGTCTTTGTGTTCTATTTCCTTTTGATAATTGATATTCTTTGTGTTCTATTTCCTTTTGATCAATGACAGTCATTGTGTTCTGTTTCCTTTTGATCTTTGATAGTCTTTGTGTTCTGTTTCCTTTTGATCAATGATAGTCTTTGTGTTCTGTTTCCTATTGATCATTGATAGTCTTTCTGTTCTGTTTCCTTTTTATCTTTGATAGTGTTTGTGTTCTGTTTCCTTTTGATGTTTGATAGACATTGTGTTCTGTTTCCTTTAGATCATTGATAGTCTTTGTGTTCTGTTTCCTTTTGACCATTGATAGTCTTTGTGTTCTATTTCCTTTTGATCTTTGATAGACATTGTGTTCTGTTTCCTTTAGATCATTGATAGTCTTTGTGTTCTGTTTCCTTTTGACCATTGATAGTCTTTGTGTTCTGTTTCCTTTTGATCATTGATAGTCTTTGTGTTCTGTTTCCTTTTTGTCAATGGTAGTCTTTGTGTTCTGTTTCCTTTTGATAATTGATATTCTTTGTGTTCTGTTTCCTTTTGATCATTGATAGTCTTTGTGTTCTGTTTCCTTTTGATCATTGATAGTCTTTGTGTTCTGATTCCTTTTGATAATTGATATTCTTTGTGCTTTGTTTCCTTTTGATCATTGATAGTCTTTGTGTTCTATTTCCTTTTGATAATTGATAGTCTTTGTGCTTTGTTTCCTTTTGATCATTGATAGTCTTTGTGTTCTATTTCCTTTTGATAATTGATATTCTTTGTGTTCTATTTCCTTTTGATCAATGACAGTCTTTGTGCTATGTTGCCTTTTGATCATTGATAGTCTTTGTGTTCTGTTTCCTTTTGATCATTGATAGTCTTTGTGTTCTGTTTCCTTTAGATAATTGATAGTCTTTGTGCTTTGTTTCCTTTTGATCATTGATAGTCTTTGTGTTCTATTTCCTTTTGATCATTGATAGTCTTTGTGTTCTGTTTCCTTTTGATCATTGATAGCCTTTGTGTTCTGATTTCTTTTGATCATTGATAGTCTTTGTGTTCTGTTTCCTTTTGATCATTGATAGTCTTTGTGTTCTGTTTCCTTTTGATCATTGATAGTCTTTGTGTTCTGATTTCTTTTGATCATTGATAGTCTTCCTGTTCTGTTTCCTTTTGACCATTGATAGTCTTTGTGTTCTGTTTCCTTTTGATCATTGATAGTCTTTGTGTTCTGTTTCCTTTTGATCATTGATAGTCTTTGTGTTCTGATTTCTTTTGATCATTGATAGTCTTTGTGTTCTGTTTCCTTTTGATCATTGATAGTCTTTGTGTTCTGTTTCCTTTTGACCATTGATAGTCTTTGTGTTCTGTTTCCATTTGATCATTGATAGTCTTTGTGTTCTGTTTCCTGTTGATCAATGACAGTCTTTGCGTTCTGTTTCCTTTTGATCAATGATAGTCTTTGTGTTCTGTTTCCTTTTGATCATTGATAGTCTTTGTGTTCTGTTTCCTTTTGATCAATGACAGTCTTTGTGTTCTGTTTCCTTTTGATCAATGGTAGTCTTTGTGTTCTGTTTCCCTTTGACCATTGGTAGACTTTGTGTTCTATTTCCTTTTGATAATTGATAGTCTTTGTGCTTTGTTTCCTTTTGGTCATTGATAGTCTTTGTGCTTTGTTTCCTTTTGATCATTGATAGTCTTTGTGTTCTATTTCCTTTTGATAATTGATATTCTTTGTGTTCTATTTCCTTTTGATCAATGACAGTCTTTGTGCTCTGTTTCCATTTGACCATTGGTAGTCTTTGTGTTCTGTTTCCATTTGACCATTGGTAGTCTTTGTGTTCTGTTTCCTTTTGACCATTGGTAGTCTTTGTGTTCTGTTTCCATTTGATCATTGATAGTCTTTGTGTTCTGTTTCCATTTGATCAATGACAGTCTTTGTGTTCTGTTTCCTTTTGATCAATGATAGTCTTTGTGTTCTGTTTCCTTTTGATCATTGATAGTCTTTCTGTTCTGTTTCCATTTGACCATTGGTAGTCTTTGTGTTCTGTTTCCTTTTGATCATTGATAGTCTTTGTGTTCTGTTTCCTTTGATCATTGATAGTCTTTGTGCTTTGTTTCCTTTTGATCATTGATAGTCTTTGTGTTCTGTTTCCTTTTGATAATTGATATTCTTTGTGTTCTGTTTCCTTTTGATCATTGCTAATCTTTGTGTTATGTTTCCTTTTGATCATTGATAGTCTTTGTGTTATGTTTCCTTTTGATCATTGATAGTCTTTCTGTTCTGTTTCCTTTTAATCATTGATAGTCTTTGTGTTCTATTTCCGTTTGATCAATGACATCCTTTGTGCTATGTTTCCTTTTGATCATTGTTAGTCTTTGTGTTCTATTTCCTTTTGTTCAATGACAGTCTTTGTGCTATGTTGCCTTTTGATCATTGATAGTCTTTGTGTTCTGTTTCCTTTTGATCATTGATAGTCTTTGTGTTATGTTTCCCTTTGATCTTTGATAGTCTTTGTGTTTTATTTCCTTTTGATCAATGACAGTTGTTGTGCTTTGTTTCCTTTTGATTATTGATAGTCTTTGTGTTCTATTTCCTTTTGATCAATGACAGTCATTGTGTTCTGTTTCCTTTTGATCTTTGATAGTCTTTGTGTTCTGTTTCCTTTTGATCATTGATAGTCTTTATGTTCTGTTTCCATTTGATCTTTGATAGTCTTTGTGTTCTATTTCCTTTTGATCATTGATAGTGTTTGTGTTCTGTTTCCTTTTGATCATTGATAATCTTTGTGTTCTGTTTCCTTTTGATCTTTGATAGTCTTTGTATTCTGTTTCCTTTTGATCATTGATAGTCTTTATGTTCTGTTTCCTTTTGATCTTTGATAGTCTTTGTGTTCTGTTTCCTTTTGATCATTGATAGTCTTTGTGTTCTATTTCCTTTTGATCATTGATAGTCTTTGTGTTCTATTTCCTTTTGATCATTGATAGTCTTTGTGTTCTATTTCCATTTGACCATTGGTAGTCTTTGTGTTCTGTTTCCTTTTGACCATTGGTAGTCTTTGTTTCTGTTTCCATTTGATCATTGATAGTCTTTGTGTTCTGTTTCCATTTGATCAATGACAGTCTTTGTGTTCTGTTTCCTTTTGATCAATGATAGTCTTTGTGTTCTGTTTCCTTTTGATCATTGATAGTCTTTCTGTTCTGTTTCCATTTGACCAATGGTAGTCTTTGTGTTCTGTTTCCTTTTGATCATTGATAGTCTTTGTGTTCTGTTTCCTTTGATCATTGATAGTCTTTGTGCTTTGTTTCCTTTTGATCATTGATAGTCTTTGTGTTCTGTTTCCTTTTGATAATTGATATTCTTTGTGTTCTGTTTCCTTTTGATCATTGCTAATCTTTGTGTTATGTTTCCTTTAGATCATTGATAGTCTTTGTGTTATGTTTCCTTTTGATCATTGATAGTCTTTCTGTTCTGTTTCCTTTTAATCATTGATAGTCTTTGTGTTCTATTTCCGTTTGATCAATGACATTCTTTGTGCTATGTTTCCTTTTGATCATTGTTAGTCTTTGTGTTCTATTTCCTTTTGTTCAATGACAGTCTTTGTGCTATGTTGCCTTTTGATCATTGATAGTCTTTGTGTTCTGTTTCCTTTTGATCATTGATAGTCTTTGTGTTATGTTTCCCTTTGATCTTTGATAGTCTTTGTGTTTTATTTCCTTTTGATCAATGACAGTTTTTGTGCTTTGTTTCCTTTTGATTATTGATAGTCTTTGTGTTCTATTTCCTTTTGATCAATGACAGTCATTGTGTTCTGTTTCCTTTTGATCTTTGATAGTCTTTGTGTTCTGTTTCCTTTTGATCATTGATAGTCTTTATGTTCTGTTTCCTTTTGATCTTTGATAGTCTTTGTGTTCTATTTCCTTTTGATCATTGATAGTGTTTGTGTTCTGTTTCATTTTGATCATTGATAATCTTTGTGTTCTGTTTCCTTTTGATCTTTGATAGTCTTTGTGTTCTGTTTCCTTTTGATCTTTGATAGTCTTTGTGTTCTGTTTCCTTTTGATCATTGATAGTCTTTGTGTTCTGTTTCCTTTTGATCATTGATAGTCCTTGTGTTCTGTTTCCTTTTGATCAATGACAGTCTTTATGTTCTGTTTCCTTTTGATCTTTGATAGTCTTTGTGTTCTGTTTCCTTTTGATCATTGATAGTCTTTGTGTTCTATTTCCTTTTGATCATTGATAGTCTTTGTGTTCTATTTCCTTTTGATCATTGATAGTCTTTGTGTTCTATTTCCCTTTGATCAATGACAGTCTTTGTGCTATGTTGCCTTTTGATCATTGATAGTCTTTGTGTTCTGTTTCCTTTTGATCATTGATAGTCTTTCTGTTCTGTTTCCTTTTGATCATTGATAGTCTTTGTGTTCTATTTCCTTTTGATCATTGATAGTCTTTGTGTTCTGTTTCCTTTTGATCATTGATAGTCTTTGTGTTCTGTTTCCTTTTGATCATTGATAGTCTTTGTGTTCTGTTTCCTTTTTGTCAATGGTAGTCTTTGTGTTCTGTTTCCTTTTGATAATTGATATTCTTTGTGTTCTGTTTCCTTTTGATCATTGATAGTCTTTGTGTTCTGTTTCCTTTTGATCATTGATAGTCTTTGTGTTCTGATTCCTTTTGATAATTGATATTATTTGTGCTTTGTTTCCTTTTGATCATTGATAGTCTTTGTGTTCTATTTCCTTTTGATAATTGATATTCTTTGTGTTCTATTTCCTTTTGATCAATGACAGTCTTTGTGCTCTGTTTCCTTTTGACCATTGGTAGTCTTTGTGTTCTGTTTCCTTTTGATCATTGATAGTCTTTGTGTTCTGTTTCCTTTTGATCATTGATAGTCTTTGTGTTCTGTTTCCTTTAGATAATTGATAGTCTTTGTGCTTTGTTTCCTTTTGATCATTGATAATCTTTGTGTTCTATTTCCTTTTGATAATTGATATTCTTTGTGTTCTATTTCCTTTTGATCAATGACAGTCATTGTGTTCTGTTTCCTTTTGATCTTTGATAGTGTTTATGTTCTGTTTCCTTTTGATCTTTGATAGTCTTTGTGTTCTGTTTCCTTTTGATCAATGATAGTCTTTGTGTTCTGTTTCCTATTGATCATTGATAGTCTTTCTGTTCTGTTTCCTTTTTATCTTTGATAGTGTTTGTGTTCTGTTTCCTTTTGATGTTTGATAGACATTGTGTTCTGTTTCCTTTAGATCATTGATAGTCTTTGTGTTCTGTTTCCTTTTGACCATTGATAGTCTTTGTGTTCTATTTCCTTTTGATCTTTGATAGACATTGTGTTCTGTTTCCTTTAGATCATTGATAGTCTTTGTGTTCTGTTTCCTTTTGACCATTGATAGTCTTTGTGTTCTGTTTCCTTTTGATCATTGATAGTCTTTGTGTTCTGTTTCCTTTTTGTCAATGGTAGTCTTTGTGTTCTGTTTCCTTTTGATAATTGATATTCTTTGTGTTCTGTTTCCTTTTGATCATTGATAGTCTTTGTGTTCTGTTTCCTTTTGATCATTGATAGTCTTTGTGTTCTGATTCCTTTTGATAATTGATATTCTTTGTGCTTTGTTTCCTTTTGATCATTGATAGTCTTTGTGTTCTATTTCCTTTTGATAATTGATAGTCTTTGTGCTTTGTTTCCTTTTGATCATTGATAGTCTTTGTGTTCTATTTCCTTTTGATAATTGATATTCTTTGTGTTCTATTTCCTTTTGATCAATGACAGTCTTTGTGCTATGTTGCCTTTTGATCATTGATAGTCTTTGTGTTCTGTTTCCTTTTGATCATTGATAGTCTTTGTGTTCTGTTTCCTTTAGATAATTGATAGTCTTTGTGCTTTGTTTCCTTTTGATCATTGATAGTCTTTGTGTTCTATTTCCTTTTGATTATTGATATTCTTTGTGTTCTGTTTCCTTTTGATCATTGATAGTCTTTGTGTTCTGTTTCCTTTTGATCTTTGATAGTCTTTGTGTTCTGTTTCCTTTTGATCATTGATAGTGTTTGTGTTCTGTTTCCTTTTGATCTTTGATAGTGTTTGTGTTCTGTTTCCTTTTGATCTTTGATAGTGTTTATGTTCTATTTCCTTTTGATCAATGACAGTCTTTGTGCTATGTTTCCTTTTAATCATTGATAGTCTTTGTGTTCTATTTCCTTTTGATCATTGATAGCCTTTGTGTTCTGTTTCCTATTGATCATTGATAGTCTTTCTGTTCTGTTTCCTTTTTATCTTTGATAGTGTTTGTGTTCTGTTTCCTTTTGATGTTTGATAGACATTGTATTCTGTTTCCTTTTTATCATTGATAGTCTTTGTGCTATGTTTCCTTTTGATCATTGATAGTCTTTCTGTTCTGTTTCCTTTTAATCATTGATAGTCTTTGTGTTCTATTTCCGTTTGATCAATGACATTCTTTGTGCTATGTTTCCTTTTGATCATTGTTAGTCTTTGTGTTCTATTTCCTTTTGTTCAATGACAGTCTTTGTGCTATGTTGCCTTTTGATCATTGATAGTCTTTGTGTTCTGTTTCCTTTTGATCATTGATAGTCTTTGTGTTATGTTTCCCTTTGATCTTTGATAGTCTTTGTGTTTTATTTCCTTTTGATCAATGACAGTTTTTGTGCTTTGTTTCCTTTTGATTATTGATAGTCTTTGTGTTCTATTTCCTTTTGATCAATGACAGTCATTGTGTTCTGTTTCCTTTTGATCTTTGATAGTCTTTGTGTTCTGTTTCCTTTTGATCATTGATAGTCTTTATGTTCTGTTTCCTTTTGATCTTTGATAGTCTTTGTGTTCTATTTCCTTTTGATCATTGATAGTGTTTGTGTTCTGTTTCCTTTTGATCTTTGATAGTCTTTGTGTTCTGTTTCCTTTTGATCATTGATAGTCTTTATGTTCTGTTTCCTTTTGATCTTTGATAGTCTTTGTGTTCTATTTCCTTTTGATCATTGATAGTGTTTGTGTTCTGTTTCATTTTGATCATTGATAATCTTTGTGTTCTGTTTCCTTTTGATCTTTGATAGTCTTTGTGTTCTGTTTCCTTTTGATCTTTGATAGTCTTTGTGTTCTGTTTCCTTTTGATCATTGATAGTCTTTGTGTTCTGTTTCCTTTTGATCATTGATAGTCCTTGTGTTCTGTTTCCTTTTGATCAATGACAGTCTTTATGTTCTGTTTCCTTTTGATCTTTGATAGTCTTTGTGTTCTGTTTCCTTTTGATCATTGATAGTCTTTGTGTTCTATTTCCTTTTGATCATTGATAGTCTTTGTGTTCTATTTCCTTTTGATCATTGATAGTCTTTGTGTTCTATTTCCCTTTGATCAATGACAGTCTTTGTGCTATGTTGCCTTTTGATCATTGATAGTCTTTGTGTTCTGTTTCCTTTTGATCATTGATAGTCTTTCTGTTCTGTTTCCTTTTGATCATTGATAGTCTTTGTGTTCTATTTCCTTTTGATCATTGATAGTCTTTGTGTTCTGTTTCCTTTTGATCATTGATAGTCTTTGTGTTCTGTTTCCTTTTGATCATTGATAGTCTTTGTGTTCTGTTTCCTTTTTGTCAATGGTAGTCTTTGTGTTCTGTTTCCTTTTGATAATTGATATTCTTTGTGTTCTGTTTCCTTTTGATCATTGATAGTCTTTGTGTTCTGTTTCCTTTTGATCATTGATAGTCTTTGTGTTCTGATTCCTTTTGATAATTGATATTATTTGTGCTTTGTTTCCTTTTGATCATTGATAGTCTTTGTGTTCTATTTCCTTTTGATAATTGATATTCTTTGTGTTCTATTTCCTTTTGATCAATGACAGTCTTTGTGCTCTGTTTCCTTTTGACCATTGGTAGTCTTTGTGTTCTGTTTCCTTTTGATCATTGATAGTCTTTGTGTTCTGTTTCCTTTTGATCATTGATAGTCTTTGTGTTCTGTTTCCTTTAGATAATTGATAGTCTTTGTGCTTTGTTTCCTTTTGATCATTGATAATCTTTGTGTTCTATTTCCTTTTGATAATTGATATTCTTTGTGTTCTATTTCCTTTTGATCAATGACAGTCATTGTGTTCTGTTTCCTTTTGATCTTTGATAGTGTTTATGTTCTGTTTCCTTTTGATCTTTGATAGTCTTTGTGTTCTGTTTCCTTTTGATCAATGATAGTCTTTGTGTTCTGTTTCCTATTGATCATTGATAGTCTTTCTGTTCTGTTTCCTTTTTATCTTTGATAGTGTTTGTGTTCTGTTTCCTTTTGATGTTTGATAGACATTGTGTTCTGTTTCCTTTAGATCATTGATAGTCTTTGTGTTCTGTTTCCTTTTGACCATTGATAGTCTTTGTGTTCTATTTCCTTTTGATCTTTGATAGACATTGTGTTCTGTTTCCTTTAGATCATTGATAGTCTTTGTGTTCTGTTTCCTTTTGACCATTGATAGTCTTTGTGTTCTGTTTCCTTTTGATCATTGATAGTCTTTGTGTTCTGTTTCCTTTTTGTCAATGGTAGTCTTTGTGTTCTGTTTCCTTTTGATAATTGATATTCTTTGTGTTTTGTTTCCTTTTGATCATTGATAGTCTTTGTGTTCTGTTTCCTTTTGATCATTGATAGTCTTTGTGTTCTGATTCCTTTTGATAATTGATATTTTTTGTGCTTTGTTTCCTTTTGATCATTGATAGTCTTTGTGTTCTATTTCCTTTTGATAATTGATAGTCTTTGTGCTTTGTTTCCTTTTGATCATTGATAGTCTTTGTGTTCTATTTCCTTTTGATAATTGATATTCTTTGTGTTCTATTTCCTTTTGATCAATGACAGTCTTTGTGCTAAGTTGCCTTTTGATCATTGATAGTCTTTGTGTTCTGTTTCCTTTTGATCATTGATAGTCTTTGTGTTCTGTTTCCTTTAGATAATTGATAGTCTTTGTGCTTTGTTTCCTTTTGATCATTGATAGTCTTTGTGTTCTATTTCCTTTTGATTATTGATATTCTTTGTGTTCTGTTTCCTTTTGATCATTGATAGTCTTTGTGTTCTGTTTCCTTTTGATCTTTGATTGTCTTTGTGTTCTGTTTCCTTTTGATCATTGATAGTGTTTGTGTTCTGTTTCCTTTTGATCTTTGATAGTGTTTGTGTTCTGTTTCCTTTTGATCTTTGATAGTGTTTATGTTCTATTTCCTTTTGATCAATGACAGTCTTTGTGCTATGTTTCCTTTTGATCATTGATAGTCTTTGTGTTCTATTTCCTTTTGATCATTGATAGCCTTTGTGTTCTGTTTCCTATTGATCATTGATAGTCTTTCTGTTCTGTTTCCTTTTTATCTTTGATAGTGTTTGTGTTCTGTTTCCTTTTGATGTTTGATAGACATTGTATTCTGTTTCCTTTTTATCATTGATAGTCTTTGTGTTCTGTTTCCTTTTGATCTTTGATAGACATTGTGTTCTGTTTCCTTTAGATCATTGATAGTCTTTGCGTTCTGTTTCCTTTTGATCTTTGATAGACATTGTGTTCTGTTTCCTTTAGATCTTTGATAGTCTTTGTGTTCTGTTTCCTTTTGATCATTGATAGTGTTTGTGTTCTGTTTCCTTTTGATCTTTGATAGTGTTTGTGTTCTGTTTCCTTTTGATCTTTGATAGTGTTTATGTTCTATTTCCTTTTGATCAATGACAGTCTTTGTGCTATGTTTCCTTTTGATCATTGATAGTCTTTGTGTTCTATTTCCTTTTGATCATTGATAGTCTTTGTGTTCTGTTTCCTATTGATCATTGATAGTCTTTCTGTTCTGTTTCCTTTTTATCTTTGATAGTGTTTGTGTTCTGTTTCCTTTTGATGTTTGATAGACATTGTATTCTGTTTCCTTTTTATCATTGATAGTCTTTGTGTTCTGTTTCCTTTTGATCTTTGATAGACATTGTGTTCTGTTTCCTTTAGATCATTGATAGTCTTTGTGCTATGTTTCCTTTTGATCATTGATAGTCTTTGTGCTATGTTTCCTTTTGATCATTGATAGTCTTTGTGTTCTATTTCCTTTTGATCAATGACAGTCTTTGTGCTATGTTTCCTTTTGATCATTGATAGTCTTTGTGTTCTATTTCCTTTTGATCAATGACAGTCTTTGTGCTCTGTTTCCTTTTGATCATTGATAGTCTTTGTGTTCTATTTCCTTTTGATCAATGACAGTCTTTGTGCTATGTTTCCTTTTGATCATTGATAGTCTTTGTGTTCTATTTCCTTTTGATCAATGACAGTCTTTGTGCTCTGTTTCCTTTTGATCATTGATAGTCTTTGTGTTCTATTTCCTTTTGATCAATGACAGTCTTTGTGCTATGTTTCCTTTTGATCATTGATAGTCTTTGTGTTCTATTTCCTTTTGATCATTGATAGTCTTTGTGTTCTGTTTCCTATTGATCATTGATAGTCTTTCTGTTCTGTTTCCTTTTGATCATTGATAGTCTTTGTGTTCTGTTTCCTTTGATCATTGATAGTCTTTGTGTTCTGTTTCCGTTTGATCATTGATAGTCTTTGTGTTCTGTTTCCTTTTGATCATTGATAGTCTTTGTGTTCTGATTTCTTTTGATCATTGATAGTCTTTGTGTTCTGTTTCCTTTAGATCATTGATAGTCTTTGTGTTCTGTTTCCTTTTGATAATTGATATTCTTTGTGTTCTGTTTCCTTTTGATCATAGCTAATCTTTGTGCTATGTTTCCTTTTGATCATTGATAGTCTTTGTGTTATGTTTCCTTTTGATCATTGATAGTCTTTCTGTTCTGTTTCCTTTTGATCATTGATAGTCTTTGTGTTCTATTTCCGTTTGATCAATGACATTCTTTGTGCTATGTTTCCTTTTGATCATTGTTAGTCTTTGTGTTCTATTTCCTTTTGTTCAATGACAGTCTTTGTGCTATGTTGCCTTTTGATCATTGATAGTCTTTGTGTTCTGTTTCCTTTTGATCATTGATAGTCTTTGTGTTATGTTTCCCTTTGATCTTTGATAGTCTTTGTGTTTTATTTCCTTTTGATCAATAACAGTCTTTGTGCTATGTTTCCTTTTGATCATTGATAGTCTTTGTGTTCTATTTCCTTTTGATCAATGACAGTCTTTGTGCTATGTTTCCTTTTGATCATTGATAGTCTTTGTGTTCTATTTCCTTTTGATCAATGACAGTTTTTGTGCTTTGTTTCCTTTTGATTATTGATAGTCCTTGTGTTCTATTTCCTTTTGATCAATGACAGTCATTGTGTTCTGTTTCCTTTTGATCTTTGATAGTCTTTGTGTTCTGTTTCCTTTTGATCATTGATAGTCTTTATGTTCTGTTTCCTTTTGATCTTTGATAGTCTTTGTGTTCTATTTCCTTTTTATCATTGATAGTGTTTGTGTTCTGTTTCCTTTTGATCTTTGATAGTGTTTGTGTTCTGTTTCCTTTTGATCTTTGATAGTGTTTATGTTCTATTTCCTTTTGATCAATGACAGTCTTTGTGCTATGTTTCCTTTTGATCATTGATAGTCTTTGTGTTCTATTTCCTTTTGATCATTGATAGCCTTTGTGTTCTGTTTCCTATTGATCATTGATAGTCTTTCTGTTCTGTTTCCTTTTTATCTTTGATAGTGATTGTGTTCTGTTTCCTTTTGATGTTTGATAGACATTGTATTCTGTTTCCTTTTTATCATTGATAGTCTTTGTGTTATGTTTCCTTTTGATCATTGATAGTCTTTCTGTTCTGTTTCCTTTTAATCATTGATAGTCTTTGTGTTCTATTTCCGTTTGATCAATGACATTCTTTGTGCTATGTTTCCTTTTGATCATTGTTAGTCTTTGTGTTCTATTTCCTTTTGTTCAATGACAGTCTTTGTGCTATGTTGCCTTTTGATCATTGATAGTCTTTGTGTTCTGTTTCCTTTTGATCATTGATAGTCTTTGTGTTATGTTTCCCTTTGATCTTTGATAGTCTTTGTGTTTTATTTCCTTTTGATCAATGACAGTTTTTGTGCTTTGTTTCCTTTTGATTATTGATAGTCTTTGTGTTCTATTTCCTTTTGATCAATGACAGTCATTGTGTTCTGTTTCCTTTTGATCTTTGATAGTCTTTGTGTTCTGTTTCCTTTTGATCATTGATAGTCTTTATGTTCTGTTTCCTTTTGATCTTTGATAGTCTTTGTGTTCTATTTCCTTTTGATCATTGATAGTGTTTGTGTTCTGTTTCCTTTTGATCTTTGATAGTCTTTGTGTTCTGTTTCCTTTTGATCATTGATAGTCTTTATGTTCTGTTTCCTTTTGATCTTTGATAGTCTTTGTGTTCTATTTCCTTTTGATCATTGATAGTGTTTGTGTTCTGTTTCATTTTGATCATTGTTAATCTTTGTGTTCTGTTTCCTTTTGATCTTTGATAGTCTTTGTGTTCTGTTTCCTTTTGATCTTTGATAGTCTTTGTGTTCTGTTTCCTTTTGATCATTGATAGTCGTTGTGTTCTGTTTCCTTTTGATCATTGATAGTCCTTGTGTTCTGTTTCCTTTTGATCAATGACAGTCTTTATGTTCTGTTTCCTTTTGATCTTTGATAGTCTTTGTGTTCTGTTTCCTTTTGATCATTGATAGTCTTTGTGTTCTATTTCCTTTTGATCATTGATAGTCTTTGTGTTCTATTTCCTTTTGATCATTGATAGTCTTTGTGTTCTATTTCCCTTTGATCAATGACAGTCTTTGTGCTATGTTGCCTTTTGATCATTGATAGTCTTTGTGTTCTGTTTCCTTTTGATCATTGATAGTCTTTCTGTTCTGTTTCCTTTTGATCATTGATAGTCTTTGTGTTCTATTTCCTTTTGATCATTGATAGTCTTTGTGTTCTGTTTCCTTTTGATCATTGATAGTCTTTGTGTTCTGTTTCCTTTTGATCATTGATAGTCTTTGTGTTCTGTTTCCTTTTTGTCAATGGTAGTCTTTGTGTTCTGTTTCCTTTTGATAATTGATATTCTTTGTGTTCTGTTTCCTTTTGATCATTGATAGTCTTTGTGTTCTGTTTCCTTTTGATCATTGATAGTCTTTGTGTTCTGATTCCTTTTGATAATTGATATTATTTGTGCTTTGTTTCCTTTTGATCATTGATAGTCTTTGTGTTCTATTTCCTTTTGATAATTGATATTCTTTGTGTTCTATTTCCTTTTGATCAATGACAGTCTTTGTGCTCTGTTTCCTTTTGACCATTGGTAGTCTTTGTGTTCTGTTTCCTTTTGATCATTGATAGTCTTTGTGTTCTGTTTCCTTTTGATCATTGATAGTCTTTGTGTTCTGTTTCCTTTAGATAATTGATAGTCTTTGTGCTTTGTTTCCTTTTGATCATTGATAATCTTTGTGTTCTATTTCCTTTTGATAATTGATATTCTTTGTGTTCTATTTCCTTTTGATCAATGACAGTCATTGTGTTCTGTTTCCTTTTGATCTTTGATAGTGTTTATGTTCTGTTTCCTTTTGATCTTTGATAGTCTTTGTGTTCTGTTTCCTTTTGATCAATGATAGTCTTTGTGTTCTGTTTCCTATTGATCATTGATAGTCTTTCTGTTCTGTTTCCTTTTTATCTTTGATAGTGTTTGTGTTCTGTTTCCTTTTGATGTTTGATAGACATTGTGTTCTGTTTCCTTTAGATCATTGATAGTCTTTGTGTTCTGTTTCCTTTTGACCATTGATAGTCTTTGTGTTCTATTTCCTTTTGATCTTTGATAGACATTGTGTTCTGTTTCCTTTAGATCATTGATAGTCTTTGTGTTCTGTTTCCTTTTGACCATTGATAGTCTTTGTGTTCTGTTTCCTTTTGATCATTGATAGTCTTTGTGTTCTGTTTCCTTTTTGTCAATGGTAGTCTTTGTGTTCTGTTTCCTTTTGATAATTGATATTCTTTGTGTTTTGTTTCCTTTTGATCATTGATAGTCTTTGTGTTCTGTTTCCTTTTGATCATTGATAGTCTTTGTGCTTTGTTTCCTTTTGATCATTGATAGTCTTTGTGTTCTATTTCCTTTTGATAATTGATAGTCTTTGTGCTTTGTTTCCTTTTGATCATTGATAGTCTTTGTGTTCTATTTCCTTTTGATAATTGATATTCTTTGTGTTCTATTTCCTTTTGATCAATGACAGTCTTTGTGCTATGTTGCCTTTTGATCATTGATAGTCTTTGTGTTCTGTTTCCTTTTGATCATTGATAGTCTTTGTGTTCTGTTTCCTTTAGATAATTGATAGTCTTTGTGCTTTGTTTCCTTTTGATCATTGATAGTCTTTGTGTTCTATTTCCTTTTGATTATTGATATTCTTTGTGTTCTGTTTCCTTTTGATCATTGATAGTCTTTGTGTTCTGTTTCCTTTTGATCTTTGATAGTCTTTGTGTTCTGTTTCCTTTTGATCATTGATAGTGTTTGTGTTCTGTTTCCTTTTGATCTTTGATAGTGTTTGTGTTCTGTTTCCTTTTGATCTTTGATAGTGTTTATGTTCTATTTCCTTTTGATCAATGACAGTCTTTGTGCTATGTTTCATTTTGATCATTGATAGTCTTTGTGTTCTATTTCCTTTTGATCATTGATAGCCTTTGTGTTCTGTTTCCTATTGATCATTGATAGTCTTTCTGTTCTGTTTCCTTTTTATCTTTGATAGTGTTTGTGTTCTGTTTCCTTTTGATGTTTGATAGACATTGTATTCTGTTTCCTTTTTATCATTGATAGTCTTTGTGTTCTGTTTCCTTTTGATCTTTGATAGACATTGTGTTCTGTTTCCTTTAGATCATTGATAGTCTTTGCGTTCTGTTTCCTTTTGATCTTTGATAGACATTGTGTTCTGTTTCCTTTAGATCTTTGATAGTCTTTGTGTTCTGTTTCCTTTTGATCATTGATAGTGTTTGTGTTCTGTTTCCTTTTGATCTTTGATAGTGTTTGTGTTCTGTTTCCTTTTGATCTTTGATAGTGTTTATGTTCTATTTCCTTTTGATCAATGACAGTCTTTGTGCTATGTTTCCTTTTGATCATTGATAGTCTTTGTGTTCTATTTCCTTTTGATCATTGATAGTCTTTGTGTTCTGTTTCCTATTGATCATTGATAGTCTTTCTGTTCTGTTTCCTTTTTATCTTTGATAGTGTTTGTGTTCTGTTTCCTTTTGATGTTTGATAGACATTGTATTCTGTTTCCTTTTTATCATTGATAGTCTTTGTGTTCTGTTTCCTTTTGATCTTTGATAGACATTGTGTTCTGTTTCCTTTAGATCATTGATAGTCTTTGTGCTATGTTTCCTTTTGATCATTGATAGTCTTTGTGCTATGTTTCCTTTTGATCATTGATAGTCTTTGTGTTCTATTTCCTTTTGATCAATGACAGTCTTTGTGCTATGTTTCCTTTTGATCATTGATAGTCTTTGTGTTCTATTTCCTTTTGATCAATGACAGTCTTTGTGCTCTGTTTCCTTTTGATCATTGATAGTCTTTGTGTTCTATTTCCTTTTGATCAATGACAGTCTTTGTGCTATGTTTCCTTTTGATCATTGATAGTCTTTGTGTTCTATTTCCTTTTGATCAATGACAGTCTTTGTGCTCTGTTTCCTTTTGATCATTGATAGTCCTTGTGTTCTGTTTCCTTTTGATCAATGACAGTCTTTATGTTCTGTTTCCTTTTGATCTTTGATAGTCTTTGTGTTCTGTTTCCTTTTGATCATTGATAGTCTTTGTGTTCTATTTCCTTTTGATCATTGATAGTCTTTGTGTTCTATTTCCTTTTGATCATTGATAGTCTTTGTGTTCTATTTCCCTTTGATCAATGACAGTCTTTGTGCTATGTTGCCTTTTGATCATTGATAGTCTTTGTGTTCTGTTTCCTTTTGATCATTGATAGTCTTTCTGTTCTGTTTCCTTTTGATCATTGATAGTCTTTGTGTTCTATTTCCTTTTGATCATTGATAGTCTTTGTGTTCTGTTTCCTTTTGATCATTGATAGTCTTTGTGTTCTGTTTCCTTTTGATCATTGATAGTCTTTGTGTTCTGTTTCCTTTTTGTCAATGGTAGTCTTTGTGTTCTGTTTCCTTTTGATAATTGATATTCTTTGTGTTCTGTTTCCTTTTGATCATTGATAGTCTTTGTGTTCTGTTTCCTTTTGATCATTGATAGTCTTTGTGTTCTGATTCCTTTTGATAATTGATATTATTTGTGCTTTGTTTCCTTTTGATCATTGATAGTCTTTGTGTTCTATTTCCTTTTGATAATTGATATTCTTTGTGTTCTATTTCCTTTTGATCAATGACAGTCTTTGTGCTCTGTTTCCTTTTGACCATTGGTAGTCTTTGTGTTCTGTTTCCTTTTGATCATTGATAGTCTTTGTGTTCTGTTTCCTTTTGATCATTGATAGTCTTTGTGTTCTGTTTCCTTTAGATAATTGATAGTCTTTGTGCTTTGTTTCCTTTTGATCATTGATAATCTTTGTGTTCTATTTCCTTTTGATAATTGATATTCTTTGTGTTCTATTTCCTTTTGATCAATGACAGTCATTGTGTTCTGTTTCCTTTTGATCTTTGATAGTGTTTATGTTCTGTTTCCTTTTGATCTTTGATAGTCTTTGTGTTCTGTTTCCTTTTGATCAATGATAGTCTTTGTGTTCTGTTTCCTATTGATCATTGATAGTCTTTCTGTTCTGTTTCCTTTTTATCTTTGATAGTGTTTGTGTTCTGTTTCCTTTTGATGTTTGATAGACATTGTGTTCTGTTTCCTTTAGATCATTGATAGTCTTTGTGTTCTGTTTCCTTTTGACCATTGATAGTCTTTGTGTTCTATTTCCTTTTGATCTTTGATAGACATTGTGTTCTGTTTCCTTTAGATCATTGATAGTCTTTGTGTTCTGTTTCCTTTTGACCATTGATAGTCTTTGTGTTCTGTTTCCTTTTGATCATTGATAGTCTTTGTGTTCTGTTTCCTTTTTGTCAATGGTAGTCTTTATGTTCTGTTTCCTTTTGATAATTGATATTCTTTGTGTTTTGTTTCCTTTTGATCATTGATAGTCTTTGTGTTCTGTTTCCTTTTGATCATTGATAGTCTTTGTGTTCTGATTCCTTTTGATAATTGATATTCTTTGTGCTTTGTTTCCTTTTGATCATTGATAGTCTTTGTGTTCTATTTCCTTTTGATAATTGATAGTCTTTGTGCTTTGTTTCCTTTTGATCATTGATAGTCTTTGTGTTCTATTTCCTTTTGATAATTGATATTCTTTGTGTTCTATTTCCTTTTGATCAATGACAGTCTTTGTGCTATGTTGCCTTTTGATCATTGATAGTCTTTGTGTTCTGTTTCCTTTTGATCATTGATAGTCTTTGTGTTCTGTTTCCTTTAGATAATTGATAGTCTTTGTGCTTTGTTTCCTTTTGATCATTGATAGTCTTTGTGTTCTATTTCCTTTTGATTATTGATATTCTTTGTGTTCTGTTTCCTTTTGATCATTGATAGTCTTTGTGTTCTGTTTCCTTTTGATCTTTGATAGTCTTTGTGTTCTGTTTCCTTTTGATCATTGATAGTGTTTGTGTTCTGTTTCCTTTTGATCTTTGATAGTGTTTGTGTTCTGTTTCCTTTTGATCTTTGATAGTGTTTATGTTCTATTTCCTTTTGATCAATGACAGTCTTTGTGCTATGTTTCATTTTGATCATTGATAGTCTTTGTGTTCTATTTCCTTTTGATCATTGATAGCCTTTGTGTTCTGTTTCCTATTGATCATTGATAGTCTTTCTGTTCTGTTTCCTTTTTATCTTTGATAGTGTTTGTGTTCTGTTTCCTTTTGATGTTTGATAGACATTGTATTCTGTTTCCTTTTTATCATTGATAGTCTTTGTGTTCTGTTTCCTTTTGATCTTTGATAGACATTGTGTTCTGTTTCCTTTAGATCATTGATAGTCTTTGCGTTCTGTTTCCTTTTGATCTTTGATAGACATTGTGTTCTGTTTCCTTTAGATCTTTGATAGTCTTTGTGTTCTGTTTCCTTTTGATCATTGATAGTGTTTGTGTTCTGTTTCCTTTTGATCTTTGATAGTGTTTGTGTTCTGTTTCCTTTTGATCTTTGATAGTGTTTATGTTCTATTTCCTTTTGATCAATGACAGTCTTTGTGCTATGTTTCCTTTTGATCATTGATAGTCTTTGTGTTCTATTTCCTTTTGATCATTGATAGTCTTTGTGTTCTGTTTCCTATTGATCATTGATAGTCTTTCTGTTCTGTTTCCTTTTTATCTTTGATAGTGTTTGTGTTCTGTTTCCTTTTGATGTTTGATAGACATTGTATTCTGTTTCCTTTTTATCATTGATAGTCTTTGTGTTCTGTTTCCTTTTGATCTTTGATAGACATTGTGTTCTGTTTCCTTTAGATCATTGATAGTCTTTGTGCTATGTTTCCTTTTGATCATTGATAGTCTTTGTGCTATGTTTCCTTTTGATCATTGATAGTCTTTGTGTTCTATTTCCTTTTGATCAATGACAGTCTTTGTGCTATGTTTCCTTTTGATCATTGATAGTCTTTGTGTTCTATTTCCTTTTGATCAATGACAGTCTTTGTGCTCTGTTTCCTTTTGATCATTGATAGTCTTTGTGTTCTATTTCCTTTTGATCAATGACAGTCTTTGTGCTATGTTTCCTTTTGATCATTGATAGTCTTTGTGTTCTATTTCCTTTTGATCAATGACAGTCTTTGTGCTCTGTTTCCTTTTGATCATTGATAGTCCTTGTGTTCTGTTTCCTTTTGATCAATGACAGTCTTTATGTTCTGTTTCCTTTTGATCTTTGATAGTCTTTGTGTTCTGTTTCCTTTTGATCATTGATAGTCTTTGTGTTCTATTTCCTTTTGATCATTGATAGTCTTTGTGTTCTATTTCCTTTTGATCATTGATAGTCTTTGTGTTCTATTTCCCTTTGATCAATGACAGTCTTTGTGCTATGTTGCCTTTTGATCATTGATAGTCTTTGTGTTCTGTTTCCTTTTGATCATTGATAGTCTTTCTGTTCTGTTTCCTTTTGATCATTGATAGTCTTTGTGTTCTATTTCCTTTTGATCATTGATAGTCTTTGTGTTCTGTTTCCTTTTGATCATTGATAGTCTTTGTGTTCTGTTTCCTTTTGATCATTGATAGTCTTTGTGTTCTGTTTCCTTTTTGTCAATGGTAGTCTTTGTGTTCTGTTTCCTTTTGATAATTGATATTCTTTGTGTTCTGTTTCCTTTTGATCATTGATAGTCTTTGTGTTCTGTTTCCTTTTGATCATTGATAGTCTTTGTGTTCTGATTCCTTTTGATAATTGATATTATTTGTGCTTTGTTTCCTTTTGATCATTGATAGTCTTTGTGTTCTATTTCCTTTTGATAATTGATATTCTTTGTGTTCTATTTCCTTTTGATCAATGACAGTCTTTGTGCTCTGTTTCCTTTTGACCATTGGTAGTCTTTGTGTTCTGTTTCCTTTTGATCATTGATAGTCTTTGTGTTCTGTTTCCTTTTGATCATTGATAGTCTTTGTGTTCTGTTTCCTTTAGATAATTGATAGTCTTTGTGCTTTGTTTCCTTTTGATCATTGATAATCTTTGTGTTCTATTTCCTTTTGATAATTGATATTCTTTGTGTTCTGTTTCCTTTTGATCATAGCTAATCTTTGTGCTATGTTTCCTTTTGATCATTGATAGTCTTTGTGTTATGTTTCCTTTTGATCATTGATAGTCTTTCTGTTCTGTTTCCTTTTGATCATTGATAGTCTTTGTGTTCTATTTCCGTTTGATCAATGACATTCTTTGTGCTATGTTTCCTTTTGATCATTGTTAGTCTTTGTGTTCTATTTCCTTTTGTTCAATGACAGTCTTTGTGCTATGTTGCCTTTTGATCATTGATAGTCTTTGTGTTCTGTTTCCTTTTGATCATTGATAGTCTTTGTGTTATGTTTCCCTTTGATCTTTGATAGTCTTTGTGTTTTATTTCCTTTTGATCAATAACAGTCTTTGTGCTATGTTTCCTTTTGATCATTGATAGTCTTTGTGTTCTATTTCCTTTTGATCAATGACAGTCTTTGTGCTATGTTTCCTTTTGATCATTGATAGTCTTTGTGTTCTATTTCCTTTTGATCAATGACAGTTTTTGTGCTTTGTTTCCTTTTGATTATTGATAGTCCTTGTGTTCTATTTCCTTTTGATCAATGACAGTCATTGTGTTCTGTTTCCTTTTGATCTTTGATAGTCTTTGTGTTCTGTTTCCTTTTGATCATTGATAGTCTTTATGTTCTGTTTCCTTTTGATCTTTGATAGTCTTTGTGTTCTATTTCCTTTTTATCATTGATAGTGTTTGTGTTCTGTTTCCTTTTGATCTTTGATAGTGTTTGTGTTCTGTTTCCTTTTGATCTTTGATAGTGTTTATGTTCTATTTCCTTTTGATCAATGACAGTCTTTGTGCTATGTTTCCTTTTGATCATTGATAGTCTTTGTGTTCTATTTCCTTTTGATCATTGATAGCCTTTGTGTTCTGTTTCCTATTGATCATTGATAGTCTTTCTGTTCTGTTTCCTTTTTATCTTTGATAGTGATTGTGTTCTGTTTCCTTTTGATGTTTGATAGACATTGTATTCTGTTTCCTTTTTATCATTGATAGTCTTTGTGTTATGTTTCCTTTTGATCATTGATAGTCTTTCTGTTCTGTTTCCTTTTAATCATTGATAGTCTTTGTGTTCTATTTCCGTTTGATCAATGACATTCTTTGTGCTATGTTTCCTTTTGATCATTGTTAGTCTTTGTGTTCTATTTCCTTTTGTTCAATGACAGTCTTTGTGCTATGTTGCCTTTTGATCATTGATAGTCTTTGTGTTCTGTTTCCTTTTGATCATTGATAGTCTTTGTGTTATGTTTCCCTTTGATCTTTGATAGTCTTTGTGTTTTATTTCCTTTTGATCAATGACAGTTTTTGTGCTTTGTTTCCTTTTGATTATTGATAGTCTTTGTGTTCTATTTCCTTTTGATCAATGACAGTCATTGTGTTCTGTTTCCTTTTGATCTTTGATAGTCTTTGTGTTCTGTTTCCTTTTGATCATTGATAGTCTTTATGTTCTGTTTCCTTTTGATCTTTGATAGTCTTTGTGTTCTATTTCCTTTTGATCATTGATAGTGTTTGTGTTCTGTTTCCTTTTGATCTTTGATAGTCTTTGTGTTCTGTTTCCTTTTGATCATTGATAGTCTTTATGTTCTGTTTCCTTTTGATCTTTGATAGTCTTTGTGTTCTATTTCCTTTTGATCATTGATAGTGTTTGTGTTCTGTTTCATTTTGATCATTGTTAATCTTTGTGTTCTGTTTCCTTTTGATCTTTGATAGTCTTTGTGTTCTGTTTCCTTTTGATCTTTGATAGTCTTTGTGTTCTGTTTCCTTTTGATCATTGATAGTCGTTGTGTTCTGTTTCCTTTTGATCATTGATAGTCCTTGTGTTCTGTTTCCTTTTGATCAATGACAGTCTTTATGTTCTGTTTCCTTTTGATCTTTGATAGTCTTTGTGTTCTGTTTCCTTTTGATCATTGATAGTCTTTGTGTTCTATTTCCTTTTGATCATTGATAGTCTTTGTGTTCTATTTCCTTTTGATCATTGATAGTCTTTGTGTTCTATTTCCCTTTGATCAATGACAGTCTTTGTGCTATGTTGCCTTTTGATCATTGATAGTCTTTGTGTTCTGTTTCCTTTTGATCATTGATAGTCTTTCTGTTCTGTTTCCTTTTGATCATTGATAGTCTTTGTGTTCTATTTCCTTTTGATCATTGATAGTCTTTGTGTTCTGTTTCCTTTTGATCATTGATAGTCTTTGTGTTCTGTTTCCTTTTGATCATTGATAGTCTTTGTGTTCTGTTTCCTTTTTGTCAATGGTAGTCTTTGTGTTCTGTTTCCTTTTGATAATTGATATTCTTTGTGTTCTGTTTCCTTTTGATCATTGATAGTCTTTGTGTTCTGTTTCCTTTTGATCATTGATAGTCTTTGTGTTCTGATTCCTTTTGATAATTGATATTATTTGTGCTTTGTTTCCTTTTGATCATTGATAGTCTTTGTGTTCTATTTCCTTTTGATAATTGATATTCTTTGTGTTCTATTTCCTTTTGATCAATGACAGTCTTTGTGCTCTGTTTCCTTTTGACCATTGGTAGTCTTTGTGTTCTGTTTCCTTTTGATCATTGATAGTCTTTGTGTTCTGTTTCCTTTTGATCATTGATAGTCTTTGTGTTCTGTTTCCTTTAGATAATTGATAGTCTTTGTGCTTTGTTTCCTTTTGATCATTGATAATCTTTGTGTTCTATTTCCTTTTGATAATTGATATTCTTTGTGTTCTATTTCCTTTTGATCAATGACAGTCATTGTGTTCTGTTTCCTTTTGATCTTTGATAGTGTTTATGTTCTGTTTCCTTTTGATCTTTGATAGTCTTTGTGTTCTGTTTCCTTTTGATCAATGATAGTCTTTGTGTTCTGTTTCCTATTGATCATTGATAGTCTTTCTGTTCTGTTTCCTTTTTATCTTTGATAGTGTTTGTGTTCTGTTTCCTTTTGATGTTTGATAGACATTGTGTTCTGTTTCCTTTAGATCATTGATAGTCTTTGTGTTCTGTTTCCTTTTGACCATTGATAGTCTTTGTGTTCTATTTCCTTTTGATCTTTGATAGACATTGTGTTCTGTTTCCTTTAGATCATTGATAGTCTTTGTGTTCTGTTTCCTTTTGACCATTGATAGTCTTTGTGTTCTGTTTCCTTTTGATCATTGATAGTCTTTGTGTTCTGTTTCCTTTTTGTCAATGGTAGTCTTTGTGTTCTGTTTCCTTTTGATAATTGATATTCTTTGTGTTTTGTTTCCTTTTGATCATTGATAGTCTTTGTGTTCTGTTTCCTTTTGATCATTGATAGTCTTTGTGCTTTGTTTCCTTTTGATCATTGATAGTCTTTGTGTTCTATTTCCTTTTGATAATTGATAGTCTTTGTGCTTTGTTTCCTTTTGATCATTGATAGTCTTTGTGTTCTATTTCCTTTTGATAATTGATATTCTTTGTGTTCTATTTCCTTTTGATCAATGACAGTCTTTGTGCTATGTTGCCTTTTGATCATTGATAGTCTTTGTGTTCTGTTTCCTTTTGATCATTGATAGTCTTTGTGTTCTGTTTCCTTTAGATAATTGATAGTCTTTGTGCTTTGTTTCCTTTTGATCATTGATAGTCTTTGTGTTCTATTTCCTTTTGATTATTGATATTCTTTGTGTTCTGTTTCCTTTTGATCATTGATAGTCTTTGTGTTCTGTTTCCTTTTGATCTTTGATAGTCTTTGTGTTCTGTTTCCTTTTGATCATTGATAGTGTTTGTGTTCTGTTTCCTTTTGATCTTTGATAGTGTTTGTGTTCTGTTTCCTTTTGATCTTTGATAGTGTTTATGTTCTATTTCCTTTTGATCAATGACAGTCTTTGTGCTATGTTTCATTTTGATCATTGATAGTCTTTGTGTTCTATTTCCTTTTGATCATTGATAGCCTTTGTGTTCTGTTTCCTATTGATCATTGATAGTCTTTCTGTTCTGTTTCCTTTTTATCTTTGATAGTGTTTGTGTTCTGTTTCCTTTTGATGTTTGATAGACATTGTATTCTGTTTCCTTTTTATCATTGATAGTCTTTGTGTTCTGTTTCCTTTTGATCTTTGATAGACATTGTGTTCTGTTTCCTTTAGATCATTGATAGTCTTTGCGTTCTGTTTCCTTTTGATCTTTGATAGACATTGTGTTCTGTTTCCTTTAGATCTTTGATAGTCTTTGTGTTCTGTTTCCTTTTGATCATTGATAGTGTTTGTGTTCTGTTTCCTTTTGATCTTTGATAGTGTTTGTGTTCTGTTTCCTTTTGATCTTTGATAGTGTTTATGTTCTATTTCCTTTTGATCAATGACAGTCTTTGTGCTATGTTTCCTTTTGATCATTGATAGTCTTTGTGTTCTATTTCCTTTTGATCATTGATAGTCTTTGTGTTCTGTTTCCTATTGATCATTGATAGTCTTTCTGTTCTGTTTCCTTTTTATCTTTGATAGTGTTTGTGTTCTGTTTCCTTTTGATGTTTGATAGACATTGTATTCTGTTTCCTTTTTATCATTGATAGTCTTTGTGTTCTGTTTCCTTTTGATCTTTGATAGACATTGTGTTCTGTTTCCTTTAGATCATTGATAGTCTTTGTGCTATGTTTCCTTTTGATCATTGATAGTCTTTGTGCTATGTTTCCTTTTGATCATTGATAGTCTTTGTGTTCTATTTCCTTTTGATCAATGACAGTCTTTGTGCTATGTTTCCTTTTGATCATTGATAGTCTTTGTGTTCTATTTCCTTTTGATCAATGACAGTCTTTGTGCTCTGTTTCCTTTTGATCATTGATAGTCTTTGTGTTCTATTTCCTTTTGATCAATGACAGTCTTTGTGCTATGTTTCCTTTTGATCATTGATAGTCTTTGTGTTCTATTTCCTTTTGATCAATGACAGTCTTTGTGCTCTGTTTCCTTTTGATCATTGATAGTCCTTGTGTTCTGTTTCCTTTTGATCAATGACAGTCTTTATGTTCTGTTTCCTTTTGATCTTTGATAGTCTTTGTGTTCTGTTTCCTTTTGATCATTGATAGTCTTTGTGTTCTATTTCCTTTTGATCATTGATAGTCTTTGTGTTCTATTTCCTTTTGATCATTGATAGTCTTTGTGTTCTATTTCCCTTTGATCAATGACAGTCTTTGTGCTATGTTGCCTTTTGATCATTGATAGTCTTTGTGTTCTGTTTCCTTTTGATCATTGATAGTCTTTCTGTTCTGTTTCCTTTTGATCATTGATAGTCTTTGTGTTCTATTTCCTTTTGATCATTGATAGTCTTTGTGTTCTGTTTCCTTTTGATCATTGATAGTCTTTGTGTTCTGTTTCCTTTTGATCATTGATAGTCTTTGTGTTCTGTTTCCTTTTTGTCAATGGTAGTCTTTGTGTTCTGTTTCCTTTTGATAATTGATATTCTTTGTGTTCTGTTTCCTTTTGATCATTGATAGTCTTTGTGTTCTGTTTCCTTTTGATCATTGATAGTCTTTGTGTTCTGATTCCTTTTGATAATTGATATTATTTGTGCTTTGTTTCCTTTTGATCATTGATAGTCTTTGTGTTCTATTTCCTTTTGATAATTGATATTCTTTGTGTTCTATTTCCTTTTGATCAATGACAGTCTTTGTGCTCTGTT
This sequence comes from Bathymodiolus brooksi, assembly GCA_963680875.1. Lineage (NCBI taxonomy): Eukaryota > Metazoa > Mollusca > Bivalvia > Mytilida > Modiolidae > Bathymodiolus > Bathymodiolus brooksi. Next base: position 63,901,717 of record OY804586.1, on the reverse strand, counting down.
TCCTTTTGACCATTGGTAGTCTTTGTGTTCTGTTTCCTTTTGATCATTGATAGTCTTTGTGTTCTGTTTCCTTTTGATCATTGATAGTCTTTGTGTTCTGTTTCCTTTAGATAATTGATAGTCTTTGTGCTTTGTTTCCTTTTGATCATTGATAATCTTTGTGTTCTATTTCCTTTTGATAATTGATATTCTTTGTGTTCTATTTCCTTTTGATCAATGACAGTCATTGTGTTCTGTTTCCTTTTGATCTTTGATAGTGTTTATGTTCTGTTTCCTTTTGATCTTTGATAGTCTTTGTGTTCTGTTTCCTTTTGATCAATGATAGTCTTTGTGTTCTGTTTCCTATTGATCATTGATAGTCTTTCTGTTCTGTTTCCTTTTTATCTTTGATAGTGTTTGTGTTCTGTTTCCTTTTGATGTTTGATAGACATTGTGTTCTGTTTCCTTTAGATCATTGATAGTCTTTGTGTTCTGTTTCCTTTTGACCATTGATAGTCTTTGTGTTCTATTTCCTTTTGATCTTTGATAGACATTGTGTTCTGTTTCCTTTAGATCATTGATAGTCTTTGTGTTCTGTTTCCTTTTGACCATTGATAGTCTTTGTGTTCTGTTTCCTTTTGATCATTGATAGTCTTTGTGTTCTGTTTCCTTTTTGTCAATGGTAGTCTTTATGTTCTGTTTCCTTTTGATAATTGATATTCTTTGTGTTTTGTTTCCTTTTGATCATTGATAGTCTTTGTGTTCTGTTTCCTTTTGATCATTGATAGTCTTTGTGTTCTGATTCCTTTTGATAATTGATATTCTTTGTGCTTTGTTTCCTTTTGATCATTGATAGTCTTTGTGTTCTATTTCCTTTTGATAATTGATAGTCTTTGTGCTTTGTTTCCTTTTGATCATTGATAGTCTTTGTGTTCTATTTCCTTTTGATAATTGATATTCTTTGTGTTCTATTTCCTTTTGATCAATGACAGTCTTTGTGCTATGTTGCCTTTTGATCATTGATAGTCTTTGTGTTCTGTTTCCTTTTGATCATTGATAGTCTTTGTGTTCTGTTTCCTTTAGATAATTGATAGTCTTTGTGCTTTGTTTCCTTTTGATCATTGATAGTCTTTGTGTTCTATTTCCTTTTGATTATTGATATTCTTTGTGTTCTGTTTCCTTTTGATCATTGATAGTCTTTGTGTTCTGTTTCCTTTTGATCTTTGATAGTCTTTGTGTTCTGTTTCCTTTTGATCATTGATAGTGTTTGTGTTCTGTTTCCTTTTGATCTTTGATAGTGTTTGTGTTCTGTTTCCTTTTGATCTTTGATAGTGTTTATGTTCTATTTCCTTTTGATCAATGACAGTCTTTGTGCTATGTTTCATTTTGATCATTGATAGTCTTTGTGTTCTATTTCCTTTTGATCATTGATAGCCTTTGTGTTCTGTTTCCTATTGATCATTGATAGTCTTTCTGTTCTGTTTCCTTTTTATCTTTGATAGTGTTTGTGTTCTGTTTCCTTTTGATGTTTGATAGACATTGTATTCTGTTTCCTTTTTATCATTGATAGTCTTTGTGTTCTGTTTCCTTTTGATCTTTGATAGACATTGTGTTCTGTTTCCTTTAGATCATTGATAGTCTTTGCGTTCTGTTTCCTTTTGATCTTTGATAGACATTGTGTTCTGTTTCCTTTAGATCTTTGATAGTCTTTGTGTTCTGTTTCCTTTTGATCATTGATAGTGTTTGTGTTCTGTTTCCTTTTGATCTTTGATAGTGTTTGTGTTCTGTTTCCTTTTGATCTTTGATAGTGTTTATGTTCTATTTCCTTTTGATCAATGACAGTCTTTGTGCTATGTTTCCTTTTGATCATTGATAGTCTTTGTGTTCTATTTCCTTTTGATCATTGATAGTCTTTGTGTTCTGTTTCCTATTGATCATTGATAGTCTTTCTGTTCTGTTTCCTTTTTATCTTTGATAGTGTTTGTGTTCTGTTTCCTTTTGATGTTTGATAGACATTGTATTCTGTTTCCTTTTTATCATTGATAGTCTTTGTGTTCTGTTTCCTTTTGATCTTTGATAGACATTGTGTTCTGTTTCCTTTAGATCATTGATAGTCTTTGTGCTATGTTTCCTTTTGATCATTGATAGTCTTTGTGCTATGTTTCCTTTTGATCATTGATAGTCTTTGTGTTCTATTTCCTTTTGATCAATGACAGTCTTTGTGCTATGTTTCCTTTTGATCATTGATAGTCTTTGTGTTCTATTTCCTTTTGATCAATGACAGTCTTTGTGCTCTGTTTCCTTTTGATCATTGATAGTCTTTGTGTTCTATTTCCTTTTGATCAATGACAGTCTTTGTGCTATGTTTCCTTTTGATCATTGATAGTCTTTGTGTTCTATTTCCTTTTGATCAATGACAGTCTTTGTGCTCTGTTTCCTTTTGATCATTGATAGTCCTTGTGTTCTGTTTCCTTTTGATCAATGACAGTCTTTATGTTCTGTTTCCTTTTGATCTTTGATAGTCTTTGTGTTCTGTTTCCTTTTGATCATTGATAGTCTTTGTGTTCTATTTCCTTTTGATCATTGATAGTCTTTGTGTTCTATTTCCTTTTGATCATTGATAGTCTTTGTGTTCTATTTCCCTTTGATCAATGACAGTCTTTGTGCTATGTTGCCTTTTGATCATTGATAGTCTTTGTGTTCTGTTTCCTTTTGATCATTGATAGTCTTTCTGTTCTGTTTCCTTTTGATCATTGATAGTCTTTGT